>CM061747.1:253468358-254668358 GCA_030979885.1 Lolium multiflorum | reverse complement strand
GTACGCCAATTTTTGGCGGGAAAACATCGTGTCTCAATGTTGGGAGGGAACATGGCTAGGTCAGGAACGACTCGCCAAGTTTTGTTGGGAAAACGTCGTTTCTCAAAGTAGGGCGGGAAATTTTCCGGGTCGGAAATGGTACGCCAAAGTTTTGGCGGGAAAAACTCGTGTCTCAAAGTAGGGCGAGACACTGGCTAGGTCGGGAACTGTACACCATAGTTATGGCGGGTGTACGAGTGTAAGCATGTTTGAGCAAGCGGACGAGGGCAAAGAGCGATACTCCCCTATCAGCGGCGCGCACTAGTATTGTGCGGCAATTGCACTACGCGGATGCTACGTATTTTTTGAAAGAAAAAAAAACAATTTTGAAACTAAGATGCATTTCACTTTAGTTTTCTTTTTTTACGGTTCGAAATAAATTTGAACTAAACCTAATAAAGTAGATCTAATGGGGGCCGGCAAACGCGCTCCAGTCGAATGCGGCACCGTTGTCAGCTCTGTCGCTGCCGTTTTTGTCTCGTCATCTTCCTCGTCCTAGAAGGACGACGAGAAGCCGTAGGTCGACTCGCTGCTAGCGTCTGCATCGACGTCGATGATGACGCCACTATGCACCTTCGTCTCGTGTCCTCCTTGTGTCTCAGCGCCTTGGCAAAGCCCCGGAGCGCCTTCCAGGTGGATGGATTCATGTACCGCCACCTGCTCCCAGAGGTGCACTGCTACCTTCTTCTCAGCCTATGTAGGTGTTGGCGGTGGCGATGGGGCCCACGTCTCTCCGCGGCGACGGAAGGAAATGCGGCCTCGAGGAAGGTCCGCCTCCCGCGTGATCGAAGAGGTGGCCAAATTGGCTTTGTCCTCGGTATGACGGGTCGGAAGCCACGGCGCGAGGAGGAAGACGACCGCCATGGCGCCCTAGGGCAGGTTATGGCTGTAGCGATGCTGCACAAGCACGACGTTGACGTTGCACCCTCTCCGGTAGTCGTGGCATCCGAAGAGGTTGTAGGGGCCAGCCGTCGGGACTAGCTGGCACGCGTATGATATGGCTTTGTAAGTTTGATTGTGGTGCTTGGTAGTATGATTTAGAGGTAGTACGGTCTAGGAATTTCCAAAAACTGGCCTGCTAATTAATTTACTTTGTGAGAAGAGATGAAGTGCATTGAATGAATAGAAATAACCAGGAACGGGGAGCTCTCCCCTTTTTCCGCCCAACTCTTTGATCTTAAACTTAAGAATGCTGGTTTTAAGAACGAGTGATTGCCCTTCTCCGACCCTTATTGTCCAACCGGAGAGCGGACGGCTAATGTGTTCCACTTATTGAACAGATATGTGTATGGAGCACGTACGTACGTACAATCGGAAGAGACGAATAAATATAGCTAGCTAGGTTTGAGTGTTTTTCTTTGTGCCTAGTACTAGTCCGTAGCTTGGGAGAGATCGAGTTGCTCTTGATTCTTCCGTACGTACGTAGACAACTAGTAGGCTTGAGTGTGCTCCAGGAGTAAGAAAGAAGGGATGAATATGAGCGGTTTCGTGGTTTAATTAGACGCCAGGTAGCCTGGTTCACTTAATTAGCTATGCATGGATTTTGGGCGTGAGTCAGCGAGAGTTTCAAACTGACGAAAATGAAAGAGTCACGTTTTCACGGCACCGACCGTCTGATTGTGGCCGTGCGTGTAAATTAGGCTTTGGGTTGATGAATTGTGGGGTCACGTAGACGTAAACTCGTAGGCCTGCCTAGTCTAAGAATGGAAGCCCGGCCATGAGATACTATTCTTTTTCATGAAAAAAGAAAGAAAAAAAGGAAGAAATTATATTCCGGGCAACACGTAGAGATGGATGGAGGCCTGAGAGAGAAAATAAGGAAGAAATCAGAGTGGATCAATTCAGCCTGACCGAATTAAACCTCAAGCTGGGCGGGAAAGTGGCCGGCTCCGGAAGCCTATATACGGCGGCTTGGTGTGCTTTAATTAGAATGCGGGGCTGTTTTCTACTCCGTCGTCGCCGTGCGTCGTCTTCGTCGTCCCAAAAGGACGACTAGAAGCCGTAGCTCGACTCCGTGCTAGCGTCTGCATCGACATTGCTGATGGCTCCACTGTCCACCACTTCGCGTACTCCTCCTCGTCGAGCGGAACGAGGTTGGTGTACTTCGTGAGCGCCTTGGCAGGCCTCGGAGTGTCTTCCGGGTGGCCAGGGTGCATGAACAGCCGCTTGCTCCCCGAGGTGCGACGCCACTTCTGAGCCTCTGTAGGTGTTGACTGCGGCGACACGCCTTGCTGCGGCGACGGAAGGAAATGCGGCCTCCGCCCTCCCGCCTGATGGACGAGAGGCGGCGAAATTGGCTCCGTCTTCAGTACGACGGGTGGGAAACAACCGCACGAGGAGGAAGACGACCGCGATGGCACCCTCGGGAAGGCAATGGCTGTTGGATGTAGTGCGGGCGGTGGGACATCCAATGCGGTGGCGGCATGGGCATTTAGCGGTGTTGCGCGGGCACATCGTTGACGTCGCGGCCTCTCCGGTAGTCGTGGCATCCGAAGCGGTTGTAGGGGCTGGAGGCCGGGACTAGCTGGCACTCGTATGATACGTCTTTGTAAGTTCGATTGGGGTGCTTGGTAGTATGATTTATAGGTACTACGGTATAGGAATTTTGGAACAGGCTGCAAATTAATTTACTTGAGAAGAGATGAAGATGTGTATGGAGCATGTCCGTACACTCGAAAGAGAGGGATAAATATAGTCCTCCCGAACCTCCGCCTCCCTTGGTGACACGTGTCCTCCAGGACCATCACCCCATGTGCATCTATCTTCATTCCACACAGAAAAAATGAAAAGGAAAAAAAAAGAAACAAAGCTCCACACGACATGCACGCATACGGGCCGCACCTTCGAACCGACGCATGACGCAAGTCAGGCGAGTGACCTCGCCGGCAAAGCGTGTGCTCCGGCTTTAGGGTTTAGGGTTCCTTGTAGCACCGTCGCATGAAGGAAGTCCGGTTCCTTGTAGCACCGTCACACTGCTTAGGTAGCACCGTCGCACTGCTTAGGTAGCATCGCCGCACACCGATTGTAGCAGTGCCCCCAGCCGATTGCAGATCCACAGGCCATGGCTGGTAGCGCCGCCGCGGCCCACTAGCAAGAACAACACACGCCGTATGTAGCTCTGCAGGTCGATGTTTGTAGCAGAAGCGGCTAGCATTGGCAGCACCGCCAGCCGCTCATTGCAGCTCTGGGGGCGGGAGGCTTCCGGCTCCGGTGCCTGCCCTTTGCAGCGCCGCTACGCCTCCGCTCGTGGGAGCAGGTGGAACGAGATAAGGAGCTTGTGGTGTGCGGGAGAGACGCGTGGAGAGATAAGGTACTGGGAGGAGCGTGGATGTGGAAAAGCTTATGACCCAGCGATTGATCATATCGGATGTGTGAGACGGAGGCTCCGGATGAACTGAAGCTTTTTCCTCTTCTTTGTGCCTGCTACTAGCTACTCCGTTGCTTACTTGCTTGGAAGAGATCGAGTTGGTCTTGATTCTTCCGTACGTACGTAGACAGCTAGCAGCAAATAGTTGTAGTAGTATATACGTAGTATAAGAAAGAAAGAGAAGAACAAGAGCGGTTTGGTGGTTTAATTATACGCGAGGGCGTGAGTCAGCGAGAGTTCCAAACTGATGAAAATGAAAGTCCCCTTTTCACGGCACTGACCGTGCGATTGTGGTCATGCGCGTAAATTAGCCTTTGTGGGTTGATTAATTGCGGGGTCACGTACACGTAAACATAGGCCTGCCTAGTCTAAGAATGGAAGCCCGCGAGATACTGTACAATTCTTTTTCGCGAGTAGCATTAATTAGCGTGAAAAAAGAAAAAGGAAGGAAGAAATGATTCCGGGCAACACTTTATTACAGATGGATGGAGGCGCGAGAGGGAAAAAGAAGGAAGAAATCAGAGTGGATTAATTCAGCGTGACGGAATTAAACCTGAAGCACGTACACGCCGGCGTTTTATTTTAGAAATCCCACCCGCAAATGAAAATCGAGGAAAGAGATGGCCGGAGCGAGAAAAGAAAAGAAACGCGGCGATGTGGATCCTATCCGCTTTTTGCATCTTCGACAATGCGCGGGACAGACGGAAACTGCAAATCTGCAACCCGTACCATGCTTAGCGCCTACGTATAAATTGAGCGGGAGGTGAAGTAGTGGTGGCATGCATGTGTATGTGTGCCGTAGCAGAGCTTTAATGCACGTGTACATATATTCAGAAAGATCAAAATTAATCTAAATTTAGTTTACATTTTTCGTAATGTAAACATGAAATTTGAAAATCTATATTTGGGAATTTGAGTGTGTCCAAAATTTATATATTTTCATGAAAAGATATCCCCTCTTTGGCTCGGCGCTCAGCCGCCTAGACACATCCGAGCCCCCACTCCCCGACATTGTTGCCACTTAATTTATAATATGGGAAAATTTTAATAATAACCACTGCCTCGCTCAAAATCATGCAGTGGACAAGTCAACTCCGGGAAGGTCCGCCTTCGGTACGTCGGGTCAGAACCACTAGCTTGAGGAGGAAGACGAGCGTGATGGCTCCCTCGGGCGTGCGCGGGCAGGCGGTGACTATTGCATGTGGTGCGGTCGCTAGGTCATCCACTTTGGCAGCGGCCTAAGCCTGTAGATGTGATGTGAGGGCATGGCGTCGATGTTGCGCCCGAAGCGGTTGTAGGGGTTGATGTAGGTCGCAGAAATCGCCTCCTTAGGGTTGAGCGTGCTTTGTATTGTTTGATGTTTCTCTTAATTATACGAGGGTTCTTCTGTTTAAAAAGAAAGAAAAAGGAAAGGAAAAAATAGCTGGTTGTTGGGTGCCTCATCGGGGTATGCGGATGTGCGATATGATATGCCCTTGTTTGAGAGAGGCACCAAGCACTGCAAATGTTTATGATTAATTTACTCGAGAATGGAGATGAAGATGTGTGAAAAACAGTGGCCAAATTTGGATGGAGCACGTACACGTGGAGACTAGACTGATAAAAATAGGGTATCTGCTTTCCTTTGCGCCAGAGAGAAAATCCGATCCCACCGATGGATGATTTAATTGATGGAGAGACGGAGTGGATCCGGCCGGCCGACCGACCGACCGTGTGATTGTGGGGCCCAGGCGGGTACATTGGGTTGATTAATTGTTGGGTAGTATACACGTGATTGATGGCGAGTAGTGCTCGTATCGACCGATGGCGAGTAGGATTTCCTCCCGCTATGGAGGAGGAGAATTGATTGCCTGGCCCACCGGAGCCCCCGTGAGAGAGAAAAAAAACGGAGGAGGATGAAATCAGAGGCCTCGCGGGACGGAAACGCGTGCATGTGCACTTCCTCCGCTCACTCGCGGCGGGCAGCAGACCCCTCACCGTTGTTGGAGGAAATCACTAGGCTAAGCCTAGGTGGCAAACTGTTGTTGCAGGGTTTTGGAGCTTTTGCCGATGTTGGAGAGGCATTCATGTGTGTTTTGCAATTGGGGTCGGCGGCCTTAGATGTTTGAAGTTTTTCACGATCATGTGGACGACATGACTAGTAGGGTCTCGAGTTCGTGATGGCCGTTAGAGACTGGTTGCAGTACGGGATGCACCCTCCACCTCCAGATTTGATTCGATTCGGCTCGGTATGTGCTACTTGTGGTTTCTATGCCGGGGGCGTCAAGTCATCCATGTTGCTGGCATGGGGTACGAGAGAGCACGATGTTTCAGTTGAGGCGTGAAGCCACACCTGTAAACTTAGTATGTACGCCATCCGTTCTAAAAAAAAATGTGTCGTAGATTTGTCTACATCCGCATGCATGTGTATATGCAGTAAAATGCGTTTTTTGATACATGCGAAACTAGACAAACCTGCATCAGTTATATTTTTGAAAAGAGGGAGTACTTTATACGTATTGTATAGTATGATAGCTAATTTATTGAGTAGTACTTGGGCATGCTGGGATCCATGCATGACTGGACGCATGCATCCGTACGTACTTATACGAGTGCAGTAGCCAGTAGGTGTACGTGCGCGGGTAGTGTGAAGATTGGGTGAAATACTAAGTGGGTGGATATTGCCATTGACGGCGGTCGTACGCGCTCGAAGCAAACAAGTGCAATTAAGTGTGCAAGTTTGATTGAGCACGCAAGCACACACTTGGTCGATCGTGACAGCTAGCAGCTGATTAATAATTGCTACTACTAGCTTCACTGAGGCAGCACTCAATTAGTAGGACATCCGAACCCCACCGATGGTATCGCAAAAAAAAAAAACTAACCGATGGGGAATTAATCCACCGTAACTGCAATAAATTAAGCGTGCGTTTGTTGCCCTCCCGCTGCGGAACAGCTGGCAGGTGGCAGGCGTTCGGATAGAACCGCTCCCACTTACAGGTGGGCCCAGATGGATTCCTTGATTATGCACGCGCGAGGGGAGAAAGAAAGAGGGCGTTCCTTGATCACGCGCGCCTGCGCCTGCCTGCGTGCCAGCCTGGCCGGAGGGGGGAATGCATGCACGCTCACTCGCGGCGGGCACGCTGCAGCAGACCCCCCCGGGAATTAATTAATGCTACGCACGCGTGTCTCCATGCCGCGCATCGGGCCTATGATCGTCAAAGACCCGCCCAAATTCTTCATGCCGCGCCCGCTACCCGCTGGACACTACTGGTAGAAAATTGCTCTGCTCGTCGCCGGCTTGCTCCCCTCAACACGCAGATACTCTAGTCAGCTCACAGCTTCACACGCGCAACACAACTCACGCCCTGCGCGCCGGTGGGCGTCCCTGACGCATTGAAAATGCCGCCAACCGCCACGCTGATGGAGCAGTTCATCCTCATCTCGAGATCCTTCTTGTAGATCCCCAGCGCCTTCACGGTGCCATTCATCTCCGTGTAGGTGGTCAGGTTGTACACCTCGCCTAGCACCAGGCCGGTGATGTTGAACATCCGCGCCATCCGGTCGCCGAGGATGTCCAGCGTCACGTTCATGCGCGTCGTCCGGTGGGCGCCGACGCGGCCGGCGGGCACGTACACCACGCTGATGGTCCGCCCCAGGTAGCTAACCTCCGTCGCGCTGGGGGAGAACCTCACCGACGCGATGTTGGGGTTCTTGATCGAGACGTCGGCGGTCAAGGTGGCGTTGGTGGCGACCGGGTTGAAGAGCCCCGAGCCGGCGCCGGTGCTGAGGGCGGTGAGGGACACGCTGTTCATGGTGATGCGCGGGTCCTTCACCTTGAACGCGGTGAGCGCGAGGACGAGGATGATGAGGCCGACGATGACGACGGTGAGGACGCAGCAGCCGCCGCAGCAGAGGAGGCACCGCCGGCGCTTCCGGAGGTACTGCACGGAGCGCCACCCCTTGGCCGTCTGCGCCGTCTCATCCACGTCGCTGCCCGCCGGGTAGATGGACGGGGACCAGATGGTCAGTGGCCTCGCCGGCTCGTTCTTGTCCTCAGCCGCCGCTCTGCTGCTTGACGCGGCAGCTGCCATCGAGGGAGAGGGAGAGCTGCCCGGGGTACTTTGTTCGGCTGCTTTGTTCGGCACGGGCGGGATTCTTGGTCTTATAACTGCGGCTACGGCGAGTCAATGTCTGCGCAACGCAGCCGCGTTACGTTTTGTGCCGCGGTCGACACGCTTGACTTTTTTGGCGGCAACTCATCCGGGAAAAAACGTTTCTCGTCGATCCCCGGTATGACCCGACGAGTGATATCGTGGTCTTCAGTCCGTGAGCAAGAACCCATTCCTGTTTGAAACTTTGAGCTTCTGTTTTTTTTTCTTTTCTTGCGAGGGAGTTTGAAACTTTGAATCAGTGCAAAGTTTCTAGATGCTCGAAGTCAAGCAAGTCTCTGTTGATACTTATATATATCACTAATGGCATTCTCGAATGGAAGATAAACATTGACTATCGAGTATCGGTAAGTCTTTGCACGCATAGAAGACTCCTGCTCGATGGACCAATTCTTCTGCTCATCATTATTCAAAATAATAACTGCATCTGCTTTTTCTTCGTACGACTATAGTATATGGAGTATTTATTATTTTCTGAGAAATTTCACCATCTTCCCGTTGGAACCTCTTCCGGTTCCTTTTTTTCAGTTGGTCTTTTCGAGTGCCAGTGTACCTTATATGCGTAAAAAATATTAGTAATCTTAAAGTGAAAAATAAGATATTTTAGAAATCAAAGATGATCAAATATTTTCCTCATGATTTGAGGATGTTGGGCAAGGCGGGTCATTTATCATCAGATTTTTGCAGCGGGTATGTTGTTTGCCGATTGGCGTTGTATCGTGGAGTTGTAGCCTCTTGACGTTGTATCATGAGGTTGTAGCCTTCTTAGTGTTGTGTCTGCTAGCTTAGCATTTCTTACAATTGGTGCATCTTCTAGGATGCATTCTCGCAAAAAATGTTTGGCCAAGAAATGATTCCCACTCACTTTATGAGATATGAGGCACATTTTTAATAATAACTTTTGACATTGCTGTGCGGCTAGTTGGCACCGCTTATTAGTACGCCCTCCGCCGCGCTATCCTCACCTCTCTCCACTACTGTCGCACTATCTTCTACTCTCCACCACCGCCGCGCTATCCTCTACTCTCCACCACCGCCACGCTATCCTCTGTAGAACAATGCCGCGGCAGCTGCATACGACATACTCGATGCTTGGTCGTAACGCCATCATCGCCGCAACCAACCACCGTAGCCACAGCCGCTGCAGCCCGACGAGGAGTTCGGCGTCAACTCCGACGACTCCGGCGACTCCCGGTTCGCCGAGTGGGTCGAGGCATACATAGCAGACGCTGAAGCTAAGGTAGCGGAGGAGGCGGCGCAATGGGCGAGCAGCAGCAGGTCCCCGATGACCCGGAGCAGGCGGCGATCCTAGCTTCCTTCAACGCGCAGCTTCGGGAGGCTGAAGGAGGAAGAACGCGAGTTCATCAACGACACCAACTTCGAGCACAATGTCGAGATCTCGCGCCAGCGGGCGGCCACGGAGGAGGCGGGACGTCTCCTCATGGCGGCCGAGCTACAAAAACTCCTTGAGCTTAACGCCCAGCGCTAGGCCGAGGCGGCCGCCCGCGAGCAAGTGAGGCTCGCTCGGAATGAGGTGTCTCGCTAGTGGCTTGCGTCTCTAAGGGGGTAGCGCGGCCGACAAGCTCCAGCGTCGCCGACGGCCATGCTCCACCGCAAGGTGTGCGAAGCAAGGGCGGAGAGGCGGGCAATGATGCAGGCGGCAAAGGGGAAGAACAACGACGAGGCATGCCCATCGCGCGCCCCAACCAACGGCCAGCAGATTAGGGTTTGGTGTAGTTTGAATTTGAAGTTTCGTTAAGTATTAAGTTTTATGTAAATTGAAATGAAAATTTATCAGTTGCTTATTCAAACTTATTTTAGGGGTTTCTTTGGTGTTATTGGTGTGTGCAACCGCTCCCCAAATTGGGTTGCAGGTGTCGGCTGCCCCCATAGCGCGGTGCCAGCACACCTGCCTACACTTATTTAGGGGCCGCAGGTGGAGATGCTCTAATATTGGCCGGCAGCACACACGAGGGCTACGTTCGAGGGTCTGTCGATCAAAAAAATTCAAACCTCCATACCGGTACTCCCCCATAGTGGCTCCCGATAGAAAAAAGACCGCCAAATCGACGTGAAAGTAGCGTGGGTTTGGTGCCGGCGACCCGATAGCCTCCCTTGACATATGGGTTGGTTAGGTCTCATCGCTATTCTATTGGGTCCGGGATGACGTAGATTTTGTATGAGGTGGCCGGTGTGAGCATTTTCTCTCACTAGGACCCCCAAATCGCCGCCGGTACGATTTGCGGCTCTTTGGTGGAGATGCTCCAAGCGGAATGTTTCACCACCTTGTATCAGATTGACCCGTTTGTGACTTTATTTATAAAAGCGGGCGAAAGTATATTTTAAGGAGGCAAAATAGGCTTAGTCATTCACTAAGATTATTGAGAGAAATCAAGGGGGTCAGCCAGTGTACAAGGCACTTTCCCTAGCAAAACTGAAACACGGACAGACATCAGGTGGACCGTGGACCGTGGACAGTAACATAAAATCCATAAAATTCTTGCGACAAATATCTCAGCTCGTCGCCGGCTTGCTCCTCGGCATCGCACTGTGCAACCGTCCACCGCATCGTCTTCGGCGCATCACTAATGGAGGCCAAACCCGATCCTACTGTGGTGCTGTACGCCGCTTTGGGCGTAGGCCACCTAACTCCCATGGTGGAGCTCGCCAAGCTCTTCCTCCACCGTGGCGTCCCCGTCGTCATCGCCGTACCCACCGCGCCGGCCTCCGCGCCCGCTTTATTCGCCGCCACAGCCTCCGACAGCGCCAGAATCGCCGCCGCCAACCCTTCCATCGCCTTCCACCACCTCCTGCCGCCCGACTACCCCAGCCCGGACCCGAGCCCCTTCCTGCAGATGCTCGACGTGCTCCGCCTCACAGTGCCGCTCCTCCTCGCCTTCCTCCGCTCCCTCCCCTCCGTCGCCGCGCTCGTCCTCGACCTCTTCTGCATCGACTCCCTCGACGCCGCCGCCGAGGCCGGCGTCCCGGCGTACATCTACTACACCTCGTCCGCCGGCGACCTCGCGGCGTTCCTCCACCTGCCCCACCACTTCGCCGCCACCACGGAGGGGAACTTCAAGGACATGGGCAAGGCGCTCCTCCGCTTCCCCGGCGTCCCGCCGATCCCGGCGTCGGACATGCCGCACACCGTCCAGGACCGCGCGACCCGGATGTGCGCCGCGCTGATCGGGCACTACCGGCGCATCCCTGAAGCGCGGGGCGTGCTAGTCAACACCTACGAGTGGCTGGAGGCGAGGGCCGTGAGCGCTCTACGGGAGGGCGTGTGTGTTCCCGACCGCCCGGCATCGGGCCGCTGATCGTCAAAGGCGCCCCGGCGGCGGCGGACGGCGAGCGGCACGCGTGCCTGTCGTGGCTGGACGCGCAGCCGAAGCATAGCGTGGTGTTCATCTGCTTCGGCAGCGTCGGCGCCGTGTCGGCAGCGGAGCTGAAGGAGATCGCGCGCGGGTTGGAGAACTCCGGCCACCGCTTCCTGTGGGTCGTGCGGATACCGCCCGTTGACCCGGCCAAGTTCTTCATGCCGCGTCCGCCGCCAGACCTGGACGCGCTCCTCCCCGATGGGTTCTTGCAGAGGACGCGCGACAGGGGGATGGTGCTGAAGATGTGGGCGCCGCAGGTGGAGGTGCTGCGGCAGGCCGCAACCGGCGCGTTCGTGACGCACTGCGGGTGGAATTCCGTCCTGGAAGCGGCGTCGGCGGGGGTGCCGATGCTGTGCTGGCCGCAGTACGCGGAGCAGAGGCTGAACAAGGTGTTCGTGGTGGAGGAGATGAAGGTTGGGGTGGTAATGGAGGGGTACGACGAGGAGCTGATGAAGGCCGAGGAGGTGGAGAAGAAGGTGAGGCTGGTGCTGGAGACAGAGGAAGGCGAGAAGCTCAGGGTGAGGCTTGCAATGGCGAAGGAGAAGGCCGCTGAAGCAATGGCGGACAGCGGGTCGTCGCAGACGTCGTTCGCCGAGTTGTTGAAGGATCTGAAGCTCACTCAGTGAACAGACACGACGACTCTTAGAAAGTTATGATTTTGAAGGTTTGCATAAATTTCCTCTCTGAACTATGAAGTATGAACAATCCCTTGTGATGTTACTGGTTTAGAGGAGGTGGTGGTGTGATTTCGAGTATATGCTGCAGATTAACTGCTTCACGAATTATACTCGAAATTTACAGTGCATCGATTGAGAATTGAAAGTAATTGTTGGAACTAATCTTGTTAGTTAGTAGTAGTCTGTTACGTCTAAGTTATTTCGTACGGCCGGCCGGATCGTAGAGATGCACAAAGTTAGAGTGTGCAGCCACGCGGGCTGATCGGCAAGCCGGTGTGAAGTCATGTGGTAAAGTTGTTAGGTAGCTAGATGTGACCGTGTGCATGTTGGCCTGGTCGTGTGGTTCCTGGAGAGGATCTAGGAAGAAGAGGTCATGGTTAGTTAGTGGCTTAGTGGGTGTCGTTAGTGGCTGATGTGGTGGTCACGTTGTATCATAGCTATTTAAGCTGAGCAAGTGAATGAGAAGGGGGGCCTGCGGGCAGAGAAAACAATGTAGCACTTGTGAGTTCCAAGGAAGAGAATCGGTGCAAAGCTCTTGTGGTATTCTTCCTTGGTTCATGCGTGGGTGTTAGTGTGTTCATGTGTGTGTTTGTGAGATACAAGTGAGTTGGAGAGTTGAGGCAGAGTCTGTCATCTACCAGACTGAGAAACAACTGAAGGAGCTCGGCGACAAGGTCCCAGCTGATGTCAAGGGGAAGGTCGAGGGGAAACTTAAGGAACTCCAGGACGCAGTTGCTGGTGGATCAACCCAGACCATAAAGGATGCACTGGCTGCACTGAACCAAGAAGTGATGCAGCTTGGCCAGTCCCTTTACCAGCAGCAGGGCGCCCCCGGAGCAGGCCCTACTCCTGGAGCTGATGGCGCTGCTGATTCTGCAGCTTCATCTGAGAAGCCAGGAGATGATGGTGACGTTATAGATGCTGATTTTACCGACAGCAAATGAATAGAACAGTAGGCAGGTCGGAACATCTCTCAAGAATTTGTTCCACATGTTCGCGTAGGATTTGGGGTGTAACTTTTTGTTAGATTGTCACCTTGTTTCCTATCGGGCTGTTGGTGGAGTTTTTTGTGGTGGTTGAGTTGAGCTTGGGGGAGTTCGGTTTCACTTCATATAGGTAGATGGCTTTGCTTACATATATAAAAGCGTCTGGGAATTTTCTCCATTTTTCTGCATTAGCATACGGCAGTCTACCCTCCGGATTGTTCCTCTGCTCCCATGGCTGCACTATTAGAAGATCAGGGGGCTGCGAGGTGCAGCCCCTAACAAACTTAACTGTTGCATTTAGCACAAGCTCTTTGATCTGCTGCAGCTATTATTTTAGTTTTACTGGTACAATTACTATTATTTTGAGCCTGTCTGGAGTGGATATAAGAATGCAAAATAATATCATCTCTTATGATGATGAGAAGATCTATACCTATCTTTTTTTTTGCGGGGTAAACGGGATTGTATTAATCAAATAATAGTGTTGTTACAATCCCGTAGGATGCGGCCCAACAGAGGCTCTGGAGCCGACCCTAACCAAACATCATTTCTATCCTCTCTCATACCAAAACTAGCTAACTCATGACTAGCAGAATTCTGCAACCTAGGAATCTTAGTAATAGAAATAATATATTGTGAAGAAAGTAATAAACGAAGGTCCTCCACTAAATGTGCAAGACAAGATTTGTCTGCATCAGTACTTGTCACCATCCTGACCATCTCCAAACTATCAGTTTCCACGAGGATGCCATCTTGGTTGAGTTCAAGCGCCAACGGTACACCTTCAATGCATGCACTAATCTCCGCCTCGAGAGCAGAAGAACCCAAGCGCAGTGATCTGCAGGCCGTGAAGACGATGGAGCCATCACTACGCCTCAAGATTATACCCACGCCGGCACTTCCTGACTGCGCCATATAGGCACCATCCACGTTGAGCTTCAGCATACCATCTGGTGGTTTAGCCCATGGAACACGGGCAGGCTGAACAACAGGGGTATTAGTTGGTTGGGAATCGATTACTTGCTTCCTCTTTAGAACATCCTCAGGCTCCATCTTACGAATATTTTCCAAGGATTGTAAGTAGCTGCAGATGAACCTCCGTGACCCATCAATTGGAGGCAGCGGCTTGTCGTGTGTAATCTCATTACGTGCATACTAGGTCCTCCATGCAATCATTAGGATCCGACCACATTGTTGTGCCGACAGAGGCAGCAGCCAATTTTCTAGCCAATCCTCACGTACGGGCATGGAAATTCTGGATATAAGAATGCAAAATAATATCATCTCTTATGATGATGAGAAGATCTATACCTATCTGACTTCTGGGTGGGGCACCAAGCACCAATTCCAGATGATGTTAAAATAGGGCGCCACAACTAATAACCTATAATCACAATTGCAAATATATGCCTGTAAATATCATGAAACATGTGAATCAAAAAATCTTTGCAACAACATCTCCCCACATACTAATAACATATGAATTTAAATCTTAACTTGTTCATCACACACATATTAAAGTTCACAAGCATAGCATAGTTCAACAAAGACATAAACAAACGCAAAGCTCGTCAAACACACATAGATAAACGCAAAGTTCGACAAACCCACATAGACAAGAGCATTCCTACTCATGGCTCAATGGCTTTGCCTCAATTGCTATTGGCGGCATCTTCTTTTGGTGTCTAACCTCCATTGCTATCGTTGATGTGAGTGATCTTGAAAGCACCCATGCCCCCACCCATCTATGGCACCATGCCGCGAAGTAGGCCGGCCATGCCTCCATGCATAGCACTTTCCATGGCATTCTTGGGAAATGCAGTCGGCCGGTCCAATGTTCATACTTTGCAAAAATAAATCATCGTCGACATCGCAAACACCAAAAATTACAACAAACACTTACACATTGCATTGAACTCATGGCATTATTTTCTATAATTGAAACAAGAAAAAATATTTTTTTTTTTTTACCTCTAGGGCATTTCATTGATCATGTTGTGGTCAGCCGGCGGCGAGAATGGGGGTTGTCAGCTCCTCTACCATGGGCGGCTGTGGTGGAGGCAGCGGCGGGACCCTAGATAACCCTTCCTTTCCAAAACAAAAACGGTGTCCGAAACTAATCTTAAGATCACGATTCATAGTACAAAAAATAATTCTATGCTTAATTAGGAAACTAAATCCAAATTTATATAAAGGTCATTAAATTGGGACAGTTAGGGGTCGTCATGCATGATCAACTATCGCAATGTTAGATGTCAAATGATGCATATAATGAATAATGTGTCTACTATCTCACAAAATAAAGTCATACCCAAATGTGTTTGGAACTTTGAAAAATGAGAAGACAAATTAAGTTGTGGCTATTATGAAATAATTTAACAATTAGCTACTCCCTCATTTTTAGAAAGTAGTCCATATATGTTTTCATGTGGCCATGTAGCCACATCTTTTCATCGCAGATGGGTTGATTCTTTTGGCATCCCCTTCGTCCTTCATTGTTCCCTAGGTGTAACTCTAACATAGGGAGACTGGGGTTACAAAAGGCCAAAGGCACCTGTAATTTGGGGAACCATAAGAATGACAAGCGGACATTCAATTTGGCACCCGGGTGCGTATGCTCTCTCTACCAAAAATTCGTATTTTGAAGTGTTAAAAAATTTTGACAAAAAATTCTACATGTACATCTCCATAATATATGTGTGTTCGTCAAGTTTTACGAGAAACCAATATTTTTCGTGGTCTATGTAAAAAAGAGAAAAATTATCATGTGAAAAGCATTGTTTTTAGCACTGAATTTTGTCTTTTTTACACACGTCTCGTGATAAATCGATTTTTTATGAAACGACTTTGTGAGTACATAGCATGTGAAGATGTACGGTGTGAATTTTTTGTTTCATTTTTCTGAAATTTAAAATATGTATAAGATGACAAGTGTCTACTATACTTTGAACTATGTTGTGCTATGCTATGTGGATCAAAAGTATAATTTAATATATGTATGTAATATTTATTGTTGAAATATTTGCGGTGATATTCCAAAGTTAAAATTTGATTTGATGGTATGTGTTGAGGTGTCATGTTTTATATCATCTAGACAACAACATGCCCTTAAATACATCATCTCCTACGACAGAAAGTGTTTGATATTCTAAGATCTATTTTTTGGTGGCATATACCTTTTGTTCTAGATGGCCTGCTTTATATCATTTACTAGGTGAAAAACGCGCTTCGCCGCGCCGCCTGCATTTCGTTCTAACACATCGTGGCTGGAACGGTAAGACCGTACGTGTCTACAAACTGAACGAAGCATTTCCAACTAACATGAAAACCCTCAGAATATTGATGAATTTTTTGTGTGGATGTTCAAAATAGAAAAATACAAAATTGGATTGTTGCATAGTCTAGTACGCATGTTCAACCGTTAAAGTGCACAAATTCTTGATTGGCTAATTGTGCAAATGATTCCCTATGAATCTTCGTGAAGGTAAGTATAACAGGGGTAATCGCAAATAAATAGACCATGTAGCTCCTAACAATTCGAATTAGATAACTTGCAAAAGTTTATATAAACTCTGCATTGGTTCCTGAAAATTCCAATCAGATAACTTAACGAAGTTCGTGGAAACTGATCTTATGTGTTTGCGTCAAAACGAGAAGCATAAGGCCAGATTTTTCCATCATAAAAAAAATGCTGACAAAGCACCGCATAGGCAGGTATCAATAGGCATATTGTAGATTCTACGCTAACATAAACTCGGGTTTACTTGGTGCATCACAAGTCACACACTTATCTGGTATTTCTTGAAAATTGGATTGAACAAACTAAAAATCTCATATATGGCAACTAAATAAATATTAAAGGCCATAGAAATAGATGGGAATAAAATCTTCTCGTTATGTTGACCTTAAGCTTCTACTTCAAACTAATAACACCCAAAGTTTCTTTTGCTTCAGCTGTCCATTCGTGAAGTTTCACAAAAGCATAAGTGCCGCGAATTAGGACCAGGTGATTATGACCAATTTTGCACTTCCTCACAAGTTAGTGGGTCGATTCACTATAACTTTTAATTTCTTGTACCAACTTGAATGCACTGCACAAGTTATTGTATATCTAGTGTTATTACCTCTTTTATGTATATAGTTGGTCAAACTTTATGAAGATTGAATTAAACCAAAACTAATTGGCATCCACATGTAGTAAAGTAAATAGGAAGTGTTGTTTAATTGTATCGATGTAAGACCTGCTACTGCCTTCCCGAAAAAATAACATAACAAAAATGAAACACACTTCCATCACAAGGTATGCTTGACAAATCACCCCGGTCCTATAGGGAGGAGGAGGGTGAGAGGCATAAATCTCTATCTGTTTACGCTTTTGAAAGCTAAATCGGAGTTTTCTTCCTCTCGTTCTGATTGCAAAGGAGAAAGTTTATTATCAACCAGTGGTCGAGTCCCACTCGTGTTCTTTGCAGTCCACAGACTCATCGCACTATGTTGCCCTAGCTGTTGTTTATCGCCCACCGCAGTAAGACCTTTTATTAGGATCATGCCCAAGGTCTTTGTCATCCACCGACTGCCTTTTCTCTTTCGTTTCGAAGGAAATCCTCAATTTTATGTAGTTTACCCAGATCTGGATTGGCCATGTGTATGTATGCACGCAATACTGTACAAATCAGCGGTTGGCTCATCTCGCCATAGTCTCCCTATATGGCTATAGTATCACCCACGGGAGCAAGACCGTGTAAACGGTGACTCAGGGCAGTACCAAGAAGGCTAATGTAACAAAATAAGAAGTAATAGAGAACATTGCATAGAGCTAATCTGTTGTTCAATGTTGACAGATGCTACTATTCCAATTTCTAAACTTAGACCACTGTGATTTTGCGAATAAACACATTGCTGCAACTACCTCTTCAATTTCAGAGGCACCTGGGACTTTAAGTCGCCTCGGCGTGGCTTTGCAACCTTCTTGTTTGGATCAAATGGCAGTACCTAATACCTCCCTCCATGCCCTGACATCGGAATTGAGGCCTTTCTCGAGATAGTAGTCTAGCCTCCATGTCCTCCTTATATTGCTTGATACCCTTGTTCACTTTTGTTCTCTTGCTTGATCTCACTATTTTGATAAAAGGAGAGTAAAAAAGAAGAAATAGTACAGAACATGTGTGTATAGTTTTGAGCGCATAAATGTGGGATCAACAATAGAAAATTTAGCATTGAAATTCTCCAACTGTTAATTTGAAGGGAGATGTCACTAAATATATAAATTAGTAGTAATTCTATTGTTAGAAGATCATGTCACATGAACATGTAACTAGTATATGATGTGTTGAACGACAAAGAATATTATGGATGGCTAAGTAGATTTATGTTATTACGCAAAGTATCTTCTTGAGAGGTCTTCAGCATTAGAAATGCTAGAAAAAGAATGGAATGAACATGTGTTGCGCCCAGTGGTTGATAGCACCCTACTCAACGGGTCAACAAAAATGGTTGATAAATATATGGTGTAAACGGATTGGATCGGATTTTGCTCATACCATATGCTTTACCATATATTTTTCTCGAATCCGGATCGGAGCAGATATTGATCGGTTTTGGATTCGAATGCGGATATAGCGGATGGCGGATTCGAATCGGAAACGGGGCGGACTCGGTCCGAAAACAAACATAGTTGGATATATGCTTTCATCAGTAGATAGTTATAATTTTTGTAAATCTTGAGAGGGACTTAAACTTTTAGTCTTGTGTAGTTAAGAAAAAAGAGGCAAAATTTACGTTAAAACTTAAGAATTGATAGAATTTAGAGCTAAACATGCTCGCCAAATGAATTTGGAAACTCAATAACTACTATCCTTGTGAATTGGCCTTGGCTTTTGATTCAAAAATCGGATTATCCGGCTTAAAATTAGATATGGACAACTTAAAACAGATTCGGGACCGATTTCGGCGAGGAAAATATCCTATCCATTTACACCCTATGCAAATACAATCTATTAGGGAACATTAGATCAATCGGTGTACTTTTGCACACCTTTATTGATACTTTGGAACCCGGAGTGTATATACATTGTTGTGAGACAAGTATGCTTCTATCTTAGAATATCTTATCTTGACATAAGACTATCTGAAAAGGTATGCCTACATAGGACGACAAATAATCAGAAGTTCAACAGTACTTCTCAAATGCACATCGCAATCTTTCATTAGACAACAAAATATTGATCAACAAAACATACAATTAATAATGTTTGAAATATATATCAAAAAAATCTGAAGGTAGCGACAATTCAATGGTTTCAAGTGTAACAGAAATAGATAATATACTTTTACCTGCAGCTTGAGGGGCATTCTTCGGAGAATTGCATAACCTCAGCCAGAAGAAAAAGTTCATAATCTGCAAGATGTGAGCAATAGAACATGTGATTAACACTACTTGAAATATATATTAACCAAATCTGGAGGTAACGGCAATACGATGGTTTCATATGCAACAGAAATAGATAGTATACTTTAACCGGAGCTTGAGGGGCATTCTTTAATTGCCACACATATACAACTAACAATATTTAGAGAATCTTAGCAGTTGGGGTTTTTCTTTTACTGCAAATAACCACTTTGAATTTAGCAACACTGCTGCTTCCAAACCATCTAGAAAAATTGCACACTTAGATACTCTATAAAAAGCTTGCAACAACTCATGCAATTTATATTTAAAGACTAACTTGAAACTACGAAAGTACGAAGCATATTATTCAGTCCAAGGTCACTGCACCAAACTACAAAAACTGAACTTGCTATCATTTATGAACTAAACTATATCCCTAGCATGCAGTAGTACCAGCCATCACTTATCAATAACAATGCTAGCGTATAGAATATCTCCAAAGAACTAAGAACTATAAACATGGAGTTGACAAATCTCAGCGATGGCAAGTTGAATCAAAGGTCAATAACACAACCTACCTTGATACGTGTCATAACAACTGTGGCAGGTGTGCCCAGGGACAACAGACATAGTTGATGGCGACCCTCACCAGGCCAGCGGCGGCAGAGCCTGGAAATTTAAGGCGACGGCGAGCCGGTATACTTCTATTGCGGGAAAAATATTATGCACATATGCAAGAAATGAGATGCTTCACATCTAGCAATCATCTCTTGCTACTACGGAAAAACTACATAAAAAGAATACATTAGTAGTCTAATAACTGTTCCCAATCATGTAAGGAGCACACTTTTACCATATGATTTTCCTAATAGAAGCTAGAAACCAGAAAATACATCAAAAAAATCAAGAACAAAATAGAATTTGCAGCACATGAGAAACAATCATACCTGAAAATCCCTAGGAAAGAAATACTATCTCTGCAATCTTAAAGTCCCAAGGCGTTAGATCAGTGCGGCAAGAAATAGAGGAAGAACAACAAATGAAGAGCGCATGTATTTGGTGGTTGACCGGCCTGAGGAGGAAGCGCACATCCTCGCCGCTAGGGAAGGACGGGCATGAAGATTTTACATAGAGCAGGCCAAGCGCCTTCCTCTCCCTCGCAGCGCTACCCCACATGCCAGAGCTGTTCGTCCCCATGCCTCCTCTACACATGCTAATTCCGCGTCCCACGACCCCCGCCTCGAGCAATGCCTCCAACCCTCCTCATGTCCCCGTGCCTCCCGCAGTGCCTTCTCAGCGTCGGCTCGTCCTCTTGTGCAACGACTCTACGTCCCTGACCCCCGCCTAGAGCAGTGCTTCCCTTAGCACAAAACAAGACCTAGGGTTTGCGTGTGGCGGCAATTGGAGGTGTGGGACGGCTGCTTCGGAGGAGGAATAGAACGGGGAGAGGACACATGAGCTGCGACAGCGAGCAGTGGGGCTGAGGACTGAGGAGGCTGGTGAGGTGATGGGGATGGGGCTTCCGGCGGCATGGCTACGGGAGTCGAGATGGAGAAGAAGGGCCGGGGCAACGATGTGCGGGAGGAAGAGAGAGAAAGGTTAGATGAATTGCACGCTGCTTTTTTCACCGGATGAACTGTTTGCCCAGTAACAATTCCATGGACGGACCAGTATGTCAGAGAGATTAGAGATAAAAAGTAGTGTACCGGTAACTTATTCTATCTACCAAAACGAACGTACCATACTAGCTCGGAGGCACGATCGTGTGGTCCAAAATGCGCGCGGGGAGTGCTTTCACCAGGCGGGTACAACAACAGGCTTTATATCTTTTTAGTAATTGAAGATGCTCTCCTACACAACCTTGCTTCAATTAGGGTTCACATTGTCCAACAAAACAACAATTTAACTGCATTTTGGCAAGTTGCTACGGAGTATGTGAAGTTATATTATTACCGCTGATATTTTTTAAAAGTCCCAATCAATTGAGAAAAACATATTTTTTTCGAAAGGAGAAAAGCACTGCAGTTGAGAGAAAAATGCTGTCAGAAACCAAGTTGCACTTTCTTTAACACTGCGATTACCTCTGCTAGAGTAACGTAATCCAAAAAAAAAATCTTACATAGAACCCTAGAAACTTTCTCGGCTTCGTCGGGAGCTACTCAACCGCACACTGTTCACCTCATCGTTGTCGGCGCGCCGCTAATGGAGCCCAATCCTGATCCAACCGTGGTGCTGCACGCCTGCTTGGGCGTCGGCCACCTGATCCCCATGGTGGAGCTCGCCAAGCTCTTCGTCCGCCGGGGCATCCCCGTCGTCATCGCCATCCCGACCCCGCCGGTCTCCGCAGCCGGTTTCTTCGCCGCCTCCTCCTCCGCCGTCGCAGACATCGTCGCCGCCAATCCTTCCATCGCCTTCCACAACCTCCCGCCCCCGGACTATCCCAACCCGGACCCCGACCCCTTCCTGCAGATGCTCGACGTGCTCCGCCTAACCGTGCCGCTCCTCCTCGCCTTCCTCCGGTCCCTCCCCTCCGTCGCCGCGCTCGTCCTCGACCTCTTCTGCATCGACTCCCTCGACGCCGCCGCCCAGAGCGGCGTCCCGGCATACATCTACTACACCTCCTCGGCCGGCGACCTCGCAGCCTTCCTCCACCTGCCCCACTACTTCGCCACCATGGAGGGGAACTTCAAGGACATGGGCAAGGCGCTCCTCCGCTTCCCCGGCGTCCCGCCGATCCCGGCGTCCGACATGCCGCACACCGTGCTGGACCGCGCGGACCGGACCTGCACCGCGCGGATCGGGCACTACGGGCGCATCCCTGAGGCGCGGGGCGTGCTGGTCAACACCTACGAGTGGCTGGATGCAAGAACTGTGAGCGCGCTCCGGGAGGGCGTGTGCGTCCCCGACCGCCCGACCCCGCCGGTGTACTGCATCGGGCCGCTGATCGTCAAAGGCGCCACGGCGGCGGCGGAAGGCGAGCGGCACGCGTGCCTGTCGTGGCTAGACGCCCAGCCGGAGCGGAGCGTCGTGTTCATCTGCTTCGGCAGCCTGGGCGCCGTGTCTGCGGCGCAGCTGAAGGCGATAGCCCATGGGCTGGAGAGCTCGGGCCACCGCTTCCTGTGGGTTGTGCGGACTCCGCCTGATGACCCGGCCAAGTTCTTCATGCCGCGTCCGCCGCCAGACCTGGACGCGCTCCTCCCCGAGGGGTTCTTGCAGAGGACGCGCGACAGGGGGATGGTGCTGAAGATGTGGGCGCCGCAGGTGGAGGTGCTGCGGCACGCCGCGACCGGCGTGTTCATGACACATTGTGGGTGGAACTCCGTCCTGGAAGCGGTGTCTGCCGGGGTGCCGATGCTGTGCTGGCCGCAGTACGCGGAGCAGAGGCTGAACAAGGTGTTTGTGGTAGAGGAGATGAAGGCTGGATTGGTGATGGAGGGGTACGACGAAGAGCTTGTGACGGCCGATGAGGTGGAGAAGAAGGTGAGGCTGGTGCTGGAGTCGGAGGAAGGCGCAAAGCTCAGGCAGAGGCTTGCAATGGCCAAGGAGAAGGCTGCGGAAGCGCTGGCTGACAGCGGGTCATCCCAGACGGCGTTCACCGAGTTCTTGCAGGATCTGAAGCTCTCAAAGTAGGCAATAGCGTGTACAGATTCTGAACCGAACGATTTTCTTAAGCAGCATACATGGAGTAGTAATGCTAAGTAAGAACATGCCGGATCGTCTCTCCCGCCCCCTGGGAGGCGACCGCGATGGCGATTCCAAATTCACCGATCCCACTGATACCCGAGAGAAATCTGCGAGATTAAACACAAGTGAGACAAACAAATCGAGCCCCAAATCTCCGCTTCCAATTCACCCCGATCATCACAGCCTCCTCCCGAGTGATTTCCGCTCAAGATTCCACACAATTATTAGAAATTCCCCAAATCCACGCGCATCCATCGCCCAGATCAGATCTTCCCTCCCGTCCCTGATTTCAGCCAGGAATTCTAATTCGTCTTCAATCCCCTCCCCACCGGCGCTCCGGGCGCCCAACAGCCCCGCCACCATTCCCGCCGCGAACCACACCCCGCTGACGCCCTTCGCCCCTGACCGTTTTACCGACCAGGTTCTTCCCAACCCAGCAAGATCCACTCGTCCGGCACCAACGCACACCCGAGTGATTGGCGCGGCGAGTTATGGAGGGATTAAGTCCGAGATCACCTCCGAGAGGCTTGGCGGAGTTGATCTCTCGACGTGCCTGCCCCATCCCCCTGACCCTGGAGGCGAGCCTATATTTCGCCGGCAACCCACGCCCCATAGCTCACAACAGCTGCGAAATCTCAGAGAGTACAGAGAGACTGAAGCCATGGAACCAGCCAAGCGCACCACCACCACGGCCTCAGGAGGAGGCTCTGCTGCAGCCAGCATCACCACCCTCTCGCTCAGCTCGGGCGGTTCGACGCTCGGAGCCGGCCCGTCCTGGCGCCGAGCTGGGAAGCAACCCGTGGAAGATGATCGCACCGCTGAGGAGCGGGCCCCTGTTATCATCAACATCGCCAAGGCCAGGGGCACCGCTGCTGTCCGCCTCCTCGCCGTTGGTGTCCTACTATCAGCCCTGAACACCACCACGAACAGACTGGTAAGTTACATGAAGAATGTTTGGGGTGTGCGTGGCCACCTCGAATGCCTGCAGCTTGCAGACAGCCGCTTCGTCCTCGAGTTCTCCTCCAACGGGGATTACGAGCACGTCACTACGGGAGGACCCTGGAGGTACCAGGGCGATGCTGTCCTGGTTCGCAAACTGGAGGATCACGAGGACCCGGACAAGGTGCCGTTCGAGACTGTACCCATCTGGGTGCAGTTCTGGGACCTCCCCTTCTACCTCCTGTCCAAGCAGCTGGCCAGGAACCTTGGGGAGAAGCTGGGCGAGCTCATCTGCATCGACAACCACGCGAGAGGCGACATCGCAAACAAGATCCTGCGTGCGCGCGTCCACCTGCCCGTCGCTCGTGCTCTCCAGCGATGGATCACACTCGAGGACGTGATCACATGCGAGGAGGTGGTCGTCAGGGTCTTCTACGAAAGGCTGCCCAACTACTGCACCTGCTGCGGGGTGATCGGCCACCTTGCGGCGGACTGCGAGCTGCCGGTGGAAATGAGGAGAACCAGGTATTGCAACAACCTCGGTGTGCCGCCAACGCACCGCGATGACCCACGCAGATGGTACCTGGCGGAGAGCGCGCTCGAGAACGGGAGAGCTCTACAGCTTGACACCCCTTGGCGCAATGTCGCCGCCTTCGGAGCCAGGCGGGACCAAGACCAGCGGGGAACGGTCACGCTTGTCACCAGGGAAGTCGAGAAGCTCTCCGTCAAGGATGGGGACGCAAGCAAGGAGAAGGACCGGAACGCCAACAAGAACGAGCAGGTCATCACCAACACCGGCGACACAATGCAGGTAACCGGCATCGTCGGCAACACTGAGCACGCCAGCGACAACACCGGCATCATCGACAACACCGCCATCACTGGCAACACCGACCGCGCCAGCGACAACCCCGGCATCACGGAGGGCGTCTGCGTCATGGCCGGCAACACCAACATCCTGCACCAGCCTCCTTCGGTGAAGGCTACGGACAAGGGCATGGAGAACGTGGATAAGGAGGCTGGCATCACCGACCCTGCTCCACCTTCGCTGCACCCTCCTCAAGCCACATACAACACCAACTCTGAGCAAGACGCAGTAGCAAGGGACCCTGCCAAAAGGTCCTGGAAAAGGGTGGCAAGGATCGCTACTGATGGAGAAGGAGTGGAACAAGCTGAAGATGACAGGAGCACACTGGCCCCTGCGGAGGGGGGGTCGGTGTTAGGAAAGCGGCAGAATCAGGCGGTGATGGTTTATGTCTCCAGAAACAAAACCATCACTGAAAACAAGAAGAAGAAGGCGGAGGACGCCGTGTTGGGGCTGGAGGCCAAAGCCAGTGTTCTAGGTGTAGGGGAAGATAAGGAAGCAACCAGTCCCGGGGCTACTGGTCAACTGACAGGCGCGAGTGTTGGCGCCTGTCAGAAGTCATGATCGTCTTAGGTTGGAACTGCCGGGGACTTGGCTTGCCCCGGACAGTTCAAGAGTTGGTGCAGCTGGTTCGCACCTATAAGCCTAGGATCGTTTTCATTAGTGAGACAAGACAGGGAGAGAAAAAACTGAAAGAACTTAGAGGTAGGCTAGGACTAAAATTCTGTATCACTCAAAAAGGTGCAGGATCGGGTGCTGGCATTGCCTTGTACTGGGATGAGCAGATTGAAATAAAGGTCCTGTCCGAGGGTTTGAGGTACTTTGATGTTTTGGTTAACGACATCCCCAATGGCCGTAAGTGGCGGGGCACTTTTGTCTATGGGGAACCGAAAAACTCTGAAAGACACCACATGTGGAACACAATTCGCAGAATCAAGCCAAATGCCAGTGAACCCTGGCTGATGATGGGTGATTTCAACGAATGCAAATGGCAGCATGAGCACTGGTCTGAGTCCAGAAGATCAGAGAAGAGAATGGCAGATTTTAGGAAGACCCTGAATTTCTGTGATCTCCAGGACATAAGATACAGTGGCCCTCCCTGGACCTATGACAACAAAAGAAAGGGAGACAAGAACGTGAAAGCTAGGATCGACAGAGCAGTTTGCTCAACGAGCTGGGCTGCGTTGTACCCTGCAGCAAACCTGGAGCATGTCTGCTCCACGAGATCAGACCACCTTCCTTTGATCCTTGATTGTGTTAATTCCAGTAATCAACCGAGGCCTGAGAAATCATTCAGGTATGAACATATGTGGGAGCGCGAGGCGTCCCTGACTGATGCCGTTGAGACAGCATGGGCTAGCTCGCCCACATGCAACAACCTGAATGACTTGCTCCATAAAATCGGTAACACGGGGAACCACCTGAAAGAGTGGAGTACTCAAAATTTCAGCATGGTCACAAAAGATATCAGAAAGAAAAGAAATAGACTAAAGAAGCTGTGGAAATGGCAACCCAGCGAGACTAGAGACGAGGAGATTCGGAAAACTTCCTTGGACCTGGATGAGCTCCTCCACAGAGAAGAGATGATGTGGAGGCAACGCTCTCGCATAAAATGGCTGCAGGAGGGAGACAGAAATACTATGTACTTCCACAGGAAAGCAAGATGGCGCCAATCTAAAAATAGCATCAAAAGAATTAGAGGCTTGAATGGGAATTGGACAGATGACCCAGAAGAAATAAAAAATCTAGCGTCTGAATTCTTCCAGAACCTGTACTCCAAAGATACAAATGTGGTTCCTGAAGAAATTCTCGGACACATTCCAGTTCTGATCGACGAGACCACAAATATTGAATTGTGCAGAGAATTTACGGACAAAGAGATAAGCGATGCTTTATTCCAGATTGGTCCTCTGAAGGCTCCTGGACCTGATGGGATGCCCGCTAGGTTCTTCCAGCGCAACTGGGGAATTATGAAGGAAGAAGTGATTGCTGCTGTCAAGACCTTTTTTACCTCTGGAAGTCTGCCTACCGGTATAAACGACACTGTCCTCGTCCTCATTCCTAAAGGCAACAAACCTGAGACACTATCTGACTTCAGGCCCATTAGCCTATGCAATGTCATATACAAGGTCATCTCAAAATGCCTAGTAAATAGACTTCGGCCGTTGCTCAACGACCTGATCTCAGAAACGCAAAGTGCATTCATCCCTGGAAGGCTACTCACTGATAATGCAGCTATCGCTTTCGAGTGTTTCCACAAGATCCAGAGGAGCAAAAATCAGAGAGACACCCACTGTGCTTATAAACTTGATCTTTCAAAAGCATACGACCGAGTCGATTGGGATTTCCTTGAGAAAGTGCTACTTAAGATTGGGTTCTGCAGCGGATGGACCAAGTGGGTAATGAGTTGTGTTAGATCTGTCCGCTTCTCTGTTAAAATAAATGGACAAACTACACAGGCATTCTCCCCTTCGAGGGGCATCAGACAAGGGGACCCCTTGAGCCCTTACCTGTTTCTGTTTATTGGAGAAGCTTTATCCTGTGTTCTGAAAGAGGAAATCAACAAAGGGTCCATTACTCCTTTGAAAGTGGCACGGGGTGCACCAGGCATTTCAAACCTCCTCTTTGCCGATGACAGTCTCCTCTTCTTCAAAGCCAGTGTTGAGGAGGCGAGAGCAGTTGACAGCACACTGAAATTATTTCAAAGGTGCACGGGTCAACTACTGAGCCCAAGTAAGTGCTCAATTTTATTCAGCTCTATCTGTCCGGAGGCAATCCAGTTGCAAGTGAAATCCACCCTGGCGGTCACCAACACCACCTTTGAAGAGAAATATTTGGGCCTACCAACTCCACAAGGAAGAATTAAGAACGGAAACTTCCAACCCATCATGGCCAGGTTTGGTAAAAGACTAACAAACTGGGATGAGAGGTTCATGTCATGTGCAGCCAAGGATACCCTGATTAAATCTGTGGCACAAGCCCTCCCTACCCATGTCATGGGCATTTTCAGGCTTTCGAATGGGTTCTGTGATCACTACGAAAGGTTAGTGAGAGACTTCTGGTGGGGTGATAAAAAGGAAAAAAGGAAAGTTCATTGGACGGCGTGGGATAATCTGACAAAACCGAGATGCAGAGGTGGTCTTGGATTCAGAGACATGAACCTATTCAACCAAGCCCTCTTGGCCAGATTGGCTTGGCGCCTCATTCAACATCCAAATTCCTTGTTTGCTAGAGTCTTAAAAGCAAAATACTTCCCAAGGGGCAACATCTTAGATACTGTTTTCCCCCCTGATTCTTCTCCGGTTTGGAAAGGGGTTGAATTCGGCCTGGAGCTTCTTAAGGAAGGTACCATCAGTCGTATTGGCAATGGCAAAGACACCCAGTTTTTTAGAGATCAATGGTTACCCAGAAGTAGTGGCCACAGAATTATTGCTATGAAGAAAAACTCGCGCAGGCGTTGGGTGAACCAACTCATTGATCAAGGTACTAGATCATGGAATACTAACTTACTTCATGAGCTATTCTTTGATCACGACGTGCAAGCTATCCTGGAGATCGATATTCCCCAGCAAGAACAGAATGACCGGTTGGCCTGGCTGCATGAAAAGAACGGGCAGTTCTCTGTCAGGAGTGCCTACCGGCTTGCCTACAACCTCAAACATAGAAACAGAGACGTCGGGAGCTCTAGCAACAATCCCAACGGAGTCAGATCAATCTGGAATAAGATTTGGAAAGCTAAGGTTCAACCAAAAATCAGAGTTTTTGGGTGGAGGCTGGCCACGGATACCCTGGCTACCAAGAACAACAAATGGAGAAGGACTTTGGAAGTAAACAACCTGTGCTCCATCTGTGGTAATGGCACCGAGGATTCGCACCACGCTACTGTAGTCCGTACTAAGGCCACTGCCCTCAGACATGCCATGCGAAGGATTTGGTACCTACCAAAGGAGGAAAGTTTCAGACAAACTGGGAAGGACTGGCTGCAAATCCTCCTTGCTCAGGTGGATGATATTACTGGTGCAAGGATTTTGAAACTTCTGTGGAGAGCGTGGCACTTGAGGAATGACATCATCCATGAAAATGGAAAAGAAACAATCGAGAGATCGGTCTCCTTTCTAGAGTCCTACGACACATACTGTCATCACCCGGGTACTGCCATGCACAATATCAAGGGCAAAGGCAAAATCAGTGAAGAAGGACCTCCAGCCGAGACCAGGACGAAAAACAAGGCCATGCCGTTCTGGTCGGCTCCTCCGGTGGGGTGGATCAAACTCAACACTGATGCCTCTTTCATTGGCGCTGAGAATCCTGGGGGTGCCGGGGCTGTTGTCAGAAACAGCGAGGGACTGTTTGTCATGGCTGCCTGCTCGCCGATCGTCAAATGCCATGATGGGGAAGATGCTGAAGCTAAAGCAGCTCTTCTGGGAACCAAAATGATACAAGGGTTGGGTTTTACCAAGGTTATTCTGGAGACTGATTGTGCTGCAGTGGTTTCGGCGCTGAACTGCACCGACATCGACAGGTCAAGGCAGTGGAGCACTTACGAGGCGACAAAGACACTTCTGAAGACCTTCAAGGAAGTGAAGATTGTACATACGAAGAGAGAGGGAAACAAAGTGGCGGATGCCCTTGCCAACCTGGCTAGATCGGCTGGAAGCTGCACCTGGCGTGACCATTTGCCAGATTGTATTTCTTACCTGTTAACTATTGATTCCCCTGTAAACAGTGATCCCTCTATGGTTATTTAAACTCTCTTTTACGCAAAAAAAAAAAAAAAAAGCTCTCAAAGTGATCGACCACAGAAGATATCAACAAGATTGGTATTGGAATGTGTGGCTTTGAAGGTTTGCATCAGTTCTCATTGGTATGGCGATATGCCACGCAGATTAGCTGCTTCAGTAATTATACTCTTGAAATGATACAGCATAGCTGGCTGTGCCTCGAATTCCCAAACTTAAGCTGTGGAAATGCTTTATCACAATATGTTGTTGTAAATCTCCTACAGTAATAGAAATATAGAATGCATCGATTCAGAATTAACAGTCTCAGTGAAATGTTTTATTTAGCACATTTCTCCGTGATGATCTGCTGCAGCAGTAACACCCGTGATGCAGAACCATACTTTCTCTCTAATGCTGATGAGAAAATCTGTACTATCTGACGTCTAGAAGTTATTGCTACAATCATTTCAGGGTTCATCTGTTATAAAGCTTGATTAATGTTTTCCCCATTTGTTTTTTTTGGGGGAAATTGTTATCTCCATTCTGCACAATGCTATTCTCCAAGTCCCTCAGGGACTCGCTGTTTTACGCGAGACAAATATTTAGTAAGCTTTCTCGCGGCTGACAGTATAAAGTGCGGGCGTGCCAGTATACGATTGTATACAATTTAAATAACACAAACACAAAGATCATGCGAAGGAAACTTGTAGTTTTTTATTAACTTTTGTAGATCACATACAAGTCCTATTACATATTCTCTGTGTAGCATCTGACATACAAGAGACGATTGTGTAGTTCTCAACTCCTAGAACCTCGAGAGGACTTCTAGTTAATTACATCCACAGTTTACATCTATGGACAACCTCCGATTATGCTGCATCAAGCGGCCATCATCATCATCCACTCGTAGCTCACATCTGCCAAGGCGACATGCAAATATTTGACAACTTAATTTAGTTGCAGCCACATCAACAAATTAGGATGCAACGTCTAATCAGGCACCATATTCAGAAAAAGCCTCAACATAGATGTTCGGCCTCGTCGGTCGCGAACAATATTTGTCCTGCCTCGTCGGTCAGGATTTATATGCAGGTTCCGGCCTCGTCGGTCGCGGAAAAAGGTGTGTCCCGCCTCGTCGGTCAGGATATATGTGTAGATTGTGTGTAGATTCCGGCCTCGTCGGTCGCGGAAGAAGAGTAGGCTATACTGAATCACAGGCCTGATGTGAATCGTCGCTCTATAATTTGTTGATCATGGGTCTTTGCTTATTCCAATGTAGATGACCATGTTTTTTCAAACGTCACATGCATATGCCCCCTTTTTAGAGAAACTTGGAGGCTATCTGGCGTATGTACATGGGAGCCTCTCAAATAGACAGATATACTTGTATTTCTGAAGATTTCCGCAAGTCTTGAGATGCCACGAAATATCATGAGACTCTCATTTTGCGCTATAAATGCACCGGCGGCGATGTAAATCGCGTAGAGCCTGTCACACCACAATCTTGTAGACGGGATGATAAAAAGTCTGCGGCGGCGACGTAGATCGCGTAGAGCCGAAACAAAACTGATTTCGCATATAAGATCATGAATATCATCGGCGACGACATGAATCGTGTAGAGCCGAGATAACACCAATTGTGAAGATACCATCGGCGGCGACATGACTCGCGTAGAGCCGAGCTAACACCAATTGTGAAGATACCATCGGCGGCGACATGATTCGCGTAGAGCCGGGACGACAACAAATTCTCGGATCGAAACAAGCGGCATCCGTGGCGGTGATATAAATCACGTAGAGCCACCAAACACCATGAACCTGAAATACTGAAAAAGATATAAAGATGTTGCATGCTACCTCCATGCACTATACTCACCAAGTGACGCCATTGACTTGTGACTTGAAGAAGCCAGCCGATGGAGATCGGAGATCGGCAGGGGCAAGATGTAGATGCGGGGCGTAGGGTGGACTGGAGTGCAGGTGGATCGAAGCTATGTTTATGATGGTGGCGGCGAAATCACGTATCAGTATGTTGCAAGTGTGTCTCTAACCTCCTCTGCGCTCACATTGTGGGGCTTTTTATATTACCAGTCTACGGCCAGTCATAGATGGAGATGAAGAGATAAGTATCACCTGCGCCCCGGCCGCAGTTGTTAGCGAGAAGTTTGAACTGCTCCGCTTGGTGAGGTACTGGCCGTTTCCATCGTTCTCTCTCTGTTTAGGCGTGAGCCCAAAATTTAAATGTGTGCGTGCTCCGAACTGGCTAGCTGGCCAGCTGATACAAGTTCCTAACATCTGAATTTTCTTGCTATTAAATAAATAAATCAACCGTCCGACATATTGCATGCAGCTGCTGCCATGCATCGCATGCATATCACGGCTGATGGTTAGCCAAAATCACCTTGCTAGGACAAAACTGTCACGTGATTCCTTTGCTCCCTTTTGACCATTAAATATTTACATATATACTGCATCAACAAATTTATATTACTCTAATTTTTCTGTCAGCAGTGATGTATGTCAGATTTCATAGTACCCTATGACCAAAACACCATCAAACACTCGCAAATGCCACTTCAGATGAGCCGCCCTCACTGATCGCTTGCAATGCCATAGAAGCGCTGGCAGACATCAGGTTCTTGAAGATGACCTTCGCTGAGTTCTTTTAAGGATTTGAAGCTCATGGAAGATTGCAATGAGGTTGCTCTTAGAAGGTTTGCATCAATTTCCTCTCTGAACTATGGAGTATGAATTATCTCTTCTGACGTTACAGGCTACAGGAGATGGTAATAGTAGTTAGCCTATGCAGATTAGCCGCTTCAGAAAATAACATTCTTGAAATGATTCCGCATAGATGATTGTGAAAACTCCAAACATTTCCCAGTTATGCTGTGCAACAATTTACAATGAACTGATCGTTGATAGTCATAAACTCATAATGAAGTGTTGTTAGCAGGATACATAGAGAATTCTACTGAGCCTAAAGATCATTATCATTGAGCCATGCGATGTAGATCGATCTATACCAGGGTTAACAACAGTACACGCCATTGGTGACAAAGAAAGAGTCGACCAATTTTCTTCAGTGGGCATCATGCCTGAATCATTGGTACTTGTTGTGTAGTAGTCTTCGCTAGGTACTGCTGGAGTGGAGCCTAATCATGGCAGCTTTACCGCGACCGCACCGTCAGTCTCGTCGTCAGTTGGCGCCAAGGCATGTTAAATAGTCCTGGTTAGGATAAACTCGAGCTGGGGCAGGATTTGATCATGTTTCATACTTCACGGGAGCATTACGCTTGCTCTTCACATCACCACATTCGATTATCCTATAATCTTGATCAGGTTCCAGCAACTTTCTGAATGTCAAGGCATCAGACTACCGCCAGATCGAGAAAATTGCAGCAGTATAATCTTCGCTAGGATTGATGTATTAGTTGTAGTGAAGAAGGCAAGTACAAGCTTCAGTGTTATATCGGTTAAGCATTATGGAATACAATGACATCATCTGTATGCCATGTGTAGTAGTCTTCGTTAGGCTGAGTTAAAGCTGTGTTTTGGTCTTGTGGCAGCGTTGGCAACCTTTGATCATTTTTTCTTTCATGCAGCAAAGCTACGCTGCCGTCAAGTTGTTCTCATTATGATAAGAAGAGTTAACTTCAGAGAATTGTGTCCACTATCTGTTACTGTTTCAGTCACTCACTAGATACATCACGTTGCAGTATCCCTTTTATTTTCATGTTTTTGCACCTTCTGAAGTTATCCTCTGTTAATTGCAGGTAGGGGCATCTCTCTTGCTCTTGCTGATGCATACAAATTACACCCATCCTCGTTGGAGCCGGTACCAGGAATATGAGGGGGAAAGAGGTGAATGGTACGACGAGCGCGAAGATAGCTATGATCATCACCATAATTACGATCGTGAAGCCAGGGATCGTGGCAGACGGGGTCGTGGAAGAGGGGAACGCAGCCATCGGTCTTACTATAATAATGTAGTTCAACCACTCAGGCCACGACGCTATAGACGCCCACAATATCAAGGCTCAAATGCTTCTTTTCAGGAGGGTGATCCTCGCCAAAAAATAAAAAATCACCCGGGCACCCAATATCAGTACAGGCCCAAACGTACACGCACACCAAACAACTCAAAAGATGGGTCAACTCATGGAAACACCCAGAAGAGCAAAGTGGAGTCTGATGCTTCACTGGTACTCTCTAGAAATATATATGTGGCTTATTTTCCTTTGAACTTCTGGCTTTATTTTTATGCAACTTGCTTAATTTTATCTTGCATAAGGCAAACACTTATGCCAGAGGTTTCTTTTCTCAACAGGACATGGAGCGCAACAGTTTTAGTGATGCCGACTTTGATGAACAAGCGGGCGCTGATGGGGAGGCCATCATGTGGGAAGAGACTCATGAAGTCTATAGCGATGTCATCATGAGGATTCCCGATGTTGGTAAGGACATGGGAGACCGTGACGCGGAGCAATATATTAGTGAAGCCGCCAAGTTAATGGGTCTTGAGCGTACCGAAAGAATGAAGATCACCCCCCGACCCCTTAACCACTGCAGAGTCCCAACTCCTCCGAGGGAATTAACAAATAAGTTGTTCCGACTTGAAGGATCTCAGAAGGAGAATGAACTTGTATCAGGAGAGCAAAGCACCACTTTTATTGTTCTAGAGCCAGTCATGAAAGAAGCACCCTCAACGATAACTAACACTCTGGCTCAAGAGTTCCTTCGCAACCCTTCGAAACTATGGTGGAACAACTCTTCGCTTCAGCTCCACACCTCTATTCCCTATCACCATAAATTGTTGTTGTGGGCTCGTATGATGCTCATATCCCAGGAGGACAAAGCTATGTTACTTCAGGCTGATATCTTAACCCATCACTGCTTGCTGCATTTCTCACATTTTGGAATACCGAAGGACATACTTTAGTCACAACTCAGGGAGAGATAGGATATCCTCTCATTGCCATGTATGATGCAATGGGTATACCAATTTCTGGTCATCTATATGAAGAATACATACCGATAGAGTCAGAGGTTTCAGGTATTGTGCGAGTTCTCCACACGGCATACACAGATATATGGATACTGAATCAGAAAGGGGACTCTTCCACTGTGACCCTCCAAAATTGGCTAGATCATTTCATAGGTAAATTTATCAAACTCGTACCTCTTGATTTCATTTTGACATGATGGCTATCTTTAACGCACACATTCTTTTGTAGGTGAAGACCTCGGGGCCACTGTGAAGACAAAAACAAAAACAAGAACGAAAGCACCGATGCCAAGTCACTTTTATGCGGATCCGGAAGATCCATTACTCTCACGACTGGATTTCCGCACTCTTGAATTGCAGAAGTGTTGGTCTGCCAGGTTTAGCAATTACAGAATATTTCATCAGCAAGGTTATGGGCGAGAGGTATACCGCGCGGCTTTCATTGCGGCTTGGTTGTGTACATATTGTGTCCCAGTCGGCATGGGGGCCTCCATTCGGCCAGAAGTCTTTTGTGCTGCGGCGCGTCTGGCACAAGGTGTTCGTCTTGCAATAGGTACAGCGAGCATGGCTCATCTTTACCAAAGTCTTGACAATGTTTGTCAGAACATCATCTCTGAATCAAGGTCAGCAAGTGAGTGTGAACTTCCAGTACCAGCTCATTTTATCATGGGTTGGTTCTCTTCTTATTGGAAAACGACACCTTCACAACTGAGGGTAGACCCCAAAATTACTCATTTTCCACCGTTTGTTACTGATGCATGGAGAATCACCTCTGCAAAAGTTGATCTATTTAAGGCTCATCGTCTTTTTATGGATTTGGCGGCAGACAAGAAATCTCTTCTTTCGCTGTCTTTCTTGGGAAAATCTTGTATTCGTTTCCCCAAGTCGGAATCTGAAGTTTTGTTAAGTGATGCACGTGAGTCAGTCGATGGTGGCCGAAATTCCATCCGTATTACAACTATTGATATGCTGATTAGTTCCAGTGTCGGTGCTGTAACACATACCAGGTGTCAGATTCATAACAACTTGGTGTACTGTCCACACCGCTTTGCTCGCATGCACGCGTGCGATCAAGATGTCCCTGACTTTTTTATGGAAGGGTCAAACGGTCAATTTCTCCTGCAGTTTCCTACCTATTTACAAGGTACTCGTGAGGAGACTATTGAACATTTGCAGAGGAGGCACCTGGCATATTATTTTCCAACGGGTCATCAGTTCCATTTACAACCTCTCTCTCGACGGAGCAAGTGTTCTGTTGAGTATATAAAGTGGTGCATGTCAGCATTGAGCTTCCTCACCAACGCTGATGTTATCTGTTCTGGGCAAGAGCCATTATGTGTTGTTCAAACAGACCAGGTCAAAGCTGCGTCCATGATAGGTGAGCAGCAATTTTCATTTTATTCGTCATCTGACTCAAGTAGATTGACACCAGTATGTCTTCTTCTTGTAGCCTCACATGCCCCGAAGAAAGAGAAAAAGAACTTGGCACAGACAGCTGCACCGGTTTCCATCACCAACAAAGACACTGAAACAGCTGGTGGCTCAGGTAAATGGCATTCACCCTACTATTTCTTTTGTTCCATGCTGGTTTAATATACTTCTTTTATGCAGACCCAGGTGTAACTACTGTCGGAGCTACTCTCTTACCGAAGAAATCTCAGGCTATTCCAAAAGCCAATACAAATGAAGCCTCCAAACGTGAGCTATATCACCTTTTATAAGCAAAACGAAAGTGAGTTGGCATGTGTACTGATTTTTTTTACCCTTTTTTTACCCTTTTTTTTTTTTTTTTTTTTTTCTTCTTCTGTGCCAGCGGTTACCCATTTGTCGCAAAAACAAATTCGTGTTTCCAATAAGAAGGGAAATACGACTTCTGATGAAAAGAGAGTTACGGCTTCCTCCAAATTGGGTAATAAGGAATTCCTTTTGTTGGCTCTTGACTTACTGCCCCTTACTCCTGTACATGAATACATTTGTAGTGTAAACATGAACTTCTTATATCACAGGTGCCCCGAATATCAACCCATCGGTGGGCGAAGTTTCTGTTGAAAAGAGAAGTAGTCCTAAAGAAACAGCTGCTCGATTCCTAAAGGTGTATCATTCCGTTAAAGCTGGTGGCAACAACAAAAAAGATGTGACAACCGTTGAAGCTCATGTTCCTGTCCCTGATGGCAATTTGGTCTCTTCACTAGAAGAGACCGCTGTTCTGCCAAAGAACCAACCTGTGGTTGGATGGTTAGGAGGGCAGTGGCACCCCCAGCCCACCAGAGTTCAAATCCCAGATTTGACACTTTGGTGTCTCATAAAGGCGGAATATTCTTCAGTGGGAGGCGACGTTCCCGTCGACAGCGACCCTTCGTCAACAAGTCAGCTTCAACAAAAGATGCTCACGTGTGAGTGATGGCAATTTGGTCTCTTCACTAGAAGAGACCGTTGTTCTGCCAAAGAACAGGGGAAAACGTTCCTCTCCTCAACCTGTAAGAGGAGAGGGAAAGACGGACTTAGTGAAACCCGACGCCGAAGATAAAAAACTTGATGTACCGTCTGAACAGTCGGAAGACCATCCCGACAAAAGTCCAGTGAAGAAACAACGTCTGGGTCGGCCAGGTAATTAAATGAAGCAGACTTTATCTTAGTACAAAACTCCAACATAAACGTGTAGACTGCTTCTCTTCAACTTCTCTTTTTTTTGTCAGGCGATGAACAGGATTTGGAAGCGGCATTATCCAAGGCCGCGACACTGAAGTCCACCATCGATCGGACAATAGATTGCTATCTGTCAAATGTTGGTGATGACTTCACTAAGCTTAAACGTAACTCTGATCAAAGTGGGATCAACAAATATGAAGAACGTACTGGGATTGTGGTGCCCCAGTTTGCTGACCCTGGTTTAAGAAGCATGATGGGCTACGTCCAAACTGATCTTAAACGCATCCATAAGTGGATTGCCGCGCCGATTTTGGACAAGGTTGCTTTATACACCCGGATTGGAAAAATCCTGAACAACTGGAGGGCCATGTTGCGGGACAAAATCCCAAAAGAGGTACAAGAACTCATAAATGAATTAGAGCATTTGTGTGAGAACCTGAATAGTAAGGTGGAACACGCGGTCCCTTTTAGTATTTCTCAACTGAGGGCAGATGAAGAACATGTCAAGGAGCAGCTGAGTATTGGTCAGAAATCGCATGGATCTGTCATGTTGGGCTATAATTCACTCAAGGGCTATGGCAGCGTCTGGCGCGGCCTCAAGGATGAAGTGAAGCAGCGGAAGGAAGAGCACCTCGTGAAGATCAAGGAGCTCAATGATGCCCTAGGAATTGCCAGGGCTAAACTCTCCTTGGAGAAAGAATATGAGGAGAAAATCAATGAACTCCATAGTCAGTACGACGAAGTTTTAAACGGGGCATCCGGTGCCCTTTCTCGTTTTGAAGAAACATTGGCGCAGGGGAGTTCTTGCTTGGAGAGCATCAATAAGGCCATCGAGGAGACTGGAAGCCTAGGCGATTCTGAACTCCCCATTGGTCTGCGCGAACAGCTCAAATTTATGGAATCATGCATGATCGAAAGTGTTGAAGAAAATGACGAGTGATGCTCACCCAACTGTCCGCCCATTTTCTTCTTTAGGGTCAGAGTTTACAAAGACAAGTCTTCCATTCCTTTATTTCTTAGTTCAGAACGCCATAGTTTGCTTTGTTACTTGTTAAAGTTCTTCGTTGTAATCGGGACCATTATTCATCAATAAAGGGCGACAGTTTTGTTTCGTATCCATGCTGTACGATCTTTTATTTACTAACACTGCATATTTCTGCCTAAAACTTGTGAGATTAACCGGTCTTGAGCACTTATATTTTCAGTCATGACGTTTTGAACCTGTGTGTCCCAGCTTGAGCGCCATGAACAAACCTCCTTGCTCTATACATGCAAATTAAATTCTCGAGCAGCCTATCAAGCCACCATCAAAGTTTCTCTGTTTCGTTAGAAAGTAGTCATTGTCTTGTATTTTGGTAGTTTGTTTTATGTAGAACCTGAAACTTTCAAGTCTGTGAAGCCATCCTTTATATATCGTGGAACCTAAAAACTCAAGGTATGTGAGGCTATTACAGATCAGCTCATTTCATTATTCTTTACGATTCTGGTACCGCAAGCAGTGTAGTCCACCTGATTATTTCCCATTGGTAAGATCAATATTCATCAAGATCACAGCGAAAGTCCTTGCTGTGTATAGTATACAGGATTTCATAGCGTCATTCTATACTATAAGCTGATCATATATATATTGTCCCAGGTCAGCTTACTCCTGAATTTGAATGAGCCACAGCGAAAGTCCATGCTGTGTCCATGTCATAGCACAAGAATCAATCCCACTGCGACCATGATGGTGCCAGCCATATGGGTTGCCGATGTAATGATTGGCATATAGATTCTGAGTTCTGACGAAGTACCATGTCTTCACCACAGAACTTCTCTGCGACCAAAGCTGCTCGGTGTCAACCAGAGAATTTCACGCCAAGTCATTTTTTTTTTTAAATCTTGAGACAAGGCGAAAGGACCTGCCGTTCCTCAAGAAGTTTCATCAACCCTACTGCGACTGTTATACAGTGCCAGCCAGTGGAGTTTCAAAAAAATATGTGTCAGCGGGTTATGGCGAAACATCATGCCACTTTACCCCTTCAATTTTAGTGCACATTATAGAATTCATCCAAAAATTGACAAAGGCATGAAAACAATCACAAAAAGAAGTTAAGTGAAAGATGTGATGAAGACCAAAAACAAAATCTGATATCTTTTTTTGCTTTTTTTTTTTTTGTGGGCTCCGCCTTTAAATTGTTAGACTATGGTGTGACCCATGAGTAGTGTTGCAAGAGTTATTTGTATCTTGGACGATTGTATATGTCTCAGCATAACTCTATGCCCCTGCTCGTGGGGTTATTCGCCCATAGTTGGTCTTCAAGAGATTGCATGCTTATGATGCAGCAGTCATCATGGGATGAGAAACATATTTTGCGAGTGCTCTCGCCTTGCATGGTTTCTTGTAGAAAGTGTTTCTTCCGAGCTGTGTACCAGCACAAATCACTATTTCGCCCCACTTTGCCGAAGAGATCAAACCCGTATGCAACTATACTCATGTGCCACAGTCAAACATCGGACAAGGGGAGCCCTGTTTTTTTTATATGGGGCGGACTATGACCCTTTATTTATTTCATTTAATTTTTACAAGGAAAGAGAAAAATAATGCCATATCAGCAATGAGGATGCTGTATGGATTCAACCCTCTTTTTTTTTTTTAGCTTCTAAGCAAAATACTTCTTGAGGAACTTGCCATTGATAGGTGGCATTGGGTGCTGGCCCTCTTGATCAATTAGCTGATAGGCACCGCCATCATAGACCTGTTCAATGACATATGGCCCCTCCCATTTGGGCTCTAGCTTGCCTTTACTTTTTCCCAGGAGTACAATTGGACGTCGGAGGACTAGCACTAACTCCCCTTTTCTGAACACCCGTGGCTTGACGAGTTTATCATAGGCGCGCACCATATTCTTACGATAGAGCTCAAGATTTTGAAGTGCATGTAGGCGCTCTTCTTCAACAGAGTCCAACTCCTGATACCGTAACTTGACTTGCTCATCCTCTGTGAGTTCATCATGTATCGCAACTCGGAGCGAGGGTATTTCAACCTCAAGTGGTAGAACAGCCTCACTACCAAAAACAAGAGCATATGGCGTGCTCTGTGTGGGTGTGCGAACGGTAACACGATATGCCCATAAAGCTTCAAAGAGGCGATCATGCCAATCTCTTTTATGCCTCGCCACTGTTTTCTTCAATATCTTTCCTAGGGTCTTGTTGAATGCCTCGATCAATCCATTGGCCTGTGCATAGTACCCCGTGGTAAAGTTCCACTGTATTTTATACTTTGCAGCAAACCTGTACATCTTGTGTGATTTAAAAGCTTTGCCATTATCAGAGGTGATGCGATGCGGGACTCCAAAGCGATAAATGATATTTCGCTCCAGGAAATTGATAACATTTTCGGTTTTCACCTCAGGTAACGGAACTGCTTCAGCCCACCTCGAGAAGTAATCTGTAGCTGCCAATATGAAACGATGACCCCCGGCGGATGGTGGATCAAAAGGCCCCATCACATCGATGCCCCAAGCATCAAAAGGCCAAGAAGGGACTGTAGGGTGGAGTGGTGCTGGCGGCCTATGCTTGAAGTCTCCATGAATCTGGCACATATGGCATGCCTTAGCGACATCTAAGCAATCTTTCATGATGCCTGGCCAATAGTACCCAGCTAGCCTCACGCTATGGTACATTTTCGCTCCACTTTGGTGTCCGCCACACACCCCAGAGTGCACTTCATTCAACACCATCTTGGCTTCACTCCGTGACACACAACGAAGGAGAACTCCATCAAAGGATCTTTTGTACAACACATCAGCTTTCAACCAATAGGAGGGAGCTCGTCGTAGCAGTTGTCTTCTCGTCGCGTGATCATCTGGAAGGCTGCCATGATTGAAATAATCTAAGAAAGGCTTACGCCAATCACTTTCTTCAACATTAGCGACGACGATGATATTTACCTCATATTCCTCTTGGACAAGTTCAAGGACAGCCGGGAGTAGCCATCGTTCTTCAACTCTTATTTGTACATGATCATCCCCAGGGAAAACAAGTGATGATGCTAGCTTTGCTAATGCGTCTGCAGATGAGTTCTCCCCCCGTGGAATATGATCAACCTGAATATTTTCAAATTTTCTCATTAATTTCTGGGCAGCCTGGCAGTAAGGTGCTAACTCGGGTTTGTGAACCTCATACACACCATTAACTTGTCTAACAATTAATTGGGAGTCACCAAATGCATGCAAAGTGTGTATGTTCATTGAGAGTGCTAAAAGCAAACCAAATATGAGAGCTTCGTACTCTGCCTCGTTATTAGAGCATCCCTCTTTGAGAAGGGAAAATGAATGATAGAAGGTTTGACCCATCGGACTTTTAAACACCAGCCCTGCACCAGCTCTCCTTCTAGGCGCACCATCGAGATCCTTCTCCGTGCGGGCAGCACCGTCGAAGTGCAGCTCCCACGCCTTTGAACTAACGGTGAACACCTCCTCATCGGGGAGGTCAGTTATCAAGGGAGAATCATCAGGCACTGGATGTGCTGCAAGGAAGTCAGCTAGAGCTTGCCCCTTGACCGCCTTTTGTGGCACATACGTGATATCGAACTCCATCATCAAAACAGCCCATTTCCCAAGCCTTCCTAGGAGTGCCGGTTGGTTCAGAACATACTTCACCGGATCTGCTCTGGCAATTAGTTGGACCTCATGAGACAATGTGTAATGTCTTAGTTTCTTCAAGGAAAAGATCAATGCAAGGCATAGCTTCTCAATACCTGTATAATTTTGTTCTGCGCCCACCATGGTTCGGCTGAGGTAATAGCATGCTACCTCCTTCCCTTTCTCGTTGTGTTGTGCAAGGAGGGCGCCTAGGGAAGACTCCTGGGCTGAAATGTAAAGGATAAGTGGCTTGCCCTTAACAGGTGCTGCTAGAATAGGGGGGTTCAACAAATACCGCTTAATGTTCTCAAAGGCATTTTGGCATTGCTCGTCCCAGACGAACGGTGCGCCCTTCTTCATGAGTTTGGAAAAGGGTTGTATGCGCCCTGAAAGGTTTGATATGAACCGTCGAATGTACGCCAACTTTCCCTGCAAAGATTTCAACTCTTTCAGATTTTGAGGGGGCGGCATTTGAATAATTGCCTTAATGCTCTTTGGCTGAATCTCTATACCACGATTGTGGACAATAAAGCCCAGGAACACACCTGATTGGACGGCAAAAGCGCACTTAAGGGGGTTCATCTTCAATTGGTGCTTTCTCAATCTCTCAAACACGACACGGAGATCTTCTGGATGACCTCCTCGTTCTCTACTTTTTACCACTATGTCATCAACATAACATTCAACCGACTTGTGTATGAGACCATCAAGCACGTGCGTCATGGCCCTTTGATAGGTAGAACCAGCATTTTTCAATCCAAAAGGCATTACCGTATAATGGAAATTTCCTCTGGGTGTTCTAAAGGCTGTGTCAATGGCATCATATTCATCCATTTTAATTTGATTGTACCCTGAAAATCCATCCATGAATGATAGAGCACCGTATCCAGTGGTAGCATCAATCACCATCTCAGTAACGGGTATGGGAAAATCATCCTTAGGACAAGCACGATTGAGATCCCTAAAATCCACACATACTCGTACTTGATTGTTCTTTTTCATGACTGGCACAATATTTGCCAACCACCGCGCATATTGTACTTCTTTTATGAAACCAGCAGCAATCAACTTATCCACTTCAGCAATTATTTGATCTTGTAACTCGGGACGAAAACGCCTTGGCAGTTGTTTTACTGGCCTAAATTGCGGGTCAATCGCAAGTTTGTGTGTTGCGACTTGAGGGTCAAGTCCAGGCATTTCTCTGTATGACCAGGCAAAACAATCCCGATATTGCATCAAAAACTTCCTGTATTCTTCTCGCTCTTCATTGCTGAGGGCTGCACTAACATATGTAGGCCGGGGATCATCCTCTGTCCCTAGATTGACTTCAGTTAGCTCATCGATGGTAAGTTTGACTTCATCCTCTAGCTGTTGTGGAGCCGGGGCAGCCTCAAGAACTTCCCCATGAGCTATCGGCATCGCCTCATGTATTCTGGAGAGGAGATATTGTTTATTTCTTAGCCCCTGGCATGCATTGGCTGCAGCTTCAAAAGATCGAGGTTGATGTTCAGATGGGTATATTGATACTAAACCCTCTTCATCTGAAGACTCTGCCTCTTCTAGGTCGAAATAATGTCCCTTTGTAGTTGCAGAAGTAGTGCAACTGTTAACTCGATGTTTTTCATATAGTTCTTCTTCATCGTCTAAGGGATCCACATCATGGTAACCAAGACCGTACTTTGGGCGGAATGATGTACCATTCCTAATCAATCTCTCTGCCTGTTCCCACCATTCTTCACATATAACAGGTGGCGGGGGTAATCTACTATTTCCTTGGAGGAGGATCCCTGCCTTCTTCAACAAAGGGATCAGTCTCTCTTCTACCTTCATTGTCACAAGTGCTCGGTCTACTTTATTATCCACACTTAGTTGGTGATATTCAAGATCACATGGTTTCTTTTGTGGAACCTTGTAAAATAGAGTGGGGAAAGTGCGCTCATGTACATCGTGAATAGCAAGCACATCCAATGGTGTGGTGACCGAAATGTACAACGCGGGTGGTTGTGAAAGAGTGGTTGAACTTGATGCCCCAGATACGGTGTCTGAAGATTCTATGATCTGCCCTGTTGGACGAACCGCGGGGTTTTTGCAGGTTTGTGCCCTTAATAGGATAGGAGTCGTAGTTGACAATGTACTATGTCCCAGACTTTCCTTTGTTGATGAGATTTGCGCCGAGGAGGTAGGAACGTCAGCCTTCAATAAGATTGGCTTAGATGATGGTAACCCTTGTTCGAGAAGCTTGGGTGTGGATCCTCTTACCTCTAAACTATTGTGACCATAATGTGCGCCTTCTTGCTTCCTTGGCAAACTATTATTTTTTAACTGACTCTGGCAAGGTGCAATTAGGAATTTCATCTCTGTCATAGTAGGGGCAGCATCGCTTGACGGAACCATTATATCAGCATTAGGCGTTGTTCTCCCCTCATGCTTTCCTTGCTCAATACTTGGGAAGTAATACTTTGCATCGGCATGATGCACTTCTTGGATTGTATATGGAGCAGTATTTCCGGAAATACGTTGTTGTTCTCCATGGCTATCCATAAATTTCAGGCACTGATGTAACGTTGAAGGTACTACTCGATATTTGTGTATCCATGGCCGCCCCAAAAGTGCAGAATATGAGGCGTTGGCTTCTATGACGAAAAATTTCACTTTGAAGCTATATGATGACATTTGAAGCTTTAGTGTGATAACACCCAACGCTGGCTTAGCATGATTATCATACCCACAAATCACCACTTCGGTGGGGCTTAGGTCGTCCATTACATATCCTGCTCGAACCAAGCTTCGGATGGGCAAAATATTCACCGCAGAACCAGGGTCAATAAGTATCCTTCGAAGATGTGCGGCTCCAATATTTCCCTCAATGTAGAGGGGGCGATTATGATCACCATATTCCAGCATTTGATCCTCATCAGAAAATGATATTTGATTGGCATATAATAAATTTTCGAACAACCTATGTTTTGCCATCGCAGCTTGGTAATGCTCAGGTTTTTGTAGAGCCTTGATGAGAGCCTCTCGGAGTTCTGGCAGCAGTACCAATGCATCATAAACACTTAGAAGAGCTGGGATACGTTTTAGGTGAGCAATGACATTATATTCTACATCATGTTCTTTTTCAGGCTCTTCTCTCGACTTATCTTGCTGGCTTTTAGATATTATTGCCTCCCTGTTCATTGTTGGCTTATCTTTCTCTATTCTGTATTGCTTTGTTTTAATGGGCTCAGATACTTCTTTCCCCCCACGCAAGTTCATGTTTACCTCCCTCTTATCTTCACTTGGTGATGCATCGCCTTTCAACGTCTGACGTTCTTGCTCTGTGAAGATTACTTCTCCTTCCGAGTCATATGTCTCCTCATTCGAGACAACCATATTACATGAAGCATTTCTCGTACTAGATTCTGGCATATCCGATGACTCGCTCATTAAAGCCTGAGATGTTTGTTCCCAATTTTGTGGGAAAAAATGGGCTAGAGTATGCTGCGTTGGCCTTGATCGAGGGAAGGAATCGTCCCCTTCAGACCTGGGAATAAACCTTGGTGGCATACGCCGGCGACTAGGAGCAGGCCTTGCCCTATATAGCAATGCAGGATGCGCTGCAGGGGGTGTGTGTGATCCAAGGAGAGAAGATGAGGCTTTACGGTGTCCATTCCCCTGATAGCGTCTATGATGCACTTGATTCCACGATTGTGTGGTGTGGTTGGACAAGATAGGGGTAAGACAAAGTCCCTCAAACTGAGACTCGACTTGAGAAAACGGCATCCAATATGTTTCTTCGGTGCTCCTGTTTCCTGATGCCTCTCTATCCCCAATTGACAACATGTTTACTTGTTGAAAATTAGGATTTACCGCCTCTGGGTCCAAGTTTAATTTCTTTTCATCAATTGCCCTTTGCAACCACTCTTTAAAGGCAACACAATCCTCAATTACGTGGCCCACGTACCTATGGTATGGGCAGTATAGAGGATTTTCTGTCATCCCTGTTTGATCTGGTCGCCGCGGTTCAGGCAAGTTTAATGCCCCTTGTTGTAGCAATTGATTGAAGAAAGTTTTCACCAAATCTCTCCGAAATATGTATTGCTTTTTGAGTAATTCATGAATACTAGGGCGTGCCCTCTGTCCATGCCCCTGTTCATTCCTGCTTCCGAGGATATGCATGTTTGGACGAGGTCCTGTAGACATTCCAGACAACCTGGTAGTATTACTTTCAGCTTGTTGTACTTTAGGCTTGTTACCATTGTTAAATGGTTTGGTCGTGGACTGAAACTTCTTTGTGTAGTCTGAGGTGCCTGCATTCCTGTATAATTCCATGATATGTGGAGCCTTTTCAAACTCTAATTTAGTAGCAGCTACAGCACTACCAAGAGCGCTAAAGGTTTTTGGCTCACGCCTAGACACCTCCAATGACCAGTGTTGTTGCATTCCATGGACGCACATATCAACGGCATCTTCTGGATGCATCTCTCTAGTCAAGCGCACATAGCTGTTGCGAAATCTAACAATGTAGTCATCGATATTTTCATCTCTTCCTTGCTTCATTTGTGATAGTTCCAGCAGGGACGTGTCTTTGCTCATGCTAATGAAATGAGATTTGAAGAGATCCTTCATTGTCTGCCAGTTGCGCACCGAACCTGTGGGAAGACGGCTATACCTAATGAAAAGCCGGACCCGTCAGTGATGATGAAAATTGGCGAAGTAAAAGAGAGGGTGTGTTGGCCGTGTCGCCACAAGATGCCTCGAAATATACAAGATGCTCCCTTGCATCCCCATTTCCATCAAACTGCCTGAATGCGGGCGGATGCCATCCGGCCGGGAAAGCTACTTTATCATGCCATGCTGCATATGGTTTCTCTAACTCATTCTCAAGAGCTCTAGGAGCTTGCTCTTCTGCTATGTGTTTCATTTTTCTATCGATTATCTCTTCGGCTATGTCGTGATAATCTCTTAGTGTGCCTAGCGGTGCAGGCGCCGCTGTTGTTGAGTGTGTAGGCATCACTGGGGCATTGATATGTATCCCTCCCGTAGACTGAAGTTGTTCAAAACCCCCATGTGCTCGAGGAGTATGGTGAGATTGTGCCATAGCCTCTAGTTCGGCAACTTGTGGGTCTACGACTTGTGGAGGCGGATTCGTGTGTTGCACCCCATTTACTGCAAGGTTCGCGATCATACTAAATAGTTGGTCGATCTTTGAATCAATCGAATCTATTCTTCTACCATAATCTGCCCCTCGTGCTTCTGCATGTTGAGCACTTGAACTTGATTCAGGATTGTGGGAGGGTTTAACTCCTTCTTTCCCTGTCAAAACCGGTAATGTTTCTTGCGGAAGGCCATGTTGGTGCTCATTGCTGGCTCGTGCGGCAGCGCTTAGGTCGTCCTGACCAGAATGAACTTGCACCGATGCGAGATTCATAGCGCTTATTATGTCTTCGTCATCCGAAGGTTCTGAGGCCGCCAATTCCTGATGACTAGACATACCGACTACTTTTTGTGATGATGACGAGGACTCTGTGCCTGATTCTTCGTCACTTGTGTACTCATCCCTGGAACTATCGTGTGAAAATATCGTGGTTCCTTGAGCTACTTTTCTCAACCGCGTGACAGCTCCACCTCGTTCTGCAATTTGTTTAACCTGGTGTTGATCAGCGGGCAGTCGAGAACTGATACTAGCATATGGTCTGCTGTACTCTCCTGTGCGCAGCAAGATTTTGTCTTCAGGAGTTTGGTCGCCTTTTGACGTCAATGGAAGGCATGACGCTGATGCTATTGCCTCTTTCCTTCCATTTGCTAGAGCACCTTGATACCCCTTTGGGTACATCGAATTTCTCATGAATAACGGAGTAGGATTTGGCAATATTTCCTCATCTGAGGAGTAGGACAATTCGTGAAGAACCACTGGCGGTTCCCACTCCGTGTCTGGATATTGCCTTGATTGTACTGATGTCATACTACATGTTGCGGTATTTACCCCTTGTACTGTCTTGCGGTCTCGCCTTGCTCTGTTCTCATCATTCTCAGACCTGGTAAAACGGGACTCTTGCTTGGTTCCTTGAAAAGTATCCCTTCTCCTTGTTGTAATGTCATTGGTTCGTTCAGCCCTCCGGGGTTTTGGGGCTAAATTTTCTATCAGGAAATTGTATCTTTCATTAATTTCCAAGTTTGGAGAGATCTGGAGTGTCACTCGTTCATTATCTTGGTATATTCGACCGTCAGCCCGAACACGGACATGCACATGTTTCAATACCAGATCTTGTAGCTCACGATACATTGCCTCACGGGTTCTCCTGCGCCTCTCGCGCTTGCGCTGATTAATCGTCGATGCATAAGGAACCCTTGGAGGCATGCTGGCAAGTGGCGCCGCCCGCGACGGCATTGGCTGCGCCCATCGTGATGTCGGTGAAATACCATCACGCTGGTTTGATGAAGCAAACCGTCGTGACTCATGGCTTCCAGGCAAAGGGGTTTTCACTCGCCACTCGGGCTTGTATCTTCTTGTCTCAGAAGGTGGGTAGCGGCAACCTTGGTGATTTCCATGTGAGGGAGCATAAGTGCTTCTGTGATAATGATTAGATATTGTTGGTGATCTATGTCGAGGTGGCATGTTCTGACGTGCCGGTCGGGGATAGTGATCATTAAACCTCGACGTCTCTTCGCCATGATCGTGAAGCTGCCTTTGCATTCTTCTAAGTTGGTGTTGCATTTGCTCCAACTGATGTCGAAGCTCATCTGCTCTAGGTGCCGGAGCCTCATTGGCCAAAACGGCATACTGGTTGTTTTGTGAAGTGAAACTTTGTCTTCCCGAAATCTGGAAACACGGCACACATATCTGCTGGTCTGGGCTGATGGAATCCCTTAGAGAAAATGACTTCCTTCGCTCTCTGATTGTACGTCTCCAGAATTCATTCATGACAGTTTCTTTGACGAGCTCACAAGCCAATTCTTTTTGCGGAGCCCATTGCTCTGAAGAAAGAACAAAAGGTTCGTGTTTGAAATCAGCCTGTTGGCGCTCCTGGGATGGACTCGTATTGGAACCATCATATGATTCATCCGATCGAGCAGTGCGAGCACTTAGCTGCGACAACAACTTTTTTACTTGCTGTCTCTTTCTCCTGTAGTTGCGATGAGCAATCATGTTACCTACGGACCGAGCATGTGAAATATCAATGTCTAGGCGACGTTTGATCATTTTCAACCCTTGAAGGAGCTCGACTTCACCAAAATGAGACGTTAACTTCTTAGGAGCAGCTGGGAAGCTTAAAACTGATGGGTTCCATTGTCGCTCGCAAACGTCCTTAACAACTTCATTGTGCTTCAGTAGTCTTCTAGCATCACTTGTTAATGCTTGGTACTCTTCCCTAGCTCTTGCAGTTGCGTACGTACACATCTTTTTGGTAGTGTTCGGCTGAGAGGAGTGCAATGCCTGATATACATGCATGTTGGAACCAACGCTTGAAGTAACAACTGGTGGCATTGAACCAAAGTGAAGGACATATGATTCTGACTGCTTTGCAATATCCTTCGAGCCAATATTGGTGAAGCTCTCACCTGCACGAGATGTACATTGATTAGAACTTCACCGTACCAAAATTGTCAAACATACTTTGCAACTGGAAAGGAGCCGAGGAGATGGAGCATGAGCAGATTCTGACGACCGATGATGAGCAGCGAAGATGGGAGGAGAGCAGGGTCCCACCGGGCGTGCCATTTGTTTTACGCGAGACAAATATTTAGTAAGCTTTCTCGCGGCTGACAGTATAAAGTGCGGGCGTGCCAGTATACGATTGTATACAATTTAAATAACACAAACACAAAGATCATGCGAAGGAAACTTGTAGTTTTTTATTAACTTTTGTAGATCACATACAAGTCCTATTACATATTCTCTGTGTAGCATCTGACATACAAGAGACGATTGTGTAGTTCTCAACTCCTAGAACCTCGAGAGGACTTCTAGTTAATTACATCCACAGTTTACATCTATGGACAACCTCCGATTATGCTGCATCAAGCGGCCATCATCATCATCCACTCGTAGCTCACATCTGCCAAGGCGACATGCAAATATTTGACAACTTAATTTAGTTGCAGCCACATCAACAAATTAGGATGCAACGTCTAATCAGGCACCATATTCAGAAAAAGCCTCAACATAGATGTTCGGCCTCGTCGGTCGCGAACAATATTTGTCCTGCCTCGTCGGTCAGGATTTATATGCAGGTTCCGGCCTCGTCGGTCGCGGAAAAAGGTGTGTCCCGCCTCGTCGGTCAGGATATATGTGTAGATTGTGTGTAGATTCCGGCCTCGTCGGTCGCGGAAGAAGAGTAGGCTATACTGAATCACAGGCCTGATGTGAATCGTCGCTCTATAATTTGTTGATCATGGGTCTTTGCTTATTCCAATGTAGATGACCATGTTTTTTCAAACGTCACATGCATATGCCCCCTTTTTAGAGAAACTTGGAGGCTATCTGGCGTATGTACATGGGAGCCTCTCAAATAGACAGATATACTTGTATTTCTGAAGATTTCCGCAAGTCTTGAGATGCCACGAAATATCATGAGACTCTCATTTTGCGCTATAAATGCACCGGCGGCGATGTAAATCGCGTAGAGCCTGTCACACCACAATCTTGTAGACGGGATGATAAAAAGTCTGCGGCGGCGACGTAGATCGCGTAGAGCCGAAACAAAACTGATTTCGCATATAAGATCATGAATATCATCGGCGACGACATGAATCGTGTAGAGCCGAGATAACACCAATTGTGAAGATACCATCGGCGGCGACATGACTCGCGTAGAGCCGAGCTAACACCAATTGTGAAGATACCATCGGCGGCGACATGATTCGCGTAGAGCCGGGACGACAACAAATTCTCGGATCGAAACAAGCGGCATCCGTGGCGGTGATATAAATCACGTAGAGCCACCAAACACCATGAACCTGAAATACTGAAAAAGATATAAAGATGTTGCATGCTACCTCCATGCACTATACTCACCAAGTGACGCCATTGACTTGTGACTTGAAGAAGCCAGCCGATGGAGATCGGAGATCGGCAGGGGCAAGATGTAGATGCGGGGCGTAGGGTGGACTGGAGTGCAGGTGGATCGAAGCTATGTTTATGATGGTGGCGGCGAAATCACGTATCAGTATGTTGCAAGTGTGTCTCTAACCTCCTCTGCGCTCACATTGTGGGGCTTTTTATATTACCAGTCTACGGCCAGTCATAGATGGAGATGAAGAGATAAGTATCACCTGCGCCCCGGCCGCAGTTGTTAGCGAGAAGTTTGAACTGCTCCGCTTGGTGAGGTACTGGCCGTTTCCATCGTTCTCTCTCTGTTTAGGCGTGAGCCCAAAATTTAAATGTGTGCGTGCTCCGAACTGGCTAGCTGGCCAGCTGATACAAGTTCCTAACATCTGAATTTTCTTGCTATTAAATAAATAAATCAACCGTCCGACATATTGCATGCAGCTGCTGCCATGCATCGCATGCATATCACGGCTGATGGTTAGCCAAAATCACCTTGCTAGGACAAAACTGTCACGTGATTCCTTTGCTCCCTTTTGACCATTAAATATTTACATATATACTGCATCAACAAATTTATATTACTCTAATTTTTCTGTCAGCAGTGATGTATGTCAGATTTCATAGTACCCTATGACCAAAACACCATCAAACACTCGCAAATGCCACTTCAGATGAGCCGCCCTCACTGATCGCTTGCAATGCCATAGAAGCGCTGGCAGACATCAGGTTCTTGAAGATGACCTTCGCTGAGTTCTTTTAAGGATTTGAAGCTCATGGAAGATTGCAATGAGGTTGCTCTTAGAAGGTTTGCATCAATTTCCTCTCTGAACTATGGAGTATGAATTATCTCTTCTGACGTTACAGGCTACAGGAGATGGTAATAGTAGTTAGCCTATGCAGATTAGCCGCTTCAGAAAATAACATTCTTGAAATGATTCCGCATAGATGATTGTGAAAACTCCAAACATTTCCCAGTTATGCTGTGCAACAATTTACAATGAACTGATCGTTGATAGTCATAAACTCATAATGAAGTGTTGTATTTAGCACATGATTCCTTGATCTACTGCAGCTATTATTTCAACTTTATTGGTCTAATTGCTTTGAGGCTTGGATCCCTCCTGCCATTGATACGATAATGCAAACTCATAGCTATCTACCATGTTGTTGATAAGATCTGTACGATTTCTGGGAGTCATGCTATGCAAATTAGCTGTTTCAACAACTGTACTCTCGAAATGATAGGCATAACAAAGCTGTGCTTGCAAATTCCAAACTGAAGCTGTGAAAGTGCGAGCTCAGTTTTCCTCAGCTATGTCGTATCACAATATGTTAGATATTAGTACAATGCACAGATTCAGAATTGCCAGCCAGAATGAAATGCTGTACTCCCTCCGATCCATAATCGACACTTATTATGGATGGGAGGGAGTACTATTTAGCATCAACAACTGTACTCTTGAAATTATAATGCCATAGCGAAGGTTGTGCTTGGAAATTCTGAACTGATGCTGTGGAAAGTGCAAGCTCAGTTTTCCTCAATTATACTGTATCACAATACGTTAGACATTAGTACAATGCATAGATTCAGAATTTCCAGTCAGAATGAATTTATATACTTACAACATGCCTACTTGATGATTCAGAAGTGATACAGTAATGCAAATTAACTTCTCTCTTATGATGGAATATGTGCAGATGTGTGCTGTCTGACTTCTGCAAGTTGTTACTACTGTACCATGCTTCCAGAGTTCATGTATCATACAGCTTGATCGACTGAATTCTCCATGCTGCTGTTGTCCAAATCCACCATGAACTCGGCAAATGCCACTTCAGAAGACCCGCCTGCACTGATCGCGTCCACCGCCATCTTCCTCGCCACCACCAGCCTCTCCCTGAGCTTCGCCCCTTCCCCCGTCTCCATCACCAGCCTCACCTTCGCCTCGACCTCCTCCGCCTTCACCATTCCTTGCTCGTATCCTTGCAACGCCACGGCGATCTTCATCTCCTCCACCATGAACACCTTGTTCAACCCCTGCTCGGCATAGAGCGGCCAGCAGATCATCGGCAGCCCGGACATGATGGCCTCCAGCGTCGAATTCCACCCACAGTGCGTCACGAAGGCGCCCACCGCCTCGTGCTGCACCACTTCAGCCTGTGGCACCCAGTTCTTCACCACCATGCCCCTGCCTCTCGTCCTCTCCAAGAACCCCGTCAGAAGCAGCCGCTCCAGGTCCGGATCGGGAAACTCGCTCTGCTCCTCCGGCCGGCTCCGCACTGCCCACAGGAACCGGTGCCCGGAGCTCTCCAGCCCACTGGCGATCTCCTTCAGCTGTGCCGCCGAGAACGCGCCCTTGCTGCCGAAGCAGAGGAACACGACGCTCTTCTCCGGCTGCGTGTCCAACCATGCCAGGCACTCGTGCCGCTTCCCGCCGCCGTCCCCGATGCCCGCGCCATCGTTCACCAATGGCCCAATGCAGAACACCCTCGGGGTCGGCCGGCCAGGAACACAGACGTCGTCGGCGAGCGCTTTCAGGGCGTTGGGCTCCAGCCAGTCGAAAGTGTTCACCAGCACGCCCCTCCCCTCCGAGATGCGCCTGAACTGGTACAACCGGACCTTCGTCGGGTCACTCTCCTTGTCCTGCATCGTCAGCGGCATGTCCACCGCGCGGACCGGCGGCATGCCGGGGCAGCGCACGAGCGTGTCGCCCATGTCCTTGAACGACGGTAGGTCGGGGTAGCTGTACGGCAGGTTGAGGAACACGGCGAGGTCGCCGGCAGCGGAAGCGAAGAAGAAGTAGGCGGGGACGGCGAGCTCGGCAGCCACGTCTAGCGCGTCAACGCAGAACATGTCGAGCAGGAGGGCGTCGGGGCCGGGGGCGGGAATGGAGAGGAGGAGGTCACGGAGCACGGGGTTGGCGAGGCGGAGCGTGTCGAGGCTGCGCTTGACCGGGTGCGCGGCGGGGTCCGGGCCGAGCGGGGCGGGCAGGAGCCGGAAGGCTATGGAAGGGTTGGCCGCGGCAAGGCGGGCCACCGCGTCGGCCGAGACGGCGTCGCTGTCCGGCGGGTCGACCACGGCGACGACGACGTTGTGGCCGTGGCGCAGCAGGTGCTTGGCCAGCTCCACCATGGGGTTCAGGTGGCCGACGCCCGGCGACGGATAGAGCACGAACGTCTTCGCCGGAGCCATGGCTGAGATCAGAACGGGGCGGAAGAGAGAGTAGTCTCACAGGTGTATGACTTGACCGTAATTGCAGGACGACCACACGGTCGTTTCATATATGCTCATCATTATAATGGAAGATTGACTGACCGACTGCCTGATGGTGACAAGAGTCTTTATGGAGCGACCATTGAGAGTGGTGTTTTGGAACATGGGAGCATATGCTCCCTCTATTTTGAAATTAATTTTACACATATTTTGAATTTCAAAAATATTGAAACGAAAAATTTGCACGTACATCTTCAACTGCTACACCCCCACAAAGTTGTTTCATAAAAAATGGACTTCTCATGTGATGTGTGTAAAAAAGACAGAACTCAGTGCTAAAAATAATATTTTTTACAAGATGAATTTTCACTTTTTTGCATAGGACACAAAAAATATTGATTTTTCGTGAAACTTGACGAATGCACATATATTATGTAGATGTACATGTAGAATTTTTTCTCAAAAAATTTCGACAACTCGAAATATAATTTTTTGGTATAGGGAGCATACGTACCCGGGAGCCGAATTGAATTTCCGGCGACCATTGGTTTACTTATAGGCCCATGAGCCACCGGCCCAGACATTAAGAGGATGTTGAATGGACAGTGACTTGGTGCACATAGGCATCAGTTATCTTTTTTTAAAAAATATAATAAAAAATTATATTTCTAAGTTTCTGAAAAATCTGAAGATAAATCATGATATAGCCAGTATTGTATCCACGAATGTGTAAACTTTTAACTGAAAATAATGTGTATTTTAGGCTACACAGAAATACCAAATGTGTGGATTTGAGCATAGTGATTCAAATCTCCAAAAAGAAATCAGAATTTGTTATTTTTGTGTAACTCAGAAAACAAAACATTTATAATTGAGATTTTATACGTTAATAGTATACATCATCTCCTACTTTTAGAATTTTGTTACATAATTTTTTAAAACATATAAATATAATTTTCAATTTTTTTAATACGATGAGACCACTAGTGTCTAGGATCCAAAATGACTTTTCGGATGTTGAAATGTTATTTTTAGTCTTTTTTTATTAGATCAGTCTTTTGATGAACTACCTAGATCAATAAAATCTAGACGTATAAGTTTGATATCTACTTTCACCTCGGATTTTACACTTGGATTCTTGAATTATGTACGTAAACCATGTTTTCTCTGCTTTATTCCGTACCACATCATCCTGGATCCTACATGGCAAATGATGGGGTCCCGACTTACGAGGTACATAGAAATGTAAGAAACCTGGGCAGGAGGCCCATGCACTGCACGCACATTTCAGTCGTCTGCCTAGTCAAGCTGGTCCGGAGGTCAAATTCTTCTCTCCTCCTTCCGCGAAAGGTGGATAGAGAAGGTGCCATAGGAAGGCGATGTCATCCAGTCATCGTAAATACAAGACGGATGAGGACTCCACCGCCCTCATCCCCCCACACACACACAATTAGGTACTGAGGGACGCGCCTCCGTACCTAGGATGTCTCAAAGGCGTCGACATTTGCTCACCTTACTGCGTGAATGTGTGACCCCTCTGCCAAGGCATGGGTCACCATACAAAGACTCGTGGGTCTTTGTACGATGGAGGCGTGGCTTCTTCCTCTCAAAGAGTGAGGCCGATCTTCCACCGGGAGGACGAAACACACACAAGTTCATTCAAACACACTCTCTCGCACTCGAACATAATGAGACAGAGAGACATTTTCCACTTTCCACCTTTCATAGCTTGATCTCTACCCCGAGATGAGAGACAAGTACCGGCCGACGTCCCACCGAAAGTCAGCACCCCATTCATGCATACAAGCGTCTCACACATATCAATGCAATCACCACCACCAAGAAATAGGGTTGTTACCGATGATCTATGCTTGGGTCTGAATCTGTATACTATCGTGTGCCTGAGGTTGTTACCCCATTAAATTACGGCCCCAAGCCCCCTACCTACATACAAATTTACGATTGGAAATTGAAACCCTGACAAAAAAAACATAGTATTTGTGTCGGGAACATGATGGGTTAACAATTATTATGCAGGTTGAATTACAAGTGTAAGAAGGTAGATGTATGAGAAATAAGGGAGGGTAAGAAACAAAGTCCAATATGAACCCCTCATATTTTGAAAGAAAATATAAAAATTGTAGAACTTCACATTTTTTTTTGAGAAACACAGTACAAACGTAGACGCTCACATACACGCGCATACACTCACCCCTATAAACGCACACACGCACACCCTACCTCAGGATCTCGAGGGCGGATTGGATCTTAAAATTGACGAAGTCACACACCCTCATTGTCGGGAACCTCACGAAAGAATATTATATGAGACACACATATGTCAACTTTGAACAGTGTGAAGTCAACCTCCTCTGCCACCCAACCTCAGGTTGGTTCTCGTAGAACTTCACATTTTGGACATGGTAGATTTTAAATGTGAACATTTCAGTGGTTTCCTTTATATATTTCTCTCACTTTTATGTACGCGTGCACTACTTTTGCCATTTTACTAAAATAGAGTAAATTTTTCAAATGTGAAATCATTATATCAGCTAGACTATATGTTGACCGCTCATTGCACCAGCACTGACACCGAGTCGGTGGGGTGCCCGTGTGGTTGCACGATTGCATCGACAACAATGAGAGCAGTGGGCGACCAGTGTCTCCATCCGATGTGCAACCCCACATTCCTATTCAAGCCACCGATTATGACTTGGTAGGTGTAGGTATAATTCGTCTAGACGTTTTTACGTTTTGACCTTCGTATCGCACTGTTTTCACCAAAAGTTCAAAACATTTCACCCATCAAGCATTTTGATTCAAAAATTGGATCATGTGTAATATTTCCTTTCTCATGGACCGAACACGACAAATGTATAAACATTCTGATCCATGATGCTGTGAATTTTTCATTACTGTGAAATGCGAAAAAAGTATTCATATTTCTTTTTTCTGTTGCTCATAAAATGTTCAAGAATGCATGCATGAGTCATGAGTGTACCATTTAGTTTGATAATGATGAAGGATGAATAATCTCCCATCATTTTCAAAAAACAATTCACAATTTTTTTCAAGTTCACCTTTTTGCCCATCCTGCGAAAAGAGAGTTTTCATCACATTTTGGTTTCTCAAGACGTGTTTACAAATTTTTATATAAAAAATATATTAATATCACGAAGATATTAATTACACTCAGCCTTTGCACCAATAAGATGATCGAAGGCATCGAAGGATGCACATCCAAAAAATACAAAAAAAAGAGACCCTGCCGCAGTCGCCATTTAGTCGTAGCTGCAACACTCTAACCATCACCAAAGACAACATCTAGACTACAAAAAAGTTATCCATAAGCAACATCTCCAAGAAGAAAATAACGTAGAAGTGTTTTCATCACCGATCGAATATCTTATTTTTTTTACCCTAGAGAAAGGCCGAGGTCCCAAAAAATACCTTCAATACAACTATTGCTATGTACAACCAATAAAGGTCAGGGTTCGGGTTTTCAGCCTAGAAATCACGACACGACAGTTAAGGAGAACCGCTGAAGCTAAAGTCCACCATGCTACCATTCCCACTTATCGAGGCCGCTGCTACAAGTCATGAAACACTAGGATCACATGTATCGCATGTCTAGTATGGACAAGAAGATGTTCTCGCAAGCCATGACCATACAACACCATGTGAAGCAAAGTCTTCAACGCAACCACGAGCCAGCCTCTACAATTGCTTAAGAGTATCAAGCTCAACATGAGCCATCAAGACGTTCTTGTCCTCCAATTGCAACCGCTTTGACATTCTCCGCCTATATCATCAGCATGGAAATCGCGGCATAGATGCCAATGACGACATGTCCCATGGTTTCGATAGAAAGCAGAGCTTCACGCCGTGTCGTGTTGAAGCTACACAGCCTGATTTTACGGATGCGCACGACCGCATCCCATTCGATCTAGAGGTCCAATAGTGCTATGCGCCAAACAATGATAACCTTCGATGGACAAGTCTGAAACTCGTCGGAGGCTAGATCCAAGAGGACCAACCATAGGTAGTTCGATGACTTGGCATAAAAAGACCATTAGAGCATCTCCAGCCGCGTCCCCTAAAGCGCCACCCCCTCCCTCCCCCCTCCCCAATAGCGTCGGATTTATCGTTTGGGGGACGTGTTTCCTTCGTGTCGCGCTTGGGAGACGTCGCTCCCTAGCCGCGTTCCCACAAATGCGCCCCCAAAATTTTAAAATACTGTATTTTTATTTTAATAGAATAAGAAATTTTTAGGTATGGTGTAGGTAACGCTCTACTAATATTCAAAGCGGTGCAACATAAACAAATTACATATAAAAACTTCAAAAAAAACATAAACAAATTACATATAAAAAATTGGAATTTTTTAACTACTTCTTCTTTGATGGCCCCGCCTTGTCGACCTCACAGTGGCGCTTCCGAAGAGGCGGTGTCGTTCGACGCGTCAGAGGAACTTCTGTCCTCCTCATCGTCGATGGTGTTCGCCGGTTGCGCCTTCGCCTTCGCTTCCGCCTCCGCCTCTGCCTCCGCCTTCGCCCGGGCCGCCGCCGCCTCCTCAGCCTCTTTCTCCTCCACCTCCTCCTCCTCCTCCTCGGCCTGCCATTCCTCCTCGCTGCCCTGCGGCGGGGAATCATCGCTGCTAGGCGTCGCAACTTTGTCCCACCAATAGCGCAATCCCGACGGCTTACCCTCGTTGTCGGTGTCTGATGGCAGCTGAGAGAGATCGCTCATTGTGAGAGAGGAGATGAGAGATGAATGGAGCCGACCGGTTGTAGATCGGAAGGCGCATACGTAGGGATCTTATTAAGCGCGGATGAATGGCGGCGTAGATATCAAAGAGAGCGGTGATTTCTCTTCCACGGAGTTCACGCTCCATTCCGGCGGTTCGCGCATGGATCGACGCGGTTGCCAATGCGACGGTTCCCTTCCCGTCAATTGCACCGTTGCTAGGTAGGCGGCGGTTGAGCGTCCGTTCGCTGACGTGTCGGGCCCGCTTCTCCACGCCTCGGTTTTCCTTGTGCCCGGAGTGTCCGGAGCGTTCCCTGTGTAGTGGGGATGGGCTCGAGGCGCCGACCACCGTATTGAACCGCGTCGGACGGAAAGATCTTTGAAACGCGCAGCTAGGAATGATTTTTATTCGGCACATCCCAAATCTATTTAGTGGCCGCTTTGGGAGACGTGGCTAAACATGCTATTAGAGCATCTCCGGCGCGTCCCCAAAGGATGAGCGCGCGACAAAAATGCGTTCCAGCCGCGTCCTCCAAAGCCCATTTTTGTCCGGCGCGCCCGATACGGTGTCCGGCGCCCGAGCCAGCAGCGAGGCGAACCGACGCGGGCCCGCGCGGCTCGGACGGCGCCGCCTACGTAGCGACAGTGCAGTGCGGAAGCGGAACCGTCGCATGGCAAGTGTCGACGACGACAGCCGCCGGAATGGTCGGACTCCTCGGAATAGCAACCGCTGCTCTTTTCGACTTCGCGCCGTCGTTCATCCGCGTTCAATAAGACCCGTGCGTCGGCGCTTTGGATCTTCACCGGCCCATCCGACACCTCCGGCGACGATGAGCTACATCTTCGAGCTCCGTCCGACACCTCCAGCGAGGAAAAGCTGCGGATGGCGCCATTGGTGGGAGAAAGCTCGGACGCCCAGCGGCGGCGACGATTCCCTCGCCACGACGGCGCGGAGGAATGGCTAGGCGTGGAGGAGGACGCGGAGGAAGAAGGGTCAGATGAGGCGGCGTGGCCCGTGCGAAGGCGGAGGCGGAGGGGGAGCGGGGGGTGGGAGCCTAGGGTTTTATTCTATTTATAAGAAGTATTTTAAATGTTTGGGGGCGACGTTTGGGAGACGCGACTGGGGAGCGACGTCCCCAAACGCTCAATCCAGCGCGCTTTGGGGGACGATTTGGGGAACGCGGCTGGAGATGCTCTTAGTCTTGCGTGAAGGCCACCACACCACTTGCCGCGCCGTTGCTGCCGATCTACACCAGAGGAGCACATACTCGCCAGCAACGGAGCGGCCGGGCAGCCTTTAGGCCCGACGTCATCATCTTCTTGGGGCAATGCAAAGGAGAGAATGACATGAGAAGCAGAAGGCCATGCATAGGCGATTTCTTGAAAAAGAACTGCAAAATGTGATTCGCATAGACATGTAAATGTATTTTCGGAAAATAAAATCACACTTCTCAAGGCTCTGTGCGGCAAGTATCTGGGGACCCCCAAGTATCTGAGCTGCTACGATTCAGTGCCTTGAAGCTTCAATTAGCTCACGTCACTCATTCAGATCCATCCACTGAACAAATGCGACAAAATCCTTTGCTGTAGAGAGCGGCCGCGTGCACGAGGGAGTAGGAGAAGAAAAGCTTCAAGGCACTGAATCATAGCAGCTGTGGTAGCATTATCCAGTTCCTGCTTCATGGAGAAGACCGTGGTTCTGTACCCCGGCTTCGCCGTGAGCCACTTCGTCCCCATGATGCACCTCGCCCGCGCGCTCCTCGACCACGGCCACGCCGTCTCCGTCGCGCTCGTCGACTCCGCCGTCAACCCGGACGCCGCCTTCCGCGCCGTCGTCGCCCGGGCCGCCGCCTGCATGCCGTCCGTCCGCTTCCACACGCTCCCGCTCGTCGAGGGCACGCCCACGCTGACGCCGGACGCGCAGTTCGTCCTCCGCTACCTCGACGTCGTCGGCCGCCACAACGAGCACCTCCGCGGCTTCCTCCGCTCCTCGCGCGGCGTGCGTGCCGTGGTCGTCGACTCGCTCTCCGTCGAGGCGCTCGGCGTCATTAAGCCGCTGGGGATCCCGGGCTATGTTCTGTTCACCTCCAACGCCGCCGTCCTCGCCGCCTTCGTCCAGCTTCCGGCAGTTCTGGCGGAGGCCCAGACGAGCTTCAGGAAGCTCGGAGACGCGCCTGTCGAGTTATTCGGCCTCCCGCCCATGCCGGCCTCGCACCTCTTCGGCGAGATGCTTGAGGACCCGGAGAGCGACGTATGCAAGGCGACCATGGCCGCGCTGTCCGGGATCCCGGAAGCCGACGGCGTCCTGGTGAACACGTTCGACTCGCTGGACGTTCGAGCGGTGGCCGCCCTCGGGGACCCTCGGTGTCTCCCCGGCCGTGTCATGCCGCCGGTGTACTGCGTCGGCCCGTTCGTCGGCGGCGTCGGTGACGAGGTGGCAAGCCAGCGGCACGGGTGCCTGGCGTGGCTAGACGGGCAGCCAGACCGCACCGTCGTGTTCCTCTGCTTCGGGAGCGCGGGACACCACTCGGAGGAGCAAATCAAGGAGATCTCCGTCGGCATGGAGAACTCCGGCCACCGGTTCCTGTGGGTCGTGAAAGCACCGTTCAGCGACGACCCAGACCTTGACGCCATCCTGCCGGACGGGTTCTTGGACCGCACCAGCGGCCGCGGCCTCGTCGTCAGGCAGTGGGCACCTCAGGCCGACGTGCTCCGCCACAGGGCCACCGGCGCGTTCGTGACGCACTGCGGGTGGAACTCGGTGCTGGAGGGCGTGACGGCGGGCGTGCCGATGCTGTGCTGGCCTCTGTACGCGGAGCAGAAGATGAACAAGCTGTTCATGGTGGAGGAGATGGGGGTTGCCGCGGAGATCGTTGGGTGGCAGCGGGGGCTGGTCGAGGCGGCCGAGGTGGAGGGCAAGGTGAGGATGGTCATGGAGACCGAGGAAGGCAGGGAGCTCAGGGCCCGCGCGTCGGCGCACAAGGAGGCCGCGGCAGCGGCCTGGGACGACGGAGGGTCGTCGCGCGCGGCCTTTGCCCGCTTCTTGTCGGACGTCGAGACTTAGGGTTTAGGGCATGGGCTATGTTCTTCGATGGATCGGCTTGTGAGGATGGTTGTGGCATCGGCATTCTGCTCGTGTCGCCTCGGGGGCAACATACTCCTTTTCCATCACGACCGATGGAGGTTCGGTCTTTATTTCTAAAGAATTCAGAAAGTTCTGTGATGACATGGGGATTAAGCTGATCCGATCATCTCCATACTATGCTCAAGCCAACGGGCAAGCGTCAATCAGAGCCTGATCAAGTTGATCAAGAGAAAAATTGACGAGAACCTAGGGATTGGCATGAAACGTTATCGGAAGCTTTGTGGGCCTACCGCATGTCATGCCATGGAACTATAAAAACTTCGCCATACCAGCTCGTCTATGGACAGGAAGCCGTATTACCTTGGGAAATTACGGCTGGATCAAGACGTGTCACGTTTCAGAATGATCTAACAGCTGAAGAATTGAGATCCGGCAGGCTCGGGTTTGAAGTGAGAGCGCCCTGCCGCCTAGGGTTTAGGGCATGGGCTATGTTCTTCGACTCGAGAGCCGGCAGGCTCGGGTTCGCAGCGGTGTTGCGTGAGCTTGATTTGATAGTTTATGCATTTGTATGAGAAGTGCGTTTAAATTACAAATCGGATTTGGTAAAGCTTAGGTGCACCTGAGTGAGTTTTGTTCGATATGTATTCGTGTTGGTGGAAGTTACACTCCTCCCCCCACCCCCGCGTCGCTCCTCTCTGGCGGCGGCTCGGGGGAAACCCTAGCCCCACCGCGCCGCAGCCCCCCTCCCTGTAGCCCCTCTCGCCGCGCCGCCGCCGGAGGAAACCGTCGGGCGAAGCCCGTGCGGTGGACGGAGGCGGCGGGGCCTCTCCGCTCGCGCGTGTAGCGCCGATCTCGGCGGCGAGGATCCTGGCGGGGGAGGCTCGACCCCCGGTGCTCAGGTTGATGCGGCGGCCATCGGCGGTCCCCTCCGTCTCGCGCTCGTGTCGCCGCCCCTGCAGCGCCTCCCTAGCTGATGGCTCGGCCATCCGTCCGGCGAGGCGGCGCCGGCTTTGCTCGGCGCGTCGGGGCGGGGTGGCAGCCTTCCCTCCTGTTCCTGGTGGTGTCCGGCCGTCTGGAGGTGTCCGCGGTCGCTGCGTTCGAGCTGGCGTTGTGGGCGTCAGATCTGGTCTGCGCCGAGATCTGACCTGCCGACTCTATCGGCAGCGAGGTTGGTGAAGGAGATATGCCCTAGAGGAAATAATAAAGTGGTTATTATTTATATCTTTATGTTTATGATAAATGTTTATATATCATGCTATAATTGTATTAACCGAAACATTAGTACATGTGTGATATGTAGACAAACAAGAAGTCCCTAGTATGCCTCTTAAACTAGCTTGTTGATTAATGGATGATTAGTTTCATAATCATGAACATTGGATGTTATTAATAACAAGGTTATATCATTATATGAATGATGTAATGGACACACCCAATTAAGCGTAGCATAAGATCTCGTCATTAAGTTATTTGCTATAAGCTTTCGATACATAGTTACCTAGTCCTTATGACCATGAGATCATATAAATCACTTATACCGGAAAGGTACTTTGATTACATCAAACACCACTGCGTAAATGGGTGGCTATAAAGGTGGGATTAAGTATCCGGAAAGTATGAGTTGAAGCATATGGATGGATTTGTCCATCCCGATGACGGATAGATATACTCTGGGCCCTCTCGGTGGAATATCGTCTAATGTCTTGCAAGCATATGAATAAGTTCATAAGAGACCACATACCACAAAGAGAAGTACTTGTCGAGACGAGGTTGAACAAGGTATAAAGTGATACCGAAGATCAAACCTCGGACAAGTAAAATATCGCGTTGGTATTATATGTGAATGGTTCATTCGATCACTAAAGTCATCGTTGAATATGTGGGAGCCATTATGGATCTCAGATCCCGCTATTGGTTATTGGTCGGAGTGAGTACTCAACCATGTCCGCATAGTTCACGAACCGTAGGGTGACACAAAGTTGGATGTTGAAATGGTAGAAATTGAATATGGAATGGAGTTCGAATATTTGTTCGGAGTCCCGGAGATCCCGAACATCACGAGGAGTTCCGGAATGGTCGGAGAATAAGATTCATATATAGGATGTCATTTTATGTGAATTAAAATATCGCGAAGGTTCTATGGAAGGTTCTAGAAGGTTCTAGAAAAGTCCGGAAGAAACCACCAAGGAAGGTGGAGTCCACATGGGACTCCACCTCCATGGCCGGCCAACCCTAGTGGGGGAGGAGTCCCAAGTGGACTCCCAGGGGGCCACCCCCCACATGGGAGGTGGAAATCCCACCTTTGGTGGGAGTCCTAGGGCTAGGTTTCCCACCATATGGAAGGTTTTGGTTCGGGTCTTATTCGAAGACTTGGAGACCAACTCTTGGGGATCCACCTATATAATGAGGGCCAAGGGGGGGGCCGGCCACCCAAGACCACAAGCTGGCCGCCCCATTGAAGTGGCCGCCACCCCCTCCCAAACCCTAGCCCCCTTCTCCTCTATATCTTCCGCGTAGCTTTCGCGAAGCTCCGCGGTTCTCACCACCACAACCACGCCGTCGTCTTGTCGGATTCAAGAGGAGCTACTACTTCCGCTGCCCGCTGGAACGGGGAGGTGGACGTCGTCTTCATCAACAACCGAACGTGTGACCGAGTACGGAGGTGCTGCCCGTTCGTGGCGCCGGAACCGATCGTGATCAAGATCTTCTACGCGCTTTTGCAAGCGGCAAGTGAACATCTACCGCAGCAACAAGAGCCTCCTCTTGTAGGCTTTGGAGTCTCTTCAAGGGTGAGACTCGATAATCCCTCGTTGCTACCGTCTTCTAGATTGCATCTTGGCTTGGATTTCGTGTTCGCGGTAGGAAAATTTTTGTTTTCTATGCAACGTTATCCTACGGTGGTATCAGAGCGTGTCTATGCATAGATGGTTGCACGAGTAGAACACAATGGTTTGTGGGCGTTGATGCTTTTGTTATCTTTAGTTGAGTACTTTGCATCTTTGTGGCATAGTGGGATGAAGCGGCTCGGGCTAACTTTACATGACCGCGTTCATGAGATTTGCTCCACGCTCGACATGCAACTTGTATTGCATGTGTGGCTTTGGTGTCTCTCTCCTACTATAGTGAAGATTCAATTTACTCCTCTATTGACAACACTAGTATCACCGTTGTGGTTCATGTTCATAGGTAGATTGGATCTTACTAAAACCTAAACGTAAAATATGCAAACCAAATTAGAGAACATCTAACTTGTTTTTGCAGGGTTTGGTGATGTGATATGGCCATAATGTGATGATGACTATGTATGAGATGATCATTATTGTATTGTGGCAACGGCAGGCCTTATGGTTGTCTTTAAATTTCATGTTGAGTAGTATTTCAAAGTAGTTGTAATAGTTGCTACATGGAGGACAATCATGAAGACGGCGCCATTGACCTTGGTGCTTCGCCGACGATGATGGAGATCATGCCCGTTGATGATGGAGATCATGTCCGTGCTTTGGAGATGAAGATCAAAGGCGCAAAGACAAAAGGGCCATATCATATCACATATGAACTGCATGTGATGTTAATCCTTTTATGCATCTTATTTTGCTTAGATCGCGCGGTAGCATTATAAGATGATCCCTCTCACTAAAATCTCAAGATAATAAAGTGTTCATCCTTAGTAGCACCGTTGCCAAGACTTGTCGTTTCGATCTCGTGATGATCGGGTGTGATAGAATCAACAAGTGCATACAACGGGTGCAAGCCAGTTTTGCACATGCGGATACTAAGGTGGCCTTGACGAGCCTAGCATGTAGACATGGTCTCGGAACACGTGATACCGAAAGGTAGAGCATGAATCATATGATTGATATGATGAACACTTTGAATGTTCGCCATTGAAATCACACCTTGTCTCGTGATGATCGGACTTAGGTGCGGTGGATTTGGTTCGTGTGATCACTAAGACAATGCGAGGATATTGTTTTGAGTGGGAGTTTGATGTCTACGTTCCCCTCCTCGTGCGTGTTGGGCCTCCAAGAGCAGGTTTGTAGAACAGCACAGTTTTCCCTTAAGTGGATACCCAAGGTTTATCGAACTCGGGGAAAGAGGTCAAAGATATCCCTCTCATGCAACCACGCAACCACAAAGCAAGAAGTCTCTTGTGTCCCCAACACACCAAATAGGTGCACTAGTTCGAAGAGATAGTGAAATACGGTGGTATGAATATATATGAGCAGTAGCAACGGTGCCAAAAATTAGGCGTGTAGTTGATGGTGGTAGTATTGCAGCAGTAATGGATGAAAACAGTAAACAAGCATAGTAACTCAGCGGTATTTAGGAACAAGGCCTAGGGATTACACTTTCACTAGTGGACACTCTCAACATTGATCACATAACAGAATAGATAAATGCATACTCTACACTTTTGTTGGATGATGAACACATTGCGTAGGATTACAGAACCCTCAATGCCGAGTTAACAAGCTCCACAATAATGCTCATGTTTAAGTAACCTTATAGTGTAAGATAGATCAATATAACCAGATAGATCACATCAATACCATCATAATGATAATTAACTCCACAATCTACAAGAGATCATGATCATAGCCTACGACAAGAACCACACGGTGCACACACTAGTCACCTTTACACACGTGCAGGAGGAATAGAACTACTTTAATAACATCACTAGAGTAGCACATAGATGAATTGTGATACAAAACTCATATGAATCTCAATCATGTAAAGCAGCTCATGAGATTATTGTATTGAGGTACATGGGAGAGAGATGAACCACATAGCTACGATAGAGCCCTCAGCCTCGGGGTGAATTACTCCCTCCTCATCATGGGGGCACGATGGCGGTGAAGATGGCGGTGAAGACGGCGGTGGAGATGGCTCCGGGGGCAATTCCCGTCCGGCGGTGCCGAACAGTTGTCCCCCCCAATTGAGTTTCGCGATGGCGCGGCGCCCGAGTCTTTGGAGTTCGTCAATTGGTACTGTGTTTTTAGGTCAAAGGGGTTATATAGGCGAAGAGGCGGCGCGGAGGGCTGACAGGGTGGCTCACCCTGGGCCGCGCGGCAGACCCTGGCCCGCGCGGCCTATGGTGTGGGGCCCCGGCCCTCTCCGACTCTTCTTGTTTCTGGCCCTGGAAAAATAGGAGGTTTGGCGTTGATTTCGTCCAATTCCGAGAATATTGCCCGAACAGCCTTTGGAACCAAAACAATGAAAAACAGCGCCTTTCGGCATCTCGTCAATAGGTTAGTTCCGGAAACATAATAATGACATAAAGTGTGAACAAAACATGTCGGTATTGTCATAAAACAAGCATGGAACATCGAAATTATAGATACGTTGGAGACGTATCAGCATCCCCAGCTTAGTTCTGCTCGTCAGGTAAAACGATAAAGATAATTTCTGAGTGACATGCTACCAACATAATCTTAATCATACTATTGTAAAGCATATGAGATGAATGCAGCGATTCGAAACAATGTAAATGCAATGAGTAAACAATTGAATCATATAGCAAAGACTTTTCATGAATAGTACTTTTGAGACAAGCATCAATAAGTCTTGCATAAGAGTTACTCATAAAGCAATAAATTCATAGTAGAGACATTGAAGCAACACAATGGAAGATTAAGTTTCATTGCTTTCAACTTGTAACATGTATATCTCATGGATAGTTGTCAATGCAAAGCAATATAACAAGTGCAATAAGCAAGTATGTAAGAATCAATGCACATTCACACAAATGTTTGCTTCTTGAGATGGAGAGAAATAGGTGAACTGACTCAACATAAAAGTAAAAGAATGGTCCTTCAAAGAGGAAAGCATCGATTGCTATATTTGTGCTAGAGCTTTTATTTTGAAAACATAAAGAGAGCATAAAAATAAGGTTTTGAGAGGTGTATGTTGTTGTCAACGAATGGTAGCGGGTACTCTAACCCCCTTGCCGACAAACCTTCAAAGAGCGGCTCCCATTTTATTTTGTTTTGAGTGGCACTCCTTCCAACCTTTCTTTCACAAACCATGGCTAACCGAATCCTCGGGTGCCTGCCAACAATCTCATACCATGAAGGAGTGCCTTTTATTTTAGTTTTATTATGATGACACTCCTCCCAACCTTTGCTTACACAAGCCATGGCTAACCGAATCCTCGGTGCCGTCCAACAATCACATACCATGGAGGAGTGTCTATTTTTGTTAATTAATTTGGGACTGGGAATCCCATTGCCAGCTCTTTTTGCAAAATTATTGGATAAGCGGATGAAGCCACTAGTCCATTGGTGAAAGTTGCCCAACAAGATTGAAAGATAAACACCACATACTTCCTCATGAGCTATGAAACATTGACACAAATCAGAGGTGATAAATTTTGAATTGTTTAAAGGTAGCACTCAAGCAATTTACTTTGGAATGGCAGGAAATACCATGTAGTAGGTAGGTATGGTGGACACAAATGGCATAGTGTTGTTTTGGCTCAGGGATTTTGGATGTATGAGAAGTATTCCCTCTCGATACAAGGTTTAGGCTAGCAAGGTTATTTGAAACAAACACAAGGATGAACCGGCAGCAAAACTCACATAAAAGACATATTGAAAACATTATAAGACTCTACACCGTCTTCCTTGTTGTTCAAACTCAATACTAGAAATTATCTAGACCTTAGAGAAACAAAATATGCAAACCAAATTTTAGCATGCTCTATGTATTTCTTCATTAATGGGTGCAAAGCATATGATGCAAGAGCTTAATCATGAGCACAACAATTGCCAAGTATCACATTACCCAAGACATTAATAGCAATTACTACATGTATCATTTTCCAATTCCAACCATATAACAATTTAACGAAAGAAACCATGAATATTATGAGCTAAGAACACATGTGTTCATACGAACCAGCGGAGCGTGTCTCTCTCCACACAAGCATGATGTAATCCAATTTATTCAAACACAAACAAAAATAAAAGCAATACAGACGCTCCAAGTAAAGCACATAAGATGTGACCGAATAAAAATATAGTTTCAAGAGAAGGAACCTGATAATTTGTCGATGAAGAAGGGGATGCCTTGGGCATCCCCAAGCTAGACGCTTGAGTCTTCTTAGAATATGCAGGGGTGAACCACCGGGGCATCCCCAAGCTTAGAGCTTTCACTCTTCTTGATCATAGTATATCATCCTCCTCTCTTGACCCTTGAAAACTTCCTTCACACCAAACTTCTCATAAACTTCATTAGAGGGGTTGGTACATAATCAAAAACTCACATGTTCAGAGGTGACACAATCATTCTTAACACTTCTGGACATTGCTCAAAGCTACTGGAAGGTAATGAAACAAAGGAATCCACCCAACACAGCGAACAATGCGAAATAAAAGGCAGAATCTGTCAAAACAGAACAGTCCGTAAAGACGAATTTCTAATAAATACTTCCGTTGCTCAGATCAGAAAACTCAAAACTAATGAAAGTTGCGTACATATCTGAGGAACACGCACGTAAATTGGCATATTTTTCTGATTTTTCTACAGAGAGAAAATCCAGATGACAGATAGAAATCTTTCTTGCAGAAATCCAAATCTAGTATCAACCTTCGATTAGAGGCTTCACTTGGCACAACAAAACACAAAACTAAGATAAGGAGAGGTTGCTACAGTAGTAAACAACTTCCAAGACACAAATATAAAACAAAGTACTGTAGCAAAATAACACATGGGTTATCTCCCAAGAAGTTCTTTCTTTATAGCCATTAAGATGGGCTCAGCAGTTTTAATAATCCATTCGTGGGAAATAGTATTTGAAGCAAAAGAGAGCTTCAAGAGGCAAATTCAAAACAAATTTAAGTCTAACATGCTTCCTATGAAGAGGAATCTTGTACACAAATGAATTCATGAAGAACAAAGTGACAAGCATAAGAGGATAAAACACGAGCAACTTCAAGATTCTCAACATAAAGAGGGGAAACTTAATATTATTAAGATGCATATAACCATATTTCCCTCTCTCATAATAGCTTTCAGTAGCATCATTGATGAAATCCACAATATACCCATCACTTAAAACATTCTTATCATGGTTCATATGCATAGAAGTATCATTAAATTTGGCATAAGAAGAGTTATTCTCATTAATAGTAATTGGAGCAAGATTATTATCAAGAATTTGAACATGGTAAACAAGTTGCATATTAAGAGAATTGTTTTTGGTAACCCAATCATGACTATGACAAGTTTCATAAGGATAGTTAGAACCTATATCATAGCATTCTTTATAATAATCATCAAAGATCGGAGGCACATTGTCATCATTTTCAGAATTAATTTCCCAGAGATTTGCAATATCAAAAGTAGTGTGCTCATTCAAATCATGATTGCTAATGTATGTAAAGGGCATAGGAAGATCATCATATTCAGATTCATTATCACAATAATCATTAGGAGCAACATACTTACGGTTACCTATTGTTATCTCATATACGCGGGATATGATGTTACCTCTTTCTTTTTATTCCCTTCTTCTTCTTCTTCTTCGTTCCCTTCTTCTTCTTCTCTTCCTTCTTCGTTCCCTCCTTTAGGTGGAAGAGGCTTGAAGGGTGGCTTGTCCGCATAACCTGATTTACTTTGAAACAATAGAAGAAACTTGGGGGAATCCCTCCTTTTCATTAATTAGTTGAAAACACACAGCGGTCCTATCATATTTTGGCAAGGTGTCATCTTCTAAAATATTTTGTATGTAAGTATTTGTATGGCTATTATCAATGCAATAAGAAAAACACCCATGCAGGACATCATCAATATCAAGATCATTCATATGTAACAAAGAGATTTTTCTCGACAATTCTTCACACCCCAAAAATAAAGTAAGTTCATCATGCTGATTAGGAGTAATTTCATCATCACAATACAAATTTGCAGCACTCATTGGGTTCAATATATCACTGGAGGAGCATTGAAAATTAAAATGACCCACTTCATGGCAAACTTCACAAATAAAAGGATAGAGGGCACAAACTTTTTTACCAAGATCATCTAGAGCCCTAAACCACTTTCTAGTTTTTTCATTAGCATGATGGATACAATATTCATCTTTGATTTGATTAATTCCACAAGGTCTATGTATTCCACAAAAATTAACATGCTTATAGGAAATAGCATTCTTAGGAGTTTGAGCATGCTTATTGCAATAATTAACAACAATTTCATTCTTCATGCAAGCCTCTTTAAAAGGTTCATGATACTTATCAAAATTATTTTTAGGTAATTCAAAATGAGAAGCAAAGGCTTTATAAAGATTTGCAGCAACTTGAGAGTCAAGACCATAAGTAGCACTCATATTTTGAAATTTATCGGTATCCATAAAAGCTTCAATGCATTCATAATCATAATTTATACCTGACTCTTTACCTTCATTGTTCTCCATCCTTCAGCGTTGTCCTCAATCCGATCGAAGAGGTCCCACCTAGCTTCAACCTCCTTGCTTGTGAAAGATCCTTCCGAACACGCGTCCAGATAGTCCTTGTGTTGTCCTGAAAGTCTCGCATAAAAATTGTTAACAATAACATTACGGGGGAGCTCATGAATGGGACATTTGAGCATTAGTGATTTCAATCTCCCCACGCTTGAGAAATACTCTCTCCATCACGAGGATAAAAGTTATAAATATAATTCCTATCAATATGCACTTCATGCGGAGGATAAAATTTAGAATAAAAGAGAGATGCAATTTCCTCCCAACCAAGAGAATGCCTATTCTCCAACAATTTATACCAATGCGCTGCTTTACCAGACAGCGAAACAGAGAATAGCTTCTTCCTCACTTCATCCATAGAGATACCTGCACACTTGAATAACCCACATAATTCGTGCAAAAACAGTAAATGATCTCTAGGATGGACAGTTCCATCCCCCTTATAGTGGTTGTCCATAACACGTTCAATAATTTTCATGGGTATTTTATACGGAATACTTTCAGCAGGTGGATTTAAAATATCAGAAGCATTATTAGAGTTATCACATATGGGAGATAAAGCATTATCAGAACAAATTTTCTCCCCTAAAGATGGGAAGCTAAAAAGACCACAAAAACTAGCTTCCCAAGCTTAGACTTCTTCATATCATTAGCAGTAATTGCATTCATACTAATAACATCGCTACTAGCATGCAAATAAGGTTCCATAGGTTTTTTAATTTTCGCATCAAACAATTCTAAATCAGGAAAAAGACTAAAAAGCTCACCAATTTTTTTGTTGTTTTCCATTATGCCTAACTAGTGTAAACAAGAAACAAAAAGTTGCAATTGCAGGATCTAAAGGAAATAGCTTCGAGCACAAACACAATGGCGCCCGAAAAGTACTTTACCTGGAACCGAGTATGAGTGCCTTTTTACCTTCCTCCCCGGCAACGGCGCCGAAAATATCTTGATGTCTACGTTCCCCTCCTTTCCTGTAGACGGTGTTGGGCCTCAAAGAGCAAGAGGTTTGTAGAACAGCGCAAGTTTTCCCTTAAGTGGATACCCAAGGTTTATCGAACTCGGGGGAAGAGGTCAAAGATATCCCTCTCATGCAACCCTGCAACCACAAAGCAAGAAGTCTCTTGTGTCCCCAACACACCAAATAGGTGCACTAGTTCGGCGAAGAGATAGTGAAATACAGGTTGGTATGAATATATATGAGCATTAGAAAATAGCTTGCTGCGTGTAGTTGATGGTGGTAGTATTGCAGCGTAGTAAAATTAAACAAGAAACAAGTAGTAACTCAGCGGTATTTAGGAACAAGGCCTAGGGATTACACTTTCACTAGTGGACACTCTCAACATTGATCACATAACAGAATAGATAAATGCATACTCTACACTTTTGTTGGATGATGAACACATTGCGTAGGATTACACGAACCCTCAATGCCGGAGTTAACAAGCTCCACAATAATGCTCATGTTTAAGTAACCTTATAGTGTAAGATAGATCAATATAACCATAGATCACATCAATACCATCATAATGATAATTAACTCCACAATCTACAAGAGATCATGATCATAGCCTACGACAAGAACCACACGGTGCACACACTAGTCACCTTTACACACGTGCGGGAGGAATAGAACTACTTTAATAACATCACTAGAGCAGCACATAGATGAATTGTGATACAAACTCATATGAATCTCAATCATGTAAAGCAGCTCATGAGATTATTGTATTGAGGTACATGGGAGAGAGATGAACCACATAGCTACAGCGAAGCCCTCAGCCTCGGGGGTGAATTACTCCCTCCTCATCATGGAGGCAGCGATGGCGGTGAAGATGGCGGTGAAGACGGCGGTGGAGATGGCTCCGGGGGCAATTCCCCGTCGGTGCGGAACGGTCTGTCCCCGAATGGAGTTGCGATGGCGCGGCGCCCGGAGTCTTTCCGGAGTTTCGTCAATTGATCTGTGTTTTTAGGTCGAAAGGGGTTATATAGGCGAAGAGGCGCGCGGAGGGGCAGGGTGGCCTCACCTAGGCCGGCGCGGCCGGACCCGGCCCGCGGCCCTATGGTGTGGGGCCCCCGGCTCCTCTCCCCTCTTTCGTGTTCGGAGCCTTCCGGGAAAAATAGGAGGTTTGGCGTTGATTTCGTCCAATTCGAGAATATTGCCCGAACAGCCTTTCTGGAACCAAAAAAAACAGCAACTGGCCTTTCGGCATCTCGTCAATAGGTTAGTTCCGGAAAACGCATAATAATGACATAAAGTGTGAACAAAACATGTCGGTATTGTCATAAAACAAGCATGGAACATCAGAAATTATAGATACGTTGGAGACGTATCAGAGTTCACCTAGTTTTTAATTAAGTTGAATTAAAATTTGAACTCAATTTGTCATAAACTTAGTCTAAACTATTGCAAATATATGTTGTAGATATGGCGTCCTCAATCAATTTTAACCAGTTCCTAGAAAGAAAAGCTTAAGAGCAACGGTAGCAACTTCACCGATGGTTCATGTGAGGATTTTCCTCAATGGCGGAAATGCAATATGTGCTTGATGCACCGCTAGGTGACCCTCCTGCAGAAACTGAAACCGATGAAGTAAAAGCTGTTTCGCAACTCGGAAAACTCAGTACTCTCAAGTTCGGTGTGCCATCTTATGCAGTGCAGCCGATCTTCAAAAACGTTTTGAGCACCACGATCCACATGAGTTGATCAATGAGTTGAAGACTATTTTTGAACTCATGCGGCCGTGGAATGCTATGAAGCATCGAAACACTTCTTCACTGCATGATGGAAGAAGGCAGCTCCGTTAGTGAGCACATGCTCGCCATGACCGGGCATGCGAAGAAACTCATTGACTTGGGAATAGTGATTCCTAATAGTGGGGATTAATCGTGTCCTTCAATCACTGCCACCTAGTTACAAGAACTTTGTGATGAACTACAATATGCGAACATGAACAAAGAGTTACTGAACTCTTCTCCATGCTAAAATCTGCTGAGATTGAGATCAAGAAGAGCACCAAGTGTTGATGGTCAACAAGACCACCAAGAAGCAGGGCAAGTCTAAAGGCAAGAACAGAGTGGCAAGAAAGCTGCCACGCCTCGTGAAACCTAAGGCCAGCCCTAAGCGAATCTGAGTGCTATTCGCAAGGAGAAGGGACAGGAAGCGTAATTGCTCCAAGTATTTGGCGTGAAGAGCGGCCTTGTCAAGAAAAAGAAAGAAGGTAATCTGATATACATGTTATAGATGTTTATCTTCCTGGTTCTCGTACTAGTACTGGGTATTTGATACTGGTTCGGTTGCTCATATTTGTAACTCAAACAGAACTAAAAACGAAGACTACTGAAAGATGAAGTGACGATGCGCGTTGGAAATGGATCCAAAGTCGATGTGATCGCTGTCGGCACACTCTACATCTACCTTCGGGATTAGTTTTAAGCCTAAATAATTGTTATTTTGTACCGCGTTGAGCATGAACATTATATCTGGATCTTGTTTAATGCAAGACGGTTATTCATTCAAGTCTGAGAATAATGGTTGTTCTATTTTTATGAATAATATCTTTTATGGTCGAGCACCTGAAAAGAATGGCTTATTTCTGTTAGATCTCGATAGTAGTGATATATATACATTGATGCTAAGCGAATTAAATTGAATGATAATTCTACTTATATGTGGCACGTCTTGGTCATATTGGAGTGAAAGCATGAAGAAACTCCACTGATGATTACTTGAATCACTTGACTTTGAGTCACTTGATAGATGTGAAGCATGTCTAATGGAAAAAATGACTAAGACTCCATTTTGGAATGATGGGCGATCTTGACTTATTGGAAATCATACATACCGATGTATGCGACAATGAGCGTAGCATCGCGGTGGTTATCGTTATGTTCTAACCTTCAGATGATCTCGTAGATATGGGTATATCTATTTCATGAAACATAAATCCGAAACTTTGAAGTTTAAGGAATTCCAAAGTGAAGTAGAAAAACGTAACAAGAAGATTTTTACGATCTGATCGCGGAGGTGAATATCTGAGTTATGAGTTTGGCGTGCATTTAAAGAAATGCGGAATACTTTCACAATTGACACCGCCGGGAACACCACAACGTAACGGTGTGTCGAACGTCGTAATCGAACTCTCTTAGATATGATGTTCTATGATGTCTCTTACTGATTTGCCGTTATCATTTTGGAGTTATGCATTAGAGACAGCCGCATTCACTTTAAATAGAGCACCATCAAAATCGGTAAACGACACCGTATGAATTATGGTTTAATAAGAAACCTAAGCTGTCGTTCTGAAAGTTTGGGGTTGCGAAGCCTATATAAGTTACAACCGGACAAGCTAGAACCCAAAGCGAGAAATGCGTCTTCATAGGATACCCTAAGGAAACTATAGGGTACACTTTCTATCACAGATCCGAAGGCAAAATCTTTGTTGCTAAGAACGGAACCTTTCTTGAGAAAGAATTTCTCACTAAAGAAGTGACTGGAAGAAAAGTAGAACTCGATGAGATTGATGAATCTATACTCGTTGATCGAGTAGCGCGGTAGGAAGTTGTACTACACCGACAAGAGAGAAGCTAATGATAATGATCATGGAACTTGAACGAGGAAACTACGAACCTCGCGGTCGATAAGGAACGTGCCACTCTGATTGGTATGATCCTTGTCTAAATGTCATGATTGTGGATAACAATGATGAGGACCTGTGACGTATGAAGAAGCGATGATGAGCCCTGATTCCAACAAATGGCAAGAAGCCATGAAATCGAAATGGGATCCATGTATGATAACAAAGTATGGACTTTGGTAGACTTACGATAGCCGAAAGGCTGTTGAGAATAAATGGATCTTCAAGAGAAAACAGATGCTGATGGTAATATTACCTATAAAGCTCGACTTGTCGCAAAGGGTTTCCGACAAATTCAAGGAGTTGACTACGATGAGACTTTCTCACCTGTAGCGAAGCTAAAATCTGTAAGGATTTTGTTAGCAATAGCTGCATTTTTCGATTATGAGATTTGGCAGATGGATGTCAAAAGGCGTTCCTTAATGGAGACATTGAGGAAGAGTTGTATATGGTACAACCCAAAGGTTTTGTCGATCCTAAAAATGCTAACAAAGTATGCAAACTTCAGCGTTCAATTTATGGACTGAAGCAAGCATCAAGAAGTTGGAACCGACGCTTTGATAAGGTGATCAAAGACTTGGGGTTTTATACAATGTCATGGAGAGGCCTGTATTTACAAGAAAGTGAGTGGAGCTCTGTAGCATTCCTGATATTATATGTAGATGACATATTATTAATTGGGAATGATATAGAAAGCAGTGTAAAGGGTTATTTGAATAATAGTTTTTCAATGAAAGACCTTGGTGAAGCATCATATATATTAGGCATCAAGATTTATAGAGATAGATCAAAGGCGTCTAATAGGGCTCACAGTACATACTGGACAAGATTCTAAAGAAGTTTAGAATGGACGAAAGTAAAAAGGATTCTTACCTATGTTACCGGGCAAGGTCTTGAGTAAGACTCAAGGTCCCAGCTACAGAAGAAAGAGAAAGGATGAGTCGGATCCCCTATGCCTCGCAGAAGGCTCTATCATGTATGCCATGCTATGTACAAGACCGGATATAGCACATCTGTTAGTTTGACTAGCAGATATCAAAGTGATCCAGGAATGGAACAACTGGACAGCGGTCAGAATATCTGAAGTACTTGAAAAGAACTAAGGATATGTTTCTTTGTTATGGAGGTGACCAAGAGCTCGTTGTAACAAGTTACACCGATGCAAGTTGGAACACTGATCCTGATGACTCTAAGTCTGAATCTGGTACGTGTTTATATTGAATGATGCTGCGAAGCTGGGCAAGCTCGAGGTGCACGGTGGCGAAATCCTCATGAATCGGTTAATACCGGAGGCTCGCCGAAGCGGTATGGATGAAGAGGTTCATTATACAGCTCGGTGTGGTTCCTAGTGCATTGGACCCACTAGTCATATATTGTGACAACATGGGTGCCATCGCCAATGCACAAGAACCAAGGTCACACAAGAGGCTGAAGCATATCAAGCTGCGTTACCACTCGATTCGTGAGTACATCGAAGATGGAGAAGTAAAGATTTGCAAAGTACACACTGATCTGAATGTAGCAATCCGTTGACTAAAGCTCTCCCTAGGGCAAAGCATGACCAACACCCGAATGCCATGGGTGTTAGGTATATTACAATGTAATCTAGATTATTGACTCTAGTGCAAGTGGGAGATTGAAGGAGATATGCCCTAGAGGAATAATAAAGTGGTTATTATTTATATCTTTATGTTTATGATAAATGTTTATATATCATGCTATAATTGTATTAACCGAAACATTAGTACATGTGTGATATGTAGACAAACAAGAAGTCCCTAGTATGCCTCTTAAACTAGCTTGTTGATTAATGGATGATTAGTTTCATAATCATGAACATTGGATGTTATTAATAACAAGGTTATATCATTATATGAATGATGTAATGGACACACCCAATTAAGCGTAGCATAAGATCTCGTCATTAAGTTATTTGCTATAAGCTTTCGATACATAGTTACCTAGTCCTTATGACCATGAGATCATATAAATCACTTATACCGGAAAGGTACTTTGATTACATCAAACACCACCGTAAATGGTGGCTATAAAGGTGGGATTAAGTATCAGGAAAGTATGAGTTGAAGCATATGGATCAACAGTGGGATTTGTCCATCCCGATGACGGATAGATATACTCCGGGCCCTCTCGGTGGAATGTCGTCTAATGTCTTGCAAGCATATGAATAAGTTCATAAGAGACCACATACCACGGTACGAGTAAAGAGTACTTGTCGGAGACGAGGTTGAACAAGGTATAAAGTGATACCGAAGATCAAACCTCGGACAAGTAAAATATCGCGTGACAAAGGGAATTGGTATTATATGTGAATGGTTCATTCGATCACTAAAGTCATCGTTGAATATGTGGGAGCATTATGGATCTCAGATCCGCTATTGGTTATTGGTCGGATTGAGTACTCAACCATGTCCGCATAGTTCACGAACGTAGGGTGACACACTTAAAGTTGGATGTTGAAATGGTAGAAATTGAATATGGAATGGAGTTCAATATTTGTTCGGAGCCCGGATGAGATCCCGGACATCACGAGTTCCGGATGGTCCGGAGAATAAGATTCATATATAGGATGTCATTTTATGTGAATTAAAATGTCGCGGAAGGTTCTATGGAAGGTTCTAGGAGGTTCTAGAAAAGTCCGGAAGAAACCACCAAGGAAGGTGGAGTCCACATGGGACTCCACCTCCATGGCCAACCCTAGTGGGGGAGGAGTCCCAAGTGGACTCCCCGAGGCACCCCCCATATGGGAGGTGGAAATCCCACCTTTGGTGGGAGTCCTAGCAGCTGGTTTCCCACCATATGGAAGGTTTTTGGTTCGGTCTTATTCGAAGACTTGGAGACCAACTCTTGGGGATCCACCTATATAATGAGGGGCCAAGGGGAGGGGGCGGCCACCCAAGACCACAAGCTGGCCCCATTGGTGGCCGCCACCCCTCCCAAACCCTAGCCGCCCCTTCTCCTCTATATCTTCCGCGTAGCTTTAGCGCTCCGGGATTTCTCCACCACCACCGACACCACGCCGTCGTCTGTCGGATTCAGAGGAGCTACTACTTCCGCTGCCCGCTGGAGCGGGGAGGTGGACGTCGTCTTCATCAACAACCGAACGTGTGACGAGACGGAGGTGCTGCCCGTTCGTGGCGCCGGAACCGATCGTGATCAAGATCTTCTACGCGCTTTTGCAAGCGGCAAGTGAACATCTACCGCAGCAACAGAGCCTCCTCTTGTAGGCTTTGGAATCTCTTCAAGGTGAGACTCGATAATCCCCTCGTTGCTACCGTCTTCTAGATTGCATCTTGGCTTGGATTTCGTGTTTGCGGTAGGAAAATTTTTGTTTTCTATGCAACGTTATCCTACAGTTGGTGGCTCCTACGGGACGGTGGCGCCGCCGTCGCGTTGGAGGTGCTTGGGCCAGCGGGTTTGCAGGTCGACGGCCCTGTGGTTTTCCTCAGTTCCGTTTTGTGGGGTTGTGGGCTCTAGGTTGCTCCGGGCGAAGACGACGCGGCGTCCGCGGACGTCGCCCTTCTTTGGAGGGTTGTCGTGGAGCTCTCCTTTCCCCTCAACCTCGGCGCTCATCTTCAGGTGGGCCTTGCGGTGCAGGGCCGGACGACGGCGTCGCTTCACGTCGCATCCCCTCTTGAGGGCGTCGTCTTGAAGATCGAGTCCCCCTGCGTGCTTTCCCTGGGCTGGACTTGCACGGCATCGCGGCTGGTGGCCGGCGATGTGAGAGTGCCGTGCAGCGTCTTGTGTGGCAACGATGGCGTGGATGGGCGATGGTTTGGTCGCGGCAAGACCTTGTTAGTCGGCTTCCGGCGTGTCCGAGTGTATTCGTGCTAGCCTTCCCCTGCCGTGAAGTCGGAGCTGCTATGTTCGTTCAAGTTTCTTCTTCTGAGCAGCGTACGATGACCTGCAAGGGCGGTCCGGTGGTGAAGGTCTTCTTCGGCGCGGGTCTTGCGCATCTCCTCTTCAAAGCTTCCTCGTGTGTGAGTGTCACCTGTTTGGCATAGGCTGACTTGAGCTATGTGGTGCCACTTCGGCGAGGTCTCCTTTGGTGGTTGTTTCTTGGTGAAGTCGGAGTCGCCGCAGGGTGATGACGATGACGTTGGTGGGCAACCTCGACTGCGACTCTCTCTTCGGTGGTGTGTGTAGCTTCTGTGGGTTGCCAGGGTGGCTGTGTGCCGGTTTTCGGCCGGTTTCCCGCTAATAAACTGGTCAACATCTGTACTTCTGCTCTATTAATAAAAATGGCAAGTCTTTTACCTCGTTTCAAAAAAAAAAAAAAAGTTTTGTCCGGTGACCGCCTGCCGGACTTCGCGCCGGCAGATCATCCTCTGGTTAAATGGCGACCTGTCACAACTCACAACCCGTTGCTACTGATGTGAGTACCAGGCAATCGTGTGGAGAACAAAGTGAACAACTAGGCATAGGGAGGAAGGAGACGGGTCGGAGAGGAAGGAGCAAGCGCTAGATATTTCTTCGCCCCTTTCCTGTGCAACTCATTTTTTTTGTTGGGAGGGAAACAAGGGAGGTCCACGGGGGTGTTGCTTTACACCGACCTGGTTGGTGGCAAAGCGAGGAGCCGCACACCCCCGGTCGTTGTTGGGCCGGCCCACGATCCCGACTGGCTGTTATCATTTCCGGTGGTCCGACGTGGCTTGCTGGGCCGGCCCAACAGCATCAGGTAAACGTTTTCTTTTTTTCGTTTCTTTTCTTTCTGTTAATTTTTTATAATTTGAATATTTTAAAAAATGAAAATTTTAAAATCTGAACTTTTAAATTTTAAAATCGTGAATTTATGATTTGACAATTTTATTAAATTTTTCGTTTTTTAAATTTGAACAATTTTTAAATTTGAACAAATTTCAAATTTGAACAGTTTTAAGTTTGAACAATTTTAGGTTTGAACAAATTTTAAGTTTGAACAATTTTCGGTTTGAACAAATTTTATAATCTGAACAATTTTTATTTTTTAACAATTTTTAAATTCGAACAATTTTCAAATTTGAACAAATTATAAATTTGAACATTTCTAAAAAATTTAAAAAAAATTATTTTTTCAGAATTTTTAAAAAGAAAGAAAAGAAAAGAAACAGAAACAGAAAAGAAAAGAAAACAGAAAAACAAACAAAAAAGAAAGAAAGCGAATAAACAGAAAACGAAAATAAAATGAAAAAACGCAAATGGGCCGAGCCCTATACCCGACCAGGGTGTGCGGTGCTTGGTAAGCACCGACCTGGTCGGTGTATAGGATTCGCCGGTCCACGGACCTAATCACGGATCACCGCACACCCCAGCGCGGGGATGTTGGGCCGGCCCAATTTGTTTTTCTTTTTTTCCATTTCATTTTTTCTCTGTTATTTTGTAAGTTTGCATAATTTTGTATTTGAACAATTTATGAATCTCAACAATGTTGGAATTTAAATAGTTTCATATTTGAAAAAATTCGGATTTGCATAATTTTAGAATTTTAATATTTTTTTTTTGGATCTGAACATATTTCAAATGTGAATGTTCTAAAAATTAAAATTTCTTATGATTTGAACATTTTTCTAACTTGAACTTTTTTAAGATTAAACTTTTTTCATTTTTTAAATTTTAATAATTTAAAACTACATATTTTTCAAAAATTTAACATTTTAAAAATATGCACATTTTCCAAATTTTAACATTTTTAACGTTAAAAAAGAAATAGAAAAAGAAAAGAAAACAGAAACTGAAAAATAGAAAAAACTGAAAAAAGGAACAAACAACACCTAACTGGGCTGGCCCGTACCGCGTGCGAGGCGTGCGGCGTGCGATACACGTTGACTTGGTCGGTGTATAGGAACCGTGGGGAAACAATCAGGCGCCCCTGAAAGGACACGGATGCCGCCTAGAGGGGGGTGAATAGGCGGTATAAAACTTTTACGAATATGGCTTAACAAATGCGGAATAAAACTAGTGTTTAATTTGTCAAGCACTAAACCTATATAACTAAGGTTCACCTATGTGCACCAAGAACTTATGCTAAGCAATACAAGTAACTATGTGATAGCAAGATATATAACTTCAGCACGAAGGCTATCATAATGTAAAGTGCATAAGTAAAGAGCTCGGGTATAGGAATAACCGAAGTGACGCGGAGACAACGATATATCCCGAAGTTCACACTCTTGCAAGTGCTACTCTCCGTTGGAGCGGGGTGGAGGACAAGTCACTCCAAATGCACGACAGCCACCGTATTCTCCTCGAGAATGCCCACCAAAAGGGATGTCATTGATCCACTATGGAACCTTAGGGTGGTCACCGAACCCGCACAAAGCTTGGGGCTATCTCCACAACTTAATTGGAGGCTCCCAATAAATCACCACAAAGGCCTTGCCCTTGAAGAATCTCCACAACTTAATTGGAGTCCCCAAGAGCACCACAAAGACCACAAAGACCACTAAGCCGTCTAGGGTCCAAAGACCCAAGAGGAACAAGCTCCGGGAACAAGCTCCCGAAGTGAATATCTCACGAACTTTCACCTCCATGTATCACCGCGGAGAAGTCAAACTGATGCACCAAATGCAATAGCAAGAACACCACAAAGATGCTCCAATCCTCCACTCTCAAATTCCAACAAAGCTACTAAAGCTATTGGGGGAATAAGAGAGGAAGAACAAAGAGGAGAACACAAAATTCTCCAAGATAAGATCCCAAAGATTTACCCACAAAGAGATGATTTGGTTTGGTCAAAGTGTGGATCTAGATCTCCTTAATCTTTCTCTCAAATAGATGCAAGAATCATGGGATGGGGAGAAAGATATCAAGCTCAAAGAGGTCAACAACAATGGTGGGGAGCTTGAGAGAGGGAGGAAGAAGAAGCAACTCAAAAAGAGAGAGAAGAAGGCTTAAATAGGTGGCCTAAAAAATCTGCCCATTGGGGGCTTCATGGCCGGTAGTATCGGCTAGCTACGGGCGGTAGTACCGCCGGTGTGCAGCAAGCAGCGGAGGGAGCGAGCAGCGCGGGAGAGAGGGGGACCGGTACCTCCGGTCGATCTCGGGCGGTACCTCCGGTCGATCCCGGGCGGTACCCCCGGCCGATCCTGGGCGGTACCTCCAGCCGCGGTACCGGTCGCGGTATCGGCCGCGTGCCCAACACCCTGGAACTTATACTGTAAGCATGCCTCATTAGCGGTACCAGGGGTGGTACCAAGGTTGGTACCTCCAGCCATGCTCCAGTGGAGGTACCGACCGTGCCCTTCCTACTTTTCCTTCTTCTTTATCCAAATATGAGACAAAACTTAAAAACACAAAATCTAGAGTTTGGAAAGTTCGATCGACATGAAACCAATTTTGTTGGAAAGAGGACAACAAGAGATACCCCCACAACAAACGAAAATATGGAAACTAGTGGGGGTGATTTTCTATAATTTTTTACAGTGAATCCTCTAAACCCGGAGAACCGACAAAAACTCCAAAAAGTAAAATGCAACAAATGATATATGCGAAATCCATTTTCGATGAACTAGAGCTTGTCATGGAAATAAGCACAAGCTCTAATACACCACATGGATAATATCCAAATAACTACCAAGAGATATGATGCAAGGATGCAACGGTTTGACCGCACTCCGAACGATACGATCGGGTTACTTACTCGAGAGCCCCTTGATAGTACGACACTTCTCCCAACTAAACCACGTGACCGGTAAGAAGAAACCATATCAAGAGAAAACCTTAACCTTGCGCATTCCACTTGAGCTCGATGATTACGATCTTGGCCGCGAGATGGAACGCCTTTCTTGATTGGGCTTGCTTGATGAAGTCTTGTGGATTGCTCCCCCATAATCCACTATGGGAGAGCTTCTTCTTCGGTGCATCTTCACATATCCATGAACACATATGAATGGCAAACTTCAAGCATGTGAGCTCTTCGAGTTGACTTATCTTGAACTTGCACCTCATTTCTTCGTATTGCAACCTTGACGCCAACTTATGGTTCAAGCATTGCCTATGGAAAACTCCTACACATATGACTGAATGCAAACATTAGTGACAAGGGATTAACTTGTCAATGCCTACAAGTTGTAGACTTGGGTTTTTGTGGAAGTAGAGGGCAAGTAGATCTCGAAGGTTTCAGCCGAAAAGGTGCTCGACTGCTAAAAAACTAGGGTTTGTTGACAATGATATTCATCCTTTCTTTGTCCCTCGACTCCCCCTTATATAGGATGCGGAGCCGAGGGTTTCGTATTACACAAGTTACAATCGCCGGGAGACTGTTTGAGTTCGACCCGTACTAATACAAATCTCCTTATTCCTAGCCTATCTCTGCTTGCCATAGTCGACTCTTTGCTGGGCTTCCGACCTTCACAATCTTCGGGTTATGGGCCTTCAGTAAAACCCTGGGTACTATCTTCGGCAGGCCTATGTCAGTAGCCCCCGAGATTTTGCTTGATTCGTAGAGTCGAGTAAAATCTCAATCGTATTCTTCGAGTCATTTACAAATAACTTAATCGGGTCATACATATCTTGTGCAGGGATAATGGTAAATGGAGCTGGTTCATCTGACGGATCAGGTACCAGTTAACTGCTCTCGTGGCAATCCCGCAAGAACCTACTTCAAGGTCAAGTCCCTGGACATGACCCCGGAATACTGGCGTAATTCGACATGTGCCGCTTCAGGATTTACTCATGAATCGAATTCCAGTCATGTTTACAAAATCCATAGCGCGTCCGCTACGAATGTTTCTTCGCATATGTTGATACGGAAAAAAGTAGCAGAGCGCATTCAGGTGCGATACCACGCCACTCAGGACAGAACCTGGGGACTTACCTTCATAACGTTTTACGGCATCCAGAGTTTTTATCGCGACGGACGCGCTCCAGGAATATATTGTCGGGTACCTTTATCGGCTGCTGGAATAGCCAATTTTGTCGAGTCAAACAATGATAATATCTTGATGCTCCCTATGGGAGTAGATGAAGATTTACTTGTAACTCGAATTTCGGCAACCATATTACTTGGCATAAATTATCGGGTGCGCGACCAGCGCTCCCGATGGGAGTAGCCCCCGAGGCTACAGTCAAGTATTTGTACTTGGCTGTAGGCTCAACTTGTATTGCTTCTTTTCTTGACGTCTTCAAAAATCACGACTTCCGCTCTATCTTTGTTTTATCGGGTGCGCGACCAGCGCTCCCGATTGGAGTAGCCCCCGAGGCTATAGTCAAGTACTTGTACTTGGCTGTAGGCTCAACTTTTCTTTTTCTTTTTGAATGACCCAGTATTTCTCTTTTCATACCATCCTCTTATCAGAAGTACGAACAAAACTTCTGATGAGAGTAGCCCCCGAGCATTTGAACAAACACTTGTATTTGATCAAAGGCTCTCCGAAATTATTCTCTTTATATCCTTGATGGTTTCCCTGTCGCTATTTTTGAAAGTAGAACAGTCAATATTTTACTTATGGTGACATCAGTGATGACGATGGCCAAGACCGATGTGTTGGGAAGGCGCGGGAGCTATCATGTCACTGACTTGTGGGTCCAAAATTCGGCACTGGTTGACACGTTACGCAAGTGGGGGACACACGTCCTCCGCTTTCTGTGGCACGCGCGATGTAGCGCCTGTCCAGTTACTTCGCAGTAAAAAGACCGTTTTACCCATGGAGACATGTGTAAGGCATTGGATCCATTTTTCCGTCATCCAACAGCGCGGCGGTTCAGTGGCTCGCTATAAATAACCTTCTTCTTCCACAATAATCCCCTTCGCTGCACCGCGCTCCTTTCCTCTCTCTCTCCAAAGCCTCCATTGCTGCTACTGAGCTCCTGCGCCCGTGCTCTTCTCCACTCTCTCCATCGCTCACGTTGATGCCACCGCGCGCAAAGATCACAAGGCACACCTCACCAGGAACCAACCCTTCGATGGAGCCTACAAAGATTTCCGGTTGGGAGAGATCCAAAATCTCCAACCAAGATCTGAAGACCCTCAAGACGCTGGGGCTGATGAAGAAGGAGGGAAGTCTGATCCTTCCTGGTGATGAGAGCTTCCCGACGCCTCGCATCGGATATCGGGTAACGCTTGTCGACCACCTCATGTGCGGCCTCTCTGCCCCCATCCACGAGTTTCTTCGCGGTCTTCTCTTTGTCTATGGGATTCAGCTGCACCAACTGACCCCCAACTCTATCCTCCACATCTCCATTTTCATCACTCTTTGTGAATGCTTTCTCAGGACCCATCCTCATTGGGGCCTGTGGAAATGCATCTTTTTTCCTCCGGCGCAACAGCTCTCGCAATGTCGCCTACAATGTGGGCGGCGTTGTTATCTGCGTCCGACCCGACGTTGACTACTTCTCCGGCTGCGCGTTCGGTTAATATGGTTAGTTCGGTTCGGTTAATACGGTTTTTCGGTAAATATGATTTTAATACTTCGGTAAATACGGTTTCGTATAAAAATACGATTCGGTTTCGGTAATAACCATATAAATTCGGTTCGGTTTCGGTATTAACCAAATTAACCAAAGTTGACGCGAATTTTTAAATAACATCTATTTTATGGGCATATATTTGATATTTGTATTATTTATGACCAAACCGATTGTGTTACAGGAGAAATAAATGATAAATAACGGAAGTGTAGCCAAAATAAAAAATTTGAAGCATTATTAGGGACTTGAACCCTCGACCTATCACAAATACATGCATACAACAACGTAATTACCAGTTACCACCACGCCAGAGTAGCTTCTTTGTAAAATGCACATGCTATACATATATAAAAGAGGTTAACGTGAATTTGGTATGGGACCAGAAAGCAAAATCCTTTGTTGTGATTGTCTATTCGGTTTTATTCGGTTAACCATGGTTTTCTCGGTTTTTAACCGAATTAACTGAAGTATAAACGGTTAGCATTTTTGCTAACTGAAACCTAACCATAAAACCATAAAAACAGAAATTCGTTTTCGGTTAGGTTTTTTCCGGTTCGGTTTTCGGTTTCGGTTCGGTTATGTGCAGTCGGAACTACTTCGACGTCAAATTCCCCGACTCCGTTCAGGGGTGGCGCCGGAGGTGGTTATATATTCGAGAGGAAAGTGTCGACTCGCAGGCATACAACATTGCTCCGTTTGATGGAGTCGCGAAAATCCTTCGGCGCCGATCATGGGACGCCGAAGCTTCCGAGGAGGAGAAAACGGCGATGGATGCCCTGATGAAGCGCATCCGCGAACTTTAGAACACCTGCGGTAAAGAACTGTCGGGTGTTCAGATTATTGCCCACTTCCTCAGGATCAGGGTGCAGCCTCTGCAAGCTCGCAAGAACCCCCTCTGGGTGTATGCTGGCGAAGAAGATGTTGATCGCGTATCCGAGGACCTTTCTGTGAAGGACTTGGAGAGGCTTGTTCGACGTTTTTCTTCGCTGAGCAAAAAACAAGAAGTCCCAGCTTCTTGTCGCGTGGAGCCGTACAGTGGCAGCCACGCTGATGTCTACGCACGCTTCTATTCCTGTAGAAAGTGTTGGGCCTCCAAGAGCAGAGGTTTGTAGAATAGCAACAAGTTTCCCTTAAGTGAATCACCCAAGGTTTATCGAACTCGGGGAGGTAGAGGTCAAAGATATCCCTCTCAAGCAACCACAATTAAGATACAAGAAAGTCTCTTGTGTCCCCAACACACCTAATACACTTGTCAGATGTATAGGTGCACTAGTTCGGCGAAGAGATAGTGAAATACAAGTAATATGGATGATTGTAAGTAGTAATTGTAATCTGAAATAAAAATGGCAGCAAGCGAACATGTAGCGGAACTTGTTGGAAACGGTGTTTCAATGCTTAGAAATAAGGCCTAGGGATCATACTTTCACTAGTGGACACTCTCAACAATGATCACATAATAAATAAATAATTTCTCCTCACTTGTGCTACTCTCAAACACTCTCTTGTTAGATAACAAACACCATTCATTGTGTAGGGCTACAAGAGCACCCTCAAGCGGGAGTAAACAAGCTCCACAACGTCATAAAGGAATCACACACGATGCGCACACTGTCATCGTCACACCGTGGAGAGTCCGGAGTTCATATTAAAGTAACCTCTAGAGTGCATAATAGATTGCAATTTAGACCAGTACTAACATAGCATACACTATCAATATAGCTATGAAAGGGGAATAGATCACATCAATACTATCATAGTAATAGTTAACTCATAATCTACAAGAGATTACAATCATAACCTATGCCAAGTACTACATGATGCACACACGTCATTACATCACGGAGGAGGAATAGACTACTTTAATAACATCACTAGGGCAGCACATAGATTAATAGTGATACAAACCTCATGATCACATAAAGATCACACCATGGGGGAGAGAGATGAACAGCTACCTGGTAGAGCCCTCAGCCTCGAGGGAGAACTACTCCCTCCTCATCATGGGAGACAGCAACGACGATGAAGATGGTGGTGGAGTCGATGGAGATGGATTCCGGGGCACTTCCCCGTCCCGGCGGCGTGCCGGAACAAAGACTTCTGTCCCCCGAACTTGGCTTCACGATGGCGGCGGCTACGGAACTCTTCGTGGAATATGACTTGTTATTTAGGGTTTTCGTGAAGGGGCGATGTCGGTGGAGTCCTGAGGTGGGGTCCCTACCTGGCTGCGGCCAGAGGAGCGGGCCGCCCCCAAGTTGTGGGCACCTCGTGGATACGTCTCCAACGTATCTATATTTTCCGATGTTCCATGCTTAGTTTTATCAATATATCTACATGTTTTATATGCACTTTATATCATATTATGGCATTTATTGGACTAACCTATTATCAAGATGCCACAGTGCCGTTTCTTTTATTATGTTTGTTTATTGCAGAAAAGGGCCCAAAAAGCCAAAGTGCTCGGAAAAATCCAGAAAAATCACATAAATTCTATTCCGAGAAGACTCACGGAGCGGAAGGGCCGGGCGGAGGAGGTCCGGGGCCTCCTCCCCATCAGCCGGCGCGGCCAGGAGGGGGCCGCCCCACCCTATGGTGTGGGCCCCTCGGAACTCCACCGACATCGCCCTTTCGCCTATAAATTCCCTCGCGACGGAAAACCCTACATCAATCTATCATACTCCAGAAAGACTCCAGGGGCGCCGCCGCCAGCTCCGTTTCGGGGACGAGAATCTCTGTTCAAGACGCCCCGGGACGGAAATTGCCCCCGGAATCCATATCCATCGACACACCACCATCTTCATCTCCGCTGCGTCCCATGATGAGGAGGAGTAGTTCTCCCCGAGGCTGAGGGCTCTACCGGTAGCTATGTGGTTCATCTCTCTCTCCCATGGTGTGATCTTTATGTGATCATGAGCTTTGTATCACTATTTATCTATGTGCTACTCTAGTGATGTTATTAAAGTAGTCTATTCCTCCTCCATGATGTAAAGTTGACATGTGTGCATCATGTAGTACTTGGCGTAGGTTATGATTGTGATCTCTTGTAGATTATGAAGTTAACTATTACTATGATAGTATTGATGCGATCTATTCCCCCTTTCATAGCTATTGTTGACGGTGTGTATGCTATGTTAGTACTCGGTCTAAATTGCAACGGTCTATTATGCACTCTAGAGGTTACTTTAATATGAACTCCGGATGTTGTGGAGCTTGTTTACTCCGGCTTGAGGGAGCTCTTGTAGCCCCACACAATGAATGGTGTTTGTTATCCAACAAGAGAGTGTTTGAGAGTAGCACAAGTGAGGAGAAGTTATTTATTTATTATGTGATCATTGTTGAGAGTGTCCACTAGTGAAAGTATGATCCCTAGACCTTGTTTCTAAGCATTGAAACACCATTTCCAACAAGTTCTGCTGCATGTTTGCTTGCTGCCAATTTTATTTCAGATTGCAATTACTACCTACATGATGGGATTCGTAGCATAGAAAAAAAAATTCCTACCGCAAGATGAATAAATCCAAGATCTAATCTATGGAACACCCAAGATCTAATCTACAAGATCGGAGCAACGAGATTGATATGAGACTAACCCTTGAAGATTTCAAAAGCCTACGAGATTAGATCTCGTTGTTGGTGTAGACGATCATCCCCCGCCGCAATCCGACACTTCCGTACGATCCGCGCGTACGGTGTCGATGAAGCCCCTTCCTCTCCCGTTCCAGCGGGCAGCGGAGGTATGGTATATCTCCTTGGAATCCCGACAGCGACGGCGTGGTGGTGGAGGTGGAGGAGAAATTCCTGCAGGGCTTCCAAGCCTGCGCGGAAGAAGGAGGAGGGAGAGAGGGGCGGCTAGGGCGGGGAATGATGTGGTGCGCCCCAGCCCTCCCCTCCCTCTTATATAGGCGTGGGGGGCTGCCTTGGCCTCTCCAAGCCCAAGGGTCGGCCAAAACAGGGGGGCTTCCCCCCCAAGTTAAGTCCTATTTTCAAGGGATTTGATCTTATCCACTTGGTACAACCACATGGGCCTTGGGGCTGGTGTGCATGGCCCATGTGGGCCTATGCAACCCCTCCGGTCCATGTTGGTCGTCCGGGATAGGTGGGCCCCACTATGGTACCCTCCGGAACCTTCTAGAACCTCCGGTACAATACGAAATTCTGAACTTTTCGGTAACTCCGAAATGACTTCCGATATATGAATCTTATTCTCCGGACCATTCCGGACCTCCTCGTGATGTCCTGGATCCCATCCGAGACTCGAACAAACTTCGGTCTCCATCTCATATTCAATCTACTTATGCGACATCGAACCTTAAGCGCGTCACCCTACGGTTCGCGAACTATGCAGACATGGTCGAGACTCCTCTCCGAGCAATAACCAATAGCGGGATCTGGAGATCCATAATGGCTCCCACATATTCAACGATGACTTAGTGATCGATTGAACCATTTAAATACGATGCCAATTCCCTTTGTCACGCGATATTTTACTTGTCCGAGGTTCGATCATCGATATCTCCATACCCTTGTTCAACCTCGTTACCGACAAGTACTCTTTACTCGTACCGTGGTATGTCATCTCTTATGATCCAATCATATGCTTGCAAGCTAATCAGACGACATTCCACCGAGAGGGCCCAGAGTATATCTATCCGTCATCGGGATGGACAAATCCCACTATTGATCCATATGCCTCAACTCACACTTTCCGAATACTTAATCCCATCTTTATAACCACCCATTTACGCAATGGCGTCCATGTAATCAAAGTACCCTTCGGTGTAAGTGATTTACACGATCTCATGGTCAAAGGACTTAGGCAACTATGTATGAAAGCTTATAGCAAATTGAACTTAATGACTTGATCTTATGCTACGCTCATTTGGGTGTGTGTCCATTATATCATTCACCTAATGACATAACCTTGTTATTAATAACATCCAATGTTCATGATCATGAAACCATGATCATCCATTAACCAACAAGCTAGTTATACAAGAGGCTTACTAGGGACTCCTTGTTGTTTACATAACACACATGTATCAATGTTTCGGTTAATACAATTATAGCATGGGATGTAAACATTTATCATGAACACTAAGATATAACAATAAATAATTTATTATTGCCTCTTGGGCATATCTCCAACACTACAATCATCCATATTACTTGTATTTCACTATCTCTTCGCCGAACTAGTGCACCTATACATCTGACAAGTGTATTAGGTGTGTTGGGGACACAAGAGACTTCTTGTATCTTAATTGCTTGCTTGAGAGGATATCTCGACCTCTACCTCCCGAGTTCGATAAACCTGCGATTCACTTAAGGGAAACTTGCTGCTGTTCTACAAACCTACGCTCTTGGAGGCCCAACACTGCCTAGGAATAGAAGCGTGCGTAGAAATCAAGCTATTTTCTGTGTGTTGTGGGATAAGATAAAAGGTATTCACATCCTCACTACTAAGCTATTTCCTGCTGGTGTGTGAGTGCTCGAAGCTATCTCCTTTAGATTCTGCAATTTTATCTTTTTGTCTCTTGTTTTTATTTTCACTAGTTATGCTTAATGGAAAACAACAACAAAATTAGAGATCTTTATGAACTTTATATTGAATTAGGACATGATGTGTTTGAAGAGAGAATTAAAAAACCCATGGAAGTTTGTTTGCAAAATAGTTGTAGCAATGTTATTAGCATGAACTCTTTGAACACTATTATTGCTAATGCTATGGAAGAATTTAAGCTTGGGGAGGTCGGTTTTGATGAAAATGATATTTTTAGTCCCCCAAGTTTTGAGGAGAAAATTTCTTTGATGATACTTTGCCTCCCATTTATGATGATTATAATGATAGTGGTATTTTGGTGCCACCTACTATGGAGGATAAAGTTTATTATGATTATACCATGCCTACAATTTATGATGATTACAATGATGGTTATGGTAGTTTTACTCCCACTATTACTAATAAAATTGATTATGCTTATGTGGAGAGTAATAATTTTATGTATGTAGCTCATGATAAGAATGTTTCATGATAGTTATATTGTTGAGTTTGTTCATGATGCTACTGAAAGTTATTATGAGAGAGGGAAACATGGTTATATGCATCTTAATAATATTAAGTTTCCCCTCTTTATGTTGAGAATATTGAAGTTGCGCTTGTGTTGCCTTTCTATGCTTGTTGCATTATGCTTACATGACTTGTTTATTTACAAGATTCCTTTCATAGGAAGTGGGTTAGACTTAAATGTGTTTGAATTTGCTTCTGATGCTCTCTTTTGCTTCAACTCTTATTTCTTATAGTGCATCATTAAAATGAGCCCATCTTAATGGCTATAAAGAAAGCACTTCTTGGGAGATAACCCATGATTTTGCTCTGTTTTGTTGTGTCTTGGAAGTTGTTACTACTGTAGCAACCTCTCCTTATCTTTATTTTATTGTATTGTTGTGCCAAGTAAAGTCTCTAATAGAAGGTTGATACTAGATTTGGATTTCTGCGCAGAAACAGATTTGCTGTCTGTCACGAATTCGCGTTTTTCTCTCTGTATAAGAATCAAACAAATCAGCGAAAAATCATGCATGATCCTCAGATATGTACGGAACTTTCATTAGTTTTGAGTTTTCCATCTGAGCAAGTTAAGTGCCTCAAAAAATTCGTCTTTACGGACTGTTCTGTTTTGATAGATTCTGCCTTTTATTTCGCATTGCCTTTTTCTTGTGTTGAGTGGATTCTTTTGTTCCATTAACTTTCAGTAGCTTTGGGTAATGTCCAGAAGTGTTAAGAATGATTGTTCCTCTGAACATGTGAATTTTTGATTATGCACTAACCCTCTAATGAGTTTGCTTTAAGTTTGGTGTGAGGAAGTTTTCAAGGGTCAAGAGAAGAGGATGATATAATATGATCAAGAAGAGTGAAAAGTATAAGCTTGGATGCCCCGTGGTTCATCCTGCATATTTCAAGAAGACTCAAGCATCTAAGCTTGGGGATTGGGCATCCCTTCTTCATCAACAACTTATCACGTCACTTCTAGTGAAACTATATTTTTATTCCGTCACATCTTATGTTCTTTACTTGGAGCGTCTGTTTGCTTTTATTTTTGTTTATGTTTGAATAAATTCAGATCCTAGCAATCCATGTGTGGGAGAGAGACACGCTCCGCTTTTTCATATGAACACTAGTGTTCTTCGCTTTTACTTTTAATGTTCAATGGCGAAAGTTGATCGCTTCTATTATTGTTATTTGGTTGGAAACATAAAATGCTTCATGTGGTAGTTGGTATATTGTCTTGAATAATTTGATACTTGGAAATTGTTTTAAGCTCTCAAGTAGATCATGTTTAAGCTCTTGCATCATGTAGTTTAAATCTATTAGTGGAGAACTACCGTAGAGCTTGTTGAAATTTGGATTGCATGATTGATCTCTCTAAGGTCTAGATATTTTCCGGTAAAAGTGTTTGAGCAACAAGGAGACAGTGTAGAGTCTTATAATGCTTGCAATATGTTCTTATATAAGTTTTGCTGTACCAGTTCATACTTGTGTTTGCTTCAAACAACCTGCTAGCCAAAGCCTTGTCCGAGAGGGAATACTTCTCGTGCATCCAAAACCTTGAGCCAAAACTCATGCCATTTGTGTCCACCATAACTACCTACTATGTGGTATTTCTCTGCCATTCCAAAGTAAATTGCTTGCGTGCTACCTTTAAAATTTCATTCCTTTATCTTTACAATACATAGCTCATGGGAAAGTAGCCTAAAAACTATTGTGGTAATGAATATGTCGCTTATGTATCTTAGTTCTTATAAGTTGCTTGTTGAGCGGTAACCATGTTTCTCGGGACGCCATCAACCTGTTACACCTTTGTTGAATATCATGTGAGTTGCTATGCATGTTCGTCTTGTCTGAAGTAGGGTGATTTATCATGAGTTGAAATGGTTTGAGCATGCATATTGTTAGAGAAGAACATTGGGCCGCCAACCAAAGCCATGTATCATGGTGGAAGTTTCAGCTTGGACATTAATCCTCAGAATCTCTTATGAGAATATTATTTTTGTTGAATGCTTAAAGCATAAAAGAGGAGTCCATTATCTGTTTTCTATGTTGTCCCGTATGGATGTCCTCAAGTTGAGATCTATCAAAATCGAGAAATCAAATGTGATTTATCTCCTTGGACCTTTGTACATGTGGCATAGAGGTACCCCTTTGTGACACTTGGTTGAAACATATGTAATGCAATGATAATCCATGGAAATCCGAGCTAATTAGGACAAGGTGCGGGCACTATTGGTATTCGATGCATGAGGCTTGCATAACACATATGAATTATTACTACCGTTGACAAAATTGTTTCCATGTTTTCAAAATAAAAGCTCTAGCACATGAGTAATCAATGCTTCCCTCTGCGAAGGGCCTTTCTTTTACTTTATGTTGAGTCAGTTTACCTACTTTCTATCTTAGAAGCAAACACTTGTGTCAACTGTGTTCATTGATTCTTACATGTTTACTTATTGCACTTGTTATATTACTTTATGTTGACAATTATCCATGAGATATACATGTTACAAGTTGAAAGCAATTGCTGAAACTTAATCATCCTTTGTGTTGCTTCAAAACCTTTACTTTGAATCTATTGCTTTATGAGTTAGCTCTTATGCAAGTCTTTTTGATACTTGTCTTGAAAGTACTATTCATGAAAAGTTTTTGCTATATGATTCAGTTGTTTAGTCATTATCTCTTTGTTAGCAATCTATTGCTTCGAATCACTTCATTCATCTCATATGCTTTACAAATAATGTTGATCAAGATTGTGTTGGTAGCATGTCACTTCAGAAATTATTGTTTTTATCGTTTACCTACTCGAGGGCGAGTAGGAACTAAGCGGGGATGCTTGATACGTCTCCAACATATCTATAATTTCGATGTTCCATGCTAGTTTTATGACAATATCTACATGTTTTATACGCACTTTATATCATATTATGGCATTTATTGGATAACCTATTAACAAGATGCCAGAAGTGTTTCCTTTATTATGTCTGTTTATTGAGAAAAGGCCCAAAAACCAAAGTGCTCGGAAAAATCCAGAAAAATCACATAAATTCTATTCCGCGGAAGACTCACTGAGCCGAGGGCCGGGCCGAGGTCCAGGGCTCTCCCCATCAGCTGGCGCGGCCAGGGGGGCCGCCCCACCCTATGGTGTGGGCCCCACTCCACCGACATCTCCCTTTCGCCTATTTCCCTCGCGACGGAAAACCCTACATCAATCTATCATACTCCAGAAAGACTCCCGGGGCGCCGCCCCCACGTGAAACTCCGTTCGGGACAGAAGTCTCTGTTCAAGCACGTCGCCGGGCGGGGAATTGCCCCCGAATCCATCTCCATCGACACCACCGCCATCTTCATCACCGTCTGCCTCCATGATGAGAGGAGTAGTTCTCCCCCGAGGGCTACCGGTAGCTATGGTTCATCTCTCTCCTCCCATGGTGTGATCTTTATGTGATCATGAGCTTTGTATCACTATTTATCTATGTGCTACTCTAGTGATGTTATTAAAGTAGTCTATTCCTCCTCCATGATGTAAAGTTGACAGTGTGTGCATCATGTAGTACTTGGTGTATGTTATGATTGTGATCTCTTGTAGATTATGAAGTTAACTATTACTATGATAGTATTGATGCGATCTATTCCCCCTTTCATAGCTATTGTTGACAGTGTGTATGCTATGTTAGTACTCGGTCTAAATTGCAACGGTCTATTATGCACTCTAGAGGTTACTTTAATATGAACTCCGGATGTTGTGGAGCTTGTTTACTCCGGCTTGAGGGAGCTCTTGTAGCCCTACACAATGAATGGTGTTTGTTATCCAACAAGAGAGTGTTTGAGAGTAGCACAAGTGAGGAGAAGTTATTTATTTATTATGTGATCATTGTTGAGAGTGTCCACTAGTGAAAGTATGATCCCTAGGCTTTGTTTCTAAGCATTGAAACACCGTTTCCAACAAGTTCTGCTGCATGTTTGCTTGCTGCCAATTTTATTTCAGATTGCAATTACTACCTACAATCATCCATATTACTTGTATTTCACTATCTCTTCGCCGAACTAGTGCACCTATACATCTGACAAGTGTATTAGGTGTGTTGGGGACACAAGACTTCTTGTATCTTAATTCCAGGGTTGCAGAGGGATATCTCTGACCTCTACCTCCCTGAGTTCGATAAACGGGTAATTCACTTAAGGGAAACTTGCTGCTGTTGTACAAACATCTGCTCTTGGAGGCCCAACACTTTCTACAGGAATAGAAGCGTGCGTAGACATCAGGCCCCCCTTCGTCTCTCCTTCGGACTCCGTGAAGCCCCTGGAAAAATAAGAACGTGGCCTTTTGTTTCGTCCAATTCCGAGAATATTTCTTGTGTAAGATTTCTGAAACCAAAAAGCGAAAACAGAACTGGTCTTACATCTTGTTAATAGGTTAGTACCGGAAAATGCATCAAAATGATATAAAGTATGAATAAATTATGTAGGTATTGTCATAAAACTAGCATGGAACATAAGAAATTATAGTATGAATAAATTATGTAGGTATTGTCATAAAACTAGCATGGAACATAAGCTTAGTTCCTACTCGCCCTCGAGTAGGTAAACGATAACAAGGATAATTTCTGAAGTGACATGCTACTATCATAATCTTGATCAACACTATTGTAAAGCATATGAGATGAATGAAGTGATTCAAAGCAATGGTAAAGATGATGATTAAACAATGAATCATATAGAAAGACTTTTCATGAATAGTACTTTCAAGACAAGCATCAACAAGTCTTGCATAAGAGTTAACTCATAAAGCAATAGATTCTTAATAGAAGGTTTTGAAGCAACACAAAGGATGATTAAGTTTCAGCAATTGCTTTCAACTTGTAACATGTATATCTCATGGATAGTTGTCAACATAAAGTAATACAACAAGTGCAATAAGTAAACATGTAAGAGTCAATGCACATAGTTGACACAAGTTTTTTCTTCTAAGATAGAAAGAAGTAGGTAAACTGACTCAACATAAAGTAAAAGAAAGGCCCTTCGCAGAGGGAAGCAGGGATTACTCATGTGCTAGAGCTTTTATTTTGAAAACATGGAAACAATTGTGTCAACGGTAGTAATAATTCATATGTATTATGCATAAAACCTCCTATAAGTTGCAAGCCTCTATACCAATGTGCCCGCACCTTGTCCTAATTAGCTGGATTTCCATGGATTATCATTGCATTACATATGTTTCAACCAAGTGTCACAAAGGGGTAAAGGTCCAAGGAGATAAATCGCATTTGATTTCTCGATTTTGATAGATCTCAACTTGAGGACATCCATACCGGGACATAGAAAACATATGGGACTCCTCTTTTATGCTTTAAGCATTCAACAACAATAATATTCTCATAAGAGCTGAGGATTAATGTCCAAGCTGAAACTTCCACCATGATACATGGCTTTGGTTGGCGGCCCAATGTTCTTCTCTAACAATATGCATACTCAAACCATTTCAACTCATGGCAAATCACCCTTACTTCAGACAAGACGAACATGCATAGCAACTCACATGATATAACGGAGTTGATGGCGTCCCCAGAAACATGGTTACCGCTCAACAAGCAACTTATAAGAACTAAGATACATAAGCGACATATTCATTACAACAATAGTTTTTAGGCTACTTTCCCATGAGCTATGTATCGTAAAGACAAGGAATGAATTTTTAAAGGTGCATAGTAATTTACTGGAATGGCAGAAAATACCACATATAGGTAGTTATGGTGGACATAAATGGCATAGGTTTTGGCTCAAAGTTTTTGGATGCACGAGAAGCCCCTCTCGGTACAAGGCTTTGGCTAGCAAGGTTGTTTGAAGCAACACAAGTATGAACCCGTGCGGCAAAACTTACATAAGAATATATTGCAAGCATTATAAGACTCTACTGTCTTCCTTGTTGTTCAAACACTTTACAAAATATCTAGACCTTAGAGATCAATCATGCAATCCAAATTTCAACAAGCTCTACGGTTTCTCCACTAATAGGTTTAAACTACATGATGCAAGAGCTTAAACATGATCTGAGAGCTCAAAATAAAGTATCAAATTATTCAAGACAATATACCAATTACCACATGAAGCATTTTCTGTTTCCAACCAAATAGCAATAAATGAAGCGACTTTCAGCTTTCGCCATGAATATTAAAGTAAAACGAAGAACACAAGTGTTCAAATGAAAAAGAGGAGCGTGTCTCTCTCCCACACATGAATGCTAGGATCCAATTTATTCAGAGAATGAAAATAACAAAACAAAAATAAAAGCACACAGACGCTCCAAGTAAAGTACATAAGATGTGACAGAATTAAAATATAGTTTCAGTAGAGGTGACCTGATAAGTTATTGATGAAGAAGGGGATGCCTTGGGCATCCCCCAAGCTTAGACGCTTGAGTCTTCTTGAAATATACAGGGATGAACCACGGGGGCATCCCAAGCTTAGACTTTTCACTCTTCTTCAATCATATCATATCATCCTCTCTTGATACTTGAAAACTTCCTTCACACCAGACTCAAAGCATTCTCATTAGAGGGTTAGTGCATAATCAAAAATTCACATGTTCAGCAAGGACACAATCATTCCCAACACTTCTGGACATTACCCAAGGCTACTGAAATTTAATGGAGCAAAGAAATCCACTCAAACACAATAAAAGAGGCAATGCAAAATAAAAGGCAGAATCTGTCAAAATAGAACAGTCCGTAAAGACGAATTTTTTCGAGGCACTTAACTTGCTCAGATCAGAAAACTCAAAACTAATTGAAGTTGCGTACATATCTGAGGATCACGCATGAATTTTTTCCAGATTTTACGAGTTTCCTACAGAGAGAACAATGCAAATTCGTGACAGCTAAAAATCTGTTTCTGCGCTGAAATCCAAATCTAGTATCAACTTTCTATTAGAGACTTTACTTGGCACAAAAACGAAATAAACATGATAAGAAGAGGTTGCTACAGTAGTAACAACTTCCAAGACACAACAAAACAGGAGCAAAATAAAAACATGGGTTATCTCCCAAGAAGTGCTTTCTTTATAGCCATTAAGATGGCACCCGAGACTAAAGGATCGCGACTAAAGGCCCCCCCCTTTAGTCCCGGTTGCTTACGAACCGGGACTAAAGGTCCGTCCGCGCGGGTTCTGGCGTCGGGGCAAAAATATCTCAAAATTTTCAAAAAAAAAAATTCAAATTTTTTCCACTCCATTTTTTTTCTATTTTTCCACTTATTTGCATAGTTTAGTCTCTATCTCTAACTACACTTATCTCTAGTCAAATTACTTTACTCGTGATCAAACTTCCCGCTCGTCTCTCCTTCCTCCCGCCTGGAAAAATAAAACGTGGTTTTCGTCCAATTCCGAGAATATTTCTTGTGTAAGATTTCTGAAACCAAAAACAGCAAAAACAGGCGCTTCGGCATCTTGTTAATAGGTTAGTACCGGAAAATGCATCAAAATGATATAAAGTATGAATAAATCATGTAGGTATTGTCATAAAACTAGCATGGAACATAAGAAATTATAGATACGTTGGAGACGTATCACACGCCCTCCCCGAAGTAAGTACCTTTTCATCGTGTTGTGCCTGTGATTTTCGACTACTGTCTTGTTTCCTTGTATCTTTGTCATTAATTACCAAAACCACACATGGGGGCTCTATGCACTTTTAATCTCCCCCATTTTGGTAATTGATGACAATCTCTTTGAGAGGGTTTATATAAGGAATTTAAGTAACGAATAAGTTGAATATTTAGAGCAAACACCCCCATAATATATGCACGTGTGTGAATGAACATGAATTTCATTGCATATATTGGCAATCAAAGCCTAGTGGAGTTTCCTCTAAATATTCAACCAAGCAAGGCAACAAGATGCAAAGCATGAAAGGCAAATACTTTGGCACAAACCAAGAAGCATAAAACCCAATTCCCCTTAAACCCTCGAAACTTCTCCCCCATTGGCATCCATTCCCGAAATGGGAGAAAAATCTAGATATATCAATATAGTGAGAATTCATCCATAAGGTGTGCATTTCTAATAATGTGAGTGGAATCAAATGCACGTATCCAATGATGAATACTTGGAGGGATTCAAACTATATCTAGGATCAAAGATTGCAAAAAAGATAAAAGTCAAGAAACTTCAACACATGAAGCAAGCAATCCAATGAACCCAAACATGGAACCAAATGAAGGATATATATTATGATAAGATCAAGAAGAGTACTCTAAATGATATAGGTAAACTCCCCAAGGTTTATGCACAAAGATAGAAAATTTACATTGGAGTATAGGTTCACAAACATGGAATCATCACTCCCATAATATCATTCAAAGCAAAAGATACCAAGTGAAAATAAATATTATGATCACCGCAAAATAGAGCTTTAAATAAAATGAGGAAGCTCCCCAAGGTACATGCATAAATTAGATTGTTGCATTTGAATACAATATGCATAACATGGAATCCTCACTTCCTCATTATTATTTAAAACACAAACAATTGCAAGAGACCATAGATAAGAAATTAAGTTTGACACTTGGAGTCAATTGATTGAGGAACAAGTAAGAGACACATTAATAAAAATGCTCAACCAAAAGGATATGTGAGAGGCATGACCAAACATATTATAAGACTAATATAAGGATGAGCAAATAGCAACATCATAGTCTTCAAACAATGATTTTGCTTAGCATGACCAATTATCGATTAAAAAAGATATCAAATGGAGATGTATCATCTCTCATGTATATAAGTTCCTCTAAGTAGACAATATCACGAGTTATCCACAAAGAAACATGTACACACAAAATAGATACACCATAAGTAGAACATGATATCCAAAAAATGAAGTCTTGCAATATACCAATAAGATCTTTGCTTGATAGCATGGCCAAAGGCTCAATTTTATATTATTGTACATTAATGAAGTTCAACCACAAATACATCAAAGAAGTCACAAATATCAACAAGGGGAGGAAGATAGTTGGGATGCTTTGAGAAAAGCAACAAGTATCAGAACTAAAGGATACCAAAGGAAAGAACTCAATGTGCAATAAGGAGGTTTCATTAAGACATTTGCAAATAGAGAGATTCATGCCAAGATGTAACAACGAGGATGGATACAAGAAAAGTATGCATGAGAAGATACTTCTTACCGAGATAGCATTGGTGTGGATGTAGTAGATATGAGTTCGTTCATCATCCTAACTTGCCTCAAATAATCATTTAGTAACCACTTCTTCTTTATGAATTTGGCAAGCATCCAATGCATATTCATGTACCTAAAACAAATTTAAGTACAAAATGGTCCCCAAACTAATTGGGTCCAAAGTAGTTAGAAACTACAACATATCAGACAAACTCCACATAATAATGTGCATATTGATATGAAATTGAATTTCATGCACATCTTAGCCCATTTAGGATTTGTTGGAGTTTACCCTATATATTGGAGCAACGAAAGCAAAGCATGCCATACAATATACATATATAGTAAGTATGCATGCGTAAGACTCTCAAGAACCAAACAGAAATACAATTTGGACGAAACACAAATTACCTCAACAAACAAAGGTTGTCCAAATTAAATCAAAGAATCAAATCAACACATGATTGACTCCATAGACTCATCTTATTACAAAAGGCTAATTAAACCCAAGGACAATGGATGAGATAACCAACTCCCAAGGAGAGAAAGGTTCCAACAAATAAACCAACCCCTCAACACTTTTCATGATGGCACAAAGTACCGAAAAAAAGGTTTGTCTTCCAAAAACAAATACTTGATAATGATCAAGTGATGTTATGATAGTATTATAAAGGTAGTATTCTTAATAAATATAGGAGAGCTCCCCCAAGATTAGTGCATTATTTAGGATTTTGCATTTGGATACAAAATGCACAAGAGTGGGATCATCACTCTACTTATATCTAATAAAACACTAGAAAGTTCAAGTAGATAAAAGATCCATAAGATGCAAGGAAGACACATGAGAGTCAAAGGCAAAAACATTTCATGGCAAGGAATAAACCAATTAAACACAACTACCATTGTAAAGATGATCAATAAATATCTACCTAATAATGGATTACCAATTGTCCTACGACAAGTGATATTTCGGAACGATTTCCCGGTGGTAGTTTCCAAGTATCCAAGATCATCTTCACACCAAAGAATGCATATGGTAAAAGATACGAGTTAACCATCATGCAACGAGAGTTTCTTGATAGCTTCACTTAATTACACCATCATGCAAAGCAATAGATAACATACCTTGAAGCACATGATTTCCCAAAAAAATATGAGACACACATTGTGGAAAAAACATGCCAAGAAAATCTCTCACAAACAAGATCCACAAGGATATTAGCAAAGAAGCCATTTAAGCAAATTTGGACTTGTTTGAGCAAAAACATGCCACATAGAACAAGATGATTTACAATGTCAATATTATGTGACACAACCTCAAATATACACATTTTCATGGCTTGTAATATGCGCAAAGCATAATACTCCCCCATAATGTGATATATAATTTATTTTCACAAGAGGCAACAAGGAACCAAAAAGAGATAATTAATGGACATTATAGAATTTTAATTTCTCGTGAGGATGACATAGCACATAGAGACTAGATAAACTTGCAATATCAATTCTAAGTGGTATTCCTCATGTACACACATTTTTAGGGTTGTGACATTCCCAAGGGCATATCACTCCCCCAAAATGGGATAGTACATTAATCACTCCCAAGAGCCAAATAAGACACAACAAGATGCAAATAGGCTCCAACACAAACACAAATACATGGTGCGCAACCTAACATACATAGCCTTGATTTCTCAAGATAAGTCAAGTAGGAAGCACAACATAAACAAGCATATGCAAGGTACAAAACCAACACATGCAATTTGGGGCGAGTAACTTTCAATGTAAATAAGTTGAGTACAAGTTACCGCAAGGAGGAACGTTGGATATGATAGAAGTGAGATAACCCAAATGACTTGGCTTGAGACAATATAATTGATGAAGATCCCTCATTTCTTAATGATATAGCCAAGTCTCCAATGCCCTCCAGACTCAACCTATTGATCAAGTTTTAGCTTGTTGGTCCCCAACCAAGTTGGGTCCTAAGAGGTTAGTCACAATACGATTGGCAACCCAAATGGTTCTTTTCTTAACACCACTTTGAGCACCAACGTATTTCGCAAACACATTGCCAACCTCATCCTTGCGAACATAATAAACATCATCAATGATGATAGGGTTGGATGAGGTACCAATAGTGCAAAAGGAGGAGATGTGGCCCTTCTCACGGCATATGTAGCAAGTTCAGCTCTTCTCCTTCTTCTCACTTGATTTCTCCACAATGGGAGCATTAGCTTGATTCTTCTTGGAAAGTGGCTTTTCTTCAACCCGATGTTGGGCATTGCCTTGAACTTGAGGCCACTTCCCTACTTGCTTCTCACTAAGAGGTTTCTTCTTCAATGGGCACGATCTAACATGATGCCCTTCAATTTTGCACTTGAAGCAAGTAATCTTGGCCGGATCTTTGACTTGAACTTGGCCCTTCTTGTTCTTGGAGCTATTGGACTTTTTCTTGTTGTTGGAAATAAATCCAAGTCCGCTCTTGTCATTGGGGGATTGTTGCACACTCATCGTCTTCTCAAGTTTGAATTTCCCTTAATGACCCCTTTTCAAGTTTTTCTTCAAGGAAGTGACTTGAGCCTTGAGCTCTTTGATTTCCTCTACATGGTTAGTAACAACACAAATACTAGAGTAAGTAGAGAATTCATTGTTAGAGAAACAAGGCAAGAAAGATAATTCATCACAAGATTTTGCACTACTATGAGTGGATGAATTAATAGGACTAGCACATGGCAATATAGCATTTTGAGAAGTAGTGCTATTATCCACATGAGGCTCACACGATGTTACCTTTGACATAATAACCTGATGAGCTAACTTTAGTCTTTCATGGGAAGCTATAAGATCCACATGGGAGCTAGAAAGCTTTCCATGATTCTCTTCCAATTTCCCATAATTGCTAGTTAGCAACTCAAGTTGAGCTCTTAGATCGACATTATCCTACAAGATAAATGCTTCACAAGAAGTAGTGTTAGTAGCACAAGCATCATTATTAATAGCAACAATTGGCATGCTCTTTTAGATATGAAGCTTTAAGTTGCTCATGTAACTCGGTGAGTTTGGTGAGTGCACTCTCAGTGACCCTAGAGACATTTTTGAGTTGCTCAAAATCCTCAAGGAGTTTAGCATTAACAAATACAAGCTTATCATTTTTTAGCTTTAGATCATTTGCCACTTCAAGATCTCTATCATGATTTTCCTTTATTCTAGACAATTCTAGAGAAAAGGTCTCCTCAAGAGATTCTTTGGTGGTTTGTTCTTCTTCAAGTTCATCCTTTAGAGAACCTATTTCATCGGCATACTCACGTTCAAGAGAACCCATTTTTAATATGGTGTTCTCATGCATCTCAATAAGTTTTTGGCACTCAATAGAAAAAACTAAGATTTCAACAAATTTAGAGAAAGCAATTTTATTTTTGCAAAGAGCACGATGAACAACCATCCCCTTGTTGTGTAAAGAGGCAATAAATTCCTATTCTTCTTCATGTACTTCATCTTCCTCATTATGAGAAAGATTAGGTTCCGAGGTATGAGATGTCGTAGAAGCTTTAGCCATAAGGCATATATGAGAAACTTGAGATGATGGAGAAGAAGAGCTACTTGAAGCTCCATTCAAGATCTTGTCATTGCCAATGGATTCTTTGGTTTCCTCTACATTGTTAGACACACAACAACTAGAGGAAATAGAATCATTTATATTATGGTGACAATAAATAGCAAGCATATCACCATGGCATTTAGATGAGCATTTGACACATGGTATTCAAGGACTATAAACACAAGCATGTGAATCATTTATAGTGCTATATGTGTTTGAGTCCAAAGATGAAGCATTGCAATGAGATAGAGATGAAGGATCATAAAGAATAGGATCACCCTCAACATTGCAATTGTCATCACCACTCACCTTGGCATTTCCTTGTGTCTTGCAACACAATGGTGAAGTGGATGAAAGTTCATCACAGCCGGAAGTGGAGGGAATACAATCATCCTCAATAATGTTGGACACATCATATTTTTCTTGAAGCTTTGTCCATAAATCATGAGCACTCCGGGAAGGCAAGATTGCAAGAATATCTACATTGCTCAAAGCATGAATAAGCACATTAGATTAAATTGACTCATCCTCTAAAGATAGATTTTGGGAATCCATCGGAGGAGAAAAACCTATATCTACAATTCGCTCCATATGAGGGTCAATGGCCCGAAAATGACTAAGCATGCGAATTTTCCAAACATCATAATTTGTGCCATCGAATATAAAAGTGTGATCATGCACTAAATCTCTAGCCGACATCCTTACTCTCAAGGCGGTGAAGTCTAGAATGAAAGACTAGGCTCTGATACCAATTGAAAGGACACGGATACCGCCTAGAGGGGGGGTGAATAGGCGGTATAAAACTTTTACGAATATGGCTTAGCAAATGCGGAATAAAACCAGTGTTTAATTTGTCAAGCACTAAACCTATATAACTAAGGTTCACCTATGTGCACCAAGAACTTATGATAATCAATACAAGTAACTATATATGTGATAGCAAGATATATAACTTCAAGCACGAAGGCTATCACAATGTAAAGTGCATAAGTAAAGAGCTCGGGTATAGGAATAACCGAAGTGACGCGGAGACAACGATGTATCCCGAAGTTCACACTCTTGCAAGTGCTACTCTCCGTTGGATCGGGGTGGAGGACAAGTCACTCCAAATGCACGACGGCCACCGTATTCTCCTCGAGAATTCCCACCAAAAGAGATGTCCTCGATCCACTATGGAATCTTAGGGTGGTCACCGAACCCGCACAAAGCTTGGGGCTATCTCCACAACTTAATTGGAGGCTCCCAATAAATCACCACAAAGGCCTTGCCCTTGAAGAATCTCCACAACTTAATTGGAGTTCCCAAGAGCACCACAAAGACCACAAAGACAACTAAGCCGTCTAGGGTCCAAAGATCCAAGAGGAACAAGCTCCGGGAACAAGCTCCCGAAGTGAATATCTCACGAACTTTCACCTCCATGTAAAATCGCCGCGGAGAAGTCAAACCGATGCACCAAATGCAATGGCAAGAACACCACAAAGATGCTCCAGTCCTCCACTCTCAAATTCCAACAAAGCTACTAAAGCTATTGGGGGAATAAGAGAGGAAGAACAAAGAGGAGAACACAAAATTCTCCAAGATCTAGATCCCAAAGATTTACTCACAAAGAGATGATTTGGTTTGGTCAAAGTGTGGATCTAGATCTCCTCAATCTTTCTCTCAAATAGATGCAAGAATCATGGGATGGGGAGAAAGATATCAAGCTCAAAGAGGTCAACAACAATGGTGGGGAGCTTGAGAGAGGGAGGAAGAAGAAGCAACTCAAAAAGAGAGAGAAGAAAGCTTAAATAGGTGGCCTCAAAAATCTGCCCGTTGGGGCTTCATGGCCGGTAGTACCGGCCAGCTACAGGCGGTAGTTGCGCCGGTGTGCAGCAAGTGGCGGAGGGAGTGAGCAGCGCGGGAGAGAGGGGGACCGGTACCACCTGCTGATCCCGGGCGGTACCTCCGGCCGATCCCGGGCTGTCGAGGGTGCTCCTCGGCAATGCCCTCCGATAGGGGCTTAGGGTTGATGGAATCCTGCAAGCTGACACGAGACATCGGTTCACAGACAAGCGGGAGAGCGATTTACCCAGGTTCGGGGCCCTCGATGAGGTAAAACCCTTACGTCTTGTCTGTTTTTGATTATGATGATAATGGGTTACAATGGGGTGCCGAATAGTTCGGCTGAGATCTCGTCGAGATGGCTAAGTGCTATGGTGACCTAGCTCTAAGCTTTTGGTAGCTAAGATTGTTAAGATTGATTGTGTCCCTCGGCAGCCCCTCTCCTGGCCTTTATATAGGAGGCCAGGTCTCAAGAGGTCTAACCGGGTACGACTAGACTTTACAATAGATCTATCTCTAAACTTTCCTTGTTCGGCTCCTTCCGTGTCTTGTACTTCAACGAATCTTCCGTTGCACCGTCCTAGTGACCCACCTTGCCATCGGGTACCTTCATGGGCCTCCAGCTAGACCGTATAGGGTAGAGCAACATTGGTTACCCGAAGGTAATGCCCATGTCAGTAGCCCCCGAGTGTCTAGCCGAACATAGTTCGGGTAGAGACTGAAGCATGTCTTCTTCTGATGTCCTTCTCCTCGATTGTTCTTGTTTTCCTTGAATCTGCATCACCTTCTTCTGTCGGGTGCGCGTCAGCGCTCCCGATGGGAGTAGCCCCCGAGTCTAGGTACGGATGCTTGCAATCCGTGTGTAGACTCAAGTTGTACCACTCGAACATTTTGCTCTGCCGAAGCTTTTCCGCAAATCTTCATATTTCATCCGATATATTTTCTTCATGCAAGGGATAATGAGTAACGTGCCCAATTTTTGCTGGTTAACTGCCGATGGCAAAACAACATTACCCTACACAGAATCAAGTCCCCGGGCATGATCCTGGAGTGCAAAAGTTTCGTCGGGTGCGCGTCCAGCGTTCCCGATGGGAGCTCTTGATCTGGGCACGGGTGCTTGCAAGCAGTGCGGACTCGAGTCAGCAATTATTTTTCCTTCAACGCTTTTTTTTCAATCTTCATTCTATCGGGTGCGCGTCCAGCGCTCCCGATGGGAGTAGCCCCCGAGTCTAAGTGCAGATGCTTTGCATTCTGTGCATAGACTCAAGTTCTGCGTGGGCAGTTTTTAGGAATTGACCAGTGCATGCGCTAGGACCGAGGCGTTTCCTCGATTTCCGCGCAACGTGGGAATAATGGGCCGCCGGTTCCGTCCCTTCTTTAAGCGCCACGTGTACAGCCAGATCTGCTCCACCTCCCACGACGTCTGTGGAGTTATGGCCACGATCTCGCACAAATTCTTATGGCATAAATAGAGGGCTTCCACGTTTTTACTTTTCACGCCTCTTACTGCTCATCTTCCTGCTCAAGCCTTCCTGCCTCCTCTGCTCCTTCTTCAGAAGCTCCGTACGCCATGGGCAAGAAGAAGAACACCAGCACCTCGGACGCGGCCAAAGTCAGCTGCAACTAGAGCGCTTCCGCCATTTCCAGCCGCGACGTGAACAAGCTGCGCTCTGATGCGTGTAGTTGACACGTCCATTGGGAACCCCAAGAGGAAGGTGTGATGCGCACAGTAGCAAGTTTCCTCGATAGAAACCAGGTTTAATGGAAGGGAGGTCAAGAAGCACGTTGAGGTTGATGGTGGCGAATGTAGTCGCCCACAGGGATTCCTACGCCAACGTGGAACCTCCACAACACAACCAAAGTACTTTGCCCCAACGTAACGGCGAGGTTGTCAATCTCAAGCTTCTTGTGAACAAAGGATTAACCGTATTGTGTGGAAGATGATTGTTTGCGAAGAACAGTAAGAACAAGTATTGAGGGATTGTATTTCAGATGTAAAGAATAGACCGGGGTCCACGTTCACTAGCGGTGTCTCTCCCATAAGATAAATAACATGTTGGGTGAACAAATTACAGGTTGGGCAATTGACAAATAAAGAAGGCATAACAATGCACATACATATATCATGATGAGTACTATGAGATTTAATCGGGGCATTACGACAAAGTACATAGACCGTCATCCAGCATGCATCTATGCCTAAAAAGTCCACTTTCAGGTTATCATCCGACCCCTTAGGTATTAAGTTGCAAGCAACAGATTGCATTAAGTATGGTGCGTAATGTAATCAACACAAATATCCTTAGACAAAGCATCGATGTTTTATCCCTAGTGGCAACAGCATCCACAACCTTAGAACTTTCTGTCACTGTCCCAGATTTAATGGAGGCATGAACCCACTATCGAGCATAAATACTCCCTCTTGGAGTCACAAGTATCAACTTGGCTAGAGCCTCTACTAGCAACGGAGAGCATGCAAGAACATAAACAACTCATATATGATAGATTGATAATCAACTTGACATAGTATTCAATATCCATGGGATCCCAACAAACACAACATGTAGGATTACAAAGACACAATCTTGATCATGATAGGCAGCTCACAAGATCGAGCATGATAGCACAATTAGGAGAAGACGACCATCTAGCACTGCTATGGACCCATGGTCCAGGGGTGAACTACTCACACATCAATCGGAGGCGATCATGGCGACGAACAGTCCTCCGTTAGATGATTCCCCTCTCGGCGGGAGTGCCGATCTCCCGAATCCCCCGAGATGGGATTACGGCGGCGGCTCGTCTCTGGAAGGTTTTCCGTATCGTGGCTCTCGTGCGGGGGTTTGCGACGGAGGCTTTAAGTAGGCGGAAGGGTAGGTCAAGAGGCGCCACGGGGCCCCACACACAGACGCGCGGCCCCTGGCCGCAGCTGCTCTATTGTGGCGGCGCCTCATGGCCCCACCGTCTCCTCTTCGGTCTTCCGGAAGCTTGCAAAAATAGGACCCTGGGCGTTGATTTCGTCCAATTCCAGTATTTCCTTACTAGGATTTCTGAAACCAAAAACAGCAGAAACAGCAACTAGCTCTTATCTCGTCAATAGGTTAGTGCCGGAAAATGCATAATAACGACATATAATGTGTATAAAACATGTGAGTATCATCATAAAAGTAGCATGGAACATAGAAATTATAGATACGTTTGAGACGTATCAAAGTTCAAGCTTAGTTCCTACTCGCCCTCGGTAGGTAAACGATAACAAAGATAATTTCTGAAGTGACATGCTATATAATCTTGTCATACTATTGTAAAGCACATGAGATGAATGCACCGATTGAAGCAATGATGAAGATAATGAGTAAACAAATGAATCATATAGCAAAGACTTTTCATGAATAATACTTTCAAGACAAGCATCAATAAGTCTTGCATAAGAGTTAACTCATAAGCAATAAGTTCTTAGTAGAAAGCTTTGAAACAACACAAAGGAAGATATAAGTTTCAGCGGTTGCTTTCAACTTCAACATGTATATCTCATGGATAATTGTCAACACAAAGTAATATAACAAGTGCAATAGGTAAACATGTAAGAGTCAATGCACACGGTTACACAAGTGTTTGCTTCTAAGATAGAAGAATAGGTAAAATGACTCAACAATAAAGTAGAAGAAAGGCCCTTCGCAGAGGGAAGCATGAATTACTATTTTTGTGCTAGAGCTTTTATTTTGAAAACAAGAAACAATTTTGTCAACGGTAGTAATAAATCATATGAGTTATGTATAAGATATCTTATAAGTTGCAAGCCTCATGCATAGTATACTAATAGTGCTCGCACCTTGTCCTAATTAGCTTGGGTTAACACGGATTATCATTGCATAACATATGTTTCAACCAAGTCTCACAAAGGGGTACCTCTATGCCGCCTGTACAAGGGTCTAAGGAGAAGGTTCGCATTGGATTTCTCGCTTTTGATCATTCTCAACTTAGACACCCATACCGGGACAACATAGACAACAGATAATGGACTCCTCTTTTAATGCTTAAGCATTCAACAGTTAATATTCTCATAAGAGATTGAGGTTTTATGTCCAAACTGAAACTTCCACCATGATTCATGGCTTTAGTTAGCGGCCCAATGTTCTTCTCTAACAGGATGCATACTCAAACCATTTGATTGTGAAAACCGCCCTTACTTCAGACAAGACGAACATGCATAGCAACTCACATGATATTCAACAAGGTAAAAAGTTGATGGCGTCCCCGAAACATGGTTACCGCTCAACAAGCAACTTACTAAGAAATAAGACACATAAGTACATATTCTTCACCACAATAGTTTTTAAGCTATTTTGTCCATGAGCTATGTATTGTAAAGGCAAAGAATGGAATTTTAAGGTAGCACTCAAGTAATGTACTTTGGAATGGCGGGAAATACCATGTGGTAGGTAGGTATGGTGGACACAAATGGCATGGTTATTGGCTCAAGGATTTGGATGCACGAGAAGAATTCCTCTCAATACAAGGCTAGGCTAGCAAGGTTGTTTGAAGCAAACTCAAGTATGAAATGGTGCAGCAAGACTCACATATAAACATATTGTAAGCATTATACGACTTTACATCGTCTCCTTGTTGTTCAAACACCTCAACCAGAAAATATCTAGACTTAGAGAGAACAATCATGCAAACCAAATTTTAACATGCTCTATGTAGTTATTCATTAATGGGTACAAGGTACATGATGCAAGAGCTTAAACAAGATCTATATGAGCACAACAATTGCCAAGTATCACATTATTCAAGACATTATACCATTTACCACATATGCATTTTCCGTTTCCAACCATATATCAATGAATGAGGTAGTTCAACTTTCGCAATGAACATTAAAGATAAAGCTAAGAACACATGTGTTCATACGAAACAGCGGAGCGTAATATCTCCAATATAAAGGATTGTGGGATCCGACTTTATTCAAACAAAACAAAAATAAAAACAAATAGACACTCCAAGTAAAGCACATAAGATGTGACTGAATAAAAATATAGTTTCATTAGAGGAACCTGATAATGTTAACGATGAAGAAGGGGATGCCTGGCATCCCCAAGCTTAGACGCTTGGGTCTTCTTAAAATATGCAGGGATGAACCACGGGCATCCCCAAGCTTTGACTTTTCACTCTTCTTGATCATATTGTATCATCCTTCTCTCTGACCCTTAAACTTCCTCCACACCAAACTCGAAACAAACTCATTAGAGGGTTAGTGCATAATTCATATATTCAGAGGTGACATAATCATTCTTAATACTTCTGGACATTACAAAGCTACTGAAAGTTAATGGAACAAAGAAATCCATCAAACATAAAAACAGCAGGCAATGCGAAATAAAAGGCAGAATCTGTCAAACAGAACAGTCCGTAAAGACGAATTTTAAAATGGCACCAGACTTGCTCAGATGAAAATGCCCAAATTTAATGAGAAGTTGCGTACATATCTGAGGATCACGCACGTAAATTGGCAGATTTTTCTGAGTTCCTACAGAGAATTCTGCCCAGATTCGTGACAGCAAGAAATCTGTTTCTGCGAGTAATCCAAATCTAGTATTGACTTTACTATCAAAGACTTTACTTGGCACAATAATGCAATAAAATAAAGATAAGGATAGGTTGCTACAATAGTAAACAACTTCCAAGACTCAAATATAAAACAAAATACTGTAGTAAAAACATGGGCTGTCTCCGCTTTCTTTAACGCTTGCAAGCTACTGTTGAAGTGTGTATCAAGTATTATCAAGGAAAGAATCATTACCAGGGGTGTTGGGAGTTGCCTCAACAATGCATGTTATCTTATCTATGTAAGTTTCAGAGGTTCCCTTTTCATTACTCTTAGGCTTGTATTCTCATTAAACAAATTTTCAGGAACAATCCAATCATAATTCTTTTCTAGTGCCTCGAACATTCTGCGAGCTTGCAAGGTATTGATGTCTTAATATCCCCTACATCATTAATATTATTAGTGTACTTTATTCTATCAATGTCCATCTTTTCAAGGGTACTAGCAAAGTTGGTGCAAGAACCAAGCATATTGTATTTAATAAAGACCTTTCTAGCCTCTCTTGCTACACCACCAAATTCTTTAAGAAGGGTTTCTAAGACAAAATCTTTCTCCTTCCTCCATATCAGAGAGTGTAAGAAACATATGTTGTATCATGGGGTTGAGATTAACAAATTTAGTTTCCAACATGTGCACTAAAGAAGCAGCAGCAATTTCATAAGTAGGAGCAAGTTCTACCAAGTGTCTATCTTCAAAATCTTCACGGTACTAACATGAGTGAAAAATCTTCTATATTATCTCTTCCAATTATAGACCCTCGGCCTACCGGTATGTCTTTTAGAGTGTACTTAGGAGGAAACATGATGAAACAAAAGGTAAATAAAGTAAATGCAAGTAACTAATTTTTTGTGTTTTTAATATAGAGAGCAAGACAGTAAATAAAGTAAAGCTAGCAACTAATTTTTTTGTGTTTTGTTTAAGTGCAGAAAACAAAGTAGTAAATAAAATAAAGCAAGACAAAAACAAAGTAAAGAGATTGAAAGGGACTCCCTTGCAGCGTGTCTTGATCTACCCAGCAGCGGAGAAATTTGTTGATGCGTGTGGTTGACACGTCGTTGGAAACCCCAAGAGGAAGGTGATGCGCACAAAGAAGTTTCCCTCGAGAAGAAACCAAGAATCGAGTAGGAGTCAAGAAGCACATTGAAGGTTGATGGTGGCGGAATGTAGTGCGGCGCAACACCAGGGATTCCGGCGCCAATGGAACCTGCACAACACAACCAAGTACTTTGCCCCAACGTAACATCGAGGTTGTCAATCTCACCGCTTGCGCTGAAAAAGGATTAACCGTATTGTGTGGAAGATGATTGTTTGCGAGAAAATGTAAAGAACAAGTATTGCAAGATTGTATTTCAGATGTAAAGAATAGACCGGGGTCCATAGTTCACTAAGCTGTCTCTCCCATAAGATAAATAGCATGTTGAGATAAATTACACTTGGGCAATTGACAAATGAAGGCATAACAATGCACACATACATATATCATGATGAGTACTATGAGATTTAATCAGGGCATTACAAAAAGTACATAGACCTGTCCCAGCATGCATCTATGCCTAAAAAGTCCACTTTCAGGTTATCATCCGAACCCCTTCCGGTATTAAGTTGCAAACAACATTGCATTAAGTATGGTGCGTAATGTAATCACACAAATATCCTTAGACAAAGCATCGATGTTTTATCCCTAGTGGCAACACACATCCACAACCTTAGAACTTTCGTCACTGTCCCAGTTAATGGAGGCATGAACCCACTATCGAGCATAAATACTCCCTCTTGAGTCACAAGTATCAACTTGGCCAGAGCCTCTACTGCACGGAGAGCATGCAAGAACATAAACAACTCATATATGATAGATTGATAATCAACTTGACATAGTATTCAATATCCATCGGATCCCAACAAACACAACATGTAGGATTACAAAGAAACGATCTTGATCATGTTAGGCAGCTCACAAGATCGAGCATGATAGCACAATTAGGAGAAGACGACCATCTAGCTCTCTGGACCCATGGTCCAGGGGTGAACTACTCACACATCAATCCGGAGGCGATCATGGCGATGAAGAGTCCTCCGGAGATGATTCCCCTCTCTGGCAGGTGCCGGAGGCGATCTCTGAATCCCCCGAGATGGGATTGCGGCGGCTGCGTCTACGAAGGTTTTCCGTATCGTGGCTCTCATGGGGGTTTCCGATGGAGGCTTTAAGTAGGCGGAAGGGTAGGTCAAGAGGCGCCACGGGGCCCCACACACGAGGCCGCGCCGTTCTGGTGGCGCCTCGTGGCCCCACTTCCGTCTCCTCTTCGGTCTTCGGAAAGCTTCGTGCAAAAATAGGACCACGTGATTTCGTCCAATTCGAGAATATTTCCTTACTAGGATTTCGAAACCAAAAACTGCTGAAACGAGCTCTTCGGGATCTCGTCAATAGGTTAGTGCCGGAAAATGCATAATAACGACATATAATGTGTATAAAACATGTAGTATCATCATAAAAGTAGCATGGAACATAAGAAATTATAGATACGTTTGGACGTATCACGCTCCTCGACTTCATCATACGGAACGACATCCATCTCCAGTCTGTTTCTCGCCTGACCTCCGAAGGGCTTCACCGTTATGTTCGTTGCCTTCTTGTTTCGTGGTCTCTCTCTCGCCTGAGTTCCTTCGCTCTCTTCTATTCTTCTACGGGATCCAGCTTTGGCAGCTGACCCCAAACTCCATTTTGCATCTCTCCATTTTTATTACTGTCTGCGAGGCCTTCCTTGGCATTGATCCCCACTGGGGTCTTTGGAGGAAGATCTTTTATGTGAAGCGTCACAACGATAGCAATGGCCCCCCCGTCGTCGGTGGCGTTGGCTTTGTTGTCAGGAAGGAAGTCGATTACTTCGACTACCCAATGAAGGAATCCGTCCAGGGCTGGCGCAACAAGTGGTTTTATCTGCGAGACCTTGTGGTGCACGGGCAGCGCTCGAATCTCCCTCCTTTCGAAGATGTCTTGATAGCTAAGCCGAAGAAGTCCTGGCGAAACGCCCTTTCTCCCGAAGAGAGGGTGACAACCGACAGGCTATTTGACCAAGTCATTGATTTGAAGAATACGGGGGGCTTGACGATGTACGTGTTATCACCAGAATTTGACCGAGTCAGAGGTGGGCCGCGATCAAGATGGACTTGAAGAATATACATGGAAGAAATACGTGAATCGGCCTGTTATGCAAAGTTTGGGCTAGCTTGCCCGTGTATCTGTAACATAGTAGGATACGTGTCGATTAGTTAGAGTTTGTCTCGCGCACGGTTGGGATTATTCCACGTTAGAAAGTCTACGGACTATAAATATGTATCTAGGGTTTAAAATAAACAACAACCATCGTTCACCACAAATCAATCTAGGCGCATCGCCAACTCCTTCGTCTCGAGGGTTTCTTCCGGGTAAGCATCATGCTGCCTGATCGCATCTTGCGATCTAGGCAGTATAAGTTTATTCGTTGCCATACGTTGCTCGTACTGAAGCCTTTTGATGGCGAGCAACGTAGTTATCTTAGATGTGTTAGGGTTAGCATTGTTCTTAGTATCATATGATGTCGTAGTGCAACCCTTATACATCTAGCCGCCCTTACACCTATCTTAGGTGTAGGGCGGCACCCGCTTGATTATTATTTAGTAGATCCGATCCGTTACGATTGCTCCTTGTTCTTCAAGGATTAGTTTAATGTCGCAATAGTTAGGCCTTACAAAGGGTTGGAGGATCCAGCGCACGTAGGGTGTAGTTTGCTAGCCCTAGACAGATGTTCGAGGATCAACCTCGTGTTGGTTTTTAGGCCTGTCTGGGATCGGTTTGCGTGGCCGCGATCAACGTGATGCGTGGCCGATCGCGAAACCCAAACGTGCGTGGATCGTTCCGATTATCTTGAGAAAACCACCAAATCGTCACCTCGTTTTATTCGATCTTGATCCGATTCGCCAGACACCATATATGATACAAACCACGCTCGTATGGTGGAAGATCTGCGCAGAAGGGTTGATGTCCAGCCAGAGAGGTTCCTCCCATAGACGACCAAGGTTTATCGACCCCAAGTGAGGAGTCAACGACAACACGTTGCAAGGTTGAAGGCGCGAGGAGTGCGTCAAGACAGCACGTTGACAACGTTGAACTGCACAATGTAGTGCGGCTAAATCCTGAGGTTGTCGCTAACGTGGATCCCGCACAACACAACAGGATTAACTTATTGTGTGGAAGATGATTGTTTTCACCGGAAAACAGATAAACAAGTAGTAGATGTATTTCATTGGGAAAGAGAATTGGACCGGGAAGACAAGCTCAAGAAGAGGTGTCTGCTCCCGTAAGACCACTAGAAGATGTTGGGTGAACAAGATTTCAGATATGCAATTGAACAAAATTGACAGCATGACACATGACATATAGAGAGTATGAGATTTAATGCACATTATCGATGAAAGTATCAGTGCCGCCAATCCAGCATCTATGACCTAACATAGACCACCATCCAACCATCCGAACCCCTTCTTCAGTTATCATCCAAAGCAACATTAAGTTTCAAAGTAACATGTAATCAATTGCAACTAAGTATGGTAGCATAATGTACAACAAATTACATCCTTAGACATAGCATCAATGTTTTATCCCTAGTGGCAACAAGACAACAACCTTAAATAACACTGTCCCAGGTGTCAATGCAGGCATGAACCCACTATCGAGCATAAGTACTCCCTCTTGGAGTTACAAGCATCTACTTGGCCGGAGCATCTACTAGTAACGGAAAGCATGCAAGATCATAAACAACACGTAGATATAACTTTGATAATCAACATAACAAGTATTCTCTATTCATCTAGATCCCAACAAACGCAACATATGGAATTTACAGACAGATGATCTTGATCATGTTAGGCACCTCACAAGATCCGACAATGATAGCACAATGGGGAGAAGACAACCATCTAGCTACTCTGCTATGGACCCATAGTCCAGGGGGTGAACTACTCACTCATCACTCCGGAGGCGACCATGGCGGTGAAGAGTCCTCCTAGAGATGATTCCCCTCTCCGGCAGGGTGCCGGAGGCGATCTCCTGATCCCCCGAGATGGGATCGGCGGCGCGGCGTCTCGCAAGGTTTTCCGTATCGTGGCTCTCGGTACCGGGGGTTTCGCGACGAGGCTTTGGCAGGCGGAAGGGCAAGTCAGAGGGGGCACGCAGGGGCCCGTATGATGTGGCCGCGGCCAAGACCTAGGCCGCGCCGCCCCCAGAGTTCAAGCCGCCTCGTGGCCCCACTTCGTTATCTCTTCGGTCTTCCGGAAGCTTCGTGGCAAAATAGGACCCCGGGCGTGATTTCGTCCAATTCCGAGAATACTTCGTTACTAGGATTTCTGAAACCAAAACAGCAGAAAACAAGAATCGCACTTCGCATCTTGTTAATAGGTTAGTTCCGGTAAAATGCACGAATATGACATAAAGTGTGCATAAACATGTAGATAACATCAATAATGTAGCGAGGGAACATAAGAAATTATCGATACGCTGGAGACGTATCAGCATCCAAGCTTAGTTCTGTTCGTCCCGAGCAGGTAAAACGATAACACGGATAATTTCTAGAGTGACATGCCATCATAATCTTGATCATACTATTTGTAAAGCATATGTAGTGAATGCGGCGATCAAAACAATGTATATGACATGAGTAAACAAGTGAATCATAAAGCAAAGACTTTTCATGAATAGCACTTCAAGACAAGCAACAATAAGTCTTGCATAAGAGTTAACTCATAAAGCAATAATTCAAAGTAAAGGCATTGAAGCAACACAAAGAAAGATTAAGTTTCAGCGGTTGCTTTCAACTTGTAACATGTATATCTCATGGATATTGTCAACATAGAGTAATATAATAAGTGCAATAAGCAAGTAATGTAGGAATCAATGCATAGTTCACACAAGTGTTTGCTTCTTGAGGTGGAGAGAAATATAGGTGAACTGACTCAACATTGAAAGTAAAAGAATGGTCCTCCACAGAGGAAAAGCATCGATTGCTATAGTTGTGCTAGAGCTTTGATTTTGAAAACATGAAACAATTTTGTTCAACGGTAGTAATAAAGCATATGTATCATGTAAATTATATCTTATAAGTTGCAAGCCTCATGCATAGTGTACTAATAGTGCCCGCACCTTGTCCTAATTAGCTTGGACAACCGATCATCACAATGCACATGTTTTTACCAAGTGTCACAAAGGGTACCCTATGCCGCCCCGCATGCTGTCTAAGGAGAAAGCTCGATTGGATTTCTCGTCATTGATTATTCTTCAACTTAGACATCCATACCGGACAACATAGACAACAGATAATTGACTTTTATGCATAAACATGTAACAACAATTAATAATTTTCTCATTTGAGATTGAGGATTTGTCCAAAACTGAAAACTTCCACCATGGATCATGGCTTTAGTTAGCGGCCCAATGTTCTTCAACAATATGCATGCTTAACCATAAGGTAGATCGCTCTTACTTCAGACAAGACTAACATGCATAGCAACTCACATGAAATTCAACAAAGAGTAGTTGATGGCGTCCCCAATGAACATGGTTATCGCACAACAAGCAACTTAATAAGAGATAAAGTGCATAATTACATATTCACACCACAATAGTTTTTAAGCTATTTGTCCCATGAGCTATATATTGCAAAGGTGAATGATGGAATTTTTAAAGGTAGCACTCAAGCAATTTACTTTGGAATGGCGGAGAAATACCATGTAGTAGGTAGGTATGGTGGACACGAATGGCATAGTGGTTGGCTCAAGGATTTTGGATGCATGAGAAGTATTCCTCTCGATACAAGGTTTAGGCTAGCAAGGCTTATTTGAAACAAACACAAGGATGAACCGTGCAGCAAAACTCACATAAAAGACATATTGAAAACATTATAAGACTCTACACCGTCTTCCTTGTTGTTCAAACTCAATACTAAAAATTATCTAGACCCTAGAGAAACCAAATATGCAAACCAAATTTTAGCATGCTCTATGTATTTCCATTAATGGGTGCAAAGCATATGATGCAAGAGCTTAAACATGAGCACAACAATTTCCAAGTATCACATTACCCAAGACATTTATAGCAATTACTACATGTATCATTTTCCAATTCCAACCATATAACAATTTAACGAAGGAGAAATTTCGCCCATGAATACTATGAGTAGAAACCAAGGACATACTTGTCCATATGCTACAGCGAAGCGTGTCTCTCTCCCATAAATGCTAGGATCCATTTTATTCAAACAAAACAAAAACAAAACAAACCGACGCTCCAAGAAAAAGCACATAAGATGTGATGGAATAAAAATATAGTTTCGGGGGAGGAACCCGATAATGTTGTCGATGAAGAAGGATGCCTTGGGAATCCCCAAGCTTAGACGCTTGAGTCTTCTTGATATATGGAGGGGGAACCACTGGGGCATCCCCAAGCTTAGAGCTTTCACTCTTGATCATGTTGCATCATACTCCTCTCTTGATCCTTGAAAAACTCCCTCCCACACCAAACTTAGAATAACTCATTAGAGGGTTAGTGCACAATAAAATTAACATGTTCACAGGTGACACAATCATTCTTAACACTTCAGGACATTGCATACGTTTGATCGGACATTAGTGGATCAAAGAAATTCATCCATCATAGCAAAAGAGGCAATGCAAAATAAAAGGCAGAATCGTCAAACAGAACAAGCTGCATTGACGAATTTTAAAATGGCACCAGACTTGCTCAAATGAAAATTCTCAAAATTGAATGAAAGTTGCGTACATATCTGAGGATTGCTCACATAAATTGGCATAATTTTCTGGGAGTTACCTACAGGGAGGTGGACCCAGATTCGTGACAGCAAAGAAATCTGGAACTGCGCAGAGTAATCCAAATCTAGTACTTACTTTTCTATCAAAGGCTTAACTTGGCACAACAAAACACAAACTAAGATAAGGAGAGGTTACTAAGTAGTAAAACAACTTCCAAGACACAAAATAAAACAAAGTACTGTAGGTAAAAAAACATGGGTTGCTCCATAAGCGCTTTAACGCTTCACTAGGCGTAGAAAGGTGTATCAGTATTATCAAGAGACGAAGTATCATATCACAAACTCCCCCATCTATGGTGGTACTAAGGGCTTTGTCAATTTTAGGCCTATAATAATATTTCTTTGGTTTAGGCACTTTAGAGACATACATAAACTTTTACCCACATAAGCTTTTTCTCTAAACTTTATAGATGAAAAGGTTGAACCCAATGTTCCCATAGCCTCTTCTAGTTCACTAATCCTTTGGGTTTGATTATCATGAATAGCACAAGATTCTAAGATGGCAATTCTCTCATTAATTCCACCTAGAGATTTATCAAGTTTATCAGTGCTATCAAGTAATGCTTTCAAAGTAGTATCAATAATTGGAAGGTTTTGCTCTATGGTTTCCAATCTTTTCATAACATCCTCAAGAGAGGTTTCAATTTTAGTTTCATTAACAGGTGGTGTTCCAAATAAACTCTCAATAATGCAACTAGCTTCTAAAGCGGGAGCGCCTAGGAAGTTACCTCCCGCGAGACAATCAAGAACATATCTATTCCAACTAGAGATACCAACATAAAAATTCCTGAGTAGGATAGTGGTGGAATGTTTCTTAGTGCACCTACTATGAGCATCACTAATTCTATACAAAGCATCTTTTAAACATTCTTCCCCTTGTTGCTTAAACGAACGAACTTCAACTTCAGGATTACTCATTTTAGCAGTAGTAAATAAAGCAAACTAGATAAAGTAAATGCAAGTAACTAATTTTTTTGTGTGTTTGATATAGCAAACAAGATAGCAAATAAAGTAAAACTAGCAACTAATTTTTTTGTATTTTGATTTTAGTGCAGCAAACAAAGTAGTAAATAAAACTACAAGACAAAAACAAAGTAAAGAGATTGAGAAGGGGAGACTCCCCTTGCAGCGTGTCTTCTCCCGCGCAACGGCGCCGTAAATTTAGCTTGATGACGCGTAAAGCACACGCTCGTTGGGAACCCCAAGTGGAAGGTAAAAGATGCGTGACAAAGAAGAAGTTTCCCTCGTGAAGAAAACCAAGGTTTATCGAACCGGGAGGAGTCAAGAAGGACGTTGAAGGTTGATGGCGGCGAGATGTAGTGCGGCGCAACACCAGGGATTCCGGCGCCAACGTGGAACCTGCACAACACAACCAAAGTACTTTGCCCCAACGAAATAGTGAGGTTGTCAATCCACCGGCTTGCTGTAACAAAGGATTAACCGTATTGTGTGGAAGATGATTGTTTGCGTAAAACAAGAGAACAAGATTACAATAGATTGTATTTCAGTAAAGAGAATTGGACCAGGGTCCACAGCTCACTAGAGGTGTCTCTCCCATAAGACAAACAAGATGTTGGGTGAACAAATTACGGCTGGGCAACTGACAAATAAAGAGAGCATGACCATGCACATACATATCATGATGAGGTATAGTGAGATTTAATTGGGCATTACGACAAAGCACATAGACCGCCATCCAACCGCATCTATGCCTAAAAAGTCCACCTTCAAAGTTATCATCCGAACCCCTTCCAATATTAAGTTGCCAGCAACAGACAATTGCATTAAGCATGGTGCGTAATGATGTAAACAACAACTACATCCTTAGACATAGCATCAATGTTTTATCCTAGTGGCAACAAGCACAACACAACCTTAGAACTTTCTCTCACTGTCCCAGATTCAATGCAGGCATGAACCAACTATCGAGCATAAATACTTCCTCCTGGAGTTACAAGCATCTACTTGCCCAGAGCATCTACTAGTAACGGAAAGCATGCAAGATCATAAACAACACATAGATATAACTTTGATAATCAACATAACAAGTATTCTCTATTCATTGGATCCCAACAAACGCAACATATAGAATTACCGATAGATGATCTTGATCATGTTAGGCAGCTCACAAGATCCGACAATGATAGCACAATGGGGAGAAGACAACCATCTAGCTACCGCTATGGACCCATAGTCCAGGGGTAGACTACTCTACACATCACTCCCGAGGCGACTACATGTGTAGAGTCCTCCTAGGAGATGATTCCTTCCCAAGCAGGGTGCCGAGGCGATCTCCCGGATCCCCCGAGATGGGATCAGCGTGCGTCTCTGCAAGGTTTTCCGTATCGTGGCTCGGCACTGGGGTTTTCGCGACAGAGGCTTTAAGTAGGCGGAAGGGCAAGTCGAGGGAAGTACTAGGGCCCGTATGACAGTGGCCGCGCGGCCAAGACCCAGGCCGCGCCGCCCGTAGTCCGGCTGCCTCGTGCCCCACTTCGTTGACTCTTCGGTCTTCTGGAAGCTTCGTGGCAAAATAGGGCCCTGGGCTCTTCGTGGGGTCTAATTCCGAGAATATTTCGTTACTAGGATTTCTGAACCAAAAACAGCAGACAGGAACCGGCACTTCGGCATCTTGTTAATAGGTTAGTCTTGGAAAAGCACGAATATGACATAAAGTGTGCATAAAACATGTAGATATCATCAATAATGTGGCATGGAACATAAGAAATTATCGATACGTCGGAGACGTATCACCGACGCACAACATGCCTCCTTTGCCAAACAAGCGAGGCATCTCCATCACCTTCCTGACTAGGTATAGGTCAGGTGGCACGCCCTTGCATCAGCATCGGACGTGCGTGCCGAGTCTTTGCGGGCCGTCGCTCGGGAGGGACCAGGGCCAGCCGCAGCCCTAAGTTGCTCCCGGGCTCTCCGTGTTGCCCGGGCCGTTGCTCGGTGGGTTTCGACCGGCAACACATTCTCGGGCACGACCGGTGGGACAATCTTCACATCGGAACCACATCGCCATCTACATCCGAGATGGCGGACGGCACGCCAGTCACCATTTGAGGATCTGACCGAGAGCTCAAGAAGAAGTATGACGAGGTCAAACGATCCTCGGCTTTCGACCTCATCGTCTGCTACGTAACCCGCTCACATGGCATCGTGGAAAGGGTTCTCGCCTCAAGGTGCGCTCGATGGAATAGACCTGTCCGCCCCATCGGAAGAACGCACCAGGTCCCTTCGTCAGGAGATTAACTACATGGTGGCTCACTCGCTACACCGCTACACTGGTGAACCCCAGAACACTTTGAGCGTGTTATTCTTCGAGTGATCCAGAAAATCATGAGTCATCAATACTTCCGTCGTACCAGCTCTCAGACATACCAGGGAGAGATGCCACTCCAGTCCCGTCCACCGCTACCATTTGCGTTGGCAGCACCAGAGGTGCCGAATTCACCGGCATTCGTCGTCTCCACAAGATCGGTGGTGACCCTAGTGACCACCAGGTTCTTGCATGAGGCGCCTAAGGAGATCCCTCACGGGGTACGTGTGCACATACGTGCCGGACGGGTAACTGGGCGCTCACAAACCAGGCCGCAACATCAGGGACTTCTGGGAAAGCAGGAGCCGATGCATCTTGAGAAGCGTACGTGGCTAAATATGCCACTCCGACAAACCCCCAGAGCTCAGCTCCTGCAGTTGGCTCAGAGCTGGAAAAGCAAGCATGGCTGGCTAAGTACGCCACTCCGGCGAATCTTCAGAGTTCGACTCCCGCAGCCAGCACCGCGGATCAAATCAGTATGATCCTGAGAGACCAGTTCGGCATGGTGCCGAAAAGGAGGACAATCGGCTATTCCAAGCCGTACCCCAACGAGTACGAGTTGGTCCCGCTACCACCCAAATATCGGCTCCCGATTTCTCCAAATTTAGTGGATCAGATGGTTCCCCCCATCGAGCATGTGAGCCGATATTTGCACAGCTAGGAACGGCTCGGCTTCTAACCACTACGCGTAGGCTCTTCAGACAAGCTCCCTCACGGGATCGGCCGGGTGGTACACTCGTTGCCACCGCACTCGATCCTGACTTGAAGCGCTGGAAGAACAAGCCCACATGCGTATCACTCGTAGGCTTCCAGGTCCGCCTGCCGATCCGGCACAAATACGTCGCGAAGCGTGAGAAACCGTGCGTAATACATCCAGGGCCGCTTCAGAAATCTTAGAACCGATGTTATTCGGTTCGTGTAACTGAAAAGGAAGCAGTCGAGTCGGTGGTGGGCCTTGCATCACCAATCAAGGACATGGCCTCCCAAGCAGACTACCCTTCACTGGCGCACATGGTTCAGAAACTGTCAGCATATGAACAGCGCCACCTGGACTTGTACCAGGACAAATTCAAGCGTGCGGTAGTCCTGGTTGAGGCAGATGAAGACGAAGGCTCTGCGGGAGATCAAGAAGAAGCAGTGGCTGAATGGACGGGGGCAACCCCCGTGTCCTGCAAATGGGTTAAGCCACCAGGTCCGCCCAGAGGTTTCGATTTTGACGTGACTAAAACTGAGCAAATCTTCGACCTCCTACTCAAGGAGAAGCAGTTGAAGTTACCCGAAGGCCACAAAATCCCCACAGCCGAACGGAAAGCCATACTGCAAATGGCATAACTCGTTCTCCCATGCCACCAACGACCAGTGGTGGCGTCGCAGTATCCAAATGGCGTATAGAATGTTGACGTCTGATTTTCAACCAAGACGCTCATGAAGGTCGACACCCACCCCTTCCCGCCGTTAACATGGTGGGATGCACTTACCCTGAAGGTGCCAGCCAGGATTCTCGTTCAACATCAACATGGTAGGACCTGGACACCACTCTGGCAAGGATGGAGACGAGGGCAGCTGCTCTCGTAGCAAGGACACAGAGGAGGAGGCCGCTCCACGCGATCGGCTCCGTCACGATGGCAAGCGCTACATCACAGAGGGAGAAGTAAGGAATGTGAGATATCAGCGACCTCTCTCTCCGATCACCTCCTCAATAAGTATGTGAGTCAATACAGCCAACGCCGACGATCCAGCGACGATGATGATAGGGACGCCAGAAGACATCGTCGGCATGATCGCGATGAGGAGGAGTACGAGCGCCGTGCCAAGGAAAAGGCAAGGGAGCAAGACGACGAAGATAGGCACTGGGACTGTCCCTTCTTCGTACATCGCTCGATTCAGGAATGAGCCGATTGCCTACAATCGGCAATTGCCCGAATGTAACCAGAAGAAGAAGGAGGCAGCTAACGTGTCCGTGTTCCAACGCTAGGGTCTCTCCCGCCTCATCACACGCCGTCCCCTCGGATGGAAGATCTCGAGGATTTGGAAGACAATGAAGAAGAAGAAGACAGTACCACCGGCCAAGGTGGTGCCCCGATGGACTCAGCCGTTCCCAAAAGCGTAGGTTCAGCGATCGCGCGGCTTGGAGGAAGTCAAAGGTTATACCTGCACACCCAAGGAAGGCGGCCTGATCCGCCGCCAAGATCCAAGCCGAACTCCTGGATGAAGAGGGTCACCCACAAAAATGGAGTGGCTCCCGCAAAGGAAAGCCGATGATGAAACATCGGCTGGCACAAACATGGTGTTCATCCTTCCTACGGAGTTCAGTGCTCCAGGATTAGACGAGGCACCCGTAGCACAACTTGACTGCGGCCCACGGCCGGTTATCTTTGAGAAGCCACGAGAAAGAAGCTACAGACACCTGAAGGCCCTGTACTTGCGAGGTTATATCGATGGAAGGCCTGTCAACAAGATGCTGGTGGACACCGGAGCGGCAGTCAACATTATGCCATACTCCATGCTACGTCGGCTGGGACGCTCTAGCTCGGATCTGATCAAGACCAACGTGACATTAAGTGATTTCAACGGCCAAGCATCTGACGCACAAGGTGTCCTGAACGTGGATCTGACTGTAGGAAGGAAAACTATCCCTACGACGTTCTTCATCGTCGATAGCAAGAGCACTTATGCTGTTTCCTGCTAGGAAGAGATTGGATCCATGCCAACTGTTGTATTCCCTCCACGATGCACCAATGCATAATACAGGGGATGGAGATGAGGTAGAGGTCGTCCAGGGCCGATGACTCAGCCGAGATTTCAACGGCCGGCATGAACGCTGGGAAACAAAGAGGCCAAGAGCCACTCTCAGGCATCAATTTGGACGACTGCGAGCGCATCGACGTGACGAAGGGCAGGGTTAGGCTGGTGTCGTCGTGGTGAACAGACAGATGCCATAGGATGGCTTAGATTGGGGCCGAATGGACGCTAGAGGATTCGGGGGAGGGTTTGTGATTAGATGGACGAACTTCCGGGATGGTTTCCTCAAGAACTTGGCCAGGGCCAGAGGTTGAAGAAGAAAGACACAAGGAAGACCCGCCCAGATCACCACCTCACGGATTCTCACAAGCCATGCCCGTGCTTCGCTTCTCTCCTCCTAATGCCGTGCGTCTCTACTCCGCCTCACAGAAGGAGGGGGCTGCCCCTCTCCTTATATAGGGGAGAGGGTGTCTTACGTGGCAGGAAACCCTAATGGCATCTTTGACTAGACAACTACTTTATAAAGCTACTTTACAAAGCTACTTTAATCATGGATGACGCCGGGTCTTTTAATCAGAACGCCGACGTCCTCCGCTTTCTTTCATCATTCTCTTTGGCGCCAGGGCTCTGAATAAAGTTACTTTGCTTGGCTCATCCTTGTCTTCTTGCTCTGAAGGGAATTCTTTGACTAATCCTCGCTGACAGTCTCTTCTCTCCGGTATCTTTTACTGTTCCTGTATTCCCTTTGGGGATACCGCTAGCTTCACTTAGCCCAAATCCCTACCTTGTTTCCGGTAAGAATGTTAAACCGGTATCTCGATGGCTCAAACTATCCGGTTTGGCATGCCTTGCATACCGGGGGTTATCCCCCAACATTAGTCCCCCAGCCGGTATAGTCTCGGCGGATTCTATCCTGGCGACCATGCCAGCTTCGTCTTTTAGGGATACTTGCCACCCTCCTACTTCAACTTGGATCCGGCGCTTGCCCCTTTTTGTCTTTCTCCCTTTGCAAGTATCTCAAGATTCCTTTTCTCCGGTTACATTCGCATTTACTTTTCCTGCCGGTCGAATATTTTGGGTCCCGCGCCCGTCGCTGACATGCGCATCGTTAATCGTCGCGCCAAGGTCGGGCTGTCACTTCGCTTCGACTCCCGCGCGCCCATTTAATGCACCACTGCGGATCCCACTAGCCGCTTTGGCTCCTGTGTGCGCCTCCGTGTCTTCCCATTTTCTCGCGTGTACCTCCTCGCCACGTGGCGGCCCGTGGTGCGAACCGTCGCGGGCCGCGAGGCGAACCGCCGCGGCCCGGCGGTTTTTGGCCCACCTCCTCTCTTTATAAGGTCAAACCGCCCCTTCTCCTTCCTCTTCTTCGCATTCCCCATTCGCTCGCGCAGTACTGCTCCTTGCTCGTACGCCTCCGCCGCTCCTTCCGCCGCTGCTCGCCTGAGCTTCGCCGCCCGGCGAACTTACGCCGTGCTTCCGCCGGACCTCGTCGTGCGGGGACCTTCTGCAGCACCTTCTTCGAGCGCGCCGCACTCTTGCTTCTTCGTGAGCTCCTCCGCCTCGCCGCCGACGGTGCTTCGTTGGCGACCGCAGGTCCTCTCCTCGCCGGCGACATCTTCCTCGCCGATCGCGCTGCTCAAGGTTGGTAGCGGGGCCTTACTTTGCTCACACCACTTGCTTTTCGCATCTTGGGTTCATTGTGTTCTTATTTCCTTTTTTCTTTTGGTTTTCTTCTTACTCGTAGATCTTCACGCGGTCTGCGGGATTGTCGCCTTATCGATCCCATGTCCGACGAGAAACTAACGTATCTTCTTCTTCCTTTCGTTAAGCGCTCGTAGACACCGCCATACCCGCTCGTATCCGATGTAATAATCGATTCCTAAGAACCAGCAGGAATCCGGTAGCCACCAAGAGTCCAGTGGCCATCTAGAATCCGGTAGCTTTAGCCAAGCTTCCAGTAGCTCTAGCCAATCATCCGGCGCGGAGCCTTCCCCAATCACTCGTGGGGCCTGGATGGGCTCCAATGTTACTGAATATGAGATCGACTGGTTATACCGGTCCCGCAGGATTCCGGAAGGAGTAGTCTGCCGGATTCCCGGTGACGAAACCGAACCGGATCCCGAGCCCGGTGAACATGTTGTTTTTCTTGCTCACTTTGAGCGTGGCTTCGGCCTTCCCGCCTCTCCTTTCTTCCGGAGTTTCCAGATTTCTACAAACTCCAACCTCACCATCTTCCCGGCAATGCCATCTTCTATCTTCTTGCTACGCCACCTTCATGGAGGCCTACATCGGCATTCGTCCCACTCGTGAGACGTTTGCCCGTTTCTTTTGTCTGCGGATCAACTCCGTCCAGGGCAAGGAAATCCCTAAGCCCAAGCCGCCTGTGGAGTGCGGATCTTGCATCGTTGGCTCCCGCCAAGGGAGCACTTTCCTTAAGTTTGCCGGCCTCGAGTCCTGCCGCGCCTGGCAAGGAACCTTTTTCTATGTGAAGAACGGCCGCGCCGATCTTATCGATCTTCCTCCGTTCCAAGCGGGGCCTCCTAGCAGAACCAACTGGAGCTACAACCCGAAGACGGATCATGCCGAAACCAACCGGGTGGTACGCTTCTTGGCCTCTTTGAAGAAAGAGACCAACATCTGCTCGGATGATATCATCCGCACCTTTATATCACGCCGGGTGCTTCCTCTGAAGCGCCGTGCGCATAGGATGAGCGAGATGTACGGCCCTGGCGATCCCACCAAGATCACAGGCCGTCCCCTTAGCAAGAAGGACGTTGTACTTAAGGCTAAGCAGATTTGTCAAACTGCTATGCCATTCGACTGGGGATGGGGCCTCCTTCCTCTCAGCACTACTAACCCTCCGACCCAAGAAGTAAGAGGTTATGCAATTGGGGTTGTTTTTGCCGGTAACTTTCTGCTCTTGTTAACCCTCTTTTTTCATGTTTCAGGCCAAGGACCGCTTCCCCCTCATCCAAGCAGAGCGACGCGGGATCTGCGTGAAGCGCGCCCTTGATTCCTTCGACCCAGATCCCTACATCTTTTGGAAGGATCTGAAGATGGGCAAGACTCCGGCTGCGCGCCTTGGCCGGTCTCCGCCGGCCAACCGGGTCCTCTGATGACCTGGTCATGCTTGAGGTATTTTCTCTTCCGGTTTCTTTTACTCTTCCGTTATCGTTTTCCTTCGAGCTGCTTCTTAGCCTCATTCAATTCACAGATCCATGAGCACGTGCCGCCCCTGCGCGCTGAGGCCGGCTCTGAGTTTGTGGACAAGCTCATGGCCCAGGGTCAAAAGAACAAACAACCGGTATCTGATGCCGGTTCCAGCCAGGCCCCTCCCTCCAAGCGCTTCCGGACGGAGCCCCTGGGGGAGAAGGAAGTGGGCATGCGTCGCTACAAGCGAAAGCAGATGCCGACTGCTTCCGGGTAAGTTTTTCATTTTCTTGCTTGCCTCTTTTTGCCAAGTTCTTTTTCCGGTTGCTTTTCTCCAACTATCTTTCTTTCTTTTTCTCAGCCCCGCGCTCAAGCTTGGCTCAAGGCCATCGGGCTCTGAAGGTTCCGCAAGGACTTCAACCCCTCCTCCTCACTCAAGCCCGGCACCATCTGGTGCCGGCAATACCTCCCCGCCTCCCTTTCGGGGGCACAACACCTCAAAGGCGGCCCTTCCATCATCAGATCACCGCACGGAGGAGGATCTTTTCCCTTCCCCCAGAGAACCAAGATACCGGCACCAGCAACATCGGTGCCGGAGAAGAAGAAGCTGCCGGGCGGGCGGAGCCTCCGGCTCCTCCCGTCCCCGAAAAGACAACAACTTCCGCGCCGGAAGGTTCCAAACCGGGTGATGCGCCTAGCGCTCCCCCTTCTCCACGAACCATCCTCATGCCGCCGCCAGGCGCTCCTCGCGCCAAGCCTTCAGGGCCCGCTTCCACCGCGCCGCCGCCCAAGCCCTCCAAGCTTATCAAGGGGAAGGCGACGGCCTCCAGCGCCCCTTCCGGCGGCCAGCAGCCCCTGGTGCTGCACGTCGCCAAGGCCGCCAAGGATACCGCCACGAAGGCCACCGGCCTCCTTGGCCGTATTACTGAGTTCCAGCGCCAAGGCCGGGACCTGGGGCATCTTCTGCCCTACGCCCAAAAGTGGAACGCCGCGGACATGACTCCGGCGACCCGCGGTTTGGGCAAGGACAGGCTGCCGGCGCCTGACCCAGTTGGGGACCGGTCTTCCGAGGAGCACTTCATGCGGCTTCGCAGCGCCGTGAAGGAGCTCGACAGCGCGTGGTACGATGCCACGAACAATCTGATGGTACGTTCTACTAACTTTTCTCAATTGTTACCGGTTTCCTTACTTCCGGATTTGTTCTATCTTTTAGTTTCATGCCGGTTTCTCTCCTGTCTATCTTCCCAGTCCCCGAGTTTTGTGGTGAGAGCGCAGCTTTTAGCACAAAACTTTAACTTAAAACTTAGCGTGAAACCGGCACTGCCAGTCCCCGAGCTTCGGGTTAAGAATTTGCTCTTAGCGCAAAATTTTGCTTAAAACGCGCGAAACTAGCACTGCCAGTCCCCGAGTTTCGGGTTAAGAACTTTGTTCTTAGCGCAAAACTTATCTTAGAACTCACAAACTAGCACTCGCCAGGCCCCGAGTTTCGGGTTAAGAACCTTGTTCTTAGCGGCAAACTTGACTAATTTCTCTTTTTTGAAGACCACGGCTGACGCTCGGAAGACCCTCTTTGAGGAGCTTCTATGGGAGCATCGGGAGCCGCTGAGGCACATGACAAGTGCCAAGGTGAGTTTTTTATTCTACCGGCATCTTTGCTACCGGAAACCTTTTTTCCTTCTAACACTTATAACTTTTGCTTAACAGTGATCCCGGAAGCTTCCATTGAGGCTCTCAAGGAGCAGCTCGCTGCCGCCCAACGTACAATTCTTTCCCTTCTCTTGTTAACTTGGTTTTCTTTTCATCTTTACCAGCACAATCTTGTTAACATCTTCTTTTCCGGGTTGCAGGGGAGAAGGACCAGCTCATCCGGCGGCATCAGGAAGAGCTGAGCGCCCAGAAAACCAGCTACCAGGAGCTCAAATCCCAGCTCATTCAGCTGGGGTTTGATCATGCCAAGGCCCTCAAAGCCGCTGAAGCTGATGCAGCGGCCAAGATGGACGAGGCTCTGGAGGACGCCAGCAATGCCACCGTGGTGTTGCGAGCTGAGCTGGAGGAGCTGGCCAAGGCCCGTAAGGGTGCCGAGGAGAAAGCTGCGCGGCTGGAGGAGGAGCATAAGGAGTGCAACCAGCTGATCCTGCAAACTGATACACTTGCTCACCGTAAGTCCTTTCCTTTTGCATCTTCTACTACTGCCCGCACGCCTTTTTTCTTCCGACCGCATTTCCTTCCGGCCTCCTTTTCTTTCGGACTTTTTTCTTTAGCCCTTTTTCTTTCTTTACACAGGCCTCTTTCCGGACTCTCAGAGGTATGCTGTCAAGAAAGTTGACGAGCGCCGCACTGCCCAAGGCCAAGCGAACCTTGCCGTGCCATGGACGCCCTATGACCATCTGGTTGCGCTGAACGCGCGGGTGTCTCACATGCGCGCCATAGATCGCAATTTATCTGACATTCCTGATGTAGCTACCCAGCTCTTCAGGACTCTGTGGCCTGGCGAGGAGGTGCCGGATACTTTCTCCCTCATCAGCGATCGTCTCAAGGGCGCCGACAAGAGGATCCGCGAGTGGCAGTGCTCACGCGCCTGAGCAGATTCTGCCCTCCGCGTTGCTTGCTCTTGGTACCCGGAGCTGAACCTGGATGCCCTCACCGGAGTGCGCGAAGGCGCGGAAACCGATCTGGACCCGATTCTACCGCCAAGCGGCAGGATCGCGCGTACCGTCGCGGAGTACGCCGATATGCGCACCTTCATCGCTCGCTTCCTCATGTGTCAAGGACTATGACGAGGAGGAGGATGACTCCTCCGGAAGCCGTGCCGGCGATGCCCCCCCCAAGCTCCCGCTGCCCGATGACCCGCCTGAGGCCCCCGTTTGCCTGTTGGCCCTGCGTGCCTTAAAACAATGTCGTTAAATTCCCCCGGTATGCCGGGGCTTAGATGTAAAACTTAAAGTCCGCTTTTGGTTGCTGCACAACATTTTATGCCGGTAAGTTATACCGGTAGTTAATTATCTTAAGCTTGTCTTAGCATATTTGCTTTTGGTTTTGCTTTTATCCTGCACTGCAAAGATTTCCAAATTGTTTCCGCATCCAATTTGATGCACACTTGGTTCTTTTGCCTTGGCTCTGCCTGCCTTCTCTGGGCGTTCTTTGGCGTATGAGCACAAGGTTCTTTCACCAAACAAGCATTTTCTTGAACTTAGAAATAACTTCGAAATTTTGCAAAAAACCGGTTTAACCGGGGTTAGTTAAATTTTCCGGATTGTTCTTTCCCGCTCTCCCCTCCGCAGTTCGTGTGCTTATCCCCTACCGGTTTATCTTGCTTGCCATGAAGCCGGGTTGCGGACAACAGCAGTCGAAGACTCCGGTAGGATTTAGCACACTACTAAACCGGAAAGAAAAAACGTTCAATAAGCAACCGGTAAACTGAAAAAATAAACAAGTTACATGCAACCTTATTGGGGTAGTCCCCGAGATTCATTCAAGGTTCCGGCATCTTTTATTCATAGCATATAAGGTACAAAAAAGGAACTTCTTACACCACAACTTCAAGAGTAGAAAGGACGCAACAGAGCTACGTTCCATGGACGCTTGCTCTCCTCTCCGGACCTGTCCGCCTTTCCTTTTTTCCATTCCTGTGCATCGATCAAGTAATATGCGTCATTGTGAAGCACCTTGCTTACAATGAAGGGACCTTCCCATGGTGGCAAAAGCTTATGCCGGCCTTCAGTGCGCTGCACTAGGCGAAGTACGAGATCTCCTTCCCGGAAAACTCTCGGGTTAACCTTCCGGCTATGATAGCGTCTGAGGTTTTGCTGGTAAATGGCTGTTCTTGCCAAAGCTAGCTCTCTTGCTTCTTCTAGCAAGTCCACATCATTTTATCTGGCCTCTTCAACCTCTTGCTCAGTATAGAGCTGCACCCTTGGTGAATCATGAATGATGTCAGTCGGTATGACCGCTTCTGCGCCATAAACCATGAAGAAAGGAGTGTATCCGGTAGACCGGTTTGGAGTTGTTCTTATACTCCACAGTACTGATGGTAGCTCATCGAGCCAACATCCTGGTGACTTTTCCACTGCATCAATGAGTCTAGGTTTGATACCAGAAAGTACCAAAGCATTCATTCTTTCCACTTGGCCGTTGCCTTGTGGGTGTGCCACCGAGCACAAATCCAACCGGATGTTCTTGTCCTCACAAAACCTTTTGAACTCACCTTGAGCAAAGTTGGTTCCATTGTCAGTGATGATGCTGTGCGGGTATCCATACCGCAAAATGACATCTTTTAAGAACTTTACCGCTGTATGCCCATCACATTTTGCGATAGGTTTCACTTCTAGCCACTTGGTGAATTTATCTACCATAACCAAGATGTGAGTCATGCTGCTCCTTGCAGTCTTGAATGGGCCAACCATGTCGAGGCACCAAACGGCGAACGGCCATGTTAACGGTATTGTTTTTAAACCGGACGCTGGGGTATGATTTTGCTTGGCGTACCTCTGGCACCCGTTGCATTTTCTCACTAAATCCTCAGCGTTTTCCAAAGCAGTGGGCCAATAAAACCCATGCCGGAATACTTTCGCCACCAGCGCCCTTGACGAGGCATGATGCCCACATTCTCCTTGGTGAATTTCCTCAAGCATTTCTTTCCCCTCTTCCGGTTCCACACATCTTTGAAGGATGCCGGTAACGCTTCTCTTGTACACCTCACCATTGATGAATGTGTAGGCTTTGGACCTTCTTTGTATTCTCCTTGACTCATTTTCGTCATCCGGCAAGGTGCCGTTGATCAGGAATTCCTTAATAGGTTTAACCCACGACGGTGTCTCTCGAACCAGAAACACCGGTGCATCTATCTCCATGCTATCTACCAGCATCATTTCTTCCGGTATGGGTACAGCAGTCCCCGAGCTTGCCGGAGCAGTCCCCGAGTTTACCGGTGCAGTCCCCGGGTTTACCGGTGCAGTCCCCGAGTTTCCTTCATCAATATCCATGGGTACTACATGCGACTCTGGTACAAAAATTGATTCCGATTCCGGGCTTGGTTTGATCGATGGTGCTCTTAGGTGAGCTAGAGCTATTCCGGGAGGAATTTCTTGCCTGGATGAGCCCAGCTTGGACAAAGCATCCGCGGCTTCATTTTCTGCGCGCGGCACATGGTGAAACTCACACCCTTCGAAGAATCCGGCAATTTTTTGCACGTGAAACCGGTACGAGGCCATGTTGGCATCTTTTGCATCCCAATATCCGGAGCACTGCTGTACCACAAGGTCTGAATCTCCATAGCAAATGATCCGGTGTGCACCGATTTCTTTTGCGACCTTAAGCCCATGGATCAAAGCTTCATATTCAGCGACATTATTCGATGCCCTGAAATGTACTTGCAAAACATACCGGAGGTGATCTCCTTTTGGTGAGGTAAGCACCACACCGGCACCTAGACCCTCTTTGAGTTTGGACCCATCAAAATGCATTTTCCAGTATTCTATCCTCTGATCTGGCGGTTTGTATTGCATCTCCGCCCAATCGACGAGGAAGTCAGCCAAAGCTTGTGATTTTATGGCATCTCTTCTTTCATATACCGGCACGTATGGTGATATTTGGATTGCCCACTTTGCAATCCGGCCGCTGGCGTCTTTGTTGCACATGATATCGGAGATTGGTGCTTCACTCACCACTTTCATAGGATGTTCTTCAAAATAATGCTTGAGCTTTGTGGCGGCCATGTACACGCCATAAGTCATTTTTTGGAAATGAGGGTAGTTTTGTTTTGAGAAGGAGAGCACCTCGCTCAGGTAGTATACCGGCCTCTGGACGGTTTTTCCTTCCTCTTCTCTTTCAACTACCACCACTACGCTCACAACCCGGTTTGTTGCCGCTATGTATAATAGCATAGGCTCTCTTTCTAGAGGTGAAGCCAGTATAGGTGCTGTGGCTAGCATTGTCTTTAGCTCTTTAAACGCTGCGTCTGCCTGAGGGGTCCAGACGAACGTGTCAGATTTTTTCATGAGAGCATAGAGTGGCAGAGCTTTTTCTCCCAACCTGCTTATGAACCGGCTTAGCGATGCCAAGCTACCGGTAAATTTTTGCACATCTTTTAGCTCTCGTGGGACAGTCATTCTTTCTATTGCCCGGATCTTTACCGGATTGACTTCAATGCCCCGGATTGATACCAGGAAACCGAGCAACTTGCCGGCAGGGACACCAAAGTGCATTTTGCCGGATTGAGTTTCATCCGGAACCGTCTTAGGTTGTCGAATGTTTGCCGGATGTCATCGATTGTTTTTTACCTTAGTTTTTATCACAATGTCGTCTACATAGACTTGCACATTCTTTCCGATTTGATCAAACAAGCACTTTGCATACAGCGCTGGTACGTTGCACCGGCGTTGCGCAAACCAAAAGGCATAGTAACATAGCAATAAGCCCCATGCGGGGTAATGAACGCAGTTTTTTTTATTTGATCTTCCTTTTTCAAGGGAATCTGGTGGAAGCCGGAATACGCATCCAGGAAGGACAACAACTCACACCCAGCAGTTGAATCAATCACTTGATCGATCCGTGGTAAAGGAAAAGGGTCTCTTGGGCAAGCCTTGTTTAGGTTGGTGTAGTCGATGCACATTCGCCACACCTTCGGAGCTTTTGCCTCCAGGTTCTCATCTTTTTTCTTTTCAACCATTACCGGATTGGCCAGCCACTCTGTGTGCGTGACTTCCACAATGAATCCGGCAACGAGCAGCTTTGTCACCTCCTCTCCTATGATCTTCCTTCTATCTTCAGCGAACCGGCGCAAGGGTTGCCGCACCGGCTTGGCATCCTTCCGGACGTTTAAAGAGTGCTCAGCCAGCTCCCTCGGAACACCTACCAAGTCATCAGTTGACCAGGCAAAGATATTCCGATTCTCACGGAGGAAGCTGACGAGCGCGCTTTCCTATGCTTGATCGAGTCCGGCACCGATGCGAACGGTGCGCTCCGGGTAAGCCGGATCCAGCACACAATGTCCTTTGTTTCATTCGTCGGCTTGAATGCTGGTGAGCCCAAGTTTCCACTCATTGCCGCTAAGCTCAACTGTGAGGACTGAGCCAGCGCAACCGCTGTTTGCATCCTTTTCTTTTCCTCCGATCACCAGCAATTCCGCTAGGTTTGATCCGCGGATGGGCTCCAGTGAGACTTTATAGCCCCCACCACAGTCAAGGGTCCACGAGGTGCCGGCATCTTCATCTTGAGGTAAGCCGTATGAGTGGTAGCCATGAAAGCTGCCAATGCTGGTCTTCCCAACAACGCATGGTAAGGACTGTCTAGATCCACCACCTCAAACTCAACATTTTCAACCCGGCAATTGTCACGGCCTCCAAATGCTACATCCACCCGGACTTTTCCTATCGGGGCACAGGACAAGCCCGGAACGATTCCGTGGAACGTTGTACGCGTTGGCTGAAGCATGTTTTCCGTTATGCCCAGCGTATGCATGGTGTGCTTGTACATGATGTTTATGCTGCTGCCGTTGTCTATCAGCACCTTGCTGAACTTTACTCGAGTTTATGGCCCTTTCATGATTGGGTCCACAACAAGAGCATATCCACCCGGATTTGGCATGATCTTAGGGTGATCCTTAAATGACCAGATAATTTCCTGATCTGACCACAGCATGTATTTGGGTACTGCCGGCATCACAGCATTAACCTCCATGGAGCGGCGGTGTACACTTTGCCTGTCTGTTGGCTCAGTGACAAAGACAACACAGCACATATCTGGACCTCGTAAACATTCCGGCCTAAAGGTGCCGGTGGAGGTGGTTGATCATCTTGTTCCACCCGGTTAACTTGCTGGTATCTCTGCCGGTTTGGCTGCACCGGTAAGGCGTTTGCCCCGGTAAGTGGTGGTGGTGGCGGTAGCTGTTGTTGCCGCGGCATGTCTTGTGGTGGTTGTGCATCTTTCACCGTTCCCTTTTGCATCAAGTACTTGGTCCAGGTACAATCCTTCGTCAGGTGGTTTGACGGGTGTGCCGGATTCGGTGTGTGCCACCGGCAAGGTTGGTCCATGGCAGCTTCCATGGTGTATTTTGCGGGTTCTTGCCAGTTTCTTTTCTGGACCCAGGGTTTCTTTTCTACCCATTGTTTCTTAGGACCCGCCCACGATTGCCGATCCGGTTCTTTGCCTCTGATTGCCGCTGGCCTCAGAGTTTTCCTGCACAGCAGCAACTTGCTGCGGACCGTACCTTCGATCCGGAAAATCTTCTCTTCTTTTGTTATTCCGATTGTCCCGGTGTTGCTCTTGGCGCAGCTGTTCCGGCTCAGGTTGTACTGCCGGCTTTGGGTCTCCCAACGCATAGCTATCCGCCACACGTATCATCTCTGCCAACGTTGTCGGCATGTTCCGCTGCAACTTTTGCCACAACGGTGAACCTCTTCTGCACCCACTGCTAAACCAAGCAATGGCCTGCGCCTCGATTACCCCTTCACAGGAGTTCCTTGTAGTGTTCCACCGGGCCAGATAATCCCGGTCTGTTTCGTTCGCGCGCTGTATGCACAGAGCGAGTTGCTGCGGCCTGTTTGGCCTTTGATAGGTGCTGCTGAAATTGCTCACAAAAGCCTCCTCAAAATCCAGCCAGCCATTTATGCTTCCTTTGGTTAGCCAGATTCTTGCCGGTCCAACCAAAAACGATGGTATGATCCTCACGGCCCAACGTCGGTTTCCTCCTCCTGCTACGGTTCCTCCACCGCCTGCGACGTATACCGCGGTTACGTAATCCGCGAGCAAGTCTTCCGGCTTCGTAGTGCCATCGTATGTTTTTGTGTCACGGGGCAACATAAAGTTACGAACTGGCGGTTTTTCTTTCATGATCCTTGGGCAAAGCATTTTGGGCCTGGAGGACCTTCCTCCTCGATCATTTCTGACAAGTACACTCTATCCAGACGGTGCCTCGCATCCCGTTCCGGTAAGTATCTCTCTCCCAAGCGTTCTCTCAATGGGTTGCGGTATGCTGCCGGTCTTGCAGAATCAGCTTCATCATAACATTCCGGTACCGCGGCCCTTGCCTGCCGGTACCTGGGGGATCTATTTCCTCCTCATCGTGCGCTGCCCTTGCAGCTCGATGTTTTGCCCGGTTTCATATACCCGCATGATTGTTTCCGGCATGGCCTCCTGGCGTAGCCTCGACTCGCCCCTTGGCTTTTCTACCGGCATCATGTTGCCCGGCTTGTTGCTTTCCGAAGAACCGGATCATACACAGTCATCTGCTGTGCATTCACTTCTTTTTCTCTTCTTCTGTCCGGATGGGGGACGAAGCCTGCCCATGGGACTTGCTTCCGGCATTCTTTGTCGAACGCGCGGATTTTGAGACCGCGGCCTTGTTCAGCTTAGCCAGCTGCTCAGCATTCTGCTGCTCAATAGTTTCCAGCAGCTCTCTAACGCGCTCTTGCTGTTTTACCAAAGCATCTCCGGAAAGCGACTCGCACAGCTCTACTGCAGCTTTAGCAGCTTTTATAGTTTTATCCGGGCTATTGTACTTAGGTTTTTCCACGATGCTAATAGATGCAGAGGTACTTTTGCCGGCAAGAACTTCTTTGCGCAAATCTTGATCTAGGTTTCGAGCTTTTAGCCGGTTTTCCGGTATCCTAGCAGCATGCGCGCTAACCGAAGCAAAGCCATGGGCAGCGTTGTACTCACGTAGGGTTAGGTTCAGCTCGCGCTGCGCCCGGATGATGTCCTTGCCGCTCTCGAGCACCTTTGGCGCTGCGCTCCAGCTCCGCCTGAGCCACCGGATCGATGTTCGCGCGATGGGGGTGGCGAGGACGTTCATGGCCGCTTGGAGCGGTGTTTCCGGTGGTGCGGATGATGCTCCCGCTGCGCCTGCGTCGCGCTCCAGTGGTGGCTTGGCCGCACGGGTCGAAGCCGCACGACCAGCACCTTCACCCACAGCTTCTTTTCCTGCACCAACCGCACCGGTCATCATTACCTCGACGCTGCCGGCGGCGCGGCCAGCACAGAGCCATCTTGGCGGGTCCGGTGCCACCAGCACCGGCGAGAGGCGCTGGCGCACAGGGGACGGTGCCGAAGTAGACGCGGTGGCTGCCAAACTCGATGATGCGGCCGTTCTTGGGGAAGACGCCGCCGTTGGCGAAGCAGCCTGCGTTGTCGTTGATGAAATCCATGGCGTAGATGCGCTGCACGAGCGCGGACACCGTACGCTCGCCGGCGACCTCGAGGATGCCCGCCCGAATGTGAACTCCTTCAAGCGCCACTTCATGCCCCACGGTGGGCGCCAACTGTCGTCGTGGTGAACAGACAGATGCCATAGGATGGCTTAGATTGGGGCCGAATGGACGCTAGAGGATTCGGGGGAGGGTTTGTGATCAGGTGTGATGAACTTCCGGATGGTTTCCTCAAGAACTTGGCCAGGGCCAGAGGTTGAAGAAGAAAGACACAAGGAAGAACTCGCTCTAGATCACCAATTTCATTGATTCTCACAAGTTACAGGTTTTTGATTCTCTCTCTGTTCCGCGCCCGTAAGGAGGGCTGCCCCCTCTCCTTATATAGGGGAGAGGGTGGCTTACAGGGCAAGAAACCCTAATGGCATCTTTGACTAGACAAACTACTTTATAAAGCTACTTTACAAAGCTACTTTAATCATGGATGACGCCGGGGTCTTCTTTAATCAGGAACGCTGACGTCCTCCGGCTTCTTTCGGCGTCATCTCTCTCTTTGGCGCCAGGGCTCCGATTAAAGCCACTTTGCTTAGCTCATCCTTGTCTTCTTGCTCTGAAGGGAATCTTTGACCAGTCCTGCCGACAGGCCCTTCTCTCCGGTATCTTCTTTACCGGGTTCCGGCATACCCCTTTGGGGATACCGGCTTAGCTTCACTTAGCCCAAACTCCTACCTTTGTTTCCGGTAAGAATGTTAAACCGGTATCTCGATGGCTCAAACCATCCGGTTTGGCATGCCTTTGGCATACCGGGGGTTATCCCCCCAACAGCTGGTCTTATCCACCGGCCTGACCGTGTAGCAAGAACAAACCGATGAGCAAACGTGGCGAGGCCGATCCTGGGGATCGGCCCCAAAGATCTATGAAGGAACATTACAAAACCTTCATTGAGCGCTTCGATCAATATGGAGGCCGATTCCAGCAATCGGCCAAAATTATCCTCACCACACGGTCTGCTTGTGTTCAACGATGATCTAATGAGCAGCGGTCACGTCGGCTGATGAGAATCAACATTAATCACTACAAGGAATGTATTAACTAATGACCTTCTGACAATGACCACAGATATATTGGTCATAACTCTACGACCATTTTGCAGCAATTGGTTGTAGGCCGTATGAGAGGGTCCAAACTGAAACATGAAACCAACTGTTAAAATGAATCATTCATGATAGAAAGTCTCCCACCCAACCATTGGATCGGTACACTAATAGGCAGATGACTAGCTGTTATCGTTTTCTTTTTCTAGGCCAGTAGCTCATATTCCCCCAAGGGAGATATACGGAGCTCTACAACAATCATATCATTCATAGATACTTTTCTGCATGATGTTGTCTTCTGAAATTGCTACCCAGCTACTGAATTACAGATAAAAGAATGCTGCCATTGATGTTAATGTCCTAAGCAGATGAAAGAAAAACAACTTTGTGTTGAAAGAAAAAGATGCATAGATTCCATTATTGTTTCATAACTGGGTATAGTTGGATGTGATATAGTTCAATGCATTCCTGCTGATGTGCCTTGTTTATGCTGTGATAGTAGATCATTTGTTTGAAATTAGATGATATAAAAGCGTCGACTGACATAAAGTATGTATTTTATTGAGGTAAAGTTGATTAGTCTGCTTATTATGATTTCTCCAAGCATATATTTCTCCCCTGTTGCATCAACACTCTGTTCACGGCTCCTAAAATTTTAAAAAATACCTAGTACATGTTGCTATGAGTGATCATCCTCGGGCTACTATATGTACATGCCATGTAGTAGTGAGTAGTGTGACCCTTGCAGAATTATGCCCCTAGTGTGATGTGGTGGAGCAATGAGTGGCGGACCCTGCATATTAAGTTCTGCTCTTACTCTGAAAATCTACAACCTTTTGAATAGGTTTGTCCATAATCTGCTTTTGTTTAGTGATAATCACAGATTCACATGTGTCCTGAAAGAAGGCAAACGATGGTCTATTCTGCTACAATTATAGAGCAAATTGATGAACATATGAAACTTTCGCTAAACAAACAGCTTCGTCTTGAAGCCGATCCATCGCTGAACCGCCCTGCTGCTCCTGCAACATTGACTGAAGAGTATGCTCTTTCTCATCCCTCTCTTGATTGTTCTTTTTTGTTCTCTCGCATATTCAATATTTTCGATAGGTTGTCTTGTGATTAACAGCATTTCCATTAGCTCAATATTTGTCTATTGCCAGAACTATATATAATTTACTCTTTATCATTATTCTCCATTTCTTACAGGGTAGTTAGAATAAGATGACCATGTCAACCAAATCAAGCTGTTCTGCTTGCTTTCCGTTTGAAGACATTCAAGGAAAGAGTAATCATTTTTAGGTTGGTGTTCTGCGACATGGTCCCATTTTAAGTTTCTGCCTGTTCTGTAGTTTCATTTTCTTACATGAAATTGTATAGCTCATACATTACATGAATAATCCATCAACGTACAGTTTCTACCATATTCATTTGAGTGCTTTACAAATGCCAAAGATCTAGCTTCAGTATGTGGTAGTTAGTTCCTGCTAGTATATTAAATTCAGATGATAAATTTTTTCTTACGTAGACCTGTAGCATATTTCTTTGTACGTGAGTTTACAGCAGTCTGATATGGCTGCTTGTTTGCGGGCGGTCTAGGATGAGCAGTGAGCTGTAGTTGAACAATCTGGAGCTGGGGAACTTCAACGACAAGATCAAGAAGAACTAGGTGAAGATCAACCTTAAGAACTAGCTGCCCTATGACATTGCCAACATTGTCTAGGTTCATTCCTTGCTTTCTCATAAGTTTAAGTGTCTGTTGCTATCTGTGTTTATTGGTTAGAATGATTCGTGCATGTGTACTGCAGGAACCATGGATGTACTATGTTTTCCCTGGTTCATGTACTTTCTGTTATATGTTCTATTGTGTACTGCTGGGCTGAATTAGCGGAGTGGCGGAACTAGCGGACACTGATTCCACCTGTATATTTGCCGTTTATGTTCCTCATTCGTAGCATAGTGTTATAATAATGTGTAAACCGTTGATCAAATATGTTTAATTCATTTGTATGGCCACCTGTTGTATTTACTGGAATGCACATTATTTTTGCTCATTGGGAGTGTTGTTCTATTATGATGTTCTATTATATGTGAGAGCTCATTGGCAACCACGCTGGTGCTCTCTGAGCTCATTGAACAAAATTCTTCATACTGCATAGTTTTGATAGAAACGTATGGGGCTTCAAGGCTTTTCTAAATGGTATGTTTGTTGTTTGGGTATTTTGTTCCATGAAACCAAATGTCCTGATATCTATTTTCTACTGCCATAACACTATATTTTTTTATGAACACTAATCATGTTTGTTAGAAGATTATTGTTTATCAACAATGCATTTGTTTGTTAGCAGATTATTATTCATCAACCATGCATTTAGATTTCTCCTCCGCCCTCTCTGAGCATGACAAGCCACTCGCCAAGGTGACCAAGAAGCATTCTGAGAAGTAATATGATCTGAGGTACTTGCTACTCATAGTTATATTGATGCAGATGAGACTTTACTATGCGCAGCCTGGGCCCTCCTTCTGTCAACTCCTGTTCTATCGCCCTACTGGCAAGCAACAAGGTGAGGCTATTCTGTCCATTTCCCTGCTAGAGGACTAGAGATGCATAATCTGTATCATTTGCTCTTTTGGAGTTATGTTGTTTGCACAACATGGAAACAATAAACTGAATCACATTTAGTTGTCTTTGCAACTGCATAAAGTAAAGAAACATAGGAGAAAGTCTAAAAGAGATATTTTATTGCCAAACATCTGGTGAAGTGGTTTTGATGAGGTCATCTGATCCCTCCCCTCTCTGAATCTATGTCATATATGCAGTCCATCTTCTATAATAATTTTCTTTGAACAAAGGTAAGAGGTATAATTGATGTGATCTTGAATCTGAAATACTTTGCAGGTCGTTGTTAAGTTAAGAAAAATGTGCAGCAATAAAAAATATGTGAATTAGCTTACTGTCATCTGACTGCTTTTGTGACCCTGCCATTTGTCTCACTTTCCTATGATATTGTCATTTATCTGTATTAGGAAATCATTCAGGATGTGAACGGTTTGGAGATAGCTGTTGTGACAAAGGATGGGAAGATGCGTGAAGATGGTGCACTGCAGTTTTTAGTTGATAAGGCCATCATCTTTTGATGCCTGTGTGTATATAACTGTTCTTGGTTTCTGTTGTAACTTAATGTGTGATGTCGCTACGAATTTTTTGCATATATTGAATGAATCATTTCTGGAATTAATTTGATGGAACTGTGTTGTGGACACAAAACAAAAACAAATGAAAAATCTAAAACTGGAATACCCACAAAAAAACGAAAAACTGAAATTGGTGGTCTGAAAACGCAACAACAAGAAAATAAAAGGGCCTGGCCCATGTAGCCGACAAAAAATATCAGAATTTTTCTTTATAATAGGCTGAATTGTTGGGCTAGGCCCATGAGAAGCACCGAACTGATTGGGCTGATTTTAATCCACAACCATTTGCTTTGGTCATACATCTGCCACGTAGGATTTGCCACGTCAGATCTGACGTGGACAAGACAGATTGCCTGTGACCACAATATTGGTCGTAGAATCCATGACCATCGATTTTGGTCATATTCCTCTACGACCAATCAAAACAAAAGGTCTTTGTGATCCGTTAGTGACGCTCAACTGTCGACCAACTATTTTTTGTCACAACAAGGTCATTAATGGTGGACAATGACCATCTAGTGACCAATATGGAGAGTCGCAAGTTAGCATATTTCTTGTAGTGAATCCTAACGGAGCCGACGTGCAAATACAGTGCCTTGGCTAAACTACAGAGCCGATATCTGCAGTCACCTGACAGATTCGGCTCGGGGGGGCACCTAATCAGATGAGCATGTGCAGATGAACATGTGTGTGGTGAAATATTTGAGGGCCGATAGGAAAAATCAGCCAGTAAAAAAAAATTCTCACAGTGGGTATACAGCCGATGCAAGGACATCGACTTTAGAGCTAAGAAACAAAGCCGACTCAAGATCTACCAAGCTGCGTGTTCAAAGCGCGGATGCTTGCCAAGACGGTCTTCAGTTCAGCTTCAAGGCCTTCTGCTTCCATGAGGGGGTGAACAATGAGAGCTGCCTGGGTTGCAAGGAGCCGATTTTGTGCCAATTCAGCGGTACTATCAGAAGCATCAGTTTTGGCATGCAAGGCAGCCTCTTTCTCATTAAGCTGTTGGTTTTTCGTCTGCGACATCGGCTTTCAGCAGAAGAGAGGGGGTCAATGGGGCAAGTGTGGCTAACTCTGCATGATGGCTGTCTCAGACTACCTGAGTTCAAAGCCTTTGGTCTGATCTGTGCATCCTCACCAATATTCTCACCATGACTGAGGCTTGGGGGGCAGCTAGCCTGGTAGATGCGCTGTTTTTTAGAAGCCGATTGGAGTGTCATCGGCTGATCCTTCGTCGCAACCTTCTTCACAAAATGATGAGTGCTCGCAGAAGAGGATCGCTGGAACTGGTGGGAGAAATTTAAGGGCTCTCTTGAAGACTCCACATTATCCACCAGGTCTCAAAGTCATCAGTTGAGGATTTGAAGGATGGATTGTAAAGGACCGATGCGTTGCTATCATTGGGCTAAGGGGACAAATCGGCAAAATCAGTATGAGGGGAAATCGGCAAAATCAAATTGGGGAAATTCTTCATTGATAAGCAAGATTTCTTACATAAAGAGCTGATTGCTCTCAAAAGGAAGTACTAGGGGATACATTGCCCCGTCTACTACTACTGATCCTATGCTAATGGTCCTATCTATGGGCCGTCGCTGCCCTCGTCGCCGCTGTCGTCACCATCTGCGGCGCTACTCCCGGCGGGCTCGTCGTCGCTGCCTCCGGGCCGCCGCCAACCGGGCCTTCATTGTCCTCATCCTCCTCGTCAGCGTCGTCGTCGTCGCTGTCGAAGTCGCTGAGGTTCCCTGGCCAGGGGCAGAAGCGCTTGGCCGGCGGCTCGTCGGAGGAGGTGTCATGCTCCTCTTCCTTCTCCTCCTCCTCCTCCTCGGGAGAGGTGAAGTCATCGCAGGAGAAGCGATCGTCATCGCTCTCCTCCTCCGTTTCCCCGTCGGCGAGGAAGCGGAGGTCACTCTCCCCGTCGGTCAAGGACTTGTCGTCCTCAGACCAGACGGAGAAATCATGGCTGGATTCCTCCCCGGCCTCGATGGCGCGGCGGGTGTTCGCCGCATGGACCTCCTCCGGGTTATGCTCCGGCGTCGGCTCGCGAGAAGAGGAGGATTGGCTGGAAAGGTCCGATGAAGCAGAGGAGGAAGAAGACATGGTGGCGCAGGAGGGCTTTTGGAGTGCTAATGCGAAGGGGATGCGGAAATAAACTGTTTGGAGCGGTTAAATAAAAGGGGATATAGTGGAAATTCAATGCCACGCAGTTTCCGAGGAAGTGGTGCCTAAAAAAAAAACTGCCAGGTCACGCGGAGAAGTTGAGAAGGCAAGGCATCATGATGAAGGATGCTGCGACGGTTCTCTGCCATGACATGACCCGACGAAGAAAAGCAGAGTGATTTTGGAATTATCAATTCCAAAACCAGGGGCATGTGTTATCACTAGAATTTGACCGAGTCAGAGGTGGGCCGCGATCAAGATGGACTTGAAGAATATACATGGAAGAAATACGTGAATCGGCCTGTTATGCAAAGTTTGGGCTAGCTTGCCCGTGTATCTGTAACATAGTAGGATACGTGTCGATTAGTTAGAGTTTGTCTCGTGCACGGTTGGGATTATTCCCACGTTAGAAAGTCTACGGACTATAAATATGTATCTAGGGTTTATGAAATAAACAACAACCATCGTTCACCACAAATCAATCTAGGCGCATCGCCAACTCCTTCGTCTCGAGGGTTTCTTCCGGTAAGCATCATGCTGCCTAGATCGCATCTTGCGATCTAGGCAGTACAAGTTTATTCGTTACCATGCGTTGCTCGTACTGAAGCCTTTTTGATGGCGAGCAACGTAGTTATCTTAGATGTGTTAGGGTTAGCATTGTTCTTCGTATCATATGCTGTCGTAGTGCAACCCTTATACATCTAGCCGCCCTTACACCTATCTTAGGTGTAGGGGCGGCACCCCGCTTGATTATTATTTAGTAGATCCGATCCGTTACGGTTGCTCCTTGTTCTTCAAGGATTAGTTTAATATCTGCAATAGTTAGGCCTTACAAAGGGTTGGAGGATCCAGCGGCACGTAGGGTGTAGTTTGCTAGCCCTAGACAGGATGTTCCGAGGATCAACCTCGTGTTGGTTTTTAGCCCTTGTCTAGGATCGGCTTACGATCACCGTGCGTGGCCGCGAGGCCCAATCGTGAGTAGGATGTTCCGATTATGCGGTGAAAACCCTAAATCGTCGTAGATCGTTTTAGCTTTATCTTGATCAAGCAGGACCACCATATATTCGTACACCTCGTGCGAATCATGGGTGGATCGGCTCTTTGAGCCGATTCACAGGACAACCCGAGAGCCGATCGAGGCTCGTATTTAATGTTTACGTGTATGCCATGCAGAAAACTAAGCGAGGCATTCGCATCACCTTCCCGACCAGGTATAGGTCGGGTGGCACGCCCTGCATCAAGATCGGACGTGCGTGTCTGAGTCTTTGCGTCGTCGTCGGAGGGACCAGGGCCACCGGCCGACAGGCTGTTTGACCAGGTCGTCGTCTTGAAGAATACGGGGGGCTTGACGATGTGCGGCACTGAAGTAGTCTCAGTGTTCCTGCAACGTCGAGTTCAGCCACTAATGTCTCGACCCCACCAATTGTGGCTTTATACTGGCAAGGGCGACAAGTCTAGGGTCAGCTCTGCCGACCTTTCGGCTGATGAACTCCGAGACGAAGTCCGCCGTTTGACATGCCTCAGCATGAAGGACAACATTATCTTGACATCGGCTCGTCCCCCTTATGATTTTCACCATCTTCCGACTGAGGTAATTCTTCACCGTTTTTTGTTTGTTGCTGCTGCTTCTTTCTTTATTGCGCTTTACAAGCTTTCTTCTCCCGACAGGCCCCCAAGCGGTGTGGAACCAGAAGATGATGATGACGACTCTGAGGAGACCGAGGACGTCCAAGAGGAAGACGCTGTTGAGGATGATGCCTTCATTAGGAGCAAGCGACGCAAGCAGGTACACGGCGATTTTATTACTACGGCTGAATCAAGTCCTAGCGGACAGGATGTTGATGCTGTTAGGACTGCTTCGTCTCCTCCTATCCAGGAAAGTTTGACAGGTTTTTTCGCTGCTGAAGTTGATCTGGACCTGTAAGCATTTTTAGCCCTTCTCTGATGTACTCTTTACCGCCTCGTATGCTAATTGCGCATTCTTCTTATGTAGTTCTGATGATGATGATGAAGTTCCTCTTGCGAAGAGGGCTAAATTATCTATTGGAAGAAAGGCATCAGCTAAGGAGCCGAATCCTTCTCCCGCCAAGTCGACGCCTCCTACAAGGACGATCGTGGAGAAAATTCCCGTGTCGAAGGTTATCCCTCCTGGCGATGCTCCTACTTCGTCGGCTGGTCATGACCACGTAAGTTTTTAATCTATCTTGCTTTGCTGAGTTTCTTTTGTCAACTGAATCCTCTTGTTTTCTCTTGCTTCAGCCGATTTACGCCACAGTCGATGCTGTGGTAGATTTCGCCGAGCAGTTTACCCGACTAGAGGCTGAAAACACCCAGCTTCGAAAGACTGTCAAATCTTTGGCTGATCAGGTGCTAGAGGCCAACAGGCTTGCCACTGATGCCAAGAATGAAAATGCCTTGCTGAAGGAGGAGTTGAAGAAGCTGAAGCAGCAGATGAAGGATGAACAAGATGCCAGGCGTGCGGCAGCGATGGCAACCGACAAGAAGGAAGGCATCCTCCAAGAATCCGTCAAGGAATTATTGGGTAAGATTCATGACACATAGTTTTTTTCTCGGTATTTCCTCACTAGTTGCTGATCTGACTTTTCTTTCAGAGGCCGCCAATATAACTGTCACTCGACGCCATCAGCTTCGGGAGGATTCTACAGCCGATGCCCTGTCGCTTGCCGCTGAGTCTAATGTCCAAGTCCTTGGACTTCTGCAAAAGACTAAAGGAGCGTTGTCAAGGCTATTCTCGATGATCTTCTCAAAGATGAAGCAGGACAAGACTCTCAGCGAGATGGCGGATGCTTTCCTTGTTGATCCTTCCGAGCTTGTGGAGGTATTGAAACGCCGTTCCCGCTTGTATGGGGCGGTCCTTACTTTCCAGCTGCTAATGGGCCATGGGATGGGGTCGGATTTAGAGAAGTTGTCTAAGGCATTGCCTGTGGATGATGACAACCATTTAGTCGACCTTGAGCCCTTCAAACGGTCGGCAGTGACATGTGCCAATCAACTCCTGAAGTTGGTAGATGAAGCACAAACCAAGCCTATTCCTGAAGCTGCCCCTGGCTCATCATCAGCAATCCCTTGAACTCTTGCTTGACTTATTGTAAATAAGACCAATCGCAATTTGACTTAGTCCTGTTTTATTTCGACTCTGTTTCCGATTCGAACAATCTTTTGAATGTAACGTATATGCCAAGTGCTCCCGATGGGAGTTTTTATGTTAATGTTGTTCTGAACTAAAGATTGTACTGCAGATTCCTTCATCTTCTTCCTGTGCCGAGCTTTTTCCAAATCCTTCGAGTAATGACGAATCAGACCTTGTTCGCCGCTTACGTTACCAAGTGTCTTGTTTAAATAAAGACATCACTTCTCTTCGCGCAATGGCAGCCTTGGTGAAGAAAAAGGGGGAGATAGCGACTGCTATCGAACAATACGCTCTCGATGGTCTTCATGTTGCTACCGAAAGTTTGGGCTGTAAGTATTAGCCCATCTTCTGATTCCTGACGTAGCTTGAATGTTCTTTTAACTGATATTCGTTCCTTTCCAGTCGTAGCTTCAGATAAATCTGAGGAGAACAAGAAGATCCATGAAAAGGTCGAGGCGATGACTGACGTTGCTCACCCGAAGCACGATTTATGGCTGCATCGTCCGAAGGCTGTTATCATGGCGAAGTTTGAGTACCGGGTGGAGAAGGCGCATTATTACTTTGATAAGTTCCACGCTCATCTCACGATGGTCTGGAAGTCTTTGTTTCCTCTGGACCAAGCACCCGAAACTTTATCTGCCATGTTCACCCGATTCAAGTCTCCCGAAAGGATTCGACAGTTGGTGCGGAAAGAACTTCTGGCTGGTGCTGAACTTGCCTTTGCTTCGGTACTGGCATGCCATCCATCTTTAGACTTGAGAGCCGTAGCAAACACTGAGAGGAATTTAGGCCAATATTATGATATTGCTAGAGGTCCTGCATATACCATTATTTCCAGGATGGAGTCATGTCTCGAGAGGGATCTGAGGACCCAAGGGAACCAGGGAGCCCAGTCATAAATGTAATAACCTTGTATCTGCATAAGATTGTTTTGTACAAATTTACTGCGTGCGTTGCACGCTATGTTAGTTTGATTGATATTTTATTGTCGAGGGCGGCTGAGTGATCAGTTCAACCTGCTCTCCCGACGACTTCGTTGGATTAAGCAAGGTTTGTAGAACAGCAGCAAGAAGTCTCTTGTGTCCCTAACAAGTGTTGGATCACCCAAGGTTTATCGAACTCAGGGAGGAAGAGGTCAAAGATATCCTCTCTCAAGCAACCCTGCAATCACGATACAAGAAGTCTCTTGTGTCCCCAACACACCTAATACACTTGTTAGATGTATAGGTGCACTAGTTCGGCAAAGAGATAGTGAAATACAAGTAGTATGAATGAATATGAGCAGTAGTAACGGCGCCAGAAAAGTGCTTGCTGGCGTGCAGTTGATGGTAGTAATATTGCAGGAAGTAAAGATGCAGTAAAACAGTAAACAAGCGATGATTGCAGTATTTGGAAACAAGGCCTAGGGATCATACTTTCACTAGTGGACACTCTCAACATTGATCACATAATAAATAAGTTCTCTTCCTTTGTGCTACATATACTCTTGTTTGATAATGAACACCATTCGTTGTGTAGGGCTACAAGAGCACCTCAATGCCGGAGTTAACAAGCTCCACAACATTCGATATTCATGTTTAAGTAACCTTTAGAGCATAATAGATCTTTGCAATTTAAACCGAGTACTAACATAGCATACACACTGTCACCTTTACACTATGAAGGGGAATAAATCACATCAATACTATCATAGTAATAATTAACTCCATAACCTACAAGAGATTATGATCATAACCTACGCCAAGAACAACACGATGCACACACTGTCACCATTACACCGTGAAGGAGGAATAGACTACTTTAATAACATCACAAGAGTAGCACATAGACTAATAGTGATACAAAGCTCATATGAATCTCAATCATGTAAGGCAGCTCATGAGATCATTGTATTGAAGCACACAGGAGAGAGATTAACCACATAGCTACCGGTACAGCCCTTAACCTCGATGGAGAACTACTCCCTCATGGGAGACAGCAGCAGTGATGAAGATGGCGGTGGTGTCGATGGAGGAGCCTTCCGGGCACTTCCCCGTCCCGGCGGCGTGCCGAACAGACTCCGTCCCCGCATCTTGGCTTCGCGATGGCGGCGGCTCGAAGGTTTCTCGTACCGTGGCTTTTTCGTATCGAAGATTTAGGTCAGGGACCTTTAAATAGGCGAAGAGGCGGAGCCTGAGGGCTGACGAGGCGGTGACACACAGGGGGTGCGCCTGTGCCCGGCCGTGCCACCGGCGTGTGTGGTGGCTCGTGGCCCCCTCGCTGGCTCTCGGGTGTTCTCGAAGCTTCGTGGAATTCTAAGATGCGGGCGTTGATTTCGTCCAATTCGAGAATATTTCCTTACTAGGATTTCTCAAACCAAAACAGCAGAAAAAGGAACTGGCACTTCGGCATCTCGTCAATAGGTTAGTTCCGAAAATGCATCAAAACGATATAAAGTGTGAACAAAACATGTAGGTATTGTCATAAAACAAGCATGGAACATAAGAAATTATAGATACGTTTGAGACGTATCAAGCATCCCCAAGCTTAGTTCCTACTCGCCCTCGAGTAGGTAAACGATAACAAGAATAATTTCTTAAGTGACATGCTACCAACATAATCTTGATCAACATTATTGTAAAGCATATGAGATGAATGCAGCGATTCGAAGCAATGATGAAGACAATGAGTAAACAACTGAATCATATAGCAAAGACTTATCATGAATAGTACTTTCAAGACAAGCATCAATAAGACTTGCATAACAGTTAACTCATAAGCAATAAATTCTTAGTAGAAAGCTTTGAAACAACACAAAGGAAGATATAAGTTTCAGCGGTTGCTTTCAACTTGTAACATGTATATCTCATGGATAGTTGTCAACATAAATCAATATAACGAGTGCAATAGGTAAACATGTAAGAATCAATGCCCACAGTTGACACAAGTGTTTGCTTCTAAGATAGAAAGAAGTGGGTAAACTGACTCAACATAAAGTAAAAGAATGGCCCTTCGCAGAGGGAAGCAGGGATTAAATCATGTGCTAGAGCTTTTTAAGTTTTGAAATCATATAGAGAGCATAAAAGTAAAGTTTTGAGAGGTGTTTGTTGTTGTCAACGAATGGTAGCGGGTACTCCAACTACCTTATCAACCAGACTTTCAAGAGCGGCTCCCATGTAGGACGTTATCTCTACCAGCAAGGTAGATCATCCCTCTTCTTTTGTTTACACATGTACTTTAGTTTAGTTTATATATTTTTTATTTTTTAGATGACACTCCTCCCAGCCATTGCTAACCGAATCCTCGGGTGCCTTCCAACAATCACATACCATGAAGGAGTGTCTATTTGCAAAATTAAATTGCTTACTGATAGATCAGGGCAAAACATGTGAAGAGAATTATTAATGCAAGTTAATTAATTGGGGCTGGGAACCCCATTGCCAGCTCTTTTTGCAAAATTATTGGATAAGCGGATGAGCCACTAGTCCATTGTGAAAGTCTGTCAAAAGTAAATGACAAGATCGAAAGATAAACACCACATACTTCCTCATGAGCTATAAAACATTGACACAAATAAGAGATAATAGCTTTTGAATTGTTTAAAGGTAGCACATGAAGTATTTGCTTGGAATGGCAGAAATACCATGTAGTAGGTAGGTATGGTGGACACAAATGGCATAGTTTTGGCTCAAGGATTTGGATGCACGAGAAGAATTCCTCTCAATACAAGGCTAGGCTAGCAAGGTTGTTTGAAGCAAACTCAAGTATAAACGGTGCAGCAAGACTCACATATGAACATATTGTAAGCATTATAAGACTTTACATCGTCTCCTTGTTGTTCAAACACCTCAACCATAAAATATCTAGACTTAGAGAGACCAATCATGCAAACCAAATTTTAACAAGCTCTATGTAGTTCTTCATTAATAGGTGCAAAGTACATGATGCAAGAGCTTAAACATGATCTATATGAGCACAACGATTGCCAAGTATCACATTATTCAAGACATTATACCATTTACCACATGCAGCATTTTCTGTTTCCAACCAAATAGCAATGAACGAAGCAGTTTCAACCTTCGCCATGAACATTAAAAGCTAAGAACACATGTGTTCATACGAACGAGCGGAGCGTGTCTCTCTCCCACACAAGCATTAATTTATTCAAACAAAACAAAAACAAACAAACGCTCCAAGTAAAGTACATAAGAGACACGCTTCGTTCGTTCGTATGAACACATGTGTTCTTAGCTACAGTAGTAACAACTTCCAAGACTCAAATATAAAATAAAAGTGCTGTAGTAAAATAAACACATGGGTTATCTCCCAAGAAGTGCTTTCTTTATAGCCATTAAGATGGGCTCAGTAATTTCGATGATGCACTCCCAAGAAATAGTAGTTGAAGCAAAAGAGAGCATCAAAAAGCAAATTCAAAACATATTTAAGTCTAACCCACTTCCTATGAAAAGGAATCTTGTAAATAAACAAGTTCATGAAGAGCAAAGTAACAAGCATAGGAAGATAAAACAAGTGTAACTTCAAAAATTTCAGCATATAGAGAGGTGTTTTAGTAACATGAAAATTTCTACAACCATATTTTCCTCTCTCATAATAACTTTCAGAGGCATCATGAACAAACTCAACAATATAAGTATCACATAAAGCATTCTTATTCACATGCATAAAAGTATCATTACTCTCCACATAAGCATAATCAATTTTATTAGTTGTAGTGGGAGCAAATTCAACAAAGTAGCTATCATTATTATTCTCATCATCAAATATAGGAGGCATATTGTAATCATAATTAAACTTATCCTCCATAGTAGGCGGCACCAAAAGACCACTATCATTATAATCATCATATATGGGAGGCATATCATAATCAACATAAACTTTCTCCTCAATACCCGGAGGGCTAAAGAGATCATTTTCATCAAAACCGACCTCCCCAAGCTTAGAATTTTCTATATCATTAGCAACAATGGTGTTCAAAGCGTTCATACTAATATCATTGCTACTAGCATGCAAATAAGGTTCCATAGGTTTTTTAATTTTCGCATTAAACCATTCATGTCTTGACTCAGGAAATAGTTTAAAAAGCTCACAGATGTTTTCCATTATGCCTTACTAGTGTTTAACAAGAAACAAAAAGATGCAATTGCAGGATCTAAAGAAAATATCTTCGAACACTCACACAACGGCAACAGAAAAGTACTTAGTTACCTGGGACCAAAGTATGAGTGCCTTTTACCTTTCCTCCCCGGCGACGGCGCCAGAAAAGTGCTTGATGTCTACGTGTGCTTCTATTCCTGTAGACAGTGTTGGGCCTCCAAGAGCAGAGGTTTGTAGAACAGAGAAGTTTCCCTTAAGTGGATCACCCAAGGTTTATCGAACTCGGGAGGAAGAGGTCAAAGATATCCCTCTCAAGCAACCCTGCAATCACGATACAAGAAGTCTCTTGTGTCCCCAACACACCTAATACACTTGTCGGATGTATAGGTGCACTAGTTCGGCGAAGAGATAGTGAAATACAAGTACTATGAATGAATATGAGCAGTAACGGCGCCAGAAAAGTGCTTGCTGGGCGTGCGGTGATGGTAGTAATATTGTAGGAAGTAAAGATGCAGTAAAACAGTAAACAAGCGATGATTGCAGTATTTGCAAACAAGGCCTAGGGATCATACTTTCACTAGTGGACACTCTCAACATTGATCACATAATAAATAAGTTCTCTTTCTTTGTGCTACATATACTCTTGTTTGATAATGAACACCATTCGTTGTGTAGGGCTACAAGAGCACCTCAATGCCGGAGTTAACAAGCTCCACAACATTCGATATTCATGTTTAAGTAACCTTTAGAGCATAATAGATCTTTGCAATTTAAACCGAGTACTAACATAGCATACACACTGTCACCTTTACACTATGAAGGGGGAATAAATCACATCAATACTATCATAGTAATAATTAACTTCATAACCTACAAGAGATTATGATCATAACCTACGCCAAGAACAACACGATGCACACACTGTCACCATTACACCGTGAAGGAGGAATAGACTACTTTAATAACATCACAAGAGTAGCTGATACGTCTCCGACGTATCGATAATTTCTTATGTTCCATGCCACATTATTGATGTTATCTACATGTTTTATGCACACTTTATGTCATATTCGTGCATTTTCTGGAACTAACCTATTAACAAGATGCCGAAGTGCCAGTTGGTTTTCTGCTGTTTTTGGTTTCAGAAATCCTAGTAAGGAAATATTCTCGGAATCGGACGAAATCACGCCCAGGTTCCTATTTTTCCCGGAACCATCCAGAACACCCGAGAGCCGCCAGGAAGCCCTGGGGCCCCACACCACACCGGCGCCGGCCGTGGGGCCGCACCGCCCTATGGTGTGGGCCCCCCAGAAGCCCTCCTGCGCCGCCTCTTCGCCTATTTAAAGCCTCCGTCGCGAAAACCCTGATGCGTTGGACGAAACCCACAGAAACCTTCCAGAGCCGCCGCCATCGCGAAGCCAAGATCTGGGGACAGAGTCTCTTTTCCGGCACGCGCCGGAACGGGGAAGTGCCCCCGAAGGCTTCTCCATCGACACCGCTGCCATCTTCACCGCCATCTTCATCACCGCTGCTGCTCCCATGAGGAGGGAGTAGTTCTCCATCGAGGCTCGGGCTGTACCGGTAGCTATGTGGTTCATCTCTCTCCTATGTACTTCAATACAATAATCTCATGAGCTGCCTTACATGATTGAGATTCATATGATGATGCTTGTAATCTAGATGTCATTATGCTAGTCAAGTGAGTTTTACTTATGTGATCTCCGGAGACTCCTTGTCCCACGTGTGTAAAGGTGACAGTGTGTGCACCGTGTGGGTCTCTTAGGCTATATTTCACAGAATACTTATTCACTGTTATGAATGGCATAGTGAAGTGCTTATTTATATCTATTTATGATTGCAATGTATTTTGTATCACAATTTATCTATGTGCTACTCTAGCAATGTTATTAAAGTAGTTTTATTCCTCCTGCACGATGTAATGGTGACAGTGTGTGCATCCGTGTTAGTACTTGGTTTATGCTATGATCATGATCTCTTGTAGATTGCGAAGTTAACTATTGCTATGATAATATTGATGTGATCTATTCCTCCTACATATGCATGAAGGTGACAGTGTGCATGCTATGTTAGTACTTGGTTTAGTCTTTTGATCTATCTTACACTCTAAGGTTACTTAAATATGAACATTGAATTGTGGAGCTTGTTAACTCCGGCATTGAGGGTTCGTGTAATCCTACGCAATGTGTTCATCATCCAACAAGAGTGTAGAGTATGCATTTATCTATTCTGTTATGTGATCAATGTTGAGAGTGTCCACTAGTGAAAGTCTAATCCCTAGGCCTTGTTCCTAAATACGCTATCGCTGCTTGTTTACTGTTTTACTGCGTTACTACTGTTGCAATACTACCACCATCAACTACACGCCAGCAAGCTATTTTCTGGCACCGTTGCTACTGCTCATATATATTCATACCACCTGTATTTCACTATCTCTTCGCCGAACTAGTGCACCTATTAGGTGTGTTGGGGACACAAGAGACTTCTTGCTTTGTGGTTGAGGGTTGCATGAGAGGGATATCTTTGACCTCTTCCTCCCTGAGTTCGATAAACTTTGGGTGATCCACTTAAGGGAAAACTTGCTGCTGTTCTACAAACCTCTGCTCTTGGAGGCCCAACACTGTCTACAGGAAAAGGAGGGGGAAGTAGACATCAAGCTATTTTCTGGCGCCGTTGCCGGGGAGGAAAGGTAAAAGGTACTCACACTCCGGATCTTGGCTACTAAGCTATTCTCGCCGTTGTAAGTACTCGAAGCTATTTCCTTTAGATCCTGCAATTGCATCTTTTTGTTTCTTGTTTACACTAGTTTGGCATAATGGACAAGAATGATCTTCTTACTCTATTTCCTGATTTAAAACATGGATTGTTTGATGCGAAAATTAAAAAACCTATGGAATCTTATTTGCATGCTGGTAGTAATATTAGTATGAACGCTTTGAACACCATTGTTGATAATAATATAGAAAGTTCTAAGCTTGGGGAAGCTGGTTTTCATGATCTTTTTAGTCCCCAAGCATTGAGGAGAAAATTTTCTTTGATGATACTTTGCCTCCTATTTATGATGATTATAATGATATTGGTCTTTTAGTGCCGCCTACTATGGAGAGTAATTTTTATGATGATAATACTATGCCTCCTACACTTGATGAGAATAATAATGATAGCTACTTTGTTGAATTTGCTCCTACTACAATTAATAAGAATAACTATGCTTATGTTGGGAGTAGTAATAATTTATGCATGAGACTCATGATAAGAATGCTTTATGTGATAGTTATATTGTTGAGTTTGCTCATGACACTACTGAAAGTTATTATGAGAGAGGAAAATATGGTTGTAGAAATTTTCATGTTACTAAAACACCTCTCTATGTGCTGAAATTTTTGAAGCTATACTTGTTTTATCTTCCTATGCTTGTTACTTTGCTCTTCATGAACTTGTTTATTTACAAGATTCCTATGCATAGGAAGCATGTTAGACTTAAATGTGTTTTGAATTTGCCTCTTGATGCTCTCTTTTGCTTCAATTACTATTTCTTACGAGTGCATCATTAAAACTGCTGAGCCCATCTTAATGGCTATAAAGAAAAGAACTTCTTGGGAGATAACCCATGTGTTATTTTGCTACAGTACTTTGTTTTATATTTGTGTCTTGGAAGTTGTTTACTACTGTAGCAACCTCTCCTTATCTTAGTTTTGTGTTTTGTTGTGCCAAGTAAAGTCGTTGATAGAAAAGTTCATACTTGATTTGGATTACTGCGCAGATTCAGATTTCTTTGCTGTCACAAATCTGGGCCTAATTCTCTATAGGTAACTCAGAAAATTATGCCAATTTACGTGAGTGATCCTCAGATATGTACGCAACTTTCATTCAATTTGGGCATTTTCATCTGAGCAAGTCTGGTGCCATTTTAAAATTCGTCTTTACGGACTGTTCTGTTTTGACAGATTCTGCCTTTTATTTCACATTGCCTCTTTTGCTGTGTTGGATGGATTTCTTTGTTCCATTACCTTCCAGTAGCTTTGAGCAATGTCCAGAAGTGTTAAGAATGATTGTGTCACCTCTGAACATGTGAGTTTTTGATTATGCACTAACCCTCTAATGAGTTTGTTTCGAGTTTGGTGTGAAGGAAGTTTTCAAGGGTCAAGAGAGGAGTATGATATACTATGATCAAGAGGAGTGAAAGCTCTAAGCTTGGGGATGCCCCGGTGGTTCACCCCTGCATATATCAAGAAGACTCAAGCGTCTAAGCTTGGGGATGCCCAAGGCATCCCCTTCTTCATCAACAACATTATCAGGTTCCTCCCCTGAAACTATATTTTTATTCCATCACATCTTATGTGCTTTACTTGGAGCGTATGTGTACTTTTGTTTTTGTTTTTGTTTGAATAAATGCTTGTGTGGGAGAGAGACACGCTCCGCTGGTTCGTATGAACACATGTGTTCTTAGCTCATAATATTCATGGCGAAGTTTCCTCTTCGTTAAATTGTTATATGGTTGGAATTGGAAAATGATACATGTAGTAATTGCTATAAATGTCTTGGGTAATGTGATACTTGGCAATTGTTGTGCTCATGTTTAAGCTCTTGCATCATATGCTTTGCACCCATTAATGAAGAAATACATAGAGCATGCTAAAATTTGGTTTGCATAATTGGTCTCTCTAAGGTCTAGATAATTTCTAGTAAGGTGTTTGAACAACAAGGAAGACGGTGTAGAGTCTTATAATATTTTCAATATGTCTTTTATGTGAGTTTTGCTGTACTAGTTCATCCTTGTGTTTGTTTCAAATAACCTTGCTAGCCTAAACCTTGTATCGAGAGGGAATACTTCTCATGCATCCAAAATACTTGAGCCAACCACTATGCCATTTGTGTCCACCATACCTACCTACTACATGGTATTTCTCCGCCATTCCAAAGTAAATTGCTTGAGTGCTACCTTTAAAATTCCATCATTCACCTTTGCAATATATAGCTCATGGGACAAATAGCTTAAAACTATTGTGGTATTGAATATGTACTTATGCACTTTATCTCTTATTAAGTTGCTTGTTGTGCGATAACCATGTTTCTGGGGACGCCATCAACTATTCTTTGTTGAATATCATGTGAGTTGCTATGCATGTTCGTCTTGTCTGAAGTAAGAGCGATCTACCACCTTATGGTTAAGCATGCATATTGTTAGAGAAGAACATTGGGCCGCTAACTAAAGCCATGATCCATGGTGGAAGTTTCAGTTTTGGACATATATCCTCAATCTCATATGAGAAAATTATTAATTGTTGTTACATGCTTATGCATAAAAGAGGAGTCCATTATCTGTTGTCTATGTTGTCCCGGTATGGATGTCTAAGTTGAGAATAATCAATAGCGAGAAATCCAATGCGAGCTTTCTCCTTAGACCTTTGTACAGGCGGCATAGAGGTACCCTTTGTGACACTTGGTTAAAACATGTGCATTGCGATGATCCGGTAGTCCAAGCTAATTAGGACAAGGTGCGGGCACTATTAGTACACTATGCATGAGGCTTGCAACTTGTAAGATATAATTTACATGATACATATGCCTTATTACTACCGTTGACAAAATTGTTTCATGTTTTCAAAATCAAAGCTCTAGCACAAATATAGCAATCGATGCTTTTCCTCTATGGAGGACCATTCTTTTACTTTTATTGTTGAGTCAGTTCACCTATTTCTCTCCACCTCAAGAAGCAAACACTTGTGTGAACTTTGCATTGATTCTTACATATTTGCGGAGCAGCGATTTGGCTCCCGGGAGCATTTGCTCCCGGTTTTTTTGAAAAATGAGAACAAATCGAAAACTTATCAAAAAAATCCGGAAAAAAATCATGCACGTACCACCGTGTAAAATGTTCGTTGCAAAATGTCATCGTATGCGCCCTGGACAAAAATGACAAATTTCTGACATGAAATGAGATCCAAAAATTTGAATCTCAGATCTGGAAATTTGTCATTTTTGCCCAGGACGCATACGATGACATTTCGCAGCGAAATTTCACAAGGTGGTGCGTGCCATGGTCAGGTACGTGCATGATTTTTTTCGGAATTTTTTGAAAAGTTTTGAAAAACAAAATTTGCTCCCCAAAAATCCGGGAGCAAATGCTCCCGGGAGCCAAGACGAATTTCTGCATATTGCATTTGTTATATTGCTTTGCATTGCCAATATCCATGAGATATACATGCTACAAGTTGAAAGCAACCGCTGAAACTTAATCTTCCATTGTGTTGCTTCAATGCCTTTACTATGAATTATTGCTTTATGAGTTAACTCTTATGCAAGACTTATTGATGCTTGTCTTGAAGTGCTATTCATGAAAAGTCTTTGCTTTATGATTCATTTGTTTACTCATGTCATTACCATTGTTTGATCGCTGCATTCGCTACATATGCTTTACAAATAGTATGATCAAGGTTATGATGGCATGTCACTCCAGAAATTATCTCGTTATCGTTTTACCTGCTCGGGACGAGAGAACTAAGCTTGGGGATGCTGATACGTCTCCGACGTATCGATAATTTCTTATGTTCCATGCCACATTATTGATGTTATCTACATGTTTTATGCACACTTTATGTCATATTCGTGCATTTTCTGGAACTAACCTATTAACTAGATGCCGAAGTGCCAGTTGTCTGTTGTTTTTGGTTTCAGAAATCCTAGTAAGGAAATATTCTCGGAATTGGACGAAATCAACGCCTAGGTTCCTATTTTTCCCGGAACCATCCAGAACACCCGAGAGCCGCCAGAGGGAAGCCCGGGGGGCCCCACACCACACCCGGGCGCGGCCAGAGGGGGGGCGCGCCCCCTGGTGTGGGACCCCCGCCCTCTCCCCGCCCGCCTCTTCGCCTATTTAAAGCCTCCGTCGCGAAAACCCTGATGCGTTGGACGAAACCCACATAAACCTTCCAGAGCCGCCGCCATCGCGAAGCCAAGATCTGGGGGACATGAGTCTCTGTTCCGGCACGCCGCCGGACGGGGAAGTGCCCCCGGAAGGCTTCTCCATCGACACCGCTGCCATCTTCACCGCCATCTTCATCACCGCTGCTGCTCCCATGAGGAGGGAGTAGTTCTCCATCGAGGCTCGGGGCTGTAGCTATGTGGTTCATCTCTCTCTATGTACTTCAATACAATAATCTCATGAGCTGCCTTACATGATTGAGATTCATATGATAATGCTTGTAATCTAGATGTCATTATGCTAGTCAAGTGAGTTTTACTTATGTGATCTCCGGAGACTCCTTGTCCCACGTGTGTAAAGGTGACAGTGTGCACCGTGTGGGTCTCTTAGGCTATATTTCACAGAATACTTATTCACTGTTATGAATGGCATAGTGAAGTGCTTATTTATATCTCTTTATGATTGCAATGTATTTTGTATCACAATTTATCTATGTGCTACTCTAGCAATGTTATTAAAGTAGTTTTATTCCTCCTGCACGATGTAATGGTGACAGTGTGTGCATCCGTGTTAGTACTTGGTTTATGCTATGATCATGATCTCTTGTAGATTGCGAAGTTAACTATTGCTATGATAATATTGATGTGATCTATTCCTCCTACATATGCATGAAGGTGACAATGTGCATGCTATGTTAGTACTTGGTTTAGTCTTTTGATCTATCTTACACTCTAAGGTTACTTAAATATGAACATTGAATTGTGGAGCTTGTTAACTCCGGCATTGAGGGTTCGTGTAATCCTACGCAATGTGTTCATCATCCAACAAGAGTGTAGAGTATGCATTTATCTATTCTGTTATGTGATCAATGTTGAGAGTGTCCACTAGTGAAAGTCTAATCCCTAGGCCTTGTTACTAAATACTGCTATCGCTGCTTGTTTACTGTTTTACTGCGTTACTACTGTTGCAATACTACCACCATCAACTACACGCCAGCAAGCTATTTTCTGGCACCGTTGCTACTGCTCATATATATTCATACCACCGTATTTCACTATCTCTTTGCCGAACTAGTGCACCTATTAGGTGTGTTGGGGACACAAGAGACTTCTTGCTTTGTGGTTGCAGGGTTGCATGAGAGGATATCTTTGACCTCTTCCTCCCTGAGTTCGATAAACCTTGGGTGATCCACTTAAGGGAAAACTTGCTGCTGTTCTACAAACCTCTGCTCTTGGAGGCCCAACACTGTCTACAGGAAAAGGAGGGGGAAGTAGACATCAGTAGCACATAGACTAATAGTGATACAAAGCTCATATGAATCTCAATCATGTAAGGCAGCTCATGAGATCATTGTATTGAAGCACATAGGAGAGAGATTAACCACATAGCTACCGGTACAACCCTTAGCCTCGATGGAGAACTACTCCTCCTCATGGGAGACAACAGCGGTGATGAAGATGGCGGTGGTGTCGATGGAGGAGCCTTCCGGGGCACTTCCCCGTCCCGGCGGCGTGCCGGAACAGACTCCTGTCCCCTCATCTTGGCTTCGCGATGGCGGTGGCTCTGGAAGGTTTCTCATACCGTGGCTTTTTCGTATCGAAGATTTAGGTCAGGGACCTTTAAATAGGCGAAGAGGCGGAGTCGGAGGGCTGACGAGGCGGTGACACAATAGGGGGGCGCGGCCCAGGCCCTAGCCGTGCCACCCTGACGTGTGGTGGCCCTGTGGCCCCCCTCTGCTGGCTCTCGGGTGTTCTGGAAGCTTCGTGGAATTCTAAGATGCTGGGCGTTGATTTCGTCCAATTCCGAGAATATTTCCTTACTAGGATTTCTGAAACCAAAAACAGCAAGAAAACGAACCGGCACTTCGGCATCTCGTCAATAGGTTAGTTCCGGAAAATGCATCAAAACGATATAAAGTGTGAACAAAACATGTAGGTATTGTCATAAAACAAGCATGGAACATAAGAAATTATAGATACGTTTGAGACGTATCAGTGATCAGTTCAACCTGCTCTCTCGACGACTTCGTTGAATTTTTGCAATGTTATTGCGAAGTCGATATGTAAGTTTTATGAAAGCGAGACCCGTCGACTTAGTCGAGGGAATTAGACGCTTGGCTTCGTCACGCGGTGCACCGGTTTGAGCCTTATTTTGTGATAATGTAACCATCGACTGCAGCACTCGCGTATTTTCTCGAGGCTTGGATTGGTTGTTTTTGTGTGTCACTAATCTTAGCTCCCGTTGAGAGTATTTAATTAATGACACTGTGTAAGCGTATTTTTTAGGCCAGCGCTCCCGATGGGAGTAAGAGCCAATGGTAGGGGCCGCAAACGACCTGTTCGGGTGGTAGGGCCTGGATTGAGAAAAAGGTAGAAAACCTGATTAGAACTTTATTCATAACGCAAAAGCAACCCTAAGAGCTGTCGAATAATAAAAAGCAATTGTATCCTATGTATAGAACCGTCGCAGATGTGCGATGTTCCATGGATTCCCAACATCTTTTCCCGAAGTTGGGTTTTTGAGCCGGTATGCTCCTCCTGGTATCACTTCAGTGACGATGTAAGGTCCTTCCCATGGAGACTCGAGTTTCGAGGGTCTCTCTTGCTTCAGCCGAAGTACCATATCTCCAACATTAAAGCTTCGGTTGCGTATTCGTCGGCTGTGATAATTCCTCAACGCCTGCTGGTACACCGTAGTTCTGGCCAAAGCAATGTCTCGAGCTTCGTCAAGGAGGTCTACAGCGTCCTGCAATGCGATGTTGGAAGAAGACTCTGTGTATGATGTCACTCGAGGGGCTTCGAATTGAATGTCGGCTGGCAGAACTGCTTCGGCTCCGTGTACCAAGAAGAATGGAGTGTATTGAGTCGACCTGTTAGGTGTGGTACGCAAGCTCCAAAGTACGGATGGTAACTCCTCGACCCAAGCTCCGGCCGCACCCGTAAGGCGTTTCTTGAGGCCATCCCCTATTAGACCGTTGATCCTTTCCACCTGGCCGTTGGTCTGTGGGTGAGCCACTGATGCAAATTTCAGTTTAATTCCTCCGTCATCACAAAATTTTCGAAACTCTTTGGAGTCAAAGTTAGTTCCATTGTCTGTGACGATACTGTGAGGCATGCCAAATCGACATGTTATTCCTCTGAAGAATTGAACTGCTGTTTTTGCTTTCTGGTTTCGTACCGGTACTGCCTCGATCCACTTTGTCAGCTGCGACCAATAAGTACGTGTGTCCTCCAGGCGATGATCTTGGCAGCGGTCCAACTTGGTCGAGTCCCCATTGAGCGAACGGCCACGCCAGAGGTATTGTCATCAGGTCTGTCGCAGGGGCGTGCGGTTTTGGAAAACCGCGGGGGTCGCACTTCATGACCAAATCTCGAGCATCCGATGCCGCTGTTGGCCAGTAAAATCCCGCCCTGAAGGCCTTCGCCACAAGGGCCCTGCTTCCTGCGTGATGTCCGCAAGTTCCTTCGTGTATCTCGCGCAACAGTGCTCTTCCATCGTCAATGGCAATGCATCTTTGGAAAATACCGGAAATGCTGCGCTTGTAAAGTTCACCGTTTACTATGGTGAAGGCTTTCGATCGTCTGACGATTCGTCTCGCTTCTACTGGATCCTCTGGTAACTCCTGCTTCGTTAGATACGCTAGGAACGGCTTGGTCCATAGTGGCTCAAGGAGGAGGACTTGTTCAGCAGGAGGAGTTGGAGATTCTTCGGCAGCTTGCTGCGGGCTTGCCTCTGATTCGCCAGCCGACGGTTTTGGAGGTGCCGACGCCTTCTCTTTTATCGATCGCTGAGTGATCACTTCGTAAAACACTCCGTCTGGAATGGGGGAGCACATGGACCCGATGTTTGCCAAAGTGTCGGCTTCCTCGTTGCTGGCTCTGCCGATATGTTTGAGCTCACATCCTTCAAATTTGTCTTCCATGTTTTGATACAGCTGCCGATAGGCGATCATGTTGTCGCTGACCGCGTCGCACAGGTGACTGCTGCACCACCAAGTTTGAGTCTCCATAGATTTCTAGGCGAGTTGCCCCGCACGCCTTTGCCATCTTCATTCCGTGCAGCAGCGCTTCGTATTCTGCTTCATTGTTCGTCGGCAGGGAGAAATTCATACGTAGTATGTACTTCATCTTATCTCCTTGTGGTGATATCAACACCACTCCTCCTCCCGCACCTGTGCTCCATTTCGACCGTCGAAGTACATTATCCATGACCCCGACATGTCGGGTGCTGCTGGTGTCTGTGATTGGATCCAATCTGCCATGAAATCTGGGAGGATTTGGGATTTTATCGCTGTTCGATTGACGTAAGTTATGTCGTGTGGTGCTATCTTGATAGCCCATTGAGACACTCGACCTGTGGCCTCTAGATTAGTCATTATGTTCTTCAGTGGTGCTTCGCTTACGACGATAATCAGGTGCTCTGTGAAGTAGTGCCGTAACTTGCGAGCTGACCTCCATACTGCGTATGCCAACTTCTGATGATGGGGGTACCTCTGTCTTGCAGGTGTGAGCACTTCACTGAGATAGTAAACAGGCCTCTGCATGCCATGAACTCTCCCTGCTTCTTCTCGTTCGACGACCAAGTGTTGCGGTCAGAAACCCACCGGCGAGCAACGACGGGCAACACAGTAGAGCCGGGAACAACTTAGGGCTGCGGCTGGCCCTGGTCCCTCCGAGCGACGGCCCGCAAAGAACTCCGCACGCACGTCCGATGCTGGTGCAAGGGCGTGCCACCTGACCTATACCTGGTCAGGAAGGTGATGGAGATGCCTCGCTTAGTTTCGCATGGCATACACGTAAACATTAAATACTAGCCTCGATCGGCTCTCAGGTTGTCCTGTGAATCGGCTCAAAGAGCCGATCCACCCATGATTCGTACGAGGTGCACGAATATATGGTGGTCCTGCTTGATCAAGATAAAGCTAAAACGATCTACGATTTAGGGTTTTCACCGCATAATCGGATCATCCTACTCACGATTGGGCCTCGCGGCCACGCACGGTGATCGTAAGCCGGTCCTACATAGGGCCTAAAAACCAACACGAGGTTGATCCTCGGAACATCCTATCTAGGACTAGCAAACGACACCCTACGCGCCGCTGGATCCTCCAACCCTTTGTAAGGCCTAACTATTGCAGATATTAAACTAATCCTTGAAGAACAAGGAGCAACCGTAACGGATCGGATCTACTAAATAATGATCAAGCGGGGTGCCGCCCCTACACCTAAGATAGGTGTAAGGGCGGCTAGATGTATAAGGGTTGCACGACGATAGCATATGATACGAAGAACAATGCTAACCCTAACACATCTAAGATAACTACGTTGCTCGCCATCAAAAAGGCTTCAACGAGAACGCATGAACAACGTAGGCAGAGGATGCGATCTAGGCAGCATGATGCTTACCGGAAGAAACCCTCAAGACGAAGGAGTTGGCGATGCGCCGAGATTGATTTGTGGTGAACGTTGGTTGTTGTTTATTTCATAAACCCTAGATACATATTTATAGTCCGTAGACTTTCTAATGTGGGAATAATCCCAACCGTGCACGAGGCAAACTCTACCTAACCGACACGTATCCTACTATGTTACAGATACACGGGCAAACTAGCCCAAACTTTGCATACAAGGCCGATTCACGTATTTCTTCCGTATATAATCTTCAAATCCATCTTGATCGCGGCCCACCTCTGACTCGGTCAAATTCGTGATAACACATGCCCCCCTGGTTTTGGAATTGATAATTCCAAAATCACTCTGCTTTTCTTCGTCGGGTCATGTCGTGGCAGAGGAGAACCGTCGCAGTATCCCTCATCATGATGCCTTGTCTTCTCAACTTCTCTGCAAAATTTGATAGCTTTAGCATCACTTCCTCGGAAACTGCAATGGCATTAAATCTCCACTAGGCTCCTCTTTATTTAACTGTGCCGATTGATTAGCCCTCTTCATCTCCTTCCTCTGTTCTAGCTATCGGCACCAAAAAACCCTCTTTCCCTGTAGCAATGTCTTCTTCTTCCTCCATCTCCTCCGGCCTCTTTTTCCAATCTTCTTCCTCGAGTGAGCCGATGTCAGAGCCCGAGTGGGACTTCGACTCTGTCAGATGGCAACATGCCCCTGACTGATGGGGAGAGCGACCTCCAGTTCCTCATTGAAGGGGAACTGGAGAGCGAGAGCGAGGATGACCTCCACTCATGGAGGAACCCCACTTCCTCCGATAAGGAGGAGGAAGAGGAAGACGAGGAGGAAGAGGAAGAAGAGGAGGAAGACGACTCCTCCTCCTCCGCTGGGTACCCGCCGGCGAAGCGCTTCCGTGCTTGGGCGGACAGTGAAGATGACGATGATGACGAAGAGGAAGAAGCTCCGGCCGAAGGTTGGGGCAGCAGTGACGAGGAGTTCTCCGGAAGCAGCGCCGGCGGCAGCTACGACGCCGATGACGAGGGCAGCGAGGACTAGTGACATAGCATCAGTAGTATGCGAGCAATCGGCTCTTCTTTTGTTCCCCTTTGAGCAATCGGCTCTTCATTGTAAAAAACCCTCCTTTTATTAATGAAGAAGTATTTCCAGTCAACTTTTTGCCGATAGTCAAAGTCAAACGATCTCCCAAAAGAGCCGATGGCATCGCATCGGTCTCTACCATAAAAACACGAGTAAGGTCGACCTAGCCGCCCCTCCAAACGGTAACCTGCGACCTCCGTCTGAGAAAGCAAACTCAGATCCCCAAATCGCCGCCTGAGCAGTTCCAACTCACGGCCACCCGCACCCCAGATCTCGACCACGCCGCCCGCAACTCTACGGCGCATCCAATGGCGGAATCATCCAATACCAACTCCATGGTCTCCGATCTGAAGGTAATCCTTAATCTCCTCTGGCCATTCGAATCGACGTTAGGATTAATAGCAAACACCTGAATTAATGTTTTATTCCATTATTAATTTAGGTTTCAGACATCCTACTGCCACATCCTTCTCTCGCAAATTCTATGTGCCTCGGTCCTCGTTCTTCCGAGAGTCCCGCCCTCTTAATTTCATGCGAAGCTAACAGAATCCCCTTCGTGAATCAGAACTTAGATCTGACTTCCTGGGCCGACTGCCTGCGAGCCTGGCCTAATCCTCCCGAGGGTTGGGTGGCATGGTACAATAGAGTATCCAAAACCCATTATGCCACCTGGGAAGCCATAGGGATAGCCGATGCCTTGTCATTATCATTGTCTCCTCTTGAGAAGAATGAAAATATTCTGAAAACCATCGGCTACTTCTGGACGCACTGAACTGCTTCATGTTTGGCCATGGCCCTATGACACCAACTCTGTTGGATGTGGCCATGATCACAGGCCTAGACATTGCATCCCCAAGCCCTTCTGCATTCAAACTGCCGAAAGTCCCTTTCACCCTTTCTTCTAAAAAGAGTGTACCAGCTGGGGTGCCTACCTCAATCGTTATATGAAGACCAAGGGCCCTGTGACAGAGAGAGAACACACAGCCTTCCTGAACTTCTGGTTGGAGCACTTCATATTCTGTGGCCCATCACTTGCCCCTACCAAGAATTACCTTTCCCTGGCCTATGAACTTGCCAAAGGCACCCAACTTGGCCTAGGCAAACTGTTTCTTGGAGAGGTCTACCGATCTCTTCAACTGATGTCTGTCAAACTGTTTTCTCAAAAGACAGTTAAGACTGGCACCCCTGGTGGTTTATTCAGTTATGGGCGCAGCTATACTTTCAGAACCAGATCCCAGACTTCCCACCTTTGACCACCTGCACCTTTCCAGATGTTAATGGAAAGGATATCCGATGCACCAGCTATGGCCAAGCTTTGTATGGTCTCCCAGGCAGCAGGCTGATCCCTAAGGAAGCAGCAGGGTGGTTCAAGATTTTCTTCCAAGGTTTGGACAACCCCCTGTTCTTTCCTTAGACTGAATCAGCGAGCTTTGAAAACCCAGTCTCCTTTCGATTGGATAACTTTGCCGATGACGCTAGCACCCAGCATATGTATTCTCTCATGATCCGTCCTTGCTTCCTCCCCGTTGGCATGAGTACCTCGAACCGGATCATCAAACCTGGTTATGAGTGTTACCAACCGGTAGTGGTAGCCCGACAGCTTGGTCTCGGGCAGGTGCCTCCACACTTCTTCTTACACCACCTGACAGCAAGCAGAGCTGAACTGCCTGACATCCTTACTGGCCAAAGGTGTTATACCTTCTTTGATGCTTTGGCCATTCCAATTCCCCACGACCTCCGTTTCTCCTTCACTACCGATGGTTTCGAGACTTGGTGGTCCATGTGGAAGACCCATGTCTTCAGAAGGGCTCTAGGACCGCTGCTGAGACAACTTGACGCCGAGTATGACATCCCTGCAGACCAGGTACCATTACTTAAACATTTCTTGTAACAGCTTATGGTGATTGTTTGTGACCTGACTCCATCTCCTGGCAGCAACAAGATGGCCCGGCTCCCACGCAAGCCGATGGCTCCCCTTCGTATTCCTTCCTCCAGCCCCAGTGGTCTCTTCTGCCAGAGCTCGCCACCCCTGAAGAAAGTCATAATGCAGTCGCCGATTTCACCGAAATCGGCTCCCAAGATAAAGCATCTTCGGGGCCGGTTGCCCCCGAGCCTCGACTCAGGCGAGGACGGCAGTGAGGAAGGTGGCTGCCAGGAAGACCCTGAAGCGCAAAGCTCCTGCCCAAGAAAGCTTGCACGTAAGTTGATTCGTGCCCTGTCCACCTTTATCCTCTTTCCAGTCTTTTGCAACACGCTCATATTCTTTTCTACAGACCTCCACCGAAGAAACCTCCAGCGGGCCGCAGAATCCAGCCAGAGGGACTCGAGCTCGGGCAATTCCGAGAGGTCCACCACCCAGAGCCAGACGGCCAGCGCCGGCTTCTAAGAAAAGGTCGATTCCCGAGCCTCCTGCTCCCCAAGCCCCGACCAAATCGGGGTCACACATGAAGCGTCGATGCGTCAAAAGGGCTCGTAAAAACCCGCGAGCTTCTCCATCAAGCTAGGAGGTCTCAAATGTAATTATCTCCCCGGTCACACTTCATGCTAACCCATTGCCATTTGGATCGGCTAACCACTTCCTCCTGCAGACCGAAGAAACCTCTAGCGGAGACGTCGAGGAGGTACTGATGCCGTCCGCCACGCTAGACCTAGCCACCTCGACGATCGCGGCTGACCAAGTGGCTGACCTAGCCAAGTCCACAGAAAAGCCGATTATCACTACATCGGCTGCTCCTCCTACCTTGGGAGAGGTATACCCCCTTTCCTTGGCTCTATCACTTTCTTCGTTGTATGCTAAACTCACTTCGTTTGCCTTGTCAGGGTTGTGATCTCTTGAGCTTGCTGACGTTCGATCCAGAATCCATCGAACCAACTACTTCCAAGGCAAGTGGAGAGCCCAGTCCTAGCACGGTCCATGGTCCACTCCAGCGTCTCAAGGATTTGCTCTCTTCCTCAATTGAGACCCTGATTGAAAATTCCGAGGAAGTCAAAGGCATCCTCGAAGATATCCAGCCCCATCTCCCTATGACACTGCAAGTGAAGCTCTGGCCAGCTGTTACTCTGTCGGTCTTCAAGTCAAGGGTGCAATCGGCTCGACAAAGGATTACTCTTCGCCACGCCCAGCTTCCCCTGAGAGCCGATATTGCAGACAAGTGTCAACGGCTCAATGAGAAGAAGGCTGCTTTGGACGCCAAGACGGACACTTCTGCCAATCGCGCCGAACTCGAGACCCTGTGCAAGGAACTAGAGAGCCTTGAAGAGAGGGTCAGGGTGACCAAGCAGCTTATCCAAGACAAGGAAGCCCTTATTGCCCGTTCTCAAGAGGAAGCAAAGGGCCTCACAGCCGATCTGAAGACCGATCTGGCTGAAATTCGTACCCTGAGCAGTCAGCTGGTGACGGGTAAAGACGAGGACGACGAGGCTGAGATCGCCGAGGTGGATCGCATCCGTGCTGACGCCCTTCACGCCCTTGGCGCGTTTCTTCAATAGAGCCTTCAGAGACAAATGTTTCACTGAACTTGATCTTCTGGAGTCGATGACTCTGCTTTGGCTTTTTTTTACTGGTCGATTTTCCATCGGCTCCTAATATTTTATTGCCCATGCGCCTGTCTACCTGATTATGTGCCCCCCCGAGCCGAATCTGTCAGGTTACTGCAGATATCGGCTCTGTGGTTATCGATAGGACTATACCTGAACATCGGCTCTGCAGTCAGGACTAATGCCGATTTCCTTGAACCCGCAAACTGATGCAAACCCATACCCCAGCCTTCCGTCACCCGTTAGATCGACGCTGGACGCAGGCGAAGCGTATGGCAAGGATTATACGGGGCGATTGCTGGAATTGGTCCCTATCTCAATTGTATTGCTCAAAAGAGGCTTACATCTCATTGTGCCAGCCGATGTCTCATCACCGGCTTTCCTTCGTTTGGGGCGCCATACTCTCCTTTGTGGTCGACCCTCTTTGTCCAGGGTTCGTCGAACTTTTGCGGCCAGATCAGGCCGCACCTTCCTTAGCACGTGCAGGTATCACCTTTCAGCTCCCTCTAAGCCACGTCGCCGCTGAAACCTACGTCTTTAGGATCGGCTGAGTCCATCCGGGCACCATCTTTTATCCCCTCGAGGTCTTCTTCCCGAGAGGAGTCAGCTTGCTTGTTCTTGGATGGGAGAAGCCCAAGCCGTTCAGTGAATACCATGTGAGCGGGTTCCGCGAAAGGAGCCGATGAGGTCGGCTTCGAGGATCGTTTTGACCTCGTCATTCTTCTTCTTGAGCTCCTCGGTCAGATCCTCGTACGTGACTGGGGTGCCGTCCGCCATCTCGGATGTAGATGGCGATGTGGTCGATGTAGAAGATTGTCCCACCGGGCGTGCCAAATGTGTTGCGGCCGAAACCCACCGACGAGCAACGACGGCAACACAGGAGAGCCGGGAACAACTTAGGGCTGCGGCTGGCCCTGGTCCCTCCGAGCGACGGCCCGCAAAGAACTCCGGCACGCACGTCCGATGCTGGTGCAAGGCGTGCCACCTGACCTATACCTGGTCAGGAAGGTGATGGAGATGCCTCGCTTAGTTTCCATACACGTAAACATTAAATACGAGCCTCGATCGGCTCTCAGGTTGTCTGTGAATCGGCTCAAAGAGCCGATCCACCCATGATTCGTACGAGGTGCACGAATATATGGTGGTCCTGCTTGATCAAGATAAAGCTAAAACGATCTACGACGATTTAGGGTTTTCACCGCATAATCGGATCATCCTACTCACGATTGGGCCTCGCGGCCACGCACGGTGATCGTAAGCCGGTCCTAGATAGGGCCTAAAAACCAACACGAGGTTGATCCTCGGAACATCCTGTCTAGGACTAGCAAATGACACCCTACGCGCCGCTGGATCCTCCAACCCTTTGTAAGGCCTAACTATTGCAGATATTAAACTAATCCTTGAAGAACAAGGAGCAACCGTAACGGACCGGATCTACTAAATAAAGATCAAGCGGGGTGCCGCCCTTACACCTAAGATAGGTGTAAGGGCGGCTAGATGTATAAGGGTTGCACGACGATAGCATATGATATGAAGAACAATGCTAACCCTAACACATCTAAGATAACTACGTTGCTCGCCATCAAAAAGGCTTCAGTACGAGCAACGCATGAACAACAAATAGGCTTATGCTGCCTAGATCGCAAGATGCGATCTAGGCAGATGATGCTTACCGGAAGAAACCCTCAAGACGAAGGAGTTGGCGATGCGCCGAGATTGATTTGTGGTGAACGTTGGTTGTTGTTTATTTCATAAACCCTAGATACATATTTATAGTCCGTAGACTTTCTAATGTGGGAATAATCCCAACCGTGCACGAGGCAAACTCTACCTAACCGACACGTATCCTACTATGTTACAGATACACGGGCAAACTAGCCCAAACTTTGCATAACAGGCCGATTCACGTATTTCTTCCGTATATAATCTTCAAATCCATCTTGATCGCGGCCCACCTCTGACTCAGTCAAATTCTGGTGATAACACCAAGACGCTGCTGAAGACTTGGGCTGTTGCAGCTATATACATAAGCAGTGTTTCCTTCTCACGGGGGGTTACAAGGACTGAAGATGTCGATAAGATTTTCTTCAGACTGTCGAAGGATTCCTGCGCATCCTTTGTCCATTCGAATTTTTCTGATTTTTTCATAAAGTTGTAGAAGGGCAAAGCTTTTTCCCCTAGCTTGGCGATGAATCTGCTGAGTGCTGCCAACCGTCCTGCCAACTGCTGCACTTGGTGCAGATTCTTTGGTGGTTCCATTCGAGAGATGGCTTTGTCTTCACCAGGTTGTAGCTTCGATGTTCCTCTTGCTGAGATGCAAGTAACCGAGACTTGTCCCCCTGGCACCCCCGAAGAAGCATTTCTTCGGGTTCAGCTTGATCTTGTACTTGTCTAGGTTGTCGAAGGTTTCTCGTAAATCGTCGATGAGAGTGGCGGCGTGCTTCGTCTTCGCCACGATATCGTCGATGTAGACTTCGATGTTCCTTCCGATCTGCTCTCCAAGGCAATCCTGCATGCAACATTGATAAGTTGCTCCTGCTTTTTTCAACCCGAAGGTCATGACGTTGTAACAGAAAACGCCGTGTGGGGTGATGAACGTGGTTAGCTCCTGGTGTCGAGGGTGCTCCTCGGCAATGCCCTCCGATAGGGGCTTAGGGTTGATGGAATCCTGCAAGCTGACACGAGACATCGGTTCCAAGCGGGAGAGCGATTTTCCCAGGTTCGGGGCCCTCGATGAGGTAAAACCCTTACGTCCTGCCTGTCTGTTCTTGATTATGATGACAATGGGTTACAATGGGGTGTCGAATAGTTCGGCTGAGATCTCGTCGAGATGGCTAAGTACTAGGGTAACCTAGGTCTAAGCTTCTGGCTAAGATCGCTAAGATTGATTGTGTCCCTCAGCCCCTCTCCTGGCCTTTATATAGGAGGCCAGGTCTCAAGAGGTCTAATCGGGTACGACTAGGTTTACAGTAGATCTATCTCCAGACTTTCCTTGTTCGGCTCCTTCCGTGTCTTGTATTTCAAGGAATCTTCCGCCGCACCGTCCTAGCGGCCCACCTTGCCATCGAGTGCTTCATGGGCCTCCATCAAAATACGGATAGGGCAACACGGATTACCCGAAGATGTGCCCACGTCGTGTACCCGAGTGTCTAGTCGAACATAGTTCGGGTAGAGCTGAAGCATGTCTTCTTCCGATGTCCTTCTCCTTAATCGTTCTTGTTCCTTCCGCATCATCTTCTTTTATCGGGTGCGCGTCAGCACTCCCGATGGGAGTAGCCAGTCTAGGTAGGATGCTTGCAATCCGTGCGTAGACTCAAGTTCACTACTCGAACATTTTTCTCTGCCGAAGTTTTTCTGCAAGTCTTTGTAGGTCATCCGATATATTTTCCTCATGCAAGGGATAATGAGTAACGTGCCCAACTTTTGCTGGTTAACTACCGATGACAAAACAACATTACCCTACACAGAATCAAGTCCCCGGGCATGATCCTGGAGTGCGAAAAAAGTTCTGTCGGGTGTGCGTCCAGCGCTCCCGATGGGAGTAGCCCGAGTCTGGGCACGGGTGCTTGGAACCGGGCGCAGACTCGAGTCGAACAATTATCTCTTATTGCAAGGCCTTCTTTTCAATTTCTTCGAGTCCTCGTTCTGTCAGGTGCGCGTCCAGCGCTCCCGATGGGAGTAGCCCCCGAGTCCAGGTGCGGATGCTGGCAGTCCATGTGTGGACTCAAGTTGATCACCCGATACCTTTTCATTCCTTCAAATGCTTTGAGCATGATGTCATTGATGACGCTTTGCTATTATCTTGATTTTGACTGACAGGACATGACCTGCTGGGCCTATTCTTTCTTTGTCTGGCCCTTTTCACACAGTCACCAAGGCGTCTCCTTGATTTCTGCAATCTTTAATTAAAAAGATCCACTAAACGAACCGGTAGCGGCGACACGTGCCTACACAGCTCTCAATTTCTCCTCAAAATCTACAAAGGGCGTGGAATCCCTAATCTTCTCCACTTTTTCCGTAACATCTTCTCATTCTTCTCCTTCTTCCTCCCTTCGCTGCTGCTGCGCCGCCACCACTGCTTTCCAATCTTCCCAGAGATCACAATGGTGAAGAAGAAGAATCCTACCGCCGCCGCCGTTCCACTTGCGGGGCGCCAAAATCCTCCTCTTCTCTTGGAGGAGAGCTCAAGCAGCTCCTCCCAGCCTCGCGCCACCAGCGCCGCCAAGTTCAATGGCCAAGCCCGAAGATTGGATAGCATCAACCGTCACTAAGCGTGACGAGAAGAGATCCCGAAGCCTGGGATTAATCTCCTCTGACGAGGGGAATCTGATCTTTCCAGGTGCGATTTCTCGTCCTAATCCCCCTGCCGGCTTTACCGTGATGTTCTTATCATTCCTATATCGGGGTCTTTCGCTTCCCGCTCATGAATTCCTCCTCCACCTCTTGCGAACTTACGAGATCCAATTATGGCAACTCACTCCCAACTCAATCCTCCACGTTGCTGTGTTTATCACCCTTTGCGAGGCATTTCTGGGCATCAAACCTCATTTTGGGTTGTGGAAAAAGATCTTCTATGTGAAGAGATACAGCAGTAGTAATGGATCCTTTGTCACCGGAGGAGTGGGATTTGTAGCTCGTTCGGATGTTAACTACTTCAATTTCCCAATGAGAGAATCTGTGCAAGGGTGGAGATTGAAATGGTTTTACGTCAAGGATTCATTGTCACCCGAATCCCAGCTTCCTTGCTTTGTCGATGTCCTTGAAGCCAAGCCTAAGAATTCCTGGAAGAATATCCTCTCTCCCGACGAAAGAGTAGCAGCCGATGAATTATTTACCAGATTTCTTCGAATCAAAGAGGCCGATGGCCAAACCATGGTCGGCACAGAGGTGGCAGCAGTGTTCTTGAAACGTCGAGTCCAACCAGTCATGGCCAGAGTTCGCCCGATGTGGCAGTATTCAGGTCCAAACGATGAGACCAGGATTAATGCTGTCGAACTATCGGAAAAGGAACTGCTCGATGAAGTCCGTCGCCTTACTTTCTTTAGTCAAGAGGACTCGATCCCATTGATATCTTCTTACACTCCTCTTGATGCCAAACATCCACCGCCAGAGGTAACTTCCCTTTTCAAATTCTTATTATGCTATTTCACTTAGTCAACATAAGTACCATTGTTCTTATCTATTTTTCTCTTCGACAGACCCCATAGCCTCTGGGGATTTGCATGACTCGCCAAACGATACTTCTGAGGGGAGAGACTCCTCAACACCCGTTGATTTTCACATTATCGAGCATACAGGCCCAGAGAGCGATCATGATGATCCGATAGATTCCGAAACCGTTCACACCGATCTTCCTCCCTCAGCCGATGACGCTTGCGACACAGAAGGATCAGTGCGTGACGATGACGCTGATCATGATACCTTTGTTAATGCAGCTGTGGAGGAAACCAGGGCTTCACCCGCGAAGAGATCAACCGGCGGCTTTGCCGACGAAGACGATCTCCTTGATATGTAAGTACCTGCTTCCTTTGTGCCATATTTTGTCCCCTTGTTTCTTGCATTATTTTCATCACTTCTGTCAATCATTTCCTTTTTGTAGTGACGAAGGTTTCACCGAGCCTCCCACTAAGAAAGCCAAATCTGATGCTGTTCCGCCAGCTGCTGCGGCTTCCGAAGCTCCGGCTCCTAAGACAGCTCCTGCGGCTCAGGCGTCGACTGCTTCTTCCCTTTCCAAGGGGAAAGATGTTCCTGCCTCCACCACAGCTCCTCCTTCTGTAAGTCCTTTTCGAATACAACGTGAATTTCTGGGACTGTGCCTTGCCTCTCGATCTTTTGTAAAACATCCTTTTTCCCTTAAGGATCTGCGAGGTGTTATATCTTCTTTGGAGGCCTTTTCCTCTCAATTTACCTCTCTGGAGGCGGACAACGTTCGACTACAGGAGGAAGTTAAATCTTCCTCTTCGAAGTTGGACGGCGCCATCAAAAAGGCTGCACGGCTCGCCAGGAGGTCGATTCCCTGAAAGAGCTGGACAAACTGAAGGAGAGGCTAAAAGAGGAGGAAGCTCGGGCAGCTGAAAAGGATGAGCTTCTTCGTCAATCTTCTTTGGCTCTACTTGGTAAGCTCTTTCATACATCTCTGTTGATTATTACTCTTAGGGATTCATTTCTTTATCAATGATCTTTTCCAATTTGATTTCTTGCAGAAGCCGCCAGCATCCCTGCTGCTGCCTTGGACAAAGTTTGAACAACTCTCCGGCAAATGGTGTGTCGATGGCTCTCGCCTCCCACCAGCTTACGGGAGCTTCTTGAAAAGGGAAAGGGTGCCCTGGCGCGGATGCACTCGATGATTTTCCCCAAGATCAAGCAGGAAGACTCTGGGGCAGCTGATCGATGCCTTCGCGGTTGACACCAAGGAGGTTATCGAGGTATTCAAGCGTACTTCGCGTACCTATGGTGCCCTCCTTGCCTTCCAACTTATGATGGGTTACGGCTTTAAGGCTGACATCGAAGAGATGACTAAGGAGCTGCCGAAAGAGCAAGATGGGCGATTCGTTGACTTAAGCGCTTTTAAAACGTCTGCCCTTACTTGTGCTCGCCAGCTCCTTGAACTAGTCTCGTCAGGGAAGACATCGGCTGGACCTAGTTTATCGACTCAGACCCAGGCCCCTTGATTTTTGTAACAAACTTATCTTCGAGCTGATGTGAAACATTGTTCTGTTGCAAAACTTTATGTTTGTAATGAACTCCGTGCTGGCAATGTTGCTGGCACACCTTTATCATGATATTTTCTTGCACTTCTCCCGATAGGAGTTACTTGTACTTCTCCCGATGGGAGTTACGTTGGATGCTCAATTTGGCCATATCCGTCATCCTTTTTAACGTTGTTTCCTGCAGGTTTTCCCGGTGCCCTCATTTGTCGACGACTCTTCGGGTGTTCTTCCCGAAAGTGATCGGATCCAGCGGATGAAGGATCGGATCACCCAGATGGAAAAGGACCTGCGCAGCACTTACGCCTTAGCTGCTATTGTCAATAAGAAGAGCGAGATTGCAGCCGACGTGGAGCGGTACGCTCTTACGAGCTGCATAAAGCTACCGAGAGTTTGAACTGTGAGTTTCTTGATCCCTGCGCCCTTTTGTCAACAACGCCTTGTCTGATCCTCTGTTTATTCCTTTGCCGTCATAGCTCTGAACCGTGCGGAAGAGAACAAGCGGATTCACGAGCGTGTGCATGCATTAACCCAGCTATCCTCAGCCGAAGAGATTTTCTGGCGGGAGCACTCGAAGGCTTTGGCTGTCGCACAATTTCAGGATCGGGTTCAGCAAGTCCACCACTTCTTCGACAAGTGCTACAAAGCTATGAGGGTGCTTTGGAAAACGATGTTCCCTTTGAACGCAGTTCCCCTACGCTGCTGACTTGTTATCACCAGAATTTGACCAAGTTAGAGGCGGGCCACGATCAAGATGGGCTTGAAGATTATATACGGAAGAAATGCGTCGATCGGCCTTGTATGCAAAGTTGGGCTAGTTTGCCCTTGTATCTGTAATATAGTAGATCGCATCTTAGATTAGAAGATAGAGTTTTACCCGTGCACGGTTAGGTGCACGCCTAAATTAGAAAGTCCCTTGGACTATAAATATGTATCTAGGGTTTATGGAATAGACAACAACAAACGTTCAACCAATCAAATCAATCTCGGCGCATCGCCAACGCCTTCGTCTCGAGGGTTTCTACCGGTAAGCAACATGCTGCCTAGATCGCATCTTGCGATCTAGGCAGCACAAGCTCCACGTTGTTCATGCGTTGCTCGTATTGAAGCCTTGTTGATGGCGAGCAACGTAGTTATCATAGATGTGTTAGGGTTAGCATAGTTCTTCGCGTAACATGCTATCGTAGTGCAACCCTTGCACCTATCTTAGGTGCACCCCGCTTGATTATTATTTAGTAGATCCGATCCATTACGATTGCTCCTTGTTCATCGAGGATTAGTTTAATATCTGCAATAGTTAGGCCTTACAAAGGGTTGGAGGATCCAGCACGTAGGGTGTCGTTTGCTAGTCCTAGACGGGATGTTCCGGGATCAACCTCGTGTTGGTTTTAGGCCTTGTCTAGGATCGGCTTACGATCACCGTGCGTGGCCGCGAGGCCCAATCCTGAGTAGGATGATCCGATTATGCGGTGAAAACCCTAAATCGTCGTAGATCTCATTAGCTTTATCTTGATCAAGCAGGACCACCATATATTCGTACACCTTGTACGAATCATGGGTGGATCGGCTCCTTGAGCCGATTCACAGGAGATAACAGAGACGATCGAGGCTCGTATTTAATGTTTACGTGTATGCCATGCGGAAACTAAGCGAGGCATCTCCATCACCTTCCTGACCAGGTATAGGTCAGGTGGCACGCCCTTGCATCAGCATCGTGACCAGAAGGCTTTGCGGGCCGTCGCTCGGAGGGACCTCGGCCAGCCGCAGCCCTAGGTTGTTCCCGGCTCTACGGTGTTGCCCGTCGCTGCCCGCCGGTGGGTTTCGGACGTCAACATGACTTTGATGTCTGAGTTTGGTAATGGCAAGAAGATCCGAGACTTGGTGCGTGCTCAAGTTTTTGCAGGGGCTAGGTTTACACTTGCCCTTGTACTCGCCCGTTATCCCTCAGCAAGTTTGCTGTCTATTGCCAACGCAACTGGTGACTTGGAGGCACTGTATCCGAGGTATTGTTGCCCGCCAATATAATTGTCGACAGAAGGAGGACTCAAAGGTACCTGAGGAAAGAGGAACTCCGCAAGGGTGATTTCAGGGATTAAGGTTTGTTTTGTAAATAGATAATTTGGCTACTTCATCCAAGTGTTTGGATTATGTAATGAGGCCCTTTTATTCGGTAGATACATGCATATGTACTTTTACCGTGCTAATGCCGTTGGCAAGTTTTGACTGAGCGAATCTGAGTTGCTCGTTTAAATGTATGTGTATTGGTTGGTTAGAAAATCATTTGAGTGATCAGCTCGTGTTGCAGGTTTTGCTAAACCTATTGTATGCACAACTTTGCTTTCAACCGATGTATGTTTCGACAGTCACTCCCGAATATTTCGGGTGCAGTGATTCTGCCGATGAGCCCGTTGTCCATTGATATTTCCATAAGTAAAATATCGAACGTGGGTTGTATTTATAGGTATTTCCGAACTCTTGCTACTTACGACACTCGTAGAGGCATCTATAGCAGAGGGAAGGATTAACATCTTTGTTTGCTTTGTATCTTTTAGCACTCATAGAGGCTTTTCTCTTTGGAACACGATCTTCTGCCACGTACTATGTTGCATAGTGATGCGGCTTTAGACGTTTTGGATTACTGCAATGCTGAACAAAGGATCGAAACTTTAAGTTCTCATTAATAAGGTAAGCGCGAGACTAGAGGGCGTAAAAAGGAAGGCCCTGTTTAAAATGAAAGGAAAACAATGAAATGCTGATAAATTGCTTAAGCAAGGAAGGGGTTCTTCTCATCTTCTGGCTTCTTCACCACGTTAGTGGTTGCTTTAGCGTTGATCTCATGATGCAGGCAATTGTTGCCAGCGCCTTGCTGTCTCCTATGCCTTCTGTGCCATTAGCTGCCGCACCTTGTGCTGCCGAAGTCTTCTCTGCCGAAGCTTCTGCTGCCGAAGCTTTAAGAGCAGGGTCAGCCGGCTTCTTCTTCGTTTCCCTGACATCCTTTTCTTCCTTGATTTCTCGCAACGTCAACTTGGGCAGGGGGTCGACGGTTTCTTGCTGTGACCCGAACTTCGCAGCAATCCTCTGAAAGTCGCGATCACAATTGTCCGAGCATGAGAAACTTCCATAGACTGTGATGTTTGTTCCGTTGTTCCCAGGCATTTTCAGCTTGAGATATGCATAGTGCGGCACAGCCATGAACTTGGCATAAGCTGGTCTCCCGAGTATAGCGTGATACTGTGACTCCCAGTTCACTACTTCAAACTCGATCTTCTCCTTCCTGAAATTGTCGGTTTTGCCAAAGATGACATTCAGGTAAACTTTGCCAAGAGAGTAGCCCGGTGCGGTTGGAAGGATCCCGTGAAAGCAGGTGTCTGTTTCTTCTAGCATCCTCATGGTGATCCCCATAATTTTGATTGTGTCGACGAATATCAGGTTTAACCCACTTCCACCATCCATGAAGACTTTGCTCATCTTGAACCCCCCGATTTGTGCCTCGACTACTAAGGCCGCGTGTCCTGGTTTTGGTATGGTCATCGGGTGATCTGCTCGACTGAACGTAATGTTCTGGGAGGACCACTCGACGTATTCGGGGATGTTCGCCATGATGCTTTCTGCCAAGTTAATCTCTCGGGTGAGCTTCTTCATCTCTCTTCTCGAGACACCTGTCCTATGGATCATGCTCATCTGCCCCCGTGGAGGTGGGAACGCCTCGTTGGGTTGATGAGGTTGAGCCTGCTGGACTTGGTGCTGCGGTGGGGTGGGGGTGGTGGTGGTAGCTGCCCGGCTGACTGCTGGATGAGTTTGTGCATGTCAAGGAACTGCAAACAGTCCCTGAGCAGGTGACTTGACTTTGTTTTACCGTCCTTAGAGTCGACATACGAGTGCAGGTAGCAAGGGGCGTTGATCTGCTCAGCGTAGGGCAGTTCGGGAGTTCTCTGCTGTCATGGTTTATAATTGCCGCGGTTCCCAGAGTTATTCCGATTACCGTCCTGCCGATCGTCTCTTCTATCGTCATATCGGTCGTCCTGCCGATCGGAGTACCCTGCGGCTACTAGGTTGTTATCATCGTAATTTCGGTTCTTCCTTCTCTTGTGACGATCCCTTCGGCCACCCGAGTCGTGCTTCGGCTGATCATCGTCTTCGTCGTCACTGCGCTGTCGTGGCCTTCGCACATTGTCCTCACCATCAGCCCAGCTGTTGGCGATTTCCATTAACTTGGTTATGGTTTTCGCCTTTTTGTGCCCAAGTTCTTCTATGTAGCTCTCACGCCGGACGCCATCGCTGAATGCGTCGATTGCTCTATCGACAGATACATCTTCGGCAGCATTCAGGAGTTTGGTGAATCTCCCGATGTATGAGCGCATCGACTCCTTCTACTTTTGTTGGCAATTCCGTAACTCTTCAATCCCGACCGGTCTCTTGTATGTTGCTTGGAAATTGGCAACGAAGGCGTCTACTAGGTCGTCCCATGATTTGATGGAACCTTTCGGCAGCCCCCTTAGCCAGGCTCGCGCTGAATCCTTCAAGTAAAGCTGCAAGCACTGCATTGCTGCTATCTGGTTCCCCTTGTGCAGAATCACGGTCTGCAGGTAGTCGTCTATCCAAGATCTTGGTTCCTACTGCCCATCGTATTTGGCAGCTTCGGTAGGAGTGGGCTTGAACTTTTTGGGTGGCATCGTCTCACGGATTTTGTAACTTAAACAATCGGCTCCCCTGAGTTCGCCGTCGTACTTGTCACATCCCACTTTTCAAACCTTGCATATTTTCTAGCTTTAAAAATTTGGGCCAACAAAACTTTTATTTATCTTGCTACCTAGTGTGCATGGCTTGAGGTTTTGATTAGATTTGTTAGTAGTAAATGTTAAAATACAACTCCTCACACTAAAACCCTTAGTAACAAGCCTTTGTACCAAAAATTTAAAAGAGGAAACTCTTCATGATACCACTTGTGAAACACACCCCACCCAACTTCTCTTCTTAGAACAATTTTTCCTCTTAACCAAAAGCTTGGGTGCATGAGTGCATGCAAGCACAAGACACCTTTTTCTCTCCATGCACCATGCCCCCTCTCTTTTTCTCTCCCCATAGGGTAAACCCTAGGATAAGGGGGACACTTCCCCCTCTCTTTTCTTGGCATGTGGCCGTGGCCATGAACCCCTCCTATTTTCTTCTTTTCACCACCACTTTGATCTCCCTTTTTTCTAACAAACCCTAGAGGGCAACCACCCCCTCTCCTCTCACCCCCTCTCTTTTTTTTGTATGCATGGCCGGGGCAGGGTGGCATGCACCACCCCTCCAGCCCACCTCATTCTGGCCCGCACCACACCTCTTTTTAGACCCCCTGGACTCCTCTCCCTCTCCCCAACTCGGCCCAAGGCCAAGGCACAGCCCACCCTAACCCTAGCCTGGAGGGCACGAGCGCCAGAGACTCCCGCGCGGGGCGACGACGCACGCGCGCCTCGGCTGCCGCTCGGCGCCTCGACTCCCTCTGCCTCGTAAACGCGCGCACCGCCTCGACTCCCCCGCTCGCTGACGCCACCGCGCGGACGTCACCACGACCCCACCGCGATGACGCCAGCCCTCGTCTCCCGTTGGCCAGAACCACCGCCCAGCCCCGTCGCTTGCCCTCCTCCGCCTATAAAAGGGCACCCGCACCCCCACTCCGCCCTCACACACTCCCCACTCCCTTCCTCCACCTCCACCAGCGCTCCAGAGAGCGCCCAGGGCGCTGCTCTGGGCTGCTGCTCGCCACCACCCGGCGGAGCCCTGCCCGGTGATCACCGCCATCGGAGAAGACGGGGAGGTGCTGCAAGAGCTCCAAACGCCGCCATCCTCTCTTCTTCGCCCAGCCCCTCCCTGCCACCTCATACGTCATCCTAACCCTTCTCCTCGCCGTGCCAGGGTCGCCGGACGTCGCCGCCCCACGCCCTGCTGCCGGACGCCTTGACGGGGAAAGTGCTGCCGGGAGCCACGACGACGGAGTAGACGCCGCCGAGCCGCCCCTGGACGACCCCACGCCACCCCTGCCTCGCCCTACTCTCGCCGTCGACGACCCGCCGCCCTCCGGTGAGTTCCCAGGCCGCCGCCCGCTTCTTCTCTGCCGAGCACGGCCGCCCGATCGTGCCCGCGCGTGCGTGGAGGAAACGATGGCCATGGGCCGTCGGATCCCCATCCGACGCCTGCATGGGCCATGCAGGCCAGGTGGCCATGCAAGGCCTGGCCCGCCCCGGGCCCCCCTTCTTTTCTTTTTGTTTTCTTCTTTTTTCTTTCCCGCCCGCGTGGAAAATCCCCCTGGGCCGGCCCGATTCGCTCACTGCACGGCCCAACTCCCTTTCCCGCCCGTTTTCGTTTAAATTTTTGTTTAAACTTTTCCTGTTTTTGTATATAAAACCTGTGAACCAAATCGCCTATAATTTGAGATCCTTAATTCGAAATCAAATGAAACCAACTACGTTAGAACCAGATTTTCAATACCTTTCACATGCCACTGGCCCCATATTTTTAGGATTTTTTTTACACAAATTTTAGTGTAATAAACTTGCTCTTTGTATTCTGTACACTCCACAAAAATCCTAAATTCATAGAATTAATATTTTTGACTGATTCCAATTGTGTTAATCTTGTTTTATTGTTGTCCATCTGAGAAAAATAATATTGGTCCCTGTTTAGATTAATTCTGGATCGTTTATAAAAATGTTATGTCACATGAAATGTTGTCCTTTTTAAACACTTGTTCTTTTTAATTGATTTCCACCTCAACCCTTTTTCCACCATAAATTTGGCCAAATCATGTTTTCACTTTAATACAACATATACCCCTGCATGCTTTGTCTTATTCTCTCAAAAACTTGATTCTTGAGTTATGTGTTGATTGTATGTTGCCCTTTTGTTTTCGCGACGCTAGATACGAACGTGGGAGAAGCCGAAGGAGAGGATTTTGGAGAAGGTGTTGAAGAAGACCAGGGACTAGCCGGCCAAGGCAAGCCATTTACCTTGACTCCTTGATTTTTCTATGTTCTTGGTTGAGATCCTTTTTATTCTTCCCCATCTTGATCCTTTGCTTTTTTCGGTTGGATAATTCTCTTCTTGACATACTTGCCGCCAAGTTTGTATTTATTCCCTCTCGGTAGATTCGCGTACTTACTCTAAGTATGTGGATTAAAACTCACTCATTTGACACCTCCTAAATTCTAGTACAAACTTGGGTTAACATCATGATTATTGCTCCAATTTTTGATTATCTTCATCCATGCTCCATGTAAGTATGGGTGTTGTTGACACCCTTCGTGGTATGATGGCAACCTTGATGCTATTGTACCCCTTAGTTCACACATAAACTTTAGGTTGGGAAAACCCTCAAGGTCTTACCTTGTTGTAAAAGTTTTTCTTAAAAACCTTGGGAAGATGAGATCTTGCCCATGTGTAACTTTGAGTAAAGGTTTAAAGAAAACAATATTGGGGTTTTGAAGGAGAAGTGGTATGGTAACTTGGTTTTGGGAAAAACAACACATGGTTCTATGTATTCGCCCGGAACAACCTTCTAGCGCAACCACAATATCCAAAGTGGGCACGGGCTTAGTCCGTAGTTTGTTGAATTTAACGTGAGATACCTTCACCACTCTCTAGGAGGGTCACGATGACCTCTGACACCGGGTTGCGTTCTGAAGGAGGCAATACACTGCATTAACTTGCAGCCGGACGATTACTGAGGGTCTTCTGTCGTGGCGCCGGAGATACGCTCAAAAAGGAGGTATGCTGCCGGGGTGCCGAGAAGGGATAAGCCCGCAGGGAAGGGCTCATGTTAAGGGAGACAGGCGAAAGACTATGACCGATTATCCGAGTCTCGCATACTTTCGTATGACAATCCGGGGATGATCCCGGCGGATTTATCGGTTCTTGTGGGGAAAGTGCGCAAACTCTGCAGAGTCAAATCTATTCGAATAGCCGCGTCCGCGGTCATGGACAGTTGTGATGGCCGTTGCTTAGCTGTGTTGAGTTTTGTTTTAGAAATGCTTTGCAAAGAAAGAAAATGTTTCTGTTGGTACTTGGAGTACTGGAAAAATAGTAGTGGCCATGGTGAGATGGTCGGAAAGGAAATAAAAATTGGGTCTACCCTTCCTAGGTGTTTATGTCGTGAAGAGTCTTCTTAAATTAATTCATGTAGGGATGTCTTAGATGAATCTTTAAGTGTCTCCTTCGCCCATGAAGTTGAGATGCCAACTCCACCAAAACACTTCTTCTCTCCTACATAACATATTCTTAAATGAAACTAGATATTCCCTCTTGATCTCCTAGTTTAGTACTCGGTACCTTGTTATGTTACTTTGTAAATGGTTTGCGAGTACAATTCAATATGTACTCACGGCTTTGTCCCTGGCTATTTACTTGGCCAGACTACGAGGAGGATTTCGAAGATGATGGTGGTTATCAGGACGACTATGCGACTTAGGACGTTTCCCGGTCAGCTGCCTGTAGGGTTTTAAGGCATGACTTGGGCCCGACGAAGTTGATTTGTATCCGCTGCTTTTGAATGTTTGAATTCAGCCCGATGTGGCCATTTGTGTAAGACTTGGTCATAAGACCGTTTGTAAGACTATTTATTATTTCGGTACTATGTAATGGATGTTGTAACTCTGTTTATCAGTTCGGTTATGTGCTCATGTTACACTGATCATGGGATCATGAGTGAATGCATAACGGGTATTTCGGACAGTTGGTCCGGGGTGCCACAGAGCTGGTATCAGAGCCATCCTGACTCTAGGGAAAGCCATAGTTAGCATGGACGTTAAAATTAGGGCAAAACTATTTTTAATATCAAAAACGAGATGACTCTAAGCTGAAAGAATGCCTAGTCTCTCCCCTAAATTTTTCTCCTTAGAGATAAACTACTTGCATTAATCTTAACTGTTTTATATTATGTATCTTAAAATTTGGCACACTTATCATATTACTACTTGTATTAACCTTAAAATTTTGTGTAGATGGAGGAAGTTATGTACACCCGGAGCCGTCAGGTGGGAGAGTCGCAGCCCTTGTTCCTCTTTGAGACTGCCCTGCTCGACGTGTGTCACGCCGTCGGTCGCCTTCGCCCCGAGGTGAAGGGCGGGCAGATGGAGCCTCATGACGGGGACTTGTCCTGGATGATCGTCTGCACTATCCGGGGCTCCCACGTCAAGCAGCTCCCGGAGTTCGAGATCCAGCTGTTCGAGCGCACGTGGGAGGACGGTTTGATCCGTGCGCTTCAGGCAGCTCTTGCACGCCTCACCTACCACCACCGTGCCGAGCTCGAGGAGATGAACCTCCCTTATGCTCACTTTGGGCGGCGTGACGAGGAGGGGCTTCCCACTATCGTGCCGTACGTCTGCCCCCTCGGACGCCACGCTGCCCAGATGGAGTTCATCCTCGGCAAGACCCAGAACAGCCTCGATATCAGCCGGATGGAGCAGGAGATGCTGAAGAACGAGCTGGACGAGACCAAGGCGGACCTTGCGGAGATGAGGAAGAGAGCTCGCCGTCAGCGCAAGCTCAAGCTCCGGGCAAGAGAGGCCAAGTACATGCTTAAGGTGAAGGTGAAGCACCTTAAGACCGCACTCCGCGAGGCCGAGACCAAGATAGAGGAGCTTGAGGATGATGGCGAGGATCTCCGTAAGGAGAATGCTGCACTTCTTAGCGACGATGATGACTACATGGATGAAGAAGGGTATGATTGGAACAACCCGTCCGAGGAGGAAGATGAGGATGATATGGACTTCATCAACGATGAGCCGGAGGAGCCAGCACCCTCTACCCCTCGTGAGTCGTCCGAGGAGGAAGACCCCGAGGAGCCGCCGTTTGAGGAGCCGCCGACCAAGGATGACACCATCATCCTTGACGACGACTAGTTTGCGCACCGCACTATCGCTAGCTATGTTATGTTATGATGTCCTTGATGTAATCGCGTAGACGATGTTGGTCCCATGGTGACCTTGATGTGTGAACTTTGAGCTTTTGGTGATGCTTATGTTGTGATGATGGATGCTTTTGGTTTTCATGCTTTCTTTATCTTTCAAGCTTGTTTTCAGCAAGTTTTTATGCATCATGTCACCCTTCCCCTTAGAAAGAACTCGCCTATCAAAGTTGTTCCCTTTTTGTCTTATGCCTTCATCTTATCAGATGGTTGACACTCGCCGAGGCGCGCACAATGACCCTCCACCACCTCCACCTGAACCCAATATGGCTCAAATCCTTCGCATCCTTATGGAAGACCGTCAAGCCGCCCGCGCTGAAAGCCAAGCGAACATTGCGGCTCTGCAGAACATTGCGCAGCTTGCCGCGGGAAACAACAACAATGGAGGAGATGGTGAAGACGGCCCAAGATCCAAGCTTAGGGACTTCCAGAATACCAATCCACCGGTTTTCACCAAGTGCACCGCCCCTCTTGATGCGGACGATTGGCTCCGTACAATCGAGAACAATCTGGAAGTCGCGGCCGTGGGCGAGAATGAGAAGGTGGTCCTTGCCACTCACTTTCTCGCCGGACCCGCAAGAGCTTGGTGGGAGAATATCAAGGCAATGCAAGCTGCTGACCATGTGATCACTTGGGAGGAATTCACCACTAAGTTCCGCAAAGCCCACATCCCTTCTGGGTTAATCAAGATCAAGAGAGATGAGTTCTTCAACCTTAAGCAGAACAATGGTAGTGTGATTGACTACCTGGATAAGTTCAACACCTTGGCTCGATATGCACCACAGGACACTGATACTGATGAGAAGAAGAGGGACCGTTTCCTTAATGGTCTTCATGAAGAGATTCAGAGTATTCTCGTGGCCGTTCCTTACCCTGATCTGGAAACTCTGGTGGATGCCGCCATCATGGTGGAGTCCAAGCGCAAGGCAGCCTATGAAACCCGCAAGCGCAAGATGCAGCAGCAACAGCAGAGTGGACCCAGCAATGCTAGGTTCCGCGGCCAGCCTCCACCAAGGCCGGCGCCCCAGCCTCAGCGAGCGCCAGCCCCTGCTTATCGTCCCTCCAACAACAACACCAACCGCCAGAATGTGCAGCCTCGTACTGGAGGAGGAAACTTCAACAACAACCCCCGCAACAACCCGAATGCTCGCCCTCAAGGAGAAGGGTGTTTCGCTTGTGGACAGCCTGGACATTTTTCTCGTGAATGCCCCTCCAAGATGAATCCTGCTCAGCGCCCCAATGCACCAAGACCAAATCAAGGCCAAGCTCGTGCTGCAACTGGGAGGAAGCCCCCACCTAAGAAGCAAGCCAATACTGCTAGAGGACACCTGAACCATGCCAATGCTGAAGAAGCTGAAGAATCTCCTGATATTGTGCTGGGTACGTTCCTAGTCCACTCCACCCCCGCCAAAGTTCTTTTTGATTCCGGTGCATCACATTCCTTTGTTACCGAACCCTTTGTTAAAAAGAGTAAAATGACACCTACCCTCATGAGAAGACTCATGCTTGTTCAAATACCTGGATCCACCGCTAAAGCCCGCTTATCCTGCAAACAAGTTCCCATAGAAATCCTAGGCGTTCCTTTTCAAGCAGAACTCATTGTCCTAGGAGCCCAAGGGTTAGAGGTAATTCTGGGGATGGATTGGATGACTAAATACCAAGGCCACATTGATTGTGCCCAAAAGTCTATCACCTTAACCAATAGCGAAGGAATCCAAATAAAATACACCGCCACATGCCTTCATCTAAAGCCTTCTGTAAGCAAAGTGTCGCTGGAACCCCCATCGATCTTGTCCCAATCGTTTGTGAGTATCCAGATGTTTTCCCAGAAGAATTGCCCGGTATGCCCCCTGATAGGGATATCGAGTTCATCATCGAACTTATCCCTGGAACAGCACCCATAGCACAAAGGCCTTATCGCATGAATCCCCAAGAGCTGATAGAACTCAAGAAGCAATTGGACGATATGTTGAGTAAAGGTCTAATCCGACCTAGTGCCTCACCATGGGGATCTCCCGTGATATTCGTGGACAAGCGAGACGGTACCATCCGCCTGTGCGTGGATTACCGAAGACTCAACGACGTAACCATCAAGAACAAGTATCCCCTTCCCAAGATCGAAGATTTGTTTGATCAAATGAATGGAGCCCGAGTTTTCTCCAAGATCGATCTCCGTACTGGTTACCATCAGCTCAAAGTACGCGAGTCGGATATCCCCAAAACAGCCTTCACCACCCGTTACGGATTGTTTGAGTACACCGTAATGTCCTTTGGCTTAACCAATGCTCCAGCTTACTTCATGAACCTGATGAACAAAGTCTTCATGGATTACCTCGACAAGTTTGTTGTGGTATTCATTGATGACATCCTAATCTATTCAAAATCTGAAGAAGAGCATGAGGAACACCTACGCCTTGTTTTGGGCACCCTGAGGGAACATAAGCTCTACGCTAAGTTTAGCAAGTGTCAGTTTTGGCTCAAGGAAGTCGGGTTTCTTGGCCACGTACTGTCTGCCGGAGGAGTATCTGTCGACCCCTCTCTCATCAAGTCTATCATGGATCGAAAGCCGCCAACAAACCCAACCGAAGTGAGGTCCTTCCTCGGATTGGCGGGATATTACCGCAAGTTTGTAGAAGGATTCTCAAGTATCGCCAAACCCATGACCCAACTTCTCAAGAAAGGCAGGAAATTTGAGTGGACCGAAAAATGTGAAGAAAGTTTCCAAGAGCTCAAGAAGCGTCTTGTGTCCGCCCCTATCCTCACCATGCCAGATGTCACCAAGGACTTTGTAATTTATTGCGACGCTTCCAAGCTCGGACTTGGTAGTGTTCTGATGCAAGAAGGAAAGGTAATTGCCTACCTCTCCCGACAACTGAAGCCACACGAGGAAAATTATCCCACTCATGACCTGGAACTAGCTGCCGTAGTCCATGCACTCAAGACTTGGCGTCATTATCTCATCGGGAACCGGTGTGACATTTACACCGACCACAAGAGCCTCAAGTATATATTCACTCAGAGGGAGCTGAACATGCGGCAAAGAAGGTGGATAGAGCTGATAAAGGATTATGATTTGAGTATCCATTATCATCCTGGAAAGGCGAACGTGGTCGCCGACGCCCTTAGTCGCGAACCATGCTCGCTGAATGCCCGTCTCATGGTTGAGCAACCCTTGCTGTATCAAGAGTTTGAAGAGTTCGGTCTGGAACTCGTTAGCCATGGTTTTCTTGCCACACTGGAAGTAAAACCCACTCTTCGGGATCAAATTAAGGAAGCCCAGAAGGGTCATGAGAGTATCGAAGGTATCAAACGCCGTATGGACAAGGAGGAAGTAGCTGGATTTTCCGTTGATAAAGAAGGAGTCTTGTGGTATAATGGGCGCCTTTGTGTACCGACTATCCCGGAATTAAAGCACCTGATTATGGATGAAGCTCATAACACTCCTTACTCCATTCATCCCGGTGGAACAAAAATGTATCAAGATCTCAAGGAGACTTTCTGGTGGCATGGAATGAAGCGTGACATTGCTCTCTTCATTGCTAAGTGTGACGTGTGTCAACGGATCAAAGCGGAGCATCAACGCCCTGCAGGTTTACTTCAGCCCCTAAAGGTCCCTCTATGGAAGTGGGAGGAAGTGGGAATGGACTTCATTACTGGACTTCCACGGTCAAGCCGCGGACACGATTCCATCTGGGTAATTGTGGATCGCCTTACCAAGGTCGCCCACTTCATCCCGGTTAGGACCACCTACAATGGCCGAGATTTAGCCGACCTCTACATATCCCGGATAGTTAGCCTGCATGGTGTACCCAAGACCATTGTCTCTGACCGAGGACCTCAATTCACCTCTCGGTTCTGGAAGAAGTTGCATGAAGCCCTGGGAACTAAGCTCTCCTTCAGCACTGCTTATCATCCACAGACTGGTGGACAAACGGAACGTGTGAATCAGATTCTGGAAGATATGCTTCGCGCCTGTGTTCTAGCTTATGGAACCAAATGGGAGAATTGTTTGCCTTTCGCCGAGTTCTCTTACAATAATAGCTACCAAACCAGCCTCCAGATGGCGCCTTTTGAAGCCCTCTATGGACGAAAATGCCGCACCCCTCTTAACTGGTCGGAAACCGGAGAAAGCCAAGTGTTTGGGCCTGACATACTTCGAGAAGCTGAAGAACAAGTCCAACTCATCCGAGACCGTTTGAAAGCTGCCCAATCCCGCCAGAAAAGCTACGCCGACCCCAAGCGTCGTGATTTAACCTTCAACACCGGGGATTTTGCTTATCTCCGGGTAACACCTCTCAAGGGAATGCAGCGTTTCCATGTCAAGGGCAAGTTGGCACCAAGGTACATTGGTCCCTTCAAGGTCCTTGCCCGCCGCGGTGAAGTCTCATACCAACTAGAGCTACCCGCAGAACTGTCAGAGTTTCATGATGTCTTCCATGTCTCCCAACTCCGGAAATGCCTCCAAGTGCCCGATAAGCCCGAAGTGTTCAAGAACATCGACCACCGCTCTATCAACCTAAACCAGGATTTAACCTACCGCGAGAAGCCACTTCGAATCCTGGAAGAGGCCGTAAGGGTCACTCGCAGAAGGAAGATCAAGTTTTTCAAGGTCCAGTGGAGTAATCATTCTGAGGAGGAAGCCACCTGGGAACGGGAGGATTATCTTAGGAGCGAGTTCCCATATCTCTTCAGCTCTTAGTTCCGGAATCTCGGGACGAGATTCTTTTAAGGGGGGAAGGTCTGTCACATCCCACTTTTCAAACCTTGCATATTTTCTAGCTTTAAAAATTTGGGCCAACAAAACTTTTATTTATCTTGCTACCTAGTGTGCATGGCTTGAGGTTTTGATTAGATTTGTTAGTAGTAAATGTTAAAATACAACTCCTCACACTAAAACCCTTAGTAACAAGCCTTTGTACCAAAAATTTAAAAGAGGAAACTCTTCATGATACCACTTGTGAAACACACCCCACCCAACTTCTCTTCTTAGAACAATTTTTCCTCTTAACCAAAAGCTTGGGTGCATGAGTGCATGCAAGCACAAGACACCTTTTTCTCTCCATGCACCATGCCCCCTCTCTTTTTCTCTCCCCATAGGGTAAACCCTAGGATAAGGGGGACACTTCCCCCTCTCTTTTCTTGGCATGTGGCCGTGGCCATGAACCCCTCCTATTTTCTTCTTTTCACCACCACTTTGATCTCCCTTTTTTCTAACAAACCCTAGAGGGCAACCACCCCCTCTCCTCTCACCCCCTCTCTTTTTTTTGTATGCATGGCCGGGGCAGGGTGGCATGCACCACCCCTCCAGCCCACCTCATTCTGGCCCGCACCACACCTCTTTTTAGACCCCCTGGACTCCTCTCCCTCTCCCCAACTCGGCCCAAGGCCAAGGCACAGCCCACCCTAACCCTAGCCTGGAGGGCACGAGCGCCAGAGACTCCCGCGCGGGGCGACGACGCACGCGCGCCTCGGCTGCCGCTCGGCGCCTCGACTCCCTCTGCCTCGTAAACGCGCGCACCGCCTCGACTCCCCCGCTCGCTGACGCCACCGCGCGGACGTCACCACGACCCCACCGCGATGACGCCAGCCCTCGTCTCCCGTTGGCCAGAACCACCGCCCAGCCCCGTCGCTTGCCCTCCTCCGCCTATAAAAGGGCACCCGCACCCCCACTCCGCCCTCACACACTCCCCACTCCCTTCCTCCACCTCCACCAGACGCTCCAGAGAGCGCCCAGGGCGCTGCTCTGGGCTGCTGCTCGCCACCACCCGGCGGAGCCCTGCCCGGTGATCACCGCCATCGGAGAAGACGGGGAGGTGCTGCAAGAGCTCCAAACGCCGCCATCCTCTCTTCTTCGCCCAGCCCCTCCCTGCCACCTCATACGTCATCCTAACCCTTCTCCTCGCCGTGCCAGGGTCGCCGGACGTCGCCGCCCCACGCCCTGCTGCCGGACGCCTTGACGGGGAAAGTGCTGCCGGGAGCCACGACGACGGAGTAGACGCCGCCGAGCCGCCCCTGGACGACCCCACGCCACCCCTGCCTCGCCCTACTCTCGCCGTCGACGACCCGCCGCCCTCCGGTGAGTTCCCAGGCCGCCGCCCGCTTCTTCTCTGCCGAGCACGGCCGCCCGATCGTGCCCGCGCGTGCGTGGAGGAAACGATGGCCATGGGCCGTCGGATCCCCATCCGACGCCTGCATGGGCCATGCAGGCCAGGTGGCCATGCAAGGCCTGGCCCGCCCCGGGCCCCCCTTCTTTTCTTTTTGTTTTCTTCTTTTTTCTTTCCCGCCCGCGTGGAAAATCCCCCTGGGCCGGCCCGATTCGCTCACTGCACGGCCCAACTCCCTTTCCCGCCCGTTTTCGTTTAAATTTTTGTTTAAACTTTTCCTGTTTTTGTATATAAAACCTGTGAACCAAATCGCCTATAATTTGAGATCCTTAATTCGAAATCAAATGAAACCAACTACGTTAGAACCAGATTTTCAATACCTTTCACATGCCACTGGCCCCATATTTTTAGGATTTTTACACAAATTTTAGTGTAATAAACTTGCTCTTTGTATTCTGTACACTCCACAAAAATCCTAAATTCATAGAATTAATATTTTTGACTGATTCCAATTGTGTTAATCTTGTTTTATTGTTGTCCATCTGAGAAAAATAATATTGGTCCCTGTTTAGATTAATTCTGGATCGTTTTTAAAAAATGTTATGTCACATGAAATGTTGTCCTTTTTAAACACTTGTTCTTTTTAATTGATTTCCACCTCAACCCTTTTTCCACCATAAATTTGGCCAAATCATGTTTTCACTTTAATACAACATATACCCCTGCATGCTTTGTCTTATTCTCTCAAAAACTTGATTCTTGAGTTATGTGTTGATTGTATGTTGCCCTTTTGTTTTCGCGACGCTAGATACGAACGTGGGAGAAGCCGAAGGAGAGGATTTTGGAGAAGGTGTTGAAGAAGACCAGGGACTAGCCGGCCAAGGCAAGCCATTTACCTTGACTCCTTGATTTTTCTATGTTCTTGGTTGAGATCCTTTTTATTCTTCCCCATCTTGATCCTTTGCTCTTTCGGTTGGATAATTCTCTTCTTTGACATACTTGCCGCCAAGTTTGTATTTATTCCCTCTCGATAGATTCGCGTACTTACTCTAAGTATGTGGATTAAAACTCACTCATTTGACACCTCCTAAATTCTAGTACAAACTTGGGTTAACATCATGATTATTGCTCCAATTTTTGATTATCTTCATCCATGCTCCATGTAAGTATGGGTGTTGTTGACACCCTTCGTGGTATGATGGCAACCTTGATGCTATTGTACCCCTTAGTTCACACATAAACTTTAGGTTGGGAAAACCCTCAAGGTCTTACCTTGTTGTAAAAGTTTTTCTTAAAAACCTTGGGAAGATGAGATCTTGCCCATGTGTAACTTTGAGTAAAGGTTTAAAGAAAACAATATTGGGGTTTTGAAGGAGAAGTGGTATGGTAACTTGGTTTTGGGAAAAACAACACATGGTTCTATGTATTCGCCCGGAACAACCTTCTAGCGCAACCACAATATCCAAAGTGGGCACGGGCTTAGTCCGTAGTTTGTTGAATTTAACGTGAGATACCTTCACCACTCTCTAGGAGGGTCACGATGACCTCTGACACCGGGTTGCGCTCTGAAGGAGGCAATACACTGCATTAACTTGCAGCCGGACGATTACTGAGGGTCTTCTGTCGTGGCGCCGGAGATACGCTCAAAAAGGAGGTATGCTGCCGGGGTGCCGAGAAGGGATAAGCCCGCAGGGAAGGGCTCATGTTAAGGGAGACAGGCGAAAGACTATGACCGATTATCCGAGTCTCGCATACTTTCGTATGACAATCCGGGGATGATCCCGGCGGATTTATCGGTTCTTGTGGGGAAAGTGCGCAAACTCTGCAGAGTCAAATCTATTCGAATAGCCGCGTCCGCGGTCATGGACAGTTGTGATGGCCGTTGCTTAGCTGTGTTGAGTTTTGTTTTAGAAATGCTTTGCAAAGAAAGAAAATGTTTCTGTTGGTACTTGGAGTACTGGAAAAATAGTAGTGGCCATGGTGAGATGGTCGGAAAGGAAATAAAAATTGGGTCTACCCTTCCTAGGTGTTTATGTCGTGAAGAGTCTTCTTAAATTAATTCATGTAGGGATGTCTTAGATGAATCTTTAAGTGTCTCCTTCGCCCATGAAGTTGAGATGCCAACTCCACCAAAACACTTCTTCTCTCCTACATAACATATTCTTAAATGAAACTAGATATTCCCTCTTGATCTCCTAGTTTAGTACTCGGTACCTTGTTATGTTACTTTGTAAATGGTTTGCGAGTACAATTCAATATGTACTCACGGCTTTGTCCCTGGCTATTTACTTGGCCAGACTACGAGGAGGATTTCGAAGATGATGGTGGTTATCAGGACGACTATGCGACTTAGGACGTTTCCCGGTCAGCTGCCTGTAGGGTTTAAGGCATGACTTGGGCCCGACGAAGTTGATTTGTATCCGCTGCTTTTGAATGTTTGAATTCAGCCCGATGTGGCCATTTGTGTAAGACTTGGTCATAAGACCGTTTGTAAGACTATTTATTATTTCGGTACTATGTAATGGATGTTGTAACTCTGTTTATCAGTTCGGTTATGTGCTCATGTTACACTGATCATGGGATCATGAGTGAATGCATAACGGGTATTTCGGACAGTTGGTCCGGGGTGCCACAGTACTCCTGATCCTCATCCGAAGAATCACTGTCGTTGTCCTTCCTAGCGGCGCGTCGCCGCCTTGCTTTGTCGATCCTGCTCTGAGTGATTTCATCCCGAGAATCTCTCGCATGATGTTTTGAACCACTGGCCTGCACCGTGGTCTTTTCCTTTTGCGGTACTAGATTATTTCCCAATATCGCGAGACTCTCCAGGGCGCCTCGATGAGCTTGAGCCATGGATCCTTCAGGGCGCTGGTTGATGAGGTATGCGGCGAGGTTGGCCGTTGCTCCTGCAACAGTTTTCGGCCGTGGAATGCCCGCGGTATCCGTAGTCACAAAGGACTTAGTCAGGTTTGACGTTATTTCTCTGGCGTCATCTTCCGAAAGCCTGGATAGTCTCGACCGGTGCTTGCCTGCTCCCTGAGTGTTTCGGGAGGCGCTCCCTTGCGAGCCTCTTCGTCGTTCGCTGGATCGGTCTGTCGCGGATAATCGTCTCTAGAGGGTGGCTTGCTCTTTCGACATGTGCTCCCGGTTTTTCTCTAGTATAGAGCGATAAGCATTGAGGGTTCCAACCGAGGTTCCTGCAGGGAGCGGTGTGTTGTTGAGTAATGCTGCCCTGGATGCTGCCCACTCCTCGTCCGCGATGGTGTAGTCGCTGTCGTGGTTGCTGGCGCTGTTTTCAAAACTTGCCCTTCTACTGGAACGGGGAGTATGGTCTCCGTCTTCTCTGCGCCTTGTGTTTCCCGTGTTATTGGCGACATAAACCTGGTGGTGTGCCGTCCTTCGGGTGGTTCCCTGGACGATGCTGTCGATATTGTCCTCTCCCGATGAATACTGGGCATTGCAGATGAACGGCGTGTCGCTCGATCCCAGCCCATGCCTGGTGTCGCAGTTCAAGCAGTACGAAGTTAATTCCGAAGATGTGGGATCGTCGGATCCTACCGACATGGAAGACACGGAGCGTGGAGTCGAGGGTGCGGGCGAACTTGTCGAGCCTGTCAGACCAGCCGAAAGGTCGAGTGATGATGACGCACTTGGACTCGTCGATCCGGAGGTGGGGGATTCCAGCAGTCGAAGGATTCCTTCCGCGTTGACGTTGTAGTGGACGCTACCGAAGGTCATCTCCGTGTTTCCTTGTAGATCTGAGAAGGTTGAGCGGGAGGAATCGCTGTGCGGAGTGAACTCATAGGAGCCAAAACGAGTCGGGCTTCCCAGGTTTGGCGATGACGGTGTCGATGGAGTTGCTGATGAAGCTGCTGGTGAAGCCGCTGATACGTCTCCGACGTATCGATAATTTCTTATGTTCCATGCCACATTATTGATGTTATCTACATGTTTTATGCACACTTTATGTCATATTCGTGCATTTTCTGGAACTAACCTATTAACAAGATGCCGAAGTGCCAGTTGCTGTTTTCTGCTGTTTTTGGTTTCAGAAATCCTAGTAAGGAAATATTCTCGAATTGACGAAATCAAAGCCCAGGGGCCTATTTTCTCCGAAGCTTCCAAGTCCGAAGGAGAGACGAAGAGGGGCCACGGAGGGGCCACACTATAGGGCGGCGCAGCCCCCTTGGCCGCGCCGCGTGGTGTGGGGCCCCGTGCCGCCTCTTGACCTGGCCTTCCGCCTATAAAAAGTCTCCGTGACGAAACCCCCGTACCGAGCCACGATACGGAAAACCTTCCAGAGACGCCGCCGCCGCCGATCCCATCTCGGGGGATCCAGAGATCGCCTCCGGCACTGCCGGAGAGGGGAATCATCTCCCGGAGGACTCTACGCCGCCATGGTCGCCTCCGGTGTGATGTGTGAGGAGTCTACCCCTGGACTATGGGTCCATAGCAGTAGCTAGATGGTTGTCTTCTCCCCATTGTGCTATCATTGTCGGATCTTGTGAGCTGCCTAACATGATCAAGATCATCTATCTGTAATTCTATATGTTGCATTTGTTGGGATCCGATGAATAGAGAATACTTGTTATGTTGATTATCAAAGTTATGCTATGTGTTGTTTATGATCTTGCATGCTCTCCGTTATTAGTAGATGCTCTGGCCAAGTTGATGCTAGTAACTCCAAGAGGGAGTATTTATGCTCGATAGTGGGTTCATGTCTCCGTGAATCTGGAGGGTGACAAGAACCACTAAGGTTTTTTTTTTTGAAGATAAGAACCACTAAGGTTACGGATGTGCTGTTGCCACTAGGGATAAAACATTAGTGCTATGTTCAAGGATGTAGTCACTAGTTACATTACGCACCATACTTAATGCAATTGTCTGTTGTTAGCAACTTAATACGGGGGTTCGGATGATAACCTGAAGGTGGACTTTTTAGGCATAGATGCAGTTGGATGACGGTCTATGTACTTTGTCGTAATGCCCAATTAAATCTCACAATACTCATCATGATATGTATGTGCATGGTCATGCCCTCTTTATTTGTCAATTGCCCAACTGTAATTTGTTCACCCAACATGTTTATCTTATGGGAGAGACACCTCTAGTGAACTGTGGACCCCGGTCCAATTCTCTTTGAAATACAATCTACTGCAATACTTGTTCTACTGTTTTCTGCAAACAATCATCTTCCACACAATACGGTTAACTCTTTGTTACAGCAAGCGGGTGAGATTGACAACCTCACTGTTTCGTTGGGGCAAAGTACTTTGGTTGTGTTGTGCAGGTTCCACGTTGGCGCCGGAATCCCTGGTGTTGCGCCGCACTACATCCCGCCGCCATCAACCTTCAACGTGCTTCTTGGCTCCTCCTGGTTCGATAAACCTTGGTTTCTTTCTGAGGGGCTTGCTCTGCGCATCATACCTTCCTCTTGGGGTTGCCCAACGAACGTGTGAAATACACGCCATCAAGCTCTTTTCTCTGGCTTGTTGCCGGAGATCAAGACACGCTGCAAGGGGAGTCTCCACTTCTCAATCTCTTTACTTTGTTTTTGTCTTGCTTAGTTTTATTTACTACTTTGTTTGCTGCACTAAATCAAAATACAAAAAAATTAGTTGCTAGTTTTACTTTATTTGCTATCTTGTTTGCTATATCTAAAACACACAAAAAAATTAGTTTACTTGCATTTACTTTATCTAGTTTGCTTTATTTACTGTTGCTAAAATGGCCAACGCTGAAAACACTAAGTTGTGTGACTTCACAACCACAAATAATAATGATTTCTTATGCACACCTATTGCTCCACCTACTACAGCGGAATTCTTTGAAATTAAACCTGCTTTACTGAATCTTGTTATGCGAGAGCAATTTTCTGGTGTTAGTTCTGATGATGCTGCTGCCCATCTTAATAATTTTGTTGAATTATGTGAAATGCAAAAATATAAAGATGTAGATGGTGATATTATTAAACTAAAATTGTTCCCTTTCTCATTAAGAGGAAGAGCTAAAGATTGGTTGCTATCTCTGCCTAAGAATAGTATTGATTCATGGACTAAATGCAAGGATGCTTTTATTGGTAGATATTATCCCCTGCTAAAATTATATCTTTGAGGAGTAGCATAATGAATTTTAAACAATTAGATACTGAACATGTTGCTCAAGCTTGGGAAAGAATGAAATCTCTGGTTAAAAATTGCCCAACCCATGGACTGACTACTTGGATGATCATCCAAACCTTCTATGCAGGACTAAATTTTTCTTCGCGGAATTTATTGGATTCAGCTGCTGGAGGTACCTTTATGTCCATCACTCTTGGTGAAGCAACAAAGCTTCTTGATAATATGATGATCAATTACTCTGAATGGCACACGGAAAGAGCTCCACAAGGTAAGAAGGTAAATTCTGTCGAAGAAACCTCTTCCTTGAGTGATAAGATTGATGCTATTATGTCTATGCTTGTGAATGATAGGACTAATATTGATCCTAATAATGTTCCGTTAGCTTCATTGGTTGCACAAGAAGAACATGTTGATGTAAACTTCATTAAAAATAATAATTTCAACAACAATGCTTACCGGAACAATTCTAGTAACAACTATAGGCCATATCCTTATAATAATGGCAACGGCTATGGTAATTCTTATGGGAATTCTTACAACAATAATAGGAGTTCACCCCCTGGATTTGAAGCCATGCTTAAAGAATTTATTAGTACACAAACTGCTTTTAACAAATCTGTTGAAGAAAAGCTTGGGAAAATTGATATACTTGCTTCTAAAGTCGATAGTCTTGCTGCTGATGTTGATCTTTTGAAATCAAAAGTTTTGCCTAATGAGAATCATCATAATAAAATTACTACTACAGCAAATGCCATTCAAGTTAGAATTAATGAGAATATAAGATTAATGGCTGAACTGCGTGCTAGGTGGGATAGAGAAGAAAATGAAAAACTAGCTAAAGAGAAGAATATAGCTAAAGTTTGGACTATTACCACCACTAGTAATGCTAATGCTACTCATGTTGCTGCACCTCCTACTAATACTAATAAAAGAATTGGTGTTAGCAATGTTTCCACTTCTAATGCAAAGCGCGAGAAACTGCCTGAAACTGCTAAAACTGCTGTGATAAAGCTGCTGAAATTTTTTCCAACATTGGGGATGATGATCCCATTGCTTTAGATTATAATGGTTTGAATTTTGATGATTGCCACATCTCTGAAGTTATAAAGTTCTTGCAAAAACTTGCTAAAAGTCCTAATGCTAGTGCTATAAATTTGGCTTTTACACATCATATTACAAATGCTCTTATAAAAGCTAGAGAAGAGAAACTAGAGCGCGAAGCCTCTATTCCTAAAAAGCTAGAGGATGGTTGGGAGCCCATCATTAAGATGAAGGTTAAAGATTTTGATTGTAATGCTTTATGTGATCTTGGTGCAAGTATTTCTGTTATGCCTAAGAAAATTTATAATATGCTTGACTTGCCACCATTGAAAAATTGTTATTTGGATGTTAATCTTGCTGATCATTCTACAAAGAAACCTTTGGGGAAAGTTGATAATGTTCGCATTACCGTTAACAATAACCTTGTTCCCATTGATTTTGTTGTCTTGGATATTGAATGCAATGCATCTTGTCCCATTATATTGGGAAGACCTTTTCTTCGAACTGTGCTATGTTGATATGAAGGAAGGTAATATAAAATATCAATTTCCTCTCAAGAAAGGTATGGAACACTTCCCTAGAAAGAGAATGAAGGTACCTTTTGACTCTATTATGAGAACAAATTATGATGTTGACACTTCGTCTCTTGATAATACTTGATACACACTTTCTGCGCCTAGCTGAAAGGCGTTAAAGAAAAGCGCTTATGGGAGACAACCCATGTTTTTACCTACAGTACTTTGTTTTTATTTTGTGCCTTGGAAGTTGTTTACTACTGTAGCAACCTCTCCTTATCTTAGTTTTGTGTTTTGTTGTGCCAAGTTAAGCCGTTGATAGAAAAGTAAGTACTAGATTTGGATTACTGCACAGTTCCAGATTTCTTTGCTGTCACGAATCTGGGTCCACCTCCCTGTAGGTAGCTCAGAAAATTAAGCCAATTTACGTGCATGATCCTCAGATATGTACGCAACTTTCATTCAATTTGAGCATTTTCATTTGAGCAAGTCTGGTGCCATTTTAAAATTCGTCAATACGAACTGTTCTGTTTTGACAGATTCTGCCTTTTATTTCGCATTGCCTCTTTCGCTATGTTGGATGAATTTCTTTGATCCATTAATGTCCAGTAGCATTATGCAATGTCCAGAAGTGTTAAGAATGATTGTGTCACCTCTGAATATGTCAATTTATATTGTGCACTAACCCTCTAATGAGTTGTTTCAAGTTTGGTGTGGAGGAAGTTTTCAAGGATCAAGAGAGGAGTATGATGCAACATGATCAAGGAGAGTGAAAGCTCTAAGCTAGGGGATGCACCCGGTGGTTCACCCCTGCATATATCAAGAAGACTCAAGCGTCTAAGCTTGGGGATGCCTAAGGCATCCCCTTCTTCATCGACAACATTATCAGGTTCCCCCCCCTGAAACTATATTTTTATTCCATCACATCTTATGTGCTTTTTCTTGGAGCGTCGGTTTGTTTTTGTTTTTTTTTGTTTTGTTTGAATAAAATGGATCCTAGCATTCACTTTATGGGAGAGAGACACGCTCCGCTGTAGCATATGGACAAGTATGTCCTTGGTTTCTACTCATAGTATTCATGGCGAAGTTTCTCCTTCGTTAAATTGTTATATGGTTGGAATTGGAAAATGATACATGTAGTAATTGCTATAAATGTCTTGGGTAATGTGATACTTGGCAATTGTTGTGCTCATGATTAAGCTCTTGCATCATATGCTTTGCACCCATTAATGAAGAAATACATAGAGCATGCTAAAATTTGGTTTGCATATTTGGTTTCTCTAAGGTCTAGATAATTTCTAGTTTTGAGTTTGAACAACAAGGAAGACGTGTAGAGTCTTATAATGTTTTCAATATGTCTTTTATGTGAGTTTTGCTGCACCGGTTCATCCTTGTGTTTGTTTCAAATAAGCCTTGCTAGCCTAAACCTTGTATCGAGAGGGAATACTTCTCATGCATCCAAAATACTTGAGCCAACCACTATGCCATTTGTGTCCACCATACCTACCTATACTACATGGTATTTTTCCGCCATTCCAAAGTAAATTGCTTGAGTGCTACCTTTAAAATTCCATCATTCACCTTTGCAATATATAGCTCATGGGACAAATAGCTTAAAAACTATTGTGGTATTGAATATGTAATTATGCACTTTATCTCTTATTAAGTTGCTTGTTGTGCGATAACCATGTTCACTGGGGACGCCATCAACTATTCATTGTTGAATTTCATGTGAGTTGCTATGCATGTTCGTCTTGTCTGAAGTAAGAGAGATCTACCACCATATGGTTAAGCATGCATATGTTAGAGAAGAACATTGGGCCGCTAACTAAAGCCATGCTCCATGGTGGAAGTTTCAGTTTTGGACAACAATCCTCAAATCTCAAATGAGAAAATTATTAATTGTTGTTATATGCTTATGCATAAAAGAGGAGTCCATTATCTGTTGTCTATGTTGTCCCGTATGGATGTCTAAGTTGAAGAATAATCAATAGCGAGAAATCCAATGCGAGCTTTCTCCTTAGACCTTTGTACAGGCGGCATAGAGGTACCCCTTTGTGACACTTGGTAAAAACAATGCATTGTGATGACCCGGTAGTCCAAGCTAATTAGGACAAGGTGCGGGCACTATTAGTACACTATGCATGAGGCTTGCAACTTATAAGATATAATTTACATGATGCATTTGCTTTATTACTACCGTTGACAAAATTGTTTCATGTTTTCAAAATCAAAGCTCTAGCACAAATATAGCAATCGATGCTTTTCCTCTATGGAGGACCATTCTTTTACTTTCAATGTTGAGTTAGTTCACCTATCTCTCTCCACCTCAAGAAGCAAACACTTGTGTGAACTGTGCATTGATTCCTACATACTTGCTTATTGCACTTATTATATTACTCTATGCTTGACAATATCCATGAGATATACATGTTACAAGTTGAAAGCAACCGCTGAAACTTAATCTTCTTTTGTGTTGCTTCAATATCTCTACTTTGAATTATTGCTTTATGAGTTAACTCTTATGCAAGACTTATTGATGCTTGTCTTGAAGTGCTATTCATGAAAAGTCTTTGCTATATGATTCACTTGTTTACTCATGTCATATACATTGTTTCGATCGCTGCATTCACTACATATGCTTTACAAATAGTATGATCAAGATTATGATGGCATGTCACTCCAGAAATTATCTTGTTATCGTTTTACCTGCTCGGGACGAGCAGAACTAAGCTTGGGGATGCTGATACGTCTCCGACGTATCGATAATTTCTTATGTTCCATGCCACATTATTGATGTTATCTACATGTTTTATGCACACTTTATGTCATATTCGTGCATTTTCCGGAACTAACCTATTAACAAGATGCCGAAGTGCCATTCTGTTTTTGCTGTTTTTGGTTTCAGAAATCCTAGTAAGGAAATATTCTCGGAATTGGACGAAATCAAAGCCCAGGGGCCTATTTTCTCACGAAGCTTCCAGAAGTCCGAAGGAGAGACGAAGAGGGGCCACGGAGGGGCCACACTATAGGGGCGCGGCCCCCTTGGCCGCGCCGGCCTCGTGGTGTGGGGCCCCGTGCCGCCTCTTGACCTGCCCTTCCGCCTATAAAAAGTCTCCGTGACGAAACCCCCGCACCGAGAGCCACGATACGGAAAACCTTCCAGAGACGCCGCCGCGCGATCCCATCTCGGGGATCCAGGAGATCGCCTCCGGCACCTGCCGGAGAGGGGAATCATCTCCCGAGGACTCTACGCCGCCATGGTCGCCTCCGGTGTGATGTGTGAGTAGTCTACCCCCGGACTATGGGTCCATAGCAGTAGCTAGATGGTTGTCTTCTCCCCATTGTGCTATCATTGTCGGATCTTGTGAGCTGCCTAACATGATCAAGATCATCTATCTGTAATTCTATATGTTGCGTTTGTTGGGATCCGATGAATAGAGAATACTTGTTATGTTGATTATCAAAGTTATGCTATGTGTTGTTTATGATCTTGCATGCTCTCCGTTATTAGTAGATGCTCGGCCAAGTTGATGCTAGTAACTCCAAGAGGGAGTATTTATGCTCGATAGTGGGTTCATGTCTCCGTGAATCTGGAGGAGTGACAAGAACCACTAAGGTTACGGATGTGCTGTTGCCACTAGGGATAAAACATTAGTGCTATGTTCAAGGATGTAGTCACTAGTTACATTACGCACCATACTTAATGCAATTGTCTGTTGTTAGCAACTTAATACTGGAGGTTCGGATGATAACCTGAAGGTGGACTTTTTAGGCATAGATGCATTGGATGACGGTCTATGTACTTTGTCGTAATGCCCAATTAAATCTCACAATACTCATCATGATATGTATGTGCATGGTCATGCCCTCTTTATTTGTCAATTGCCCAATAATAATTTCACCCAACATGCCGTTTATCTTATGGGAGAGACACCTCTAGTGAACCGTGGACCCCGGTCCAATTCTCTTTACTGAAATACAATCTAATACTTGTTCTACTTTTTTGTAAACAATCATCTTCCACACAATACGGTTAACTCTTTGTTACAAAAGCCGGAGATTGACAACCTCACTGTTTCGTTGGGGCAAAGTACTTTGGTTGTGTTGTGAGGTTCCACGTTGGCGCCGAATCCTGGTGTTGCGCCGCACTACATCCCGCCGCCATCAACCTTCAACGTGCTTCTTGGCTCCTCCTGGTTCGATAAACCTTGGTTTCTTTCTGAGGGAAAACTTGCTGCTGTGCGCATCATACCTTTCTCTTGGGGTTGCCCAACGAACGTGTGAAATACACGCCATCAGCCGCCGGTGTCATGATTGGATCTGCCGATGACCGATCTTGTGCCGACAGGGTTCCCACAGACGGCGCCAATTGTCGAGGGTGCTCCCAATGCCCTCCGATAGGGGCTTAGGGTTGATGGAATCCCAAGCCGACACGAGACATCGGTTCGCAAGCGGGAGAGCGATTTACCCAGGTTCGGGCCCTCGATGAGGTAAAACCCTTACATCCTGCCTGTCTGTTCTTGATTATGATGACAATGGATTACAATGGGGTGCCGAATAGTTCGGCTGAGATCTCGTCGAGATGGCTAAGTACTAGGGTAACCTAGGTCTAAGCTCGTTGGCTAAGATCGCTAAGATTGATTGTGTCCCTCGCAGCCCCTCCTGGCCTTTATATAGGAGGCCAGGTCTCAAGAGGTCTAATCGGGTACGACTAGGTTTATAGTAGATCTATCTCCAGACTTTCCTTGTTCGGCTCCTTCCGTGTCTTGTATTTCAAGGAATCTTCCGCCGCACCGTCCTAGCGGCCCACCTTGCCATCGAGTGCTTCATGGGACTCCATCTAAGAAATACAGGATAGGGCAACACTGGTTACCCGAAGGGTAATGCCCACGTCACCTGGTCTTCTTTCTTCAGCTTGATCTGATTATATCCGGAGTATGCATCAAGGAAGGAGAGGCGATCGCATCCGGCTGTGGAGTCGCTATCTGATCAATACGAGGCAGCGGAAGTGGTCTTTCGGGCAGTGTTTGTTGAGGCCGGTGTAATCGATACACATACAGAAGCGGTGGTGTCCTTTTGGGCACCATGTCAGGGTTAGCCACCCACTTCCTTGAGCTCCCGAATGAATGCTTTACGGTCGATTGATTTCTCGCCGATTGCTTTCCTCTTTGGTTCGGAAATCGGCGCATTGACTTCTGCACTGGTTTGGCTGTCGGGTCAACATTAAGGGCGTGCTCAGCGAGTTCCCTGGGGATACCTGGCATGTCGGATGGTTCCCATGCAAATATCTCCGGGTCAGTGGGATGCACCTGCAGCTTCTTGGCTTCCTTTGTAGCGTCAAACTCATCAGATCTTACGTTTCGATTGTCAGCTGGTGGTTGCGTATGATCTGTGGTAGCGTCGATTGCATTGAGTTCTTCCTTGGTACCGAACTTCAGGCGATCTTCTGGAACTCCCTATCGCAGGTGTCTGATCGAGCAAAGCTCCCATGAACGGTTATTGGGGTCCCGTTGTTGCCTGGCATCTTCAGTTTTAGGTACGCATAATGAGGTACGTCTATGAATTTGGCAAACGCGGGCCTGCCGAGGATGGCATGATATTGAGACCCCCAGTCGACTACTTCGAACTCGATCTTCTCCTTCCTGAAATTGTTGGGCGTACCAAAGACTACATCCAATGATGTTTTACCAAGAGAATAAGCGGGTCGGGTCGGTATAATGCCATGTGTGAGACTCTCTTAGCATATCGACTGTTAAACCCATTGCTCTCATTGTGTTGGCGAATAGTAGGTTCAAGCCACTTCCTCCATCCATGAATACTTTTCTCATATTGTACCCTCCAATCTGCGCCTCAAGGACAAGGGCTGCATGACCTGGTCTAGGGACGACTTTCGGGTGGTCTGTCCTGTCGAAGGAGATTCTTTGCTCCGACCAGTCGATGAATTCGGGTGTGTCAACCATAGCAACTTCCACATACTTCACTTCTCGTGAGAATTTCTTGATTTCCCTTTTTGAAAAGCTGGTTTTATGGATCATGTTGACCTGCCCGCATGGCTCTGGGAACGCTTCGGCTGGTACATACTTGTCTCTTTCCATTGGTTCGTATGGCTCTGGTACATACGGTTCTGGCGGATAGCTGTAAGACCTTGTCCTCTTCTCCATTATGTGAACTCTTGACATGGCTTCGGCTCTAAGATCGGCGCCAATGACCTGCCTTGTGCCGACAAGGTTCCCACAGACGGCGCCAATTGTCGAGGGTGCTCCTCGGCAATGCCCTCCGATAGGGGCTTAGGGTTGATGGAATCCTGCAAGCTGACACGAGACATCGGTTCCCAGACAAGCGGGGAGAGCGATTTACCCAGGTTCGGGGCCCTCGATGAGGTAAAACCCTTACGTCCTGCATGTCTGTTCTTGATTATGATGATAATGGGTTACAATGGGGTGCCGAATAGTTCGGCTGAGATCTCGTCGAGATGGCTAAGTGCTATGGTGACCTAGCTCTAAGCTTTTGGTGGCTAAGATTGCTAAGATTGATTGTGTCCCTCGGCAGCCCCTCTCCTGGCCTTTATATAGGAGGCCAGGTCTCAAGAGGTCTAACCGAGTACGACTAGACTTTACAATAGATCTATCTCTAAACTTTCCTTGTTCGGCTCCTTCCGTGTCTTGTACTTCAAGGAATCTTCCGTTGCACCGTCCTAGTGACCCACCTTGCCATCGGGTACCTTCATGGGCCTCCAGCTAGACCGTATAGGGTAGAGCAACATTGGTTACCCGAAGGGTAATGCCCACGTCACGGGCGGTACCTCCAGCCGCGGTACCGGTCGCGGTACCGGCCGCGCGCCCAACACCCTGGAACTTATACTGTAAGCATGCCTCATTAGCGGTACCAGTGGCGGTACCAAGGGTGGTACCTCCAGCCATGCTCCAGTGGAGGTACCGGCCGTGCTCCGGTGGAGGTACCGGCCGTGCCCTTCCTCCTTTTCCTTCTTCTTTATCCAAATATGAGACAAACTTAAAAACACAAAATCTAGAGTTTGGAAACTCCGATCGACATGAAACCAATTTAATTTGTTGGAAAGAGGACAACAAGAGCTACCCCCACATGGAAACTAGTAGGGGATGATTTTCTATAATTTTTTAGAGTGAATTCTCTAAACCCGGAGAACCAAGAAAAACTCCAAAAACGAAAACGCAACAAATGATATATGTGAAATCCGTTTTCGATGAACTAGAGCTTGTCATGGAAATAACCACAAGCTCTAATACACCACATGGATAAGATCTAAATAACTACCAAGAGGTATGATGCAAGGATGCAATGGTTTGACTACACTACAAATGATACGATCGAGTTACTTACTCGAGAGCCCATTGATAGTATGACACTTAGCCTACAAACCGGTCTCCCAACTAAACCACGCGACCGGTAAGAAGAAACCCTATCAAGATAAAACCTTAACCTTGCGCATTCCACTTGAGCTCGATGATGACGATCTTGGCAGCGAGATGGAACGCCTTTCTTGATTGGGCTTGCTTGATGAAGTCTTACAGATTGCTCCCCCATAATCCACTATGGGAGAGCTTCTTCTTCGGTGCATCTTCACATATCCATGAACACATATGAATGGCAAGCTTCAAGCATGTGAGCTCTTCGAGTTGACTCCTCTTCAACTTGCACCTCATTTCTTCGTATTGCAACCTTGACGCCAACTTATGGTTCAAGCATTACCTATGGACAACTCCTACACATATGACTCAATGCAAACATTAGTCCATATGGATTATCATTAATTACCAAAACCACACATGGGGCTCTATGCACTTTCAGCCCCTATAACCCACTCGCGTGCGTGCGGGAACGCACGCTCGCTAAGGCTCCTCCTGGTTCGCTCGTATTGGGCCGGCCCAGTCTCCCTGAGAGTTATCTATAGTTTTTTTAAATTAATTTTAACTTTAGAATAAGTTCCAGATTGAAACTTTTCCAAAAAAAAAACATATCTAATTTTTTTGAATTACAAAAATGTTTAACTTTCAAAATTTGCTTAAATTTGAAAATTGAAAATTGCTTCAATATGAAAATTTGCTTGAATTGAAATTTGATCGAATTTGAAATTTGCTCCAATTTAAAATTTTCTCAAATTTAAATTTGCTAGAATTTGAAATTTGCTCGAATTTGAAACAAATGTTTAAAACATAGAATAGAAAAAGGGAAAACTGAAAAAACAAAAACCGACAAAAACCCTCCCAAACCAGTGAAGAACGGCAGAAAAAAGCGATAAAAACGAAGTTGATGGGTCGCGGCCTGCTTTGTCTCTCACGCGTGCGGGAGTTAATCCGCGCTGTTGTTGGGCAGGGAATAGGTTTTCCGGAAACTACATCTGGGCATGGGCAGCTCGGCCCGGACGACCCGGCCCGAAAATCCCGGGCCGGCCGAGTCGGGCTTGCACTTCCGGCCGGGCTCGGGCTTGATTTTTGAGCCTGAACATCGGGCCGGGCTCGGGCTTGCAATTTTCGCACTTTAGGCAAGGTTCGGGCGAGCTTCTCGGGCCGGGCTGGGCTTTTGCCTGTTCGGGCCGGGTTCGGGCTTGATTTATAGGCCCGATGGTCGGGCCGGGCCGGGCTCGATCTTGGCATTTTACGTTCGGGCTTTTTCGGGCTTGCCCGGTCCGCCCGAGTTTTGCCCAGGTGTACCGGAAACAACCCTTCCTCCCAGGTGGCCCAATTACAACGAAGCCCAGTGCATGACAAAGCCCGTTGAAGACCTATGTGTAGACTTGGGGGCTTGGGCAAATCCTATACACCGACCAAGTCGGTCCCTAGCAACCGCACCCCGCGCGGTATGGCGGCCTGGTCGGTTACCTCTTTTTTCGTTTTCTTCTCTTTCTTTCTTTTCTTTCTTTTTCTTTTCTTTTTTTCTTTTCCTTTTATTTTATTTTTTTTGTTTCTTTTTTGTTTATATTTATTTTTGTTCAAATTTGAAAATATTTTAAATTCAGAAAATTTTCAAAATTGAAAACTGTTCAAATTTTAAAAAATGTTCAAATTTTAAAAACATTCAAATTTTAAAACCGTTTAATTACAAAAAATGTTCAAATCTGAAATCCGTTCAAATTTGAAAAATGTTCAAATACAAAAAATTGTTCAAATTTGAAATCCATTCAAATTTGAAAAATGTTCAAATACAAAAATGTTCAAATTATAAAAGCGTTCAAATTTGAAATCCGTTCAAATATATAAAGCGTTCAAATTTGGAAAAATATTCAAATTCGAAAAATGTTCAAATTTCGAAAAAAATTAAATCAAAATCTGAACATTTTTAAAATTTCCAAAATTTCGAATCTGAACAGATTTTGAAAATTTGTTCTCCGAAATATATTTTTAAAAGTTAGATATTAAAAAAGAAAAATATTAACAAAAAAGAAACAGCAAACGTACCTACTACTAATGGGCCGCGGCCCAACCAACCGGCCTGGTCGGTGGGGTGTGCGGTGGCCCGTACACACCGACCAGATCGGTGTACAGCACTCCCCGGGGGCTTGAGGCAAACTATACAAATTTCTGGGTGCTCCTATTTTGGGGAGCTCCTATTCACCGCTCTAAGCGAGGAAACTGTTCGGGGCGGCAACTGGAACTTCGAAATGGGCCACGTCCATATTTCATTCGCGTCGGGCGTTTTCACCTGTTTCCTTCTCTGTTTTAGTCGTAGGTACGGTTATTATTTTGAGTTTTTTCAGACTATTGGAAAAGTTTAAATTTTAAAATGTTCAAATTATGAAAAATTAAAGCAGAAAAAAGTTTAACTTGAACAATGTCCAAAATTTAAAATGTAAAAAAAAATCAAATCTGAAAAATCAAACTTGAAAAAAAGTTCATAATAAAAAATGTTTGAAATTGAAAATTGTTCACTCGCACCCATTTATTCGCTCGCTCACACAAACAACTATCTTCTTTTCCTTAGTTGCACACCGTCCCAACTGTAACCTAATGGTTGCATCTCCGAGTTCGAACCTCACGAGTTCCACCTATTTGAAAGGACACGGATGTCGCCTAGAGGGGGGGTGAATAGGCGATTTAAAACTTTTACGAGATGGGCTTAACAAATGCGGAATAAAACTAGCGTTTACTTTGTCAAGCCCAAAGCCTATATACTATGGTTCACCTATGTGCACCAACAACTTATTCTAAGTAATGGTTCACCTATGTGCACCAACAACTTATGCAAAGCAATACAAGCAAGTATGTGATAGCAAGATATATATAACTTCAAACACGATGGCTATCACAAGGTAAAGTGCATAAGTAAAGAGCTCGGGTATAGAGATAACCGAGGCACGCGGGAGACGATGATTTATCCCGGAGTTCACACTCTTGCGAGTGCTAATCTCCGGTGGAGAGGTGCGGTTGCTTAGTGCTCCCGAACGCCACAAGAGGCTCACCTTGAGGTGTGGTTGCTCGATGCACACCAACGCCACAAAGGCCTCACCCCAAGATGCGGTACTCACACCACACACCGAACGCCACGAAGGCGCCTCACCTAAATCTCCGGTGACCCTCGCCACAAAGGCCTAGGTCACGGTTCCACTAAGGGATTTCCTTCGAGGCGGAAACCGGGCCTTACACAAAGATTGGGGCACACATCCACAACTTAATTGGAGGCTCCAACAAATCGCCACAAAGGCCTAGAATCCGTCTAGGGTTCCAAGAACCCAAGAGTAACAACTTTCTTGCTTTCACCTCCACGAATCACCGTGGAGAACTCAAACCGATGCACCAAATGCAATGGCAAGAACACCACAAAGATGCTCAAGTACTTCTATCTCAAATTCCAACAAAGCTACAAAAGCTATTGGGGGAATAAGAGAGGAAGAACAAATAGGAGGAGGAACACCAAATTTCTCCAAGATCTAGATCTAGTGGATTCCCCTCACAAAGAGAGGGATTTGATTGGTGAAGATGTAGATCTAGATCTCCTCTATCTTTCTCTCAAATAGATGCAAGATTCATGGGAGGGAGAGGGAGATAGCAAGCTCAAAGAAGGTCAACAATGGAGGCAAAAACGAGCTCAAACGGTTGGGGAACTTTGGGGAAGAAGACCCCTTAAATAGGGCAAGAGAAATCTGCCCGTTATGCACAAAACTCGTCAAGACCGGAAGTTCCGGCCATTTAGGGCGGAACTTCCGCCCCCCGGGTGAAGTAGGGCGCCCCCGGAATGCTCCCGGTATGTTTTCTGCGTGCAGATTCGTCATTTCCGGAAGTTCACCGGAAGTAGGGCGGAAGTTCCGGCCACCGGAACTTCCGGCCAACTTCCGGCCAAAAACTGCTTCACGAAAACTTCAAGAACTTTTGCATCCGGACTCCGATTTTGATGATCTTGGGCTCGTTTCGAAGCTAGTAACAAGCTCTACAATATCATGCAGGGAACCATCACATTCCATCAAGATAGGATAGAAATAAATGATGAAAGGTTTGACCTATCTAAAAAAGACATGCCGGTAAAACCTCCAACCTCGAAAATGCAACAACTTGAGTTAGGAAACTCGGATTTAGGTGAAACCAATTTTGTTGTAAAGAAGATGACAAGAGCTACCCCACAAAGAGTGAAAATCTTAATAACAAGTGGGGTAGATTTTTATATGTATTTTAGAGTGAAACCTCTCAATACGAGAAACCGAGAAAAACTCCAATATCGAAAACGCAACAAGTGATTCATGCGAAATCCGTTTTCGATGAACTAGAGCTTGTCATGAGAATAAGCACAAGCTCTAAAACACCATATGGATAAGATGCAAATAACAACCAAGAAAGATGATGCAAGGATCCAAAGGTTTGAGCTCTCCGAAGGATACGATCGAGTTACTCACTCGAGAGCCCTCTTGATAGTACGGCAACTAAACTATAAACCGGTCTCCAACTACACTATGAGACCGGTGAGAAAGAAACCTATCAAGAGCAAACCTTATACTTGCGCATTCCACTTGAGCTCGATGATGACGATCTTGACCGCAACAAGATGGAACGCCTTTCTTGCTTATGCTTGCTTGACGAAGTCTTGTAGATTGCTCCCCCATAAACCATCATGGGAGAGCTTCTTCTTCGGCGCAACTTCACATATCCATGATCACCATATGGATGGCAAGAGTCAATCAAAGGATCTCTTCAAGATGGCTCATCTTGAACTAGCACTTCATTTCTCCATGGCAAGCTTCAAGCTTATGATCTCTTCGAGTTGGCTCATCTTGAACTTGCACTTCATTTCTTCATTCTTCATCATGTTGATGTCTTGAAGTAACTTGAGGGCTCACTTCATCATCATCTTCAAGACATACTTGACACTTGATATCCTTCATCAATTTCTTCTTATTGCAACCTTGAAGCCAACATATGGTTCAAGAATTGCCTATGGACAACTCCTACAAATATAACTCAATGCAAACATTAGTCCATAGGGATTGTCATTAATTACCAAAACCACACATGGGGGCTCCATGCACTTTCAATCTCCCCCATTTTGGTAATTGATGACAATCTCTTTGAGAGGGTTTATATAAGGAATTTAAGTAACAAACAAGTTGAATATATAGAGCAAACTCCCCCATAATATATGCATGTGTGAATGATCTTGACTTTCATTGCATATATTGGCATTCAAAGCCTAGTGGAGTTTCCTCTAAATATTCAACTATGCAAAGCAACAAGATGCAATGCAATAAAGGCACATGTTTAAGCACAAAGCAAAGATATAACCAAATTCCCTTAAACCCTCCAAACTTCTCCCCCATTGGCACCAATTGCCGAAATGGGTGAAAATTTTAGAAGGCCAATATAGTGAGAGTTCCTCCATAGCGTGTGCATTTCTCATAATTTGAGAGGAATCAAATGCACGTATCCAATGACGAATATTCGGAAGGAATCACACTATAGATAGGATCAAAGATTGCAAAAAAGATAACAAAGTCAAGAAGCTTCAACAAATGAAGCAAGCAACCAAATGAACCACAAAGAAGATACCAAAAGAAAGATAGATATTATGATAAGATCAAGAAGATTGCTCTAAATAATATGAGGAAGCTCCCAAGGTTTGTGCACAAAACTAGACAATTTGCATTGGAGTAGAAAGTGCACAAACATGGAATCATCACTCCCATAATATCATTCAAAACAAAAGGTACCAAGTGAATCAAACTCCAATGATCACCATAAAATAGTGCTCTAAATCAAATGAGGAAGCTCCCCAAGGTACATGCATAAATTAAAATGGTGCATTTGAATACAATATGCATAACATGGAATCCTCACTCCCTCATTACCATTTAAAACACAAACATTTACAATAGATCATAGATAGAAAAATAAGCTTAACACTTGCAACAAACAAATAGTTGAGCAACAAGTAAGAGGCACCATAATAAAAGGCTCAACCAAGAGGATATATGAAAGGCATGATAAAGCATATTATAAGACTATTACAAGGATGAGCAAAAAGCATCATCATAGTCTTCAATGAATTATATTGCTTAGCATGACCAATCAACACGCAACAAATAAATAAGATATCAAATGGAGATGTATCATCTCTTATGTGTATAAGTTTCTCTAAGTGGACAACATCACTAAGATATTTATCCACAAAGAAACATGCACACACAAAATAGACACACAAGACATATAGCATGATATCCAAAATGAAGTCATGCAATATACCAATAAGAATTTTTGCTTAATAGCATGGCCAAAGGCTCAATTTTATCTTATTGTACATTCATGAACTTCAACCACAAACACATCAAAGATATCACAAATATCAACAAGGGAAAGAAGATAGTTGAGATACTTTGAGAGGAGCAACAAGTATCACAAAGAAAGGATACCACAACAAATAACTCAATTTGCACTTTCATCGATATTGCACATGTGAGAGCCTTGAGGAATTGATATGCAATAAAATTGCTAGATAGGCATAGTTGGGATGGATGAATCATGAGCATGATTTAGTATACTTCCCAACAAATGCACTCATCTCAAATTACTCACATTCACAATAAAGAGGTTTCATTAAGACTTTTGCAAAAAGCACAATATTTGCAAATCAAGAGATTCATGCCAAGATGCAACCATAAGGTTGGATACAAGAAGAGTATGCATGAGAAGATACTTGTTACCAAGATAGCATTGGTGTGGATGTAGTAGATATGTGTTCGTTGACCATCCTAGCTTGCCTCAAGTTACCATTGAGTCACCACTTCTTTCCAAGAGTGAGACAAGCATCCAATGCATATCCATTGTACCTAACACAAAGGTAAGTACAAAATGGTCCCCAAACTAATTGGGTCCGAAGTAGTTAGACACACTACAACATATAGGACAAATTCCACAATTCTATGTGCATATAGATATGAAAATGAATTTCATGCACATCTTAGCCAAATTAGGATTTGATGGAGTTTACCCTATATATTGGATCAAAGAAAGTAACACATGCCATAAGATATACATATATTAAATATGCATGCACAATACTTTCAAGAACCAAAGGAAGATACAATTTGGACAAAACACCAAATAAATCAAGAGACAATGGTTGCCCAAATTATATCAAAGAATCAAATCAACACAAGATTGACTCCAAAGAATTATCTCATTATAAGAAGCTAATTAAACCTAAACACAAAGGAATGAGATAACCAACTCCCAAGAGAGCAAGGTTCCAACAAATAAACCAAACCCTCGAAACTTTTTATGATGGCACAAAGTACCAAAAAGAAAATTTATGTCTCCCAAAACCAAATTTTTGATAATGATCAAGAGAAGTTTAAGCATTATAACAAATATAGGAGAGCTCCCCCAAGATTAGTGCATTATCTAGGATTTAGAATATTGTCAACACCCGGATTTTTAAGTCCGAATGCCTATTATGTCATACATCGCAATCCCAGGAATATTGTTGTTGCGAGGCATAATAGTTAAGTATCACAGTCATCATGCATTACAAACCATAAGTCTTACAAATTTGGAATCACATGATCCATATTACACGAATAGTTGATCTATCGATCAACGAACAAACACAAGTTCATAGTTCAACATAGCGGAAGCGTAAGATACAAGGACTCTCTAGTCCACAGGCCAACGCTTGACGTCGGAAGGCGCTTAGTTGTCGTAGGTGTCCTGCTGGTCATCTCCTTGGTCATCTTCATACTCTGGCCATTTGAATAGCCAGGGACAAAGCCGTGAGTACATTGAGTACTCGCAAACTAATACTAATGTAAGTGCTAGACATTCTAGTATGGTTTGCTAAGCTCTAGTTTTATTTGCATAAAGCTAGTTTTAGTTCACAAAGTTTGAGAAAAGCTTACTCAAGTGCTAACTAACTCAAGGGGGAACATTAGTGTCATTCCCACCATTCAAGTGGTGAATTCAATTCAATCCACCACAAGTCATTTCACCATCACCTTTCAACATCATTTTCAAAGATATGACATCGGAAACTGTATGGCCTTTCCAACCGTCCGTAACCGTGGACGCGGCTATTCGAATAGGTTTACACTCTGCAGAGGTTGCACACTTGTGCCACAACATTTGATTTCATCCGTCGGGATTTCCCCGAATCATCGTAACACAGTACGCGGATCATCAACCATAACCTTTCACTTACGAACCCTAGTATGAGCACCTCTCCCCATGAGCTTGGCCTCCCAGTGAAGACCAACTGTCAACCTGGGAACTGCACAGGGCTTGGGCCGGACATTCACCTCATTTCGCATCATATCGTATCGTTTCTTTTGTGGTAGAGGCAGCTTTCGGCATAACCCCGATGACGCTTGTTTAGAGGGAACCCATACTAAGACGCGTAAACTTCCAGTTAAGCCCTACCCATAATCAGGTATTGTGGGGGTACTTGAGAATTGGAAAGGTATCGCATTCAAACCAACATCATGTTTTATCACAAATCACCATCTTCTCTTGGTCATATTCACCTTCAAAAATCATTCAATGGAATGCATCTTCATTCCAAGGTTTCAAACTCTTTTCAAAATCACAAGGTTCCCATCTAGAGTAGTCAAGTTTAGTTTATTAGCACTAGCTCTAATTCATGAGGGGTGCTATCTTGCTTTGCTTGGAAGAGACTAACTCACTACTCTAGTACCCAACTTGTACTTCGACCAAAGTTAACTATAAAAGTAAATCATTTAGAAAACCAGTAAAAACTTGGGATGGGTTCACATAAGAAAAGATAAGAAACATGGTGCCATGCCCCAAGGGGCTTTGCACTTTGCAAGAGTAAAAGCTTGCATAGTAATTTAGCTTGCCTTGGTAGTTCTCAAACTGTTCCTCCTCCTCCTCCTCCTGGCAGCAACCTTCTTCTTCGGCGTACTCTCCGGTGCTACCGTCTAAATTTGAATACGAGTATAATTACTCACTAATTCAATGGCTATTCCACACCTCACAAATAAACACACCAACTACTCTATGCACACACATAAATAAACTAGGGTGCATGGGTTGTGGGATTTAAAAAGAATTTGTATTCCATATGTAAATGATAGCTTCCATAGGGTTCTTGAGAAATAATTTCCTCTCATTGAACTCTTCTTAAGATTTAATTTCCTCAACAATCATGGATGAACTCATCTTGACCTAAGTCAAATGTTCATCATCATCATCATTTGGGAGAATGATTTAAATGAGGTGGAACACCTCATACCATTTAAATAACACTACATTTGATTTAAATCTCAAGAATTTCATATAAGAGAGTTTGGAACCAGGGGTCCAAACATCCCATGAATTCATGTGAGACAAGTTTAAATGAAGTATAAGACTTCACACAATTTAACTTTAATAGTTTTGGACAATATCAACTAGTTAAACTAGCCAAAATATCCATTCACAAAACCATGGCATGATCATGCAAAGTGACCACACCATTTTATTGCATAAACAATTAGTGTAAGTCAAATGTGAGCTATTAGAGTTGGAATTAACTTAATATATATTTTGGTTGATTTTTAAGAATTATTTGAATAGGGAAAAGTCCCTGGCTTGTTATTTTTGTCACATTAATTTTACAAAGACATTGACCAAGAGGCCAGTGGCATTTTGTAGAGAATTTCAGTGGCTTTCCAACAATATCAAATTCACTAAATTTGGTTTAGCCAATTTGAAACTATTTAATTTCAAAGTTTGTGCAGTATTGGATTGTTTGGAAAATGTTTAAAACGAAATTGAATTAAACAGGCCGGCGGGAAACCAACGTGGGCGAAACGGTTTAAACAGAAAACGGCCCAGCAGCGCATCCAGTGCGCGGGCCTGCTGACAGGGTGGGGGCCACCCGTCAGTGGGCGTTTAAACCCGAAACGGTACGGGGTGACGTGGAGCGTAGGATTAGAAGGAGATCCAACGGCGCACGGTCGTCGTCTTCTCCGGCGAGATGCCGAGGTTCTGGCGGCGAGCCTAGGGGGTGGGAGAGCTAACCAGGGCTCCCACGGTGGCTGGCAGTGTGCGTGATGTAGATGTGGAAGACGGCGAGCTCCCGGCACCGCGGCGTCTCCTGGATCGGCTTCAATCGACGGCGATCTTCCGCGGCGTCCGGCGGCAGTGAGGTGGCGATTGGGTGGCTGCGGTGGGGAATGTCGACGGTGGAGTGGCTCAGGCGGTCAAGTGAGAAGAGGGGAAGGCGATGGTGTGCTCAGATCGACGAGCGGAGCTCTCCTTTTATAGGCGAGCGAGCGACCGTGGGGGCTGCGGCGAAGTCGACATGCTCGCGACGATTCCGGCGGTTGGGCTCGGCGAGGGTGCTGTCGGGTTCTCCTCTGCCAGGCGATGCGTTTGGCGGCGACAGCGCGGTCGGGGGAGGCTGGGTTAGGTCGCATTGCTTCCGTGTCCGTCGCGCCCGCGGCGGACCAGGGTTCTCTTCTCCGGCGACGGCGGTTGCGGGTCTTGGTCGAGGGCGTGTCTGGGAGCGTTGCGGTGTCACGGTGATGCTCAACGTGCTCGCAGGGGGTCCAGGGGGTGCTCGAGGTCGTGGCGCGGCGCGTGGCCAGTGTGTGTCCGCGTCGGGCACACGCGCGACGTGAGCGGCGTCCAGGGCGTCGTGGACGCGTGCTGGTCTGGGCGTTGTCGAGCTCCTCCTCGACCAGGGCTGGGCTAGGGTGGCGTAGAGAGGCGGTGGCATGCTGTGGCGCAGGGGCCAGGGTTGGGGAAGCAAGGGGAGAGGGGGTGGTGCGGCATGGCCGGCATGTGGCCGGCATGGCCATGCCATGCTTGCTCTCTCTCCCTCCTTAGCTCCACTATGTTTCATTTAGGGTTTAAGGGGACCAGGGAACATTGTAGTATAGCTTTGGTTTCAATTAGGTGAGGTAGATCACTATTTGCAATAGTTGCAAATAGTGCCCAATTTTGGAATTCACAAAAATGTCCAAATTTGAAATAATTCAAATGGTGAACCTTTTTGAAAAGTGAGTGTTGGGATAAGTTGTAATTGACCAGAGATGAATGGAGGTGGTGGTGGAAAATTTAGATTTCAAATTTTGGCCAAAATGGCTAAGGGGAGATTGTTGAACTTATTATAAAGTTGCAACTTTGGATGAGCATAGCTAGTGATCAAAGATGAATTTGGCAGGGTGGTCTTCCTCAAAGTTGTTCACCTTGATGTTGACTTTGAAATGGTGCAAAGAGTTAGCAAAGATTGGTTTGGGAAAATTGAATTGCAGGGGCTCAAAGTGGTGATCAGACTAAAATTGGCAGATTTGGTCATCATCACATGTGAGTGGGAAAAGTGTTTGAAATTCATTTGAATTGTGCAACCCTGGTTCCAAAAGTTGTAATAAGTGTTTAACAACATTATTCAACTAATGGTGAAGACCAAATAGGTCTAGGGTCAAAATTTATAAAAATGCCATAGGGCATATGTGAGGGTTTTTAGGGTTTTGCCTTTTATTTGATTTTCTTCCTCTTTGATTTATTTGGTTGGTGATCTTCATATGATCACTCTAGGGTTTTAGAGCACATCAAAATACAAGTAATAACAATCATCATGGCATATCACTCAAATGCACAAGTCCTATGCATGGTACTATATGCAAAAGAAAAGTTTTTGTTGGTTTGAAATTTTGTTCTCTGGAATTCTCTAACTTTAGTTTTATTATTTGGGGTGTTACAAATATGGATACAAAATGCACAAAACTAGGATCATCACAATACCTATATCTACTAAAAATGCTAAGAAAGTTTGAATAGAAATTAGATCCATAAGATGCAAGGAAGACACATGGGAGTCAAAGCAAAACAAATTCATGGCAATAAATAATGCAATTCGAACACAAGAGCCAATGTAAATATGATCAATAAAAATCTACCTCATAAAGATTACCAATTGTCCTAGGACAAGAGGTATTAGGAAATATTTCCCGGTGGTAGTTTGTAGGTATACGAAAGATCATAATTACAACAAATAAAGCATATGGTAAAAGATAAGAGTTAACCATCATGCAAAGATAGTTTCTTGATAGCTTCATTTAGTCATACCAACATGAAAAGCAATTAATAGTATTCATACCAACATGCAAAGCAATTAATAGTATGACTTGAAGCACATGGTTTTCCAAAAATGTATTGAGGGACACGTTGTGAAATACCATGCCAAGAACAACTTTCACAAATAAGATCCACAAAGGTATTAGCAATGAAGCCATTTAAGCAAATTGGAACTTGTTTGAGCAAACATGCCACATAGGAGAGAGATAATTTACGGTATCAATTCTATGTGACACAACCTCAAATGTTCACATTTTCTAGGCTTGTAATATGCACAAAGCTTATTACTCCCCCATAATGTGATAAGGAATTTATTTTCACAAGAGGCAAATAAGATCCAACTAGAGATATTAATGGACATTAGAATTTGAATTTCTCATGAAGATGACATACCACATAGAGACTAGATAATATTGCAATATCAATTCTAAGTGATATTCCTCATGTACACACATTGTTTAGGATCATGAAATTCCCAAAGGAATATCACTCCCCCAAAATGGGATAGTCCATTAATCGCTCATAAGAGCCATATAAGATACAACAAGATGCAAAGTGGCTCCAACACAAACACAAATACATGGTGTGCCACCCAACATACATAGACTTGATTTCTCAAGAGAAGCAAGTAGGAAGCACAACATATACAAACACATGTTAGAAACAAAACTAACACATGCAAAAGGGGCGAGTAACTTTCAATATAAATGAGTTGAGCACAAGTCACCGCAAGGAGGAACATTGGGTATATGATAGAAGTACGATACCAAAAGACTTGGCTTGAGATAATATAAATGATGAAGATCCCTTAATTCTTCATGATGTAGCCAAGTCTCCAATGCCCTCCAACAAGCACCTATTGATCAAGTTTTGGATTGTTGGTCCCCAACTAAGTTGGGTCCTAAGAGGTTAGTCACAATAGGCTTGGCAACCCAAATGGTTCTTTTCTTGACACCACTTTGAGCACCAACAAATTTGGCAAACACATTGCCACCCTCATCCTTACGAAGAGAATAAACATCATCAATGGTGATAGAGTTGGATGATGTACCAATAGTGCAAAAGGAGGAGATGTGGCCCTTCTCACGGCATATGTAGCAAGTTCTTTTCCTCTCCTTCTTCTCACTAGATTTCTCCACAATGGGAGCATTGGCTTGATTCTTCTTGGGAAGTGGCATTTCTTCAACTTGAGGTTGAATATGAGTTTGAGCTTGAGGCCGCTTCCCTTTTGCTTCTTCTTCAAAGGGCACGATCTAACATGATGCCCTTCAATTTTGCACTTGAAGCAAACAATCTTGGCCGGGTCTTTGACTTGTACTTGGCCCTTCTTCTTCTTGTTGTTGTTGATGTTGGACTTGTTCTTGTTGTTGGATTTGAATCCAAGTCCACTCTTGTCATTGGGGGATTGTTGCACACTCAACATCTTGTCAAGTTTGCATTTCCCATCATGACTCTTTACCAAGTCGTTCTTCAAGGAAGTGACTTGGGCCTTGCGCTCTTTGATTTCCTCTACATGGTTAGTAGCAACACAAGTACTAGAGGAAGTAGAACCTTCATTGTTAGAGCAACAAGGCAAGGAAGATAATTCATCACAAGATTTAGCAATACTATGAGTGGATGAATTACTAGGACTAGCACATGGCAATATAGAATTTTGAGTAGTAGTGCTAGTATCCACATGAGGCTCACAAGGTGTTGCCTTTGATATGATAGCCTCATGAGCTAACTTTAGCCTATCATGAGAAGCTAGAAGATCCTCATGGGAGCTAGAAAGCTTTCCATGATTTTCTTCCAATTTCCCATAATTTCTAGTTAGCAACTCAAGTTGAGCCCTTAGCTCAACATTCTCCTTCAAGGTAGATGCTTCACAAGAAGTAGAGTTAGTAGCACAAGCATCATCACAAGACATATTAAGAAGAGAGGGTAACATAGCATGCTCTTTTAAATAGGAAGCTTGAAGTTGCTCATGGGACTTGGTGAGGATAGAGTGTTCGCTCTCCAAGACCTTGTGGGCCTTGTCTAGATCATCTAGATCCTTAACAAGTTTATCATGACCAACACCAACTTTGGGATTTTCCTTTTTAAGCATTTTTACTTGAGCTTTAGCATGGTCTCTTTCCTTAGTGAGTTTAGAAACTATTTCATTTTGAGACACTTCAAGGGTTTCAAGTTGCTCTTCAAGAGAGGCTATGGTCTCTTGTTCTTCTTCAAGATCATTCTTTAGGGATGCTACATCATTGGCATACTCTCGTTCAAGAGCACCCTTTTTATCAATGGTGTTCTCATGCATCCAAATAAGTTTTTGGCTCTCAATAGCGGTAGTCAAGATTTCAAAGAAGTGAGTGCTAGCAATTTTATCTTTGCAAATAATCTTGAATATACTCTTACCCTTATCGCGTAGAGAGACAACCCAATCCTCTTCTTCATATTCATCCTCATCCTTATCATCACGAGAAGTATGAGGTTCCATGGTAGGAGATACCGTGGAACCCTTGGCCATAAGGCACATATGAGAACCGTGAGATAAAGATGAGGAGTTACTTGAGGCTCCTTTCAAGATCTTGTCTTGACCAATAGAATCTTTGGTTTCCTCTACATTGTTAGACACACAACAACTAGAGGAAATAGAAGCATTTTTATCATGGCCACAAGACAATGCAAGCATATCATCATTAGATTTTTTCAAGCAACTTACACATGATATGCAAGGACTATCAACACAAGCATGTAAATCATTTCTAGTGCTAGATGTGTTTGAGTCCGTAGATGAAGCATTGCAATGAGATAGAGATGAAGAATCATCAATAGTAAGCTCAATATCAACATTGCAATTTTCATCACCACTCGCCATATCATTACCTTGTGTCTTGACACACTTTGGTGAAGTGGATGAAGATGAGAACTCATCACGGCCGGAAGTGGAAGCAATGCAATCATCCTTCATAATATTGGACACATCATATTTATCTTGAATTTTTGTCCATAACTCATGAGCGCTCCAAAAAGGCAAGTATGGAAAAAGACCTACATCTCGCAAAGCATTCATAAGAACATAAGAAGCTTGAGAATTGAGATATAAATTTTTCTCATCCTCTAAAGATAGATTTTGTGAATCCATAGGAGGAGAAAAACCTATATCTACAATTTTCTCCATATGAGGGTCAATGTCCCGAAAATGACTAAGCATGCAAATTTTCCAAACATCATAATTTGTGCCATCTAATATAAGAGTGTTATCGTGCACTAATCCTCTAGCCGACATCTTTACTCTCAAGGCGGTGAAGCCTAAGAATGAGAGACCTTGCTCTGATACCAATTGAAAGGACACGGATGTCGCCTAGAGGGGGGGTGAATAGGCGATTTAAAACTTTTACGAGATGGGTTTAACAAATGCGGAATAAAACTAGCGTTTACTTTGTCAAGCCCAAAGCCTATATACTATGGTTCACCTATGTGCACCAACAACTTATTCTAAGCAAGAGTTCACCTATGTGCACCAACAACTTATGCTAAGCAATACAAGCAAGTATGTGATAGCAAGATATATATAACTTCAAGCACGATGGCTATCACAAGGTAAAGTGCATAAGTAAAGAGCTCGGGTATAGAGATAACCGAGGCACGCGGGAGACGATGATTTATCCCGGAGTTCACACTCTTGCGAGTGCTAATCTCCGGTGGAGAGGTGCGGTTGCTTAGTGCTCCCGAACGCCACAAGAGGCTCACCTTGAGGTGTGGTTGCTCGATGCACACCAACGCCACAAAGGCCTCACCCCAAGATGCGGTACTCACACCACACACCAAACGCCACGAAGGCGCCTCACCTAAATCTCCGGTGACCCTCGCCACAAAGGCCTAGGTCACGGTTCCACTAAGGGATTTCCTTCGAGGCGGAAACCGGGCCTTACACAAAGATTGGGGCACACATCCACAACTTAATTGGAGGCTCCCAACAAATCGCCACAAAGGCCTAGAATCCGTCTAGGGTTCCAAGAACCCAAGAGTAACAACTTTCTTGCTTTCACCTCCACGAATCACCGTGGAGAACTCAAACCGATGCACCAAATGCAATGGCAAGAACACCACAAAGATGCTCAAGTACTTCTATCTCAAATTCCAACAAAGCTACAAAAGCTATTGGGGGAATAAGAGAGGAAGAACAAATAGGAGGAGGAACACCAAATTTCTCCAAGATCTAGATCTAGTGGATTCCCCTCACAAAGAGAGGGATTTGATTGGTGAAGATGTAGATCTAGATCTCCTCTATCTTTCTCTCAAATAGATGCAAGATTCATGGGAGGGAGAGGGAGATAGCAAGCTCAAAGAAGGTCAACAATAGAGGCAAAAACGAGCTCAAAACGGTTGGGGAACTTTGGGGAAGAAGACCCCTTAAATAGGGCAAGAGAAATCTGCCCGTTATGCACAAAACTCGTCAAGACCGGAAGTTCCGGCCATTTAGGGCGGAACTTCCGCCCCCCGGAAGTTGAACTTCCGGTGAAGTAGGCGCCCCGGAAAGCTTACAGTATGTTTTCTGCGAGCAGATTCGTCATTTCCGGAAGTTCACCGGAGTATGGCGGAAGTTCCGCCACCGGAACTTCCGGCCAAAATGCTTCACGAAACTTCAAGAACTTTTGCATCCGGACTCCGATTTTGATGATCTTGGGCTCGTTTCGAAGCTAGTAACAAGATCTACAAGATCATGCAGGGAACCATCACAGTCCATCAAGATAGGATAGAAATAAATGATGAAAGGTTTGACCTATCTAAAAAAGACATGCCGGTAAAACCTCCAACCTCGAAAATGCAACAACTTGAGTTAGGAAACTCGGATTTAGGTGAAACCAATTTAGTTGTAAAGAAGATGACAAGAGCTACCCCACAAAGAGTGAAAATCTTAATAACAAGTGGGGTAGGTTTTTATATGTATTTTAGAGTGAAACCTCTCAATACGAGAAACCGAGAAAAACTCCAATATCGAAAACGCAACAAGTGATTCATGCGGAATCCGTTTTCGATGAACTAGAGCTTGTCATGAGAATAAGCACAAGCTCTAAAACACCATATGGATAAGATGCAAATAACAACCAAGAAAGATGATGCAAGGATGCAAAGGTTTGAGCTCTCCGAAGGATACGATCGAGTTACTCACTCGAGAGCCCTCTTGATAGTACGGCAACTAAACTATAAACCGGTCTCCAACTACACTATGAGACCGGTGAGAAAGAAACCCTATCAAGAGCAAACCTTATACTTGCGCATTCCACTTGAGCTCGATGATGACGATCTTGACCGCAACAAGATGGAACGCCTTTCTTGCTTATGCTTGCTTGACGAAGTCTTGTAGATTGCTCCCCCATAAACCACCATGGGAGAGCTTCTTCTTCGGCGCAACTTCACATATCCATGATCACCATATGGATGGCAAGAGTCAATCAAAGGATCTCTTCAAGATGGCTCATCTTGAACTAGCACTTCATTTCTCCATGGCAAGCTTCAAGCTTATGATCTCTTCGAGTTGGCTCATCTTGAACTTGCACTTCATTTCTTCATTCTTCATCATGTTGATGTCTTGAAGTAACTTGAGGGCTCACTTCATCTTCATCTTCAAGACATACTTGACACTTGATATCCTTCATCAATTTCTTCTTATTGCAACCTTGAAGCCAACATATGGTTCAAGAATTGCCTATGGACAACTCCTACAAATATAACTCAATGCAAACATTAGTCCATAGGGATTGTCATTAATTACCAAAACCACACATGGGGGCTCCATGCACTTTCACTATTTTTATTAATATGAACTATATTTGAATTTGAATAAATTTCAAATCTAAACAAATTCAATTCTGAAGAAATTTTGAATTTGAATTTTTTCAAATCTAAATAATATTTGAATTTGAAAAAATTAGGAATCTGGACAGATTTTGAATTTGTACAATTTTTTAGAAACAAAACAAATTTTGAATTTAAACAATTTTAAAAATGAATAATTTTCGAATTTCAACAAAAAAAATGATCATGAATGGTCGAAATAAGGTACTAAATTTATTGCTAATAATAGTGGAACTGGAGGGCACTGCTTGTTGGGTGAACCTCTTCCTGTAACCATGTTATAGAGGAATACAATCTTGATGTTTTTCCAGCAAGAAAACAATAATCATGCGCCATTGCCAGAAGAGAACATATGCGTGGTGGAATCCAGAGAGAAAATGAGGCTACGTAGAATGAGCACTATAATGGTTGTTGCTAGAGATAGATTAAGGGGGAATGGAGAAGACCTAATTTTTAAAATAATACCTTTTTATTAAATTCCACAAATACTCCCTCTCTGTAAAAATGTAAGATGTTTTAGTTTTTTTATAGGCTCACTCACTTTTGTTTGTATCTAGTCTATTTTTTAGTGTGTGTTCACTCCTTTTAATTTGTATCTAGCCCATTTTAAAAGTATCTAGAACATGTAACATTAGTAAGCGGAGGGAGTATTAGGATTTTAAAAAATAATATGGCATTGGCCATCAGTTCGTCGATTACATATTGTCAGCCACCTGGACGCCAAGTAGCAGCTATCGGCCATCTGGTGGCCAAGCAGGCCCTATCGAGCCTATCGACCGTTGGCGCCGTCATGTCATCTGATAAATCGGCCAGTAGGATGCCAACGGGACCTATTGGCGTACATGACGCCTACTGGACTAATTGGGGTAGAGATGACCCAAATATTGTGATCCATGCATCACCCGTTCCAGTTTAACATGAACAATACCGTTAGATGCTATCTTTTGCAGCCACATTCTCCCGCCATTTCTCGCTGCGTTCTGTCTTATTATCCTACCTTTCCTCACCATGTTCTCTATAAAAACAGGCATCGATATGGTTTGATACACAAGTGCTCTTACCTCTTCTCTTCGTGCCAGCTACCCTTAGCCGCGATGAGTGTGCCTTGATCGAACCAAGAATTTAGGCCTAGGACGATGAAGGATGCTAGTTTGCCCCCGAATGCGAGAGTAGAGCGTTGCTGCTGCGGCCATCTTGCGAAGGTGAAGGAGGTGGAGGTTTTTTCTGATAAATTCAGCATGGAACTTTTTATGTGTGCGAACTATGATCATGATCCACCCCGAAATGCAAATTCATCGTCCACGAGGCCGCCTATATGTTCTAAAAGTATGATGAAGATGCATATTTGTATGTCATTATTTTCCTGAATTAATGTTCTTATTTGTATTGCAGTCTCCCTCGCCCCTGTACAAGTGGTACCATTTGATAGACATGGAGCAGCCGAATTGGGCGCGTAGTGAGATTGAGGAAAATCATCACCGTGCATTGAGAAACTTTTTTGAGGAGGAGTGTGCAGAAAAGGCTGCTGCTAATGATAAAGCGGAGAGAGAGATAGATACAAAAAAATAAAGGGCGGAGCAAGCCCAAATTCGTCAGGTGAACCAGATGAGGATGGAGGAAGAGGAAAGAGGATGCATGTAAGTATGCGGGAGAAGAGGTGCGCAGAGAAGCTCATGAAGCGGAAAGTAAGAGATTAAGAGAAAGGGCCACTGAGGCGCAGGCATCATAAGCACGCGGCGGCAAGACCGAAAAATATCCACATTGGACACATGGCAAGTAGAGTGAAGTCCCAGCATCAATGTATCTTAATTTTAGTTTTAATGTGCCGATTTATCTTAATATCAGTTGTAGTGTAGAAATGTATCTTAATTTCAGTTGCAGTGTAGTTTTGTATCTTAATTTCAGTTGTAATGCACTGATGTATCATTTCCCGCCAATTATTCTCGCCTAAATCTTCCTCTCCAAATCTTCTTGCCAATTTCTCTCGCTCTAGATTTCCCGCCGTTTTCCCCCTCCCTAGTTTTCCCGCCAGTTCTCCTCCCCCGCGTCCTAACAAACCCCCCATCAATCCTTTGTTCTAGCCTAGTGTGTTCTCTCGAAGATGCCTCCTTGAGGCGATCTTAGTTTCAACAAGTATATGGCTGGACCTCTTATGTCCTCTGCATATTCAGTTATGTGTGACAATAAGATTGATTACCTCGAGGATCTCCTAGTAGTGTCACCCTTCTCGTTGAGGTAGGTAAGATTTTTTCTAGACACGCATGAGCTTCTGAGGTTGCAAGCAAGGCTTCGCAAGTGAAGTTCTAGGAATGCCTAGGAAAGAGAGCAACTCGCGAAGTGCTTTATCACATGGGCTAAATCAAGCAAGGACGAAGACGATCTCTTCATGCCCATGCCAAGCAGCGAGGGCAAGAGAGCCACCTCTTCAAAGGACAAGAAAGCTGCCTCCTCGAAGGACAAGAGTGATGCCCCGTCAGAGAGGAAGAATGTCGCACCGGCAAACGACGACTTCGTGCCCATGCCAAGAAGGAAAGGAAAGAGCGATGCCCCGTCGAAGGGGAAGAGTGCCACATCGGCGAACATCAATGGCGACGATGACTTCATGCCCATGTCGTGTAGGGATTGCAAGAGTGTTGCCCCCTCGAAGGGGAAGAGTGCCGCACAGGCAAGAGGAGACTAAAAAAATGTTTTCATAATTATTTTTCTTTTCTTTGTAGTTTATAATACGGCTTCGCTGTGTCGGCAGTGTTCAGGGTGCTCAAACTAAAAGTGCAATTACACAAAGACAAAGTCCATTTATAACAAATACAAAAGAAAAAAATATTTAGTAACATTATATGTAGAAGTCACTCGCCGAACAAAGTACAATGGATATAAATATAAAACTTAAAAAAGGAAAAAAAGTAAATAAAAAAAGTCACTTAAACTTGACAGAGGTAAAAAGTGCATGGAACATCACAAAAGTGACTCAAACAATACTGGATAAAAAACAATCTGGTCGGTTGATGCTTCCCAATCAGTGGTTTCTTGCTGCGTTCTCCGTTTAGCACGCCTCTAAACCACTACCGCGTCCTTTTGCACTGTGTACAATCATTGTGGTTAGAGAGATGTTCAACTACCACTACCGCCTCTAAACAATCTGGTCGGTTGATGCTTCCCAATCATTGTACTACAATGCAAAATGTTTAGAGAGATGTTTTAAAATGTACACTGATTTATTTAAGAATTGGTGCTTATCTATCCTAGGCAGATGTTCAACTAAATCATCTTTTCTATACAATTAAGTACTCACTAAGTACAGTACTCCACAAGGCTTCGCTGGTATAAATGCTGCCATGCATCCCATATCATTACTGAATAATTAGCTAGGTCATTAAAGATAATCTATGCAGATGGAGAAGACCGTCGTTCTGTACCCCGGCCTCGCCGTGAGCCACTTCGTCCCCATGATGCGGCTCGCCGGCGCGCTAATCGAGCACGGTTACGCCGTCTCCGTCGCGCTCATCGACCCCACAGCCCCAGACGCCACCTTCAGCGCCGTCGTCGCCAGTACCGCCGCCTCCATGCCGTCCGTCCGCTTCCACACGCTCCCGCTCGTCGAGGACCCGCCCACGCTGATCCCCGGCGCGCAGTTCATCGTCAGCTACTTCGACCTCGTGCACCGCTACAACGACCGTCTCCACGACTTCCTCGGCTCCTTCACGCGCGTGCACGCCGTGGTCGTCGACTCGATGTCCGCTACGGCGTTCGGCGTCACCAAGAGGCTCGGGATCCCCGGTTACCTCCTCTTTACCTCCAGCGCCGCCTCCCTCGCCGCCTTTGCGCAGCTTCCTTATGTCCTTGCTGAGGGGGGCGGGACAAGCTTCAAGGAGCTAGGCGACACCCCTGTCGAGCTCTTTGGCCTTCCGCCAATTCCGGCTTCGCACCTGTTCGGCGAGTTGCTCGAGGATCCAGAGAGTGACACGTACAAGTCGACCATGGCCGTGCTGTCCCGGATCCCGGACAGCGGTGATGGCATCCTAGTGAACACGTTCGAGTCGTTAGAGGCGCGCGCGGTGGCTGCTCTCGGGGACCCTCGGTGTCTCCCCGCCGGCCGGGTCATGCCTCCGGTGTACTGCCTCGGGCCGTTCCTCGGCGGCATCGGCGAGCCCAAAGAGCGGCACGACTGCCTCGCCTGGTTAGACGTGCAACCGGACCGCAGTGTCGTGCTCCTCTGCTTCGGGAGCACCGGGGTAGCAAACCATTCAGAGGAGCAGCTCAGAGAGATCGCTGCCGGCCTGGAGAACTCCGGCCACCGGTTCCTGTGGGTCGTCCGAGCACCCCACGGCGATGACCCGGACCTCGACGCACTCCTGCCGGACGGGTTCTTGAACCGCACCGGTGGTCGCGGCCTCGTCGTCAAGCAGTGGGCGCCGCAGGCGGAGGTGCTCCGCCACAGTGCAACCGGCGCGTTCGTGACGCACTGCGGGTGGAACTCGGTGCTGGAAGGCGTGACGGCGGGCGTGCCCATGCTGTGCTGGCCACTGCACTCGGAGCAGAAAATGAACAGGCTGCACATGGTGGGGGAGATGGGGGTCGCCATGGAGATGGTCGGTTGGCAGCAGGGGCTTGTCCAGGCCGGCGAGGTGGAGCGCAAGGTGAGACTGGTCATGGAGTCCGAGGAGGGCGGCAAGCTCGGGGCGCGCGTGGCAGCGCACAAGGAGGCCGCGGCAGCGGCCTGGGACGACGGCGGTTCGTCCCGCGCGGCGTTCGCCAGGTTCTTGTCGGACGTGGAGGGCCGGCAGGCTCCGGCTCGCACCGGGGAAGGTGCGTGAGCTTGGCGCATGGTGCGTGCTGTACTGTTGTATACGACAGTCTTCGGGTGATATCGTCGTTGTGTCAGACATGTGTCACATGTCTCAAACTCAAAGCAGTCATTTCCAGAATAAACCGTTTTTTCAGAAGAGTATCAGATTTCATAAAAGAAAAATCAAGATGACCGGAACAAGCCCAAGCTACGCCAATGCTCCAAACATAACGCACAACAACCAAACATCGGGACTCCTTGCCCCATCTCACGCCACGAATGGTGAGGAGGCCATACACCAAGCATCCGGACCACAGTCCTCGGAAGACCGGCATCGCCTCAAGTATGGCGCAACCACAACACCACCCGCCCTTGAGTCGGCGAGTAGGCTGCGGGACCAGGCCAGCCGAGAGAAGACGTCGACTTAGAAGCACCAGAAACGATGTACATTGTACCTCGAAAGCCCTTGCTCAAAGCGGTTGTCGACCTCAACTTTGTCTAAACGCTCCAGTGACTCCACGAGCGACCTAGACAATGACTCCAATGAGAGGATGACACTGCGGGTATGCCAATGTCCGATCCGGGGAGCCAAATCAAGAATTCCTACGGTGCTCCAAGTGGATGACAGACGCCCCAAGGATGAGACGGGCGACGGGTCGCCATCGTTAGCATCAAAGCAGGACATTTGCCCCGACATATCCATTAGTCCCGAAGTCCGTCAGAAAAGACTGTCTTGAGCCAACCCTTAGCTGCACCGCTAACGAGAGAAGAGCCAAACTCTAATGCCAGCGTAGGAGATGCGTTGACCGCCATTCCACCTCTCCCATCAGACGGACTAGATGGTGGAGGTCCAAGCCGCATCCGCCACCTAGCGGGTCATCGACACCACCACGTGCCATGGAGACCAACGTTGCGAGGCGCAACTATGCCCCGCTGCCATGGACACAACCCTGACATGCCCGTCCGAGCCTCGAGGGCCCATGGACACGCGCCCGGAGTTGTTGTCAACAGAAGCAGAAGCACCACCCTCTAGTGGAGGTCGAGCCCCACCTTCGTCGTCGTCGAGCCACTAGCCGTCAAGATTGTGCCAACCCATGTCGCTAGATCTAGACCAGGCTACGCGCCGCCGCCCGAGAAGAGACATCGCCACCGCCATCACAACCCAGGCTTTGCCCAACGAAGCCTCTAGGCAGTGGTGAGGAGGAGGAGGAGGAGGAGCTGGGGAGGGAGGCCAATGGTGGGAAATAGGGTTTCCCCCATGTCAACTCTAAGAGGGACGCAGGGTGAGAGGGGCTCCTTCTGCCTGCTAATTGCCACTTGCAGAAACGAAATAGTGTTAAGCATATTTCTAGAGCGTGATGCCCCTATTCCCTTTTACAACACATGTATTTAGTTTCTTTGCTATTACTACCTCCCGCTTCAATATGGATGTATCTAGATACGCACCTAAACAAAACTGCGACACATATTTGCAACGGAGGAAATAAAAGTTCAGTGTCTACTTGTTTGCATGATTCGGTAAAGTTTTTCTTGCCATCACACATAAAATGCACGTTAATATTGTTAGTATACATGTACTTCCTCCGTCTCTTTTAATCTACATTATCAATTTGCAGGGCTTGCGTGTATCCCTAGGATATCTATTTGACCAACATAATATTTATTATATGATACAAAAATTATATCATTAAAAAGTAGAGCATCTAAACTTTCTAATGATATAAATTTTGTAATATATATCTTGTATTATGTTGATAAAATTTACAACCTAGAAATACGCGCAAGCGTATGAACTGGGATGGAGGTAGTACTTAAATTAGTAAACATCCAATCCAAGCTACATTGGAAATAGTGACATCTAAGAGATAAGACTAGTCACAATGCATAGTATCATATAAAAGTATCATGCGTATGATACTATTACATGTTACTATCTCCACATTGCATGGTATCATATACTAGCATCGTAGTCTTCTTATATCAATTGATTTGTAAAATCTCAATGTAAATATATGTATAAGATTTAGTTGACATTAAATTTTCTAGTAGTATGTGTTATGATACGGTATCTACCTATGATACTAGTATCTTCTCTCTCATTTTTAAATGCACCGCCACATTGATGTTGCAGAGCACACCGTTGGGGAGCCCCAAGAGGAGGGTATGATTAGCACAGTAGTAAGTTTTTTCTCAGTAAGAAACCAAGGTTTAATCAACTAGTAGGAGAAAGAAATGACTTCCGAAGGTGTTGCTAGCTGACTTTTGGCAGGACGCACTACCGGCGTCAGCAACAACGTGTAACCTGCACACAACACAACCAAAATAGTTTGCCCCAACTTACAGTGAGGTTGTCAATCTCACTTGTTTTACTGAAAACAAAAGATTAGCCGTGTAGTGTGGAAAGAGATGTTCGTTTGCAGTGGAATTAAAGAGAACGGTGCTTGTAGTAAGTAACAGAACATGTGTTTGCATTAGATGATTTTATCAGTGTAAAAGAAAGGACCGGTGTCCACAGTTCACTAGAGGTGTATCTCCATAAAGATAAATAACATGCTGGGTGAACAAATTACAACTGGGCAATTGACAGAATAAAGACCATACATGACAAGATGATTACTATGAGATTCATTTGAGCATTAGAACATAATACATAGACCGTAATTCAACTGCGTCTATGACTAATAATCCACCTTCTGGTTAGCGTCCACCCCTTTCAGTATTAAGTTGCAAGCAACAGATTATCGCATTAAGCAAAGTGTGTAAAATAAACAATATAATTATCTTTAGACAAAGCATTGTTGTTTTCTCCCTAGTAGCAACATCACATCTACAATCTTAGAAGTTATTGTCATTCTCCCAGATTACTAGAGACATGAACCCACTATCGAGCATAAATACTCTCTCTTGGAGTCACAAGCACATACTTGACGAGAGCATCTACGAGCAACGGAGAGCATGCAAGATCACAAATAGCATATGACAAGTATATAATCAATCTCAACCATAGTATTCAATATTTATCGGATCCCAGCAAACTCAACATGTAGCATTACATAAAGATGATCTTGATCATGATAGACAGCTCACGAGATCTAAACATGAAGCATAAATTGGAGAAGACAACCATCTAGCTACTGCTATGGACCCGTTGTCCAGAGGTGAACTACTCACGCATCACTTCGGAGGCGAGCATGGCGATGTAGAGACCTCTGGCGATGATCTCCCTCTACGGCAGGGTGCCGGGAAGAGCTTCAGAACCCTCCGGAGTTAGGGTCGGCGATGGGCCGCAATGGAACTTTTCGTAGATGAAGGCTTGGGTATTTAGGTTTTTCCCGAACAGGTGAATACATAGGCGGAAGGGCGAGGTCGGTGGATGCCCGAGGGGCCCACACCACCCCTAGGCGCGGCCAGGGGCTGGGCCATGCCCAGGGCAGGTGTGGTCGCCTCGTGGCACTTATTCGTCTCTCCTCCGGACTCCGTCTTCGTTACAGTAAAATAGGAACTTCGGTTTTTGTTTCGTCCAATTCCGAGAATATTTCATGTACAACTTTTCTGAAATACAAAACAACGGAAAACAGGAAACTAACACTGTGGCATCTTGTCAATAGGTTAGTTCCGGAAAATGCATAAAAGTGCAACGAAGTATAAACAAAACATATAGAAATTGGTGTAAAACAAGCATGGAGCATAAAAAATTATAGATACGTTTGCAACGTTTCAGCATTTTGCATGCATGAAATGCATGATACTACTTATGGTACTCCCATTGTGGGTAGTCAAAGGTAATTCCTCCTGATCGGTCTAACAGGTGCCTTCAAAAAATTGTTTTGACCGTTATTTTAGTTAATAAAATATAGAATATATGTCACAAAAATTATATCATTGAAAACCTTGTTTAAATACGAATGTAATGGTATAAATTTTGTAAACATATAATTTATATTTTATTAACCAAATTAGTGGTCAAACTTTGTCTAAAATTACGCGCGCGCCTGTTAAACCGGTACGGAGGAAGTAGTAACATAGAGCTACATGTATTGTCAACTAGGCAAATTGATGATATGACATGTCATTGTATGAAGAAAGAGATGATTGTGATAATTAGCTATGTTACCATAACATCACACATTTCAATGTAGAATGAGTCTACAAGCTAATTAATACACTCACACATGATACTACATCTAAGTTACAATGCACTATGAAGGTAGTAAGACTACTCATAGTGCAAGTAACTTCACTAGTAACTTAGGAGCCAACTCAGCAAATTTGTTTATGTGGCACGAAGTTAATGAGGAGAGATGAGGATAGAGTAACATAGCTGTAATATCACACTTTTCAAGACACAATGAGTCTACAAGCTAATTAATGGAGTACTAATTTGATGTTACTTTGCACTATGAGGGTAGTAACATAAACTAGTGTTATGTGCATGTTACTAGTTGAAGTTACTATGCACTATGACCAGCCTAACATAGGCTAGTGTCATATGCATGACACTAGTCGATGTTGCTCCCCACTATGACTAGTCTAAAGGAGAAACACTTCGTTTTCCGTATTCTTGTTGACTAAAAGTTAGAATATATAGTATCTCAAAACAAATTTTAGGCCTAAAATGCAGAGTATTTTAGAGCAGAGGGAGTATGTGGAAAAGAAACACACACGTTATGTTTTACATTTACATGTCACCTTACGAGATAGTTCGATAAAATATGCATATAAAGCAAGGGCACCGTAATACTTCTCTGGTGTAAAATAGTTGGCTAAAAATAGATGTGTTTTCACGCTAAAACATGTGTGGATACCTTCGCTTTTGGACAATTAATTTAAAGCGAAGAGAGTATATTATATTAACTACTACCTTCCTTTCAAAATACAAAACATTTTGGGTAGCCTATTAGCAATGGCTCTCACAGCAGAGCCAATAATGTCCAAATTAACAAGCGCCAAACTCTGTGTATTGAAGGGAGGAATATTATGGGTGGAATTAAACTATTGCATGAGATACTTAGAGGTCGTTTGGTATCCATCATTTGAGTCTGGAATCCTGGAATTCATTTTAAAACTCCATAGGTGGGCTGTTTGGTTGCCACAGAATTGGACCATCATTTTATTTAGGAAATCCAGCAAAATGATGCAATGTGTAATCACAATTCCGAGCTGAAACCTGTCATTCACAATTCCTGTGGCAAGCAAACAAATTCCATATTGGATTCTACTGTCATTTACAATTCATGTGGCAACCAAACAAGTGTCCATTTTTTGAATTACAATGTAAATGAAATGAATACATGTATTCATTTCAAAATGCTACAAATGAAATGAAAACCTGGCTTCCAAACGACTTCTTAGAGAATTTAAATTCTGGAAAACAAGAGATTGTGCTATAAATTTGATTTTGAGAAGGTCTGTGACAAAGTAAGCTCCGAATTCTGCATGTGATCACACCGCGGCTGTAAACAGTGAGACGGGGTATCCTTTTCACCTTTCTTAGTTTAATTCTGTTGTTGACTACTTAGCCAATGACAGACCTACAAGGTATGCCGCTTATGCCACGGCAGCGTCCGAGTGCAAGCATGTTTCGTTCAGGTACATGGCCACGTGGGTTGATTATCTTCGATAGTCTCGCGTGTAAGCTTGCCTGCAGGGCAGCTATGTATGGCCATGCACCGTGCACGCAGGCAGCTAGTTTTGTAATGGATTTACCTGATTAGCTAAGATGATAAATCAATGGAAATATCTAGACATTGTACGTACTGGTGTGAGTGTACACTACGTTTTAGTGTTATATATGGGTCAATGCATATGATCAACTGATAATTTGGTCAAGTGATAATTACTCTTCGATATAGATTAATTTTTGTATGGTCCGCTGTATCTTTTTGTAACATCTTTTAAAATAAAAATTGTTATTTATTTCAGTTCAAGTTTTAAATAGATGGCTATAGCCCGGGTATTATTCAGCTATAGCCTATTGAAATATCACCCTAGTGCTATGTATTTGGTTGATTCATGATGAAGTCAGAAGAAGAGAATACCGTGAAGGCCGGATTTGAAGGACTAGCTAATATAGGTTCAAGTATTTGCGTTGTTGAGGGGTTTTCTTGGTGTTCCGAACTTCGCAACAGTGATATGAAAGTGGGGGCAGCAACACATGTGAAGTTCGGAGTCTTAACTTTTAGAGTGAAAATCCAAGGTCTGGCCTTAACTGATTGTGCCTGGCAATGTCCTTTTTAAAGGCATTGTTTTGAGAACGGAAACTATCTTCATGGTGAAAACCTAAGATCTTTGATCGGGCGACGACGGCGCTGGTGCATTGTTCCCTTCTTGGAGGCGTTGCTTTTAAAGAGTTTGAATTTCAGGTGTTGTCTTGGCGGTGGATGTATTACTGTTGCTAGGGTTGGGATACTGTAGCAGGGCTTTTATTTTTTAGTTTTCTTTTTCTCTTTTTTAGTTGTGTGCATCCGTAATGTTATTAGAACATTGCGTTGTTGCAGAGGCTGAGTGTAATTGGTATCTTCTGATATTAATATATTTCCTTTATCGAAAAAATCTAGAGGCTAAATGAAAAAAAAACTAATAGATAGCTTCAGGCCTATTGTTTTCAGAATTTCTCTTCCCTTTTTTATTACATGTTTGGTAAAACTTCTGAGTTAAATAGATGACTACTTGTTTTTGTTGAATAAGTTGCAGCTCGAATCATGTTTGAGTTATAGTTTTCATTTATTTTGGGAAGAAATGGCTAAAATTTCTCCCGCTAAATAGATTTGCTTGCTATAGCTAGGTTATACTTAGCTTGACACGGCTAAATACAATAGCCTGATGGTTTAAACTATGATTTTAGTATAATCTTGCTGAAATGATTACCGAGTGGTCCAATACTTTAGAAATTTAAGGCCGCAGACAACGGGGTAATTAAGTTTAGTATTAAAATGTTGCGTCCGCGGTGCATGTGTCCAACCATTTACATGTTTGATTACAATGACAAACATCTTTTATTCAATTTGTATTCATATTTTATTATCACCGTATCTTCTTTATATTTCGAGAACAAAATCATTATCAATAAGGCCATCAAATGTTTTATGTGGCATACCCTTTGGTAAAATTCTAGGTCTGCCACTGTACTTAGCCAAGATGGTTCGGGGCTAAAATTGGGTTTGTTGGTCGTAGGATTGAAAATTGGATTGCTATTTTGTAGTATGCTGATGAGGTCATAATCTTCATCCGAGATGATGTTGAGAGTGCGAGAAATCAGCTTTTACCGGAGTATATATGTTTGAATCTATGTCTTGATTAAAAATCAGTTTTGAGAAGAGTGAGGTGGATGATGATGATGATGATGATGATGATGATGACGACGACGATATCTAACAGCAGGAGTATGCTGAAATGTTTTGGCTAAAACTTGGCCTGTAAAAATATTTGGAACCACCGAACTTAGTTTGATTTTATATCGAATAAAAATTTGATTTTATATCAGGTGTCGACTCAAGAATTGAGACGGATGGACACGATCGTAAAGTTCGTGTAACTCCTCAGGCGAGAATGCATAGCCGTAGTGCTGTTGGGAAGTTAACAAGTGGGGCCTTTGAGTATATTACTGAAAGTGCAAGAAGTAGTGTGAATGGATGGGCTGAAAAGAATCTCTCTTACCCAGGAAAAGAAACTTTGTTGAAATCAGTGGTACAAGCCAAGCCGATCCATGACATGAGTTGTTTTTTACTATCCAAGAGCTCATGTACGAAATTCACTTATGTTATGGGATTTTTTTTTTGGTGGAGTGGAAATTTAGACAAAAGGTCTATGCATTGGTTAGCCTGGAATAAATTAGCCATTCCAAAAAACCAAGGAGGCATGGGTTTCTGAGATATGCAAGCTTTTAATGTAGCTTTGCTAGGGAAACATGCTTGGAGAATACTAATGAAGCCAGACTCTTTGTGTTCCCAGGTTTTTCGAACCAGATATCTCCATAACCAGGAGCTGATGTCTGCCAATGCGTCGAGCTAAGCATCCAAAACCTGGCGTGCGATTTTGGCGGGAAGGGAGGCTTTGAAATTAGAACTTATAAAGCGAGTGGGCTCTGGTCAGCTCATTTCAATTCGGGAGGCTAGTTGGCTCCCTAACTCTGCGTCGATGAGGCCAATGGATCGTCTGCGGGATACTGATCTTATCATGGTAAACGAGTTGTTAACTGCTAGCAATGAATGGAATGAGCCATTAATCCGTGAGATCTTTTTGCCCCAGATGTTGATTCCATTTTAAGTATTCCATTGAGGAGTACGGTTGGTGATGATTGGCTGGCTTGGTGATACGTCCATTTTGCATCACTATTTTGTATCATAATTTACTGGTATTCCTTGATATATTTCATATTTAGAGATGATACTTATGTTATTTCACCTATTTTGCATGTTTCATGATTATTAGAGAATTACTCACCGGAGTCAGGATTCTGCTGGAAAAAGCACCGTCAGGATACAGTATTTCTGAAGATCAACAATTGACGGAAAATATACCGAAGCTCTTATTATTCCAGAAGATGGACACAGCCAAAAGGGGAGGCCGAGGAGGGCCGCCATGGCCCCCCATAGGCCGGCGCGGGCTCCACCCTGGCCGCGCCGCCATGTGGGGAGGGGGCCCACGACCCCCTCGGCCATCTCTCCTTCGCGTACTTCATCTCCCGAGAACCCTAAGGTGTGGGGAGGCATCGAGAATAGACATAGCTGCCTCTGCGGGGCAGAAAACACCAGAGAGAAAAGAGCTCTCCGGCAGGCTGAAATCTGCCGGGAAAATTCCCTCCCGGAGGGGGAAATCGTCGCCATCGTCACCGTCATCGAGCTGGACTTCATTGGGATCATCATCACCATCATCTCCACCACCGACACCATCATCTCCGCCGCTGCACCTCGTCTCCGCTGTAACATCTAGGGTTGAATCTTGATTATTTCATAGGGGAAACTCTCCCGGTATTGATTACTCCTTGTTATTGATGCTATTGAGTGAAACCATTGAACCAAGGTTTATGTTCAGATTGTTATTCATCATCATATCACCTCTGATCATGTTCCATATGATGTCTTGTGAGTAGTTCGTTTAGTTCTTGAGGACATGGGTGAAATCTAAATGTTAGTAGTGAACTATGTTGAGTAATATTTAATGGTTTGATATTTAAGTTGTGGTGTTATTCTTCTAGTGGTGTCATGTGAACGTAGACTACATGATACTTCACCTTTATGGGCCTGGGGAATGCATCTTGTATTCGTTTGCTAATTGTGGGGTTGCCGGAGTGACAGCAACCGAACCCCGTTGGTATATCGATGCATGAGGGATAGCAGGATCTCAGAGTTAAGGTTGTGGTTAGATTTATCTTAATTACTTTCTTGTATTTGCGGATGCTTGCAAGGGGTTTAATCACAAGTATGTATTAGTCCTAGGAAGGGCGGTGCATTAGCATAGGTTCACCCACACAACACTTATCAAAACAATGAAGATTAATCAACTATATGAAGCGAAAGCACTAGACTAAATTCCCGTGTGTCCTCAAGAACGTTTGGTCATCATAAGTAAACAAACCGGCTTGTCCTTTGCTAAAAAGGATTGGGCCACTCGCTGCAATTATTACTCTCGCATTTTACTTACTTGTACTTTATTTATCTGCTATATCAAAACCCCCTGAAGACTTGTCTCGTGAGCATTTACAAGAATCCTTCATCGAAACTGCTTGTCAACACCTTCTCCTCCTCGTTGGGATCGACACTCTTATTTATCGAAAGTACTACGATATACCCCCTATACTTGTGGGTCATCAAGACTATTTTCTGGCGCCGTTGCCGGGAGTGAAGCGCTATTGGTAAGGAAAACTTTTACTGTACGTGATGTTTTTATTTCTGCCTGCTGCTATAATTCATTATGGAGAGATCTTCTCTTGAATTCCTATTTGGAAAATATACTACTACTGCAACGGTAGTGGATGAGGTGCCAGGTGAGAAAGAGGTTCCATATAAAATAGCTATGAAAATTATTGAACGTGTTGTGGATAACCGCTATGAAAGGGAACTGTCCATCATGGAGATCATTTACTATTTTTACATGAATTATGCGGGTTATTCAAGTGTGCAGGTATTTCTATGGATGAAGTTAGGAAGAAACTATTCTCTATATCATTGTCTGGTAAAGCAGCGCATTGGTATAAATTGCTGAAGAATGGGAATTCTCTTGATTGGAAGGATATTGTGCCTCTATTTTATTCTAATTTTTATCCTCCAAGTGAAATTCACAAAGACCGAAACCGTATATATAATTTCTGGCCTCGTGATGGAGAGATTATTGCCCAAGCATGGGGGAGGTTGAAGTCTTTAATGCTCAAATGCCCCATTCATGAGCTTCCTGGTAATATCATCATTGATAATTTCTATGCAAGACTTTCTTTTCAAGATAAAACCTTGCTGGATACTGCTTGTTCTGGATCATTTACGCGCAACAAAGAAGAGTTTAAATGGGACCTTCTTGATCGGATCCAAGAGAATACTGAAGGATGGGAGAACGACAAAGGCAGAGAGTCAGGTATAAATTATGATTACGAATGCATTGAAACTTTTATGGATACTAATAAATTTCGTAATATGAGTGCTACTTATGGTCTTGACTCTCAAGTTGTTGCAAATTTTTATAAAGCTTTTGCCTCTCATTTTGAATTGCCTAGGAAGAACTTTAATAAGTATCATGAACCTTATAAAGATAAAACTGATTCACCTATAGGTAAATGTGTTGAAATTAAAACTGTTGATCATATTCTTCCTGAAGCTTATATTGAAAAAACTCCTTTCCCTGCTAAAATGAAGGAGTATTCTGTTATAACTAGTGTGGTTAATAAAAGTGCAAAGAAACCTATAGAACCCGAGGAGCAAATAAATGTTGAACCTGCTATTGCAATAGTTAAAGATCTTGTGACTGAAAATGTAGAAGATGGTCACATCATTTTCTGTGAAGATGCTTCTAATATTGTTTCACATCCTAGTAAGTCTAGGAAATCTAGTGTTCCTATGCTCTCTGTTAGAATTGGTGATCATTATTATTATGGTTTATGCGATATTGGTGCAAGTATTAGTGCCATTCCTTATGAGCTTTACAAGGAAATCATGCATGAAATTGGTTCTTGTGAACTTCAAGATATTGATGTGGTTATTCGGCTAGCTAATAGAGAAACTATCTCTCCTATTGCTATTATTCGAGATGTGGAAGTTCTATGTGGTAAGATTAAATATCCTGCTGACTTTTTGGTACTTGGTTCTGCTGCTAGTAAGACTTGTCCTATCATTTTTGGTAGACATTTTCTAAATACTTGTGGAGCTATTGTAGATTGCAAGAAAGAGAAAATTGTGACTAAATTTGCTGGTGAATCTTATGAGGTTAATTTCTCTAAATTTGCCAAAGTTCCTTATAAAGTTGAATTGCCTAATAATGATTTTAGAGTTGAACAGCTTGCATCTATTGCTCTTGCTCCTAGTAATCCTTTGCAACAACATTTGGAGGATCATGAGAGTGAAGTCTTTAGGGAAGAAAGGAATGAGCTTGATGAAATTTTCCTTCGTCAACCTATTCTTAAACATGACTTACCGGTTGAAGATCTAGGTACAACACCACCACCAAAGGAAGATCCTGTTTTTGATTTGAAACCGTTGCCTGATAATCTTAAGTATGCTTATATTGATGATAAGAAAACATATCCTGTTATTATTAGTGCTAAGCTTTTAGATTTTGAGGAAGAAAGATTATTGGAAATATTGAAGAAACACCAAGGAGCTATTGGCTACACTCTTGATGACTTGAAGGGGATTTCTCCCGCTATTTGCCAACATGCCATCAACATGGAAGATGATGCAAAGCCTGTTGTTGAACATCGTCGTTTAATTCCTAAGATGAAGGATGTGGTAAGGAATGAGGTATTAAAACTTCTTGAAGCTGGTATTATATATCCTATTGCTGATAGTAGATGGGTTAGTCCTGTGCATTGTGTTCCTAAGAAAGGAGGAATAACTGGTGTACCTAATGATAATGATGAGCTTATCCTCAAAGAGTAGTTGTAGGGTATAGAATGTGCATTGATTATCGAAAAGTTAATAAAGTTACTAAGAAGGATCATTACCCTTTACCTTTTATTGATCAAATGCTAGAAAGGTTATCTAAAAATACTCATTTCTGCTTTCTTGATGGTTATTCTGGGTTTTCACAAATTGCTGTTAGAACTAAAGATCAAGAGAAAACCACTTTCACTTGTCCCTATGGAACTTATGCTTATAGGCGTATGCCTTTGGTTTATGTAATGCTCCTGCTACTTTTCAAAGATGCATGTCTGCTATTTTTCATGGCTTTTGTGAAAAGATTGTGGAGGTATTCATGGATGATTTTTCTGTATATGGGAATTCTTTTGATAATTGTTTGTGAAACCTTGATAAAGTTTTGTAGAGATGTGAAGAAACTAACCTTGTCCTTAATTGGGAGAAATGCCACTTTATGGTTAATGAAGGAATTGTATTGGGACATAAAATTTCTGAAAGAGGTATTGAAGTTGATAGAGCTAAGGTTGAAGCGATTGATAAGATGCCTTATCCGAGGGATGTTAAAGGTATTCGTAGTGTTCTTGGTCATGCTGGTTTTTATAGGAGATTTATTAAAGATTTCTCTAAAATTTCAAAGCCTCTTACTAATCTTCTTCAAAAAGATGTACCTTTTGTTTTTGATGATGATTGTAAGGAAGCTTTTGAAACTCTAAAGAAAGCCTTAACAACTGCTCCTGTAGTTGAACCACCTGATTGGAATTTACCTTGAAATTATGTGTGATGCTAGTGATTTTGCTGTAGGTGCTGTTCTTGGACAGCGAGTAGATAAAAAATTGAATGTTATTCATTATGCTAGTAAGACTCTTGATGCTTGATACGTCTCAAACGTATCCATAATTTCTTATGTTCCATGCTACTTTTATGATGATACTCACATGTTTTATACACACTTTATGTCATTATTATACATTTTCCGGCACTAACCTATTGACGAGATGCCGAAGAGCCAGCTTGTTTTGTTTTTGGTTTCAGAAATCCTACAAAGGAAATATTCTCGGAATTGGACGAAATCAACGCCCAGGGTCTTATATTTCCACGAAGCTTCCAGAAGACCGAAAGGGTTACGAAGTGGGGCGACGAGGCGCCGCCACCATAGGGCCGCGCGGCCTAAGGGGGGCCCGCGCCGCCCGATGGGGTGGGCCCCTTGTCAGCCCTCCGACTCTGCTCTTCCGCCTACTTAAAGCCTTCGTCGCGAAACCCCCTGTATCGAGAGCCACGATACGGAAAACCTTCCAGACGCAGCCGCCGCCAATCCCATCTCGGGGATTCAGAGATCGCCTCCGCACCCGCCGAGAGGGGAATCATCTCCCGGAGGACTCTTCATCGCCATGATCGCCTCCGGATTGATGTGTGAGTAGTCCACCCTGGACTATGGGTCCATAGCAGTAGCTACATGGTGGTTGTCTTCTCCTCATTGTGCTATCATGTTAGATCTTGTGAGCTGCCTATCATGATCAAGATCATCTATTTGTAATGCTACATGTTGTGTTTGTTGGGATCCGATGAATATGGAATACTATGTCAAGTTGATTATCAATCTATCATATATGTTGTTTATGTTCTTGCATGCTCTCCGTTGCTAGTAGAGGCTCTGGCCAAGTTGATACTTGTAACTCCAAGAGGGAGTATTTATGCTCGATAGTAGGTTCATGCCTCCATTGAATCTGGGACAGTGACTCGTGGTGAAGAGCAGATGCCATAGGATGGCTTAGATTGGGGCCGAATGGACGCTAGAGGATTCGGGGGAGGGTTTGTGATCAGGTGGGATGAACTTCCGGATGGTTTCCTCAAGAACTTGGCCAAGGCCAGAGGTTGAAGAAGAAAGACACAAGGAAGAACTCGCTCTAGATCACTATGTTCATTGATTCTCACAAGTTACAGGTTTGTCTCTCTCTCTCTCTGTGTTCCGCGCCCGTGAAGGAGGGCTGCCCCCTCTCCTTATATAGGGGAGAGGGTAGCTTACAGCCCAAGAAACCCTAATGGCATCTTTGACTAGACAAACTACTTTATAAAGTTACTTTACAAAGCTACTTTAATCATAGATGACACCGGGGTCCTCTTTAATCAGGGAGGCTGACGTCCTCCGGCTTCTTTCTTCGTCATCTTCTTCTTTATCGTCAGCCCTTGTCTTCTTGCTCCGAAGGGAATCTTTGACCAGTCCTGCCGACAGGCCCTTCTCTCCGGTAGCTTCTTTACCGGGTTCTGGCATACCCCTTTGGGGATACCGGCTTAGCTTCGCTTAGCCCAAACTCCTACCTTTCTTTCCGGTAAGAATACTAAACCGGTATCTCGATGGCTCAAACCATCCGGTTTGGCATGCTTTTGGCATACCGGGGGTTATCCCCCCAACATTAGTCCCCGAAGCTGGTATAGTCTGCGGATTTTATCCTACAGACCATGCCAGGTTTTCATCTTCTTGGGATACCGGTTTAATCTCTCCGGCCTGAACTTGGATCCGGCATCTTTGCCCTTTTTTTTCTTCTCTTGCAGGCATCTTCCGGCATCTCTCTTTTCCGGCATCATTCGCATTTACTCCTTCCTCGGCGAAGTCGAGAATATTTTGGGCCCCGCGCCTATCAGTGACGTGCACACTGTTAACTGCCACGCCAGTGTCAGTTGTCACTTCGCTTCGACTCCCGCGCGGTCATTAAATGCCCCACTGCGGATCCCACTAGCCGTTTTGGATCCTGTGTGCGCCTCCGTGTGGCCTCCTGTTTTCTCGCGTGTACCTCCTCGCCACGTGACGGCCCATGGTGCGAACCGTTGCAGGCCGCGAGGCGAACCGCGGTGGCCCAGCAGTTTTTGGCCCACGTCCTAACTCCTTTATAAGCACAACTGCCTCTTCTTCTTCCTCTTCTTCGCATTCCCCAACTCTCGCGCACAATGCTCCTCGCCTCTGCGCCCTCGCCGTTCTTCGTCCGCCGTCGCTTGCTCAAGCTCCGGCGCCCGGCGAACTCACGCCCCGCTTCCGCCGGACCTCGCCGCGCGGGAATCTTCAGCAGCATCTTCTTCCAGCGCGCCGCATTCTTTCTTCTTCGTGAGCCTCTCCGCCTCGCCGTTGACGGTGCTCGTTGGTGACCGCAGGTCCGCTCCACCACCGGCGAACACCTTCTTCAGCGACTGCGCCGCTCCAGGTTGGTACCAATTTACTTTGATTGCCATTTGCTCGCTTTTCAGATCTTGGGTCTACGGTGTTCTTATTTCCTCTTTTTCTTTGGTTTTCTCTTACTCGTAGATCTTCACGCGGGGTTCAAGTGTGGGATTTCTGTTTTTCTACCTAGCCATCCAATGTCTGACGAGGAATCTTCCTCTGCACCCTCTTCTTCTTTTTCCGTTAAGCGCCGTAGACAATCTCCCGGCGAATCCACGGCTCAGATCCAATGGACACCGATTCCGGCAACCAGCAGGAATCCGGTAGCCGCCAAGAGTCCGGTGGCCATCTAGAATCCGGTAGCTTTAGCCAAGCTTCCGGTAGCCAAGAAGCGAGTAGCTCTGGCCAAGCCTCTAGTAGCTCTAGCCAATCATCCGGCGCGGAGCCTTCCCCAATCACCCGTGGGGCCTGGATGGGCTCCAATGTCACTGAATATGAGATCGACTGGTTGTACCGGTCCCGCAGGATTCCGGAAGGAGTAGTTTGCCGGATTCCCGGTGACGAAATCGAACCGGATCCCAAGACCGGTGAACATGTTGTTTTTCTTGCTCACTTTGAGCGTGGCTTCGGCCTTCCTGCCTCCCCTTTTTTCCGGGAGTTTTTAGATTTTTATAAACTCCAACCTCACCACCTTCCTGGCAACGCCATCTTCTACCTTTCTTGCTATGCCACCTTCATGGAGGCCTATATCGGCATTCGTCCCACTCGTGAGACGTTTGCCCGCTTCTTTTGTTTGCGGATTAATTCCGTCCAGGGCAAGGAAATCCCTAAGCCCAAGCCGCCCGCGGAGTGCGGATCTTGCATCTTTGGCTCCCGCCAAGGGAGCGCTTTCCTTAAGTTTACCGGCCTCGAGTCTTGCCGCGCCTGGCAAGGAACCTTTTTCTATGTGAAGAACGACGGCCGCGCCGATCTTATCGATCTTCCTCCTTTCCAAGCGGGACCTCCTAGCAGAACCAACTGGAGCTACAACCCGAAGACAGATCATGCCGAAACCAACCGGGTGGTACGCTTCTTGACTTCTTTGAAGAAAGAGACCAACATCTGCTCGGACGACATCATCCGCACCTTTATTTCACGCCGGGTGCTTCCTCTGAAGCGCCGCGCGCATAGGATGAGCGAGATGTACGGCCCTGGCGATCCTACCAAGATCACAGGCCGTCCCCTTAGCAAGAAGGATGTTGTTCGCAAGGCTAAGCAGATTTGCCAAACTGCTATGCCATTTGACTGGGGATGGGGCCTCCTTCCTCTCAGCACTACTAACCCTCCTACCCAAGAAGTAAGAGGTTATGCAATTGGGATTGTCTTTGCCGGTGACCCTCTGCTTTTGCTAACTTTCCTTTTTTCGTGTTTCAGGCTAAGGACCGCTTCCCCCTCATCCAAGCAGAGCGACGTGGGATTCCGGTGAAGCGCGCCCTTGACTCCTTCGATCCGGATCCCTACATTTTTTGGAAGGATCTGAAGATGGGCAAGACCCCAGCTGCGCGCCTTGGCCGGTCTCCGCCGAAGCCAACCGGGTCCTCCGATGACCTGGCCATGCTCGAGGTATTTCCTTTTCCGGTTTCTTGTACCTTTCCGTTATTGCCTTTTTGTGAATTTCTTCTCAGCTATTTTTGACCCACAGATCCATGAGCGCGTGCCGCCCTTGAACGCCGAGGCCGGCATTGAGTTTGTGGACAACCTCTTGGCCCAGGGCCAAAAGAACAAACAACCGGCATCTGATGCCGGCCAGCCAGGCCCCTCCCTCCAAGCGCTTCCGGACCGAGCCCTTGGGGGAGAAGGAAGGCGCTACAAGCTAAAGCAGATGCCAATGCTTCCGGGTAAGTTTTTTATTTTCTTGCTTGCCTCTTTTTGCCAAGTTCTTTTTCTCGGTTGCTTTTCTCCAACTATCTTTCTTTCTTTTTCTCAGCCTCAAGCTTGGCTCAAGGCCATCGGGCTCTGAAGGTTCCGCAAGGACTTCAACCCTCCTCCTCACTCAAGCCCGGCACCATCTAGTGCCGGCAACACCTCTGCCCTCTCGGGGGGCACAACAAATTCGGGCGTGCGGCCCCTTCACCATCGATCACCGCACGGAGGAGGATCTTTCCTTTCTCCAAGAGAACCAAGACACCGGCGCCGTAACATTGGCGCCGAAGAAGAAGAAGCTGCCGGGCGGGCGGAGCCTCCGGCTCCTCCCGTCCTTGAAAAGACGACAACTTCCGCGCCGGAATCTTCCGCGCCGAAGGCTCCAAATCGGGTGACGCGCCTAGCGCTCCCCCTTCTCCACGAACCCTTCTCATGCCACCTCCAGATGCTCCTCGCACCAAGCCCTCCAAAGCTGCTCCGACTGCGCCGCCGCCCAAGGCCTCCAAGCTTATTAAGGGGAAGGCGACGGCCTCCAGCGCCCCTTCCGGTGGCCAGCAGCCCCTGGTGCTGCATGTCGCCAAGGCCGCCAAGGATACCGCCACAACGGCCACCGGCCTTCTTGGCCGTATTACTGAGTTTCGGCGCCAAGACCGGGACCTGGGGCATCTTCTGCCCTATGCTCAGAAGTGGAACGCCGCAGACATGACTCCGGCGACCCGCGGTTTGGGCAAGGACAGGCGGCCGGCACCTGACCCTGTTGGGGACCGGTCTTCCGAGGAGCACTTCATGCGGCTTCGCAGCGCCGTGAAGGAGCTCGACAGCGCGTGGTACGATTCCACGAACAACTTGATGGTACATTCTACTAACTTTCTTCAATCTTTACCGGTTTCCTTGCTTCCGGCTTGCTCTATCTTTTCTTTGGTTCATGCCGGTTTCTCTCTTGTCTATCTTCCCAGTCCCCGAGTTTTGTGGTGAGAGCGCAGCTTTTAGCACAAAACTTTAACTTAAAAACTTGTTCTTAGCACAAGACTTGGCTTAAAACTCGCGAAACCGACGCCCCCCGAGTTTCGGGTTAAGAACCTTGTTCTTAGCGCAAAACTTAGCTTAAAACTCGCGAAACTAGCACTGCGTCCCCGAGTTTCGGGTTAAGAACCTTGTTCTTGGCGCAAAACCCGACTAATTTCTCTTTTTGAACAGCTCACGGCTGACGCTCGGAAGGCCCTCTTTGAGGAGCTTCTATGGGAGCATCGGGAGCTCGCTGAGGCACATGACAAGTGCCAAGGTAAGTTTTCACCCGGCATCTTTTTTACCGGAAAACCCCCTTTTTTGCTTTTAACACTTATAACCTTTGCTTAACAGTGATCCCGGAAGCTTCCATCGAGGCTCTCAAGGAGCAGCTCGCTGCCGCCCAACGTACAACTTTCTCGTTTCTCCTGTTAGCCCGGTTTTCTTTCCATCTTAACCGGCGCAATCTTGTTAACATCTCCTTTTCCGGGTTGCAGAGGAGAAGGATCAGCTCATGCAGCGGCATCGGGAGGAGCTGAGCGCCCAGAAAACCAGCTACCAGGAGCTCAAGTCCCAGCTCCTCCAGCTGGGGTTTGATCATGCCAAGGCCCTCAAAGCCGCTGAAGCTGACGCAGCAGCCAAGATGTGTAGGATAACGTTGCATAGAAAAAAAAATATCGAACACGCAATCCAAGCCAAGATGCAATCTAGAAGACGGTAGCAACGAGGGGATGATCAAGACTAACCCTTGAAGAGATTCCAAAGCCTATCAGAGTAGGCTCTTATTGCTGCGGTAGACGATCACTTGCCGCTTGCAAAAGCGCGTAGAAGATCTTGATCACGATCGATTCCGGCGCCACGAACGGGCAGCACCTCCGTACTCGGTCACACGTTCGGTTGTTGATGAAGACGACGTCCACCTCCCCGTTCCAGGGCAGCAGAAGTAGCTCCTCTTGAATCCGACAGCACGACGGCGTGGTGTCGGTGTCGATGGAGATCTCCGGCGGAGCTTCGCTAAGCATATACGGGAGAAGTAGTGGAGGAGGGGTGCTAGGGTTTGGGGAGAGGGGTGCCTTGGGCGCCGGCCACAAAGGGGGCAGCCAAGGTTGGAGGCAAGAGTGGCCGGCCACCCTCCCCTTGTCCCTCATTATATAGGTGGAAGCCCCAAGAGTTGTAGTCCAAGTCTTCGAATAAGACCCCAACAACAAAACCTCCCAAAAGTGGGAAACCTACTCAAGGGGGAGTCCTACTCAAGGTGGGACTCCCACCTTTCCTTGAGGTGGGGCTGGCCGGCCACCAAGGTGGAGTCCACCTTGGACTCCTCCCCTTTAGGGTTTGGCCGGCCATGCTAGTGGAGTCCCTCCGGGACTCCACCTTCCATAGTGCCATTTTTCCGGACTTTTCTAGAACCTTCTAGAACCTGCCATAAATGCACCGGATCATTTCCAAACTTGGAATATGACTTCCTATATATGAATCTTATTCTCCGGACCATTCCGGAACTCCTCGTGATGTCCGTGATCTCATCCGGGACTCCGAACAAATATTCGAACTCCATTCCATATTCAAGTTCTACCATTTCAACATCCAACTTTAAGTGTGTCACCCTACGGTTCGTGAACTATGCGGACATGGTTGAGTACTCACTCCGACCAATAACCAATAGCGGGATCTGGAGATCCATAATGGCTCCCACATATTCAACGATGACTTTAGTGATCGAATGAACCATTCACATACGATACCAATTCCCTTTGTCACGCGATATTTTACTTGTCCGAGGTTTGATCATCGGTATCACTCTATACCTTGTTCAACCTCGTCTCCCGACAAGTACTCTTTACTCGTACCGTGGTATGTGGTCTCTTATGAACTTATTCATATGCTTGTAAGACATTAGACGACATTCCACCGAGAGGGCCCAGAGTATATCTATCCGTCATCGGGATGGACAAATCCCACTGTTGATCCATATGCTTCAACTCATACTTTAGGATACTTAATCCCACCTTTATAGCCACCCATTTACGCAATGGTGTTTGGTGTAATCAAAGTACCTTTCCGTATAAGTGATTTACATGATCTCATGGTCATAAGGACTAGGTAACTATGTATCGAAAGCTTATAGCAAATAACTTAATGACGTGAGATCTTATGCTACGCTTAATTGGGTGTGTCCATTACATCATTCATACAATGACATAACCTTGTTATTAATAACATCCAATGTTCATGATTATGAAACTAATCATCCATTAATCAACAAGCTAGTTAAGAGGCATACTAGGGACTTCTTTGTTTGTCTACATATCACACATGTACTAATGTTTCGGTTAATACAATTATAGCATGATATATAAACATTTATTATAAACATAAAGATATAAATAATAACCACTTTATTATTGCCTCTAGGGCATATCTCCTTCATCTCCACTTGCACTAGAGTCAATAATCTAGTTTACATTTGTAAAGATATAACACATTGGCCTTCTGGTGCTTTAGCATGTATTGCTCACGGGAGAGGTTTTAGTCATCGGATCTGTCACGCTCAGAAACGTATGTATTTTGTAATTCATTTGCATCTCAACGCAACACTCATTTCCAAATGAGTTGGCATTATATATGTTTGATCTTCTGGTGGAATCTTAATTCCGCTGTCTGAAATATGTCACTTATATTGTCACACACAATATAGCTTCAAAGTTCTGACTCTGTCGGAACTACACCAAGTTCTCAAAGAACCTCTTGATTTAACATCCTTTGTCATTGTCAAAACAATGACATACTCTGCCTTCTTTTGTAGAATCCGTCATAATATTTAGAACTCTTCTAAATCTAGCATAGACAACTTCTAGCTCATTGTGCTACCTTTTAAACAACACTTAGTCTAATTTGAGATTGAAATTATATTTTATATGTGACAAAACCAATATCGGTGTAACACCTTACAGCGATTTGTTTGTTATTTCTTCATACAAAAATATATATATATCCTTAGTTCTTCTAAAGTACTCAAGGATATTCTTACTGTCGTCCAATGATCATCATATGAATCATTCTGGTATATGCTCATAACACTTTATAGCACATGATATCTGATTGTCTACATATTATTCGTGATCTATAATCACTCATGTGTTTTTACTCATTGAGTGTCAGATACACTCAAGTCTTGTTAAACCTTCACATGACAAGAACATTTTCTTAATATTTCTATATTGAACTACTTCAATATCCATCATATGTACTTTGACTTAAACTTATTTATGTGTTTCAATCTATCTTCATAGATCTTGACACTAAATTTGTTTCATCCATATCCTTTCATTGAAGTTAATTCTCAATGAAACCTTTTAATCAAGTATATAATTACATCATTTATAACCAACTATATGTCACCTACATAAAGTATTATAAATGTGTCTTAGCGCTCCCACTTAATTTCTTGCAAATGCAAGCCTCTTCATCGTCTCCGATGAAATCAAAAACTCTTTGACTATTTCATCTGGTGAAGATTCCAACTCCGTGATACTTACTTCATCCAATTGAAGCTTGTATAGCTATCTAGTATTCCATGGACCAGCAAAACTCTTGGTTGTATCTTGTATACATACTTCTGTTAAGTAGTGTATTTTGCCATCCTACTAGCATATCTCATAAAAGAAATATGTAGTGATTACTAGAATAATCCACATAGACTATAAGCATTGCTACGAAAGATCTAATCTTATCGTATTCAACTCTTTGAACTTTGTCGTAAACAATTTTTCGACAAGTCAAGCTTTCTTCAAGGATATTTCATCCAAGTCTATCAATTTCATAGATCCATTTACTTTCATAAAGTATTCATCTATCTTGGATTTCATGGCGTATAGCCATTTTAACGGAGTCAGGGCCCATCATAACTTCTTTGTTTGTAGTTGGTTTATTATTGTTCAAAATCAATCCTTTGTTCACAAATCATTTATTTGATCACAAAGTAAACCATACCTATAAGGTTCAATATGTATTTCGATCTCCATGGCTAAAACACTTTGTAGTCATGGGAGCCATGATCGTCGTGGCCGCTTCCGAAACAAATTCCGATGCTGCGCTACTCGATCATTATGCTCAGGTTCATAAACCTTATCAAATTATATTGTCCTCCCACTCAAAAACTTCACTAGAAACAATTTCTTGGAAATAAGAAACATTGACAAACACTTTTGTCTTTGTCTCCATAGTGGGAAGAATTCCCAATCAATTCTCTGGGATAACCAACAAAGACATTCATCCGATTTTGGTTGTAAACTTATTTACTTATGCTATGCATACCAAAATTTAAGAAAAGACTATCAGGTTTCATACCCATGCCATAACTCGTATGGTGTCATTTCAACGGATCATGATGATGCTCTATTCAGTGTAAAAGCGGTAGTCATTAAAGCATAATCCACAAAAATATAATGGCGCCATAATATTTTATCTCATCATTAATCCAACAAGGTTTGGATACATATCTTGGATACTATATCATCATTATGATACTCCAAGAAATGTGAGTTGTAGAACAATTTCATAACTCTCTTAGATGTTCGCTAAAACACGTAATTCAAATATTTCCACCATGATCCAATCATAGATATTTGATTTCTATTACGATGATTTCCACTTCATACTGAAATTTACTTGAATCCATTCAAATGTTTCAAACTTCTTCCTTATTGAATATATCCACATATATATACTCAATTCATTGTTGAAAGTTTTCATGAAGTAGAAGAATCTCCCGCACATAACTATGCCCAGTGAACCACATACATCATCATGTATTTTTCACTAAGTTAGTTGCCCGTTCAACTTTTGGCCTATGAATGGTATTTTAATCATTCTCTTTAGAAAAGATTTGCAAGCGCCAAATGATTCAAAAATCAAATGACTCCAAAAATCCATTTGCATGGAGTTCCTTCATGCGTTCCTTTCTAACATGACCTAAATGGTGGTTCCACAAATAAGTGGAATTCAAATCATTTGCCTTATGGCATTTTAGCGTTGTTATGTATGTGTGTTTCACCATTAAGATTTATAATAACTTATCCATCGTATATGGAGTAATGTCATAATTTGAACAACTCATTGTTTTCATTTGACCAGAGCAAAATAACAATTATTAAGTTCTTTATTATAAATTCTAAGGGCTAGATAGAATGCTAACGACGAACATAATAACACTTTATTTTGTTCCAGGCGAACATTCTTATCATATTCCTTGTCAGTCACTTAGGCCATTGTATTCTTGTATTGCGTTGTTTTGTATGACACTTCATACCAACCAATATAGTACTAATACCCAAGAATTTCATAGTGTGACTTAACTAGAAATACAACCATAACATGTATATCATTTATATACACCTGAGCTAGACTTTCTAGTCTTTTCTTTTCTTTTGCCAAAATATCTTTTGCAGTTTCTCTTTTAGCTTTCCTCATTATTCAGAGAAACATATCAACTTCAATAACTTCTCTTTGTTGGTCAAATACTAATAACCTTGAGGTTCTTACTTTGAAGTTGATCATCATATGACAAGTGTTCCAGATTTCACTATTAGTAACTTTGTAATATGATGAACAATTTCACTCATAATTTTATCCATCATATCATGACGACTTTCCGAGACCATGTCTGTACATGCTAGGCTCGTAAAGTTTTAACCTTGTATTTGCATGTGCAAATCTAGCTTGCACCCGTTGTATGCACTCGTAGAATCTATCACACCCGATCATCACGTGATGCTTCGAAACGACGAGTCTTAATAACGGTGCATATTAAGGATGGTCACTTCATGGATATACGAATATTGTTAGTGCCCCAATAGTTGGAGGATGGTGACGCCTGGCGTCTTCAACCTTCATACATTCCCATAAAACTTATGAGTTTATGTAGTCTCACCAAATTATATTCTATTATCTTGTAATAAGGTCTTAGATATCACATATATCTCATACCTTGATTATTTCTGAAAACTAAATTTTCAGCTCCTTACTTTTCAAACAAATTTGAACTTCAAGTTTGACGGAGACAAGATAACTTTAGGTACTAATTGAAAACATAGCTCTTTGAATCAACAATGTGAGGTTTACTAAAAGTTTGCAATAGGACTTAATCAATTCTTGATTCTTTAACAATACGGTACCAATCCGTAAAGTTTCTTGTCAGATTTTAACAGTATTTCTATCTCAATAACAAGACTAGCGCATGGTAGAAAACGGATGCCAATACTACAAAATTAATTCAAAATACTACTCGACTATGTTTATGATAATTAGTTCATGTTTTAATCTAATTACTAATGAACTCCCACTTAATACAACATCCCTCATAGTTGTTAAGTGGTACACGATCCAAATCCACTACACCAAAACCGATCATCACGTGAGATGATGTAGCTTCAATGGTGAACATCAACATGTTGATCATATCATCCATATGACTCGTGTTCAACCTTTCGGTTTCCGTTGTCCCGAGGCCATGTCTGTACATGCTAGGCTCGTCAAGCAAACCCAAGTATTCCGCGTGTGCAACATGGCTTACACCCGTTGTATGTGAATCGTTGAATCTATCACATCCGATCATCACGAGATGCTTTGAAACGACGAACTGTACAACGGTGCATACGAGGGGAGAACACTTTATTATCTTGATATTAATGTGAGGGATCATCTTATAATGCTACCGTCGCGATCTAAGCAAAATAAGATGCATAAAGGATTAACATCACATGCAGTTCATATGTGATATGATATGGCCCTTTTGTCTTTGCGCCTTTGATCTTCATCTCCAAAGCACGGACATGATCTCCATCATCAACGGGCATGATCTCCATCATCGTCGGCGTAGCGTCAAGGTTCATGGCGCCGTCTTCATGGTTGTTCACCTCATGTAGCAACTATTACAACTACTTTGAAATACTACTCAACATGAAAATTAAAGACAACCATAAGGCTCCTGCCGGTTGCCACAATACAATAATGATCATTTCATACATATTCATCATCATATCATGGCCATATCACATCACCAAACCCTGCAAAAACAAGTTAGACGTCTCTAATTTGGTTTGCATATTTTACGTGGTTTAGGGTTTTCGTGTAAGATCTAATCTACCTACGAACATGAACCACAACGGTGATACTAGTGTTGTCAATAGAAGAGTAAGTTGAATCTTCACTATAGTAGGAGAGACAGACACCCGCAAAGCCTCTTATGCAATACAAGTTGCATGTCGAACGAGGAACAAGTCTCATGAACGCGGTCATGTAAAGTTAGTCCGAGCCGCTTCATCCCACTATGCCACAAAGATGCAAAGTACTCAAACTAAAGATAACAAGAGCATCAACGCCCACAAACCATTGTGTTCTACTCGTGCAACCATCTATGCATAGACATGGCTCTGATACCACTGTAGGATAACGTTGCATAGAAAACAAAATTCCTATCGCGAACACGCAATCCAAGCCAAGATGCAATCTAGAAGACGGTAGCAACGAGGGGATGATCAAGACTAACCCTTGAAGAGATTCCAAAGCCTATAAGAGTAGGCTCTTATTGCTGCGGGAGACGATCACTTGCCGCTTGCAAAAGCGCGTAGAAGATCTTGATCACGATCGGTTCCGGCGCCACGAACGGGCAGCACCTCCGTACTCGGTCACACGTTCGGTTGTTGATGAAGACGACGTCCACCTCCCCGTTCCAGTGGGCAGCAGAAGTAGTAGCTCCTCTTGAATCCGACAGCACGACGGCGTGGTGTCGGTGTCGATGGAGATCTCCGGCGGAGCTTCGCTAAGCATATACGGGAGAAGTAGTGGAGAGGGGTGCTAGGGTTTGGGGAGGGGGTGCCTTGGGCGCCGGCCACAAAGGGGGCAGCCAAGGTTGGAGGCAAGAGTGGCCGGCCCCCTCCCCTTGTCCCTCATTATATAGGTGGAAGCCCCAAGAGTTGTAGTCCAAGTCTTCGAATAAGACCCCAACAACAAAACCTCCCAAAAGTGGGAAACCTACTCAAGGGGAGTCCTACTCAAGGGGACTCCCACCTTTCCTTGAGGCGGGGCTGGCCGGCCACCAAGGTGGAGTCCACCTTGGACTCCTCCCCTTTAGGGTTTGGCCGGCCATGCTAGTGGAGTCCCTCCGGGACTCCACCTTCCATAGTGCCATTTTTCCGGACTTTTCTAGAACCTTCTAGAACCTGCCATAAATGCACCGGATCATTTCCAAACTTGGAATATGACTTCCTATATATGAATCTTATTCTCCGGACCATTCCTCGTGATGTCCGTGATCTCATCCGGGACTCCGAACAAATATTCGAACTCCATTCCATATTCAAGTTCTACCATTTCAACATCCAACTTTAAGTGTGTCACCCTACGGTTCGTGAACTATGCGGACATGGTTGAGTACTCACTCCGACCAATAACCAATAGCGGGATCTGGAGATCCATAATGGCTCCCACATATTCAACGATGACTTTAGTGATCGAATGAACCATTCACATACGATACCAATTCCCTTTGTCACGCGATATTTTACTTGTCCGAGGTTTGATCATCGGTATCACTCTATACCTTGTTCAACCTCGTCTCCTGACAAGTACTCTTTACTCGTACCGTGGTATGTGGTCTCTTATGAACTTATTCATATGCTTGCAAGACATTAGACGACATTCCACCGAGAGGGCCCAGTATATCTATCCGTCATCGGGATGGACAAATCCCACTGTTGATCCATATGCTTCAACTCATACTTTCCGATACTTAATCCCACCTTTATAGCCACCCATTTACGCAGTGGTGTTTGGTGTAATCAAAGTACCTTTCCGGTATAAGTGATTTACATGATCTCATGGTCATAAGGACTAGGTAACTATGTATCAAAGCTTATAGCAAATAACTTAATGACGAGATCTTATGCTACGCTTAATTGGGTGTGTCCATTACATCATTCATACAATGACATAACCTTGTTATTAATAACATCCAATGTTCATGATTATGAAACTAATCATCCATTAATCAACAAGCTAGTTAAGAGGCATACTAGGGACTTCTTTGTTTGTCTACATATCACACATGTACTAATGTTTCGGTTAACACAATTATAGCATGATATATAAACATTTATTATAAACATAAAGATATAAATAATAACCACTTTATTATTGCCTCTAGGGCATATCTCCTTCAGATGGACTTGGCTAGAGCCAACAATGCCACCGTGGTACTGCGAGCTGAGCTGGAGGAGCTGGCCAAGGCCCGGAAGGGTGCCGAGGAGAAAGCTGCGCGGCTGGAGGAGGAGCACAAGGAGTGCAACCAGTTGATCCTGCAAACTGATACCCTTGCCTACCGTAAGTCTTTTTCTTTTACATACTTGATTACTGCATACTAGCCTTTTTTCTTCCGACCCCATTTTCTTTTCATTATCTTTCCTTCCGGTCTCTTTTTCTTCCGGATTCTTTTCCTTTCTCTTTTTCTTCCGGATTCTTTTCCTTAGCCTTTTTCTTCCTTCGCGCAGGCCTCTTTCCGGACTCACAGAAGTACGCTGTCAAGAAGGTTGACGCGCGCCGCACCACCCAAGGCCAAGCGAATCTTACCGTGCCATGGACGCCCAACGACCATCTGGTCGCGCTTAACGCGCGGGTGTCTCATATGCGCGCCATAGATCGCAATCTATCTGACATTCCTGATGTAGCTACCCAGCTCTTCAGGACCCTGTGGCCTGGCGAGGAGGTGCCGGATACCTTCTCCCTCATCAGCGATCGTCTCAAGGGCGCCGGCAGGAGGATCCGCGAGTGGCAGTGCTCTGCTGCCCGCGCTGGAGCAGATTCTGCCCTCCGCGTTGCTTGCTCTTGGTACCCGGAGCTTAACTTGGATGCCCTCAACGGAGTGCGCGAAGGCGCGGAAACCGATGCGGACCCGATTCTCACCGCTAAGCGGCAGGATCGCGCGTACCGTATCGCGGAGTACGCCGATATGTGCACCTTCATCGCTGCTCCCCCAGGTGTCAAGGACTATCTTGATGAGGAGGAGGATGAAGCCGAGGAGGAGCCTCTGGACGATGCTGGTGCTGGCGATGCCCCTCCTGAAGCTCCTGCTGCCTGATTGCCTGCCTTGAGATTTACCGCTGCTATGTTACTCAGTCATGCGTATCTTTTAAAACAATGTTCTGTTAAATTCTGCCCCGGTATGCCGGGGCTTATGATGTAAAACTTTAAGTCTGCTTTTGGTTGACACACAACATTTTATGCCGGTAAGTTATACCGGTAGCTAAGTATTTCTAAGTTTGCCTTAGCATATTTGCTTCTGATTTTGCTTTTATCTTGCACCGCAAAGATTTCTAAATTGTTTCCGCATCCAATTCGATGCACACTTGGTTCTTTTGCCTTGGCTCTGCCTGCCTTCTCTGGGCGTTCTTTGGCATATGAGCACAAGGTTCTTTCACCAAACAAGCATTTTCTTGAACTTAGAAATAACTTTGAAATTTTGCAAAAAACCGGTTTAACCGGGGTTAGTTAAATTTTCCGGATTGTTCTTTCCTGCTCTCCTCTCCGCGTTCATGTGCTTATCCCCTACCGGTTTATCTTGCTTGCCATGAAGCCGGTTTGCGGACAGCAGCAGAGTCGAAGACTCCGGTAGGATTTAGCACACTACTAAACCGGAAAGAAAAACATTCAATAAGCAACCGGTAAACTGAAAAAATAAACAAGTTACATGCAACCTTATTGGGGTAGTCCCCGAGATTCATTCAAGGTTCCGGCATCTTTTATTCATAGCAATTAAGGTACAAAAAGGAACTTCTTACACCACGACTTCAAGAGTAGAAAGGACGCAACAGAGCTACGTTCCATGGACGCTTGCTCTCCTCTCCGGACCTGTCCGCCTTTCCTTTTTTCCACTCATGTGCATCGATTAAGTAGTATGCATCATTGTGAAGCACCTTGCTTACAATGAAGGGACCTTCCCATGGTGGCAAAAGCTTATGCCGGCCTTCAGTGCGCTGCACTAGGCGAAGCACAAGATCTCCTTCCCGGAAACTCTCGGGTTAACCTTCCGGTTATGATAGCTCGAGGTAAATAGCTGTTCTTGCCAAAGCCAGCTCTCTTGCTTCTTCTAGCAAGTCCACATCATCTTCTCTGGCCTCTTTGACCTCTTGCTCAGTATAGAGCTGTACCCTTGGTGAATCATGAATGATGTCGGTTGGTATGACGCTTCTGCTCCATAAACCATGAAGAAAGGAGTGTATCCGGTAGACCGGTTTGGAGTTGTTCTTATACTCCACAGTACTGATGGTAGCTCATCGAGCCAACATCCCGGTGACTTTTCCACGCATCAATGAGTCTAGGTTTGATACCGGAAAGTACCAAAGCATTCATTCTTTCCACTTGGCCATTGCCTTGTGGGTGTGCCACTGAGCACAAATCCAACCGGATGTTCTTGTCCTCACAAAACCTTTTGAACTCACCTTGAGCAAAGTTGGTTCCATTGTCAGTGATGATGCTGTGCGGGTATCCATACCGCAAAATGACATCTTTTAAGAACTTCACCGCTGTGTGCCCATCACATTTTGCGATAGGTTTCACTTCTAGCCACTTGGTGAATTTATCCACCATAACCAAGATGTGGTTCATGCTGCCTCTTGCAGTTTTGAATGGGCCAACCATGTCAAGGCACCAAATGGCGAACGGCCATGTTAATGGTATTGTTTTTAGACCGGACGCTGGGGTATGATTTTGCTTGGCGTACCTCTGGCACCCGTTGCATTTTCTCACTAAATCCTCGGCGTTCTCCAAAGCAGTGGGCCAATAAAACCCATGCCGGAATACTTTTGCTACCAGCGCCCTCGACGAAGCATGATGCCCACATTCTCCTTGGTGAATTTCCTCAAGCATTTCTTTCCCTTCTTCCGGTTCCACACATCTTTGAAGGATACCGGTAACGCTTCTCTTGTACACTTCACCATTGATGAACGTATATGCCTTGGACCTTCTTTGGATTCTCCTTGATTCATTTTCGTCAGCCGGCAAGGTGCCGTTGACCAGGAATTCCTTAATAGGTTTAACCCATGACGGTGTTCTCGAACCAAACACCGGTGCATCTATCTCCATGTCTCTCACCAGATCATTTCTTCCGGTATGGGTACAGTCCCCGAGCTTGCCGGAGCAGTCCCCGGGTTCCCTTCATCGATATCCATGGGCACTACGTGTGATTCCGGTACAAAAATTGATTCCGATTCTGGGCTTGGTTTGATCGATGGTACTCTTAAGTGAGCCAAAGCTATTCCGGGAGGAATTTCTTGCCTAGATGAGCCCAGCTTGGACAAAGCATCGGCTTCATTTTCTGCGCGCGGTACATGGTGAAATTCACAGCCTTCGAAGAAGCCGGCAATCTTTTGCACGTGAAACCGGTACGAGGCCATGTTGGCATCTTTGCATCCCAATCCCAACATCTTGTACCACAAGATCTGAATCTTCATAGCAAATGATCCGGTGTGCACCGATTTCTTTTGCGACCTTAAGCCCATGGATCAAAGCTTCGTATTCAGCAACATTATTTGATGCCCTGAAATGTACTTGTAAGACGTACCGGAGGTGATCTCCTTTTGGCGAGGTAAGCACCACACCGGCACCTAGACCCTCTTTGAGTTTGGACCCATCAAAATGCATTTTCCAGTATTCTATCCTCTGATCTGGGCGGTTTGTATTGCATCTCCGCCCAATCAACGAGGAAATCAGCCAAAGCTTGTGATTTTATGGCATCTCTTCTTTCATATACCGGCACGTATGGTGATATCTGGATTGCCCATTTTGCAATCCGGCCGCTGGCGTCTTTGTTGCACATGATGTCGGAAATTGGTGCTTCACTCACCACTTTCATAGGATGTTCTTCAAAATAATGCTTGAGCTTTGTAGCGGCCATGTATACGCCATAAGTCATTTTTTGGAAGTGAGGGTAGTTCTGTTTTGAGAAGGAGAGCACCTCGCTCAGGTAGTATACCGGCCTCTGGACGGTTTTTCCTTCCTCTTCTCTTTCAACCACAACCACTACACTCACAACACGGTTTGTTGCCGCTATGTATAATAGCATAGGCTCTCTTTCTAGAGGTGAAGCCAGTATAGGTGCTGTGGCTAGCATTGTTTTTAGCTCCTTAAACGCTGCGTCTGCTGAGGGGTCCAGACGAACGTGTCGGATTTTCTCATGAGAGCATAGAGTGGTAGAGCTTTTTCTCCCAATCTGCTCACGAACCGGCTTAGCGATGCCAAGCTTCCGGTAAACTTTTGTACGTCCTTTAGCTCTCGAGGACAGTCATTCTTTCTATTGCCCGGATTTTTACCGGATTGACTTCTATGCCCCGGCTTGATACCAGGAAACCGAGCAGCTTGCCGGCAGGGACACCAAAGGTGCATTTTGCCGGATTGAGTTTCATCCGGAACCGTCTTAGGTTATCGAATGTTTGCCGGATGTCATCGATTAAGGTGTTCTTTACCTTAGTTTTTATCACAATGTCATCCACATAGACTTGCACATTCTTTCCGATTTGATCAAACAAGCATTTTTGCATACAGCGCTGGTACGTTGCACCAGCGTTGCGCAAACCAAAAGGCATAGTAACATAGCAATAAGCCCCGTGCGGGGTAATGAATGCAGTTTTTATTTGATCTTCCTTTTTCAAGGGAATTTGATGGAAACCGGAATACGCATCCAGAAAGGACAACAACTCACACCCAGCAGTTGAATCAATCACTTGATCGATCCGTGGCAGAGGAAAAGGGTCTCTTGGGCAAGCCTTGTTTAGGTTGGTGTAGTCGATGCACATGCGCCACACCTTTGGAGCTTTTGCCTCCAAGTTCTCATCTTTTTTCTTTTCGACCGTCACCGGATTAGCCAGCCACTCTGTGTGCGTGACCTCCACAATGAATCCGGCAACGAGCAGCTTTGTCACCTCCTCTCCTATGATTTTCCTTCTATCTTCAGCGAACCGGCGCAAGGGTTGTCGCACCGGCTTGGCATCTTTCCGGACGTTTAAAGAGTGCTCAGCCAGCTCCCTCGGAACACCCACCAAATCATCAGTTGACCAGGCAAAGATATTCCGATTCTCACGGAGGAAGCCGACGAGCCGCTTCATGCTTGATCGTAACCGGCACCGATACGAACGGTGCGCTCTGGGTAAGCCGGATCCAGCATAATGTCCTTTGTTTCATTTGTCGGCTTGAATGCCGGTGAACCCAAGTTTCCACTCATTGCCGCTAAGCTCAATTGTGAGGACTGAGCCAGCGCAACAGCTGTTTGCATTCTTTTCTTTTCCTCCGCAATCACCAGCGATTCCGCTAGGTTTGATCCGGCAGATGCAGTTTCCAGTGAGACTTTATAGTTTCCCACCACAGTCAATGGTCCACGAGGTGCCGGCATCTTCATCTTGAGGTAGGCCGTATGAGTTGTGGCCATGAAGGCTGCTAATGCCGGTCTCCCCAGCAATGCATGGTATGGACTGTCTAGATCCACCACCTCAAACTCGACATTTTCAACCCGGCAATTGTCACGTCCTCCAAATGGTACGTCCACCCGAACTTTTCCTATCGGGCGCAGGACAAGCCGGGACGATTCCGTGGAACGTCGTACGCGTGGGCTGAAGCATATTTTCTGTTATGCCCAGCGTATGCATGGTATGCTTGTACATGATGTTTATGCTGCTGCCGTTGTCTATCAGCACCTTGCTAAATTTCACTCGAGTCTGTGGCCCTTTCATGATTGGGTCCACAACAAGAGCGTATCCACCCGGATTGGGCATGATCTTGGGGTGATCTTTAAATGACCAGGTAATTTCCTGATCTGACCACAACATGTACTTTGGGACTGCCGGCATCACGGCATTGACCTCCATGGAGCGGCGGTGTACACTTTGCCTGTCTGTTGGCTCAGTGACAAAGACAACGCAGCACATATCCGGACCCTCGTAAACATTCCGGCCTAAAGGTGCCGGTGGAGGTGGTTGATCATTATTTTGTTCCACCCGGTTAACTTGCCGTATCGGCCGGTTTGGTCGCACCGTAAGGCGTTGCCCCGCGGCGTGTGGTGGCGGTATGCTGTTGTTGCCGCGGCATGTCTTGTGGTGCTCGTGCATCTTTCGCCATTCCCTTTTGCATCAAGTACTTGGTCCAGGTATAATCCTTCGTCAGATGGTTTGACGGGTGCCGGATTCGGTGTGTGCCACCGGCATGGTTGGTCCATGGCAGCTTTCCATGGTGTACTTTGGGTTCTTGCCAGTTTCTTTTCTGGACCCAGGGTTTCTTTTCCACCCATTGTTTCTTAGGACCCACCCATGGCTGCGATCCGGTTCTTTGCCTCTGACTGCCGCTGGCCTCAGAGTTTTCCTGTACAGCAGCAACTTGCTGCGGACCGTATCTTCGATCCGGAAAATCTTCTCTTCTTTTGTTGTTCCGGTTATCCGGTGTTGTTCGTGGCGCAGCTGTTCCGGCTCAGGTTGCACTGCCGGCTGCATTGGGTCTCCCAACGCATAACTATCCGCCACCCGTATCATCTCTGCCAACGTTGTCGGCATGTTCCGCTACAGCTTTTGCCACAACGGTGAACCTCTTCTGCACCCACTGCTAAACCAAGCAATGGCTGTGCCTCGATTACCCCTTCACAGGAGTTCCTTGTAGTGTTCCACCGGGCCAGATAATCCTGGTCTGTTTCGTCGCGCTGTATGCACAGAGCGAGTTGTCGTGGCCTGTTTGGCCTTTGATAGGTGCTGCTGAAATTGCTCACAAAAGCCTCCTCAAAATCCAGCCAGCCATTTATGCTTCCTGCCGGCAAGTTGTTTAGCCAGATTCTTGCTGGTCCAACCAAAAACGATGGTATGATCCTCACGGCCCAACGTCGGTTTCCGCCTCCTGCTACGGTTCCTCCACCGCCTGCGACGTATACCGCGGTCACGTAATCCGCGAGCCAATCTTCCGGCTTCGTAGTGCCATCGTATGTTTTTGTGTCACGGGGCAACATAAAGTTGCGAACCGGCGGTTTTTCTCTCATGATCCTTGGGCCAAAGCACTTTGGGCCGGAGGACCTTCCTCCTCGATCATTTCTGACAAGTACACTCTATCCAGACGGTGCCTCGCATCCCGTTCCGGTAAGTATCTCTCTCCCAGGCGTTCTCCCAATGGGTTCCGGTATGCCGGTCTTGCAGAATCAGCTTCATCATAACATTCCGGTACCGCGCCCTTGCCTGCCGGTACCGGGGGATCTATTTCCTCCTCATCATACGCCGCCCTTGCAGCTCGATAATTTTGCCCGGTTTCTTGTCTACCGGCATGATTGTTTCCGGCATAGCCCTCCTTAGCGTAGCCTCCGTTTGCCACTTGGCCTTTTACCGGCACATATTGCCCGGCTTGTTGCTTTCCGCAAGAACCGGATCATACACAGTCATCTGCGTGCGTTTACTTCTTTTCTCTTCTTCTGTCCGGATGGGGGGACGATGCCTGCCCATGGGACTTGCTTCCGGCATTCTTTGTTGAACGCACGGATTTTGAGGCCGCTGCCTTGTTCAGCTTAGCCAGCTGCTCGCGTTCTCTGCTCAATAGTTTCCAGCAGCTCTCTAACACGCTCTTGCTGTTTTGCCAAAGCATCTCCGAAAGCGACTCGCATAGCTCTACCGCAGCCTTAGCAACTTTTATAGTTTTATCCGGCCTCTGCTTGGGTTTTTCCACAATGCTAATAGATGCAAGTACTTGCCGGTAAGAATCTCTTTGCGCAATCCTGATCTAGGTTGCGAGCTTTTAGCCGGTTTTCCGGCATCCTAGCGGCATGCGCGCTAACAGAAGCAAAGCCATGGGCAGCGTTGTACTCACGTAGGGTTAGGTTCAGCTCGCGCTGCGCCCGGAGGATATCCTTGCCGCTCTCGAGCACCTTTTGGCGCTGCGCCTCCAGCTCCGCCTGAGCCGCTGCCGGATCGACGTTCTGCGCGATGGGGGTGGCGAGGACGTTCATCGCCGCTTGGAGTGGTTGCGGTGGCGCGGATGATGCTCCCGCTGCGCCTGCGCGCTCCAGCGGTGGCTTGGCCGCACGGGTCGAAGCCGCACGACCAGCACCATCTCCCGCACCTCCTTTCATGCACCAGCCACACCGGTCATCATTACCTCAACGCTGCCGGCGGCGCGACCAGCACAGAGCCATCTTGGTGGGTCCGGTGCCACCAGCACCGGCGAGAGGCGCTGGCGCACAGGGACGGTGCCGAAGTAGACGCGATGGCTGCCAAACTCGATGACGCGGCCGTTCTTGGGGAAGACGCCACCATTGGCGAAGCAGCCCGCGTTGTCGTTGATGAAGTCCATGGCGTAGATGCGCTGCACGAGCGCGGACACCGTACGCTCGCCGGCGACCTCGAGGATGCCCGCCCGAATGTGAACTCCTTCAAGCGCCACTTTCCGCCCCACGGTGGGCGCCAACTGTCGTCGTGGTGAACAGACAGATGCCATAGGATGGCTTAGATTGGGGCCGAATGGACGCTAGAGGATTCGGGGAGGGTTTGTGATCAGGTGGGATGAACTTCCGGATGGTTTCCTCAAGAACTTGGCCAAGGCCAGAGGTTGAAGAAGAAAGACACAAGGAAGAACTCGCTCTAGATCACTATGTTCATTGATTCTCACAAGTTACAGGTTTGTCTCTCTCTCTCTCTCTGTGTGTTCCGCGCCCGTGAAGGAGGGCTGCCCCCTCTCCTTATATAGGGGAGAGGGTAGCTTACAGGCAAGAAACCCTAATGGCATCTTTGACTAGACAAACTACTTTATAAAGCTACTTTACAAAGCTACTTTAATCATAGATGACACCGGGGTCCTCTTTAATCAGGGAGGCTGACGTCCTCCGGCTTCTTTCTTCGTCATCTTCTTCTTTATCGTCAGCCCTTGTCTTCTTGCTCCGAAGGGAATCTTTGACCAGTCCTGCCGACAGGCCCTTCTCTCCGGTAGCTTCTTTACCGGGTTCTGGCATACCCCTTTGGGGATACCGGCTTAGCTTCGCTTAGCCCAAACTCCTACCTTTCTTTCCGGTAAGAATACTAAACCGGTATCTCGATGGCTCAAACCATCCGGTTTGGCATGCTTTTGGCATACCGGGGGTTATCCCCCCAACAGTGACAGAAAGTTCTAAGGTTGTGGATGTGTTGTTGCCACTAGGGATAAAACATCGATGCTTTGTCTGAGGATATTTGTGTTGATTACATTACGCACCATACTTAATGCAATTGTCTGTTGTTTGCAACTTAATACCGGAAGGGGTTCGGATGATAACCTGAAAGTGGACTTTTTAGGCATAGATGCATGCTGGATAGCGGTCTATGTACTTTGTCGTAATGCCCGATTAAATCTCATAGTAGTCATCGTGACATGTATGTGCATTGTTATGCCCTCTCTATTTGTCAATTGCCCAACTGTAATTTGTTCACCCAACATGCTATTTATCTTATGGGAGAGACACCACTAGTGAACTGTGGACCCCGGTCCATTCTTTACATCTCAATACAATCTACTGCAATACTTTGTTCTCTTGTTCTTCGCAAACAAACATCATCTTCCACACTATACGGTTAATCCTTTGTTTTCAGCAAGCCGGTGAGATTGACAACCTCACTGTTACGTTGGGGCAAAGTACTTTGATTGTGTTGTGCAGTTCCACGTTGGCGCCGGAATCCCTGGTGTTGCTCGCACTACACTCCGTCACCAAAAACCTTCACTTGTTCCTTGACTCCTACCGGTTCGATAACCTTGGTTTCTTACTGAGGGAAAACTTTCTGTCTGCATCCCACCTTCCTCTTGGGGTTCCCAACGGACGTGTGTTAACTTCACGCATCAAGCTCTTTTTGGCGCCATTGCCGGGAGATCAAGACACGCTGCAAGGGAGTCTCCACTTCAAATCTCTTTACTTTGTTTTTGTCTTGCTTTATTTTATTCTGCTTTGTTTGTTCTCTACATCAAAAATACAAAAAAATTAGTTGCTAGTTTTACTTTATTTACTGTCTTGTTTGCGTTCTCTATATCAAAAACACAAAAAATTACTTACTTGCATTTACTTTGTTTAGTTTGCTTTATTTACTACTGTTAAAATGAATACTCCTGAAAACACTAAGTTGTGTGACTTCACTAGCACAAATAATAATGATTCCCTATGCACACCTATTGCTCCACCTGCTACTACAGCAGAATTTTTTGAAATTAAACCTGCTTTACTAAATCTTGTCATGAGAGAGCAATTTTCTGGTGTTAGTTCTGATGATGCTGCTGCCCATCTTAATAATTTTGTTGAACTTTGTGAAATGCAAAAGTATAAGGATGTAGATGGTGATATTATAAAATTGAAATTGTTTCCTTTCTCATTAAGAGGAAGAGCTAAAGATTGGTTGCTATCTTTGCCTAAGAATAGTATTGATTCATGGACTAAATGTAAAGATGCTTTTATTGGTAGATATTATCCTCCTGCTAAAATTATATCTTTGAGAAGTAGCATAATGAATTTTAAGCAATTGGATAATGAACATGTTGCTCAAGCATGGGAAAGAATGAAATCTTTGGTGAAGAATTGCCCAACCCATGGACTAACTACTTGGATGATCATCCAAACCTTCTATGTAGGATTAAATTTTTCTTCGCGGAACCTATTGGATTCAGCTGCTGGAGGTACCTTTATGTCCATCACTTTGGGGGCGGCAACAAAGCTCCTTGATAATATGATGATCAACTACTCTGAATGGCACACTGAAAGAGCTCCACAAGGTAAGAAGGTAAATTCTATTGAAGAAACCTCCTCCTTGAGTGATAAGATTGATGCTATTATGTCTATGCTTGTGAATGGTAGATCTAATGTTGATCCAAATAATGTTCCTTTAGCTTCATTGGTTGCTCAAGAAGAGAATGTTGATGTGAACTTCATTAAAAGTAATAATTTCAACAACAATGCTTATAGGAATAATTCTGGTAACAACTATAGGCCATATCCTTCTAATAATGGTAATGGTTATGGTAATTCTTACAACAATAATAGGAATGTACCCTATAGTATTGAAGCCATGCTTAAAGAATTTATTAGTACACAAACTGCTTTTAACAAATCTGTTGAAGAAAAGCTTGGTAAAATTGATATTCTTGCTTCTAAGGTTGATAGTCTTGCCTCTGATGTTGATCTTTTAAAATTGAAAGTTATGCCTAATGAAGATAAAGATACTAAGTTATTTGCTACAGCAAACGCCATACAAGTTCGAATTAATGAAAATATTAGATTGATGGCTGAATTGCATGCTAGGTGGGAAAGAGAAGAAAACGAAAAACTTGCTAAAGAGAATAATATAGCTAAAGTTTGGACTATTACCACCACTAGTAATGTTGATGCTTCACATGTTGCTACACCTCCTACTATCAATGGTAAAATACTTGGTGTTGGCAATGTTTCTACTCCTAGTGCAAAGCGTGCAAAATTGCCTAAAACTGCTAAAACTGCTGAAACCGTTTGTGATAAAACTGCTAAATTTTTTCAAAATATTGGAGACAATGATCCCATTGCTGTAGATAATAATGGTTTAGATTTTGATGATTGTCACATCTCTGAAGTTATAAAGTTCTTACAAAAACTTGCTAAAAGTCCTAATGCTAGTGCTATAAATTTGGCCTTTACAAAACATATTACAAATGCTCTCATAAAAGCTAGAGAAGATAAATTAAAACTTGAAACTTCAATTCCTAGGAAGTTGGAAGATGGTTGGGAGCCCATCATTAAGATAAGGGTCAATGATTTTGATTGTAATGCTTTATGTGATCTTGGTGCAAGTATTTCGTTATGCCTAAGAAAATCTATGATATGCTTGACTTGCCACCATTGAAAAATTGTTATTTGGATGTTAATCTTCCTGATAATGCTATAAAGAGAACCTTTGGGGAGGATTGATAATGTTCGCATTATGGTTAACAATAACCTTGTCCCCGTTGATTTTGTTGTCTTGTATATTGAATGCAATGCATCTTGTCCTATTATATTGGGAAGACCTTTTCTTCGAACTGTTGGTGCTACTATTGATATGAAGGAAGGTAATATTAAGTATCAATTTCCTCTCAAGAAAGGTATGGAACACTTCCCTAGAAAGAGAATGAAGTTACCTTATGATTCTATTATTAGAACAAATTATGATGTTGATGCTTCATCTCTCGATGTTACTTGATTCACACTTTCTGCGCCTAGCTGAAAGGCGTTAAAGAAAAGCGCTTATGGGAGACAACCCATTATTTTTACTACAACATTTTTGTTTTATATTTGAGTCTTGGAAGTTGTTACTACTGTAGCAACCTCTCCTTATCTTTATTTTATTGCATTGTTGTGCCAAGTAAAGTCTTTGATAGTAATGTTGATACTAGATTTGGATTACTGCGTAGAAACAGATTTCTTGCTGTCACGAAATGTAGCAGCCTCGTCTGTAGATAACTCAGAAAATTATGCCAATTTACGTGAATGATCCTCAGATATGTACGCAACTTTCATTAAATTTGAGCTTTTTCATCTGAGGAAGTTAAGTGCCCCATAAAAATTCGTCTTTACGGACTGTTCTGTTTTGACAGATTCTGCCTTTTATTTCGCATTGCCTATTTTGCTATGTTTGATGGATTTCTTTGTTCCATTAACTTTCAGTAGCGTTGTGCAATGTCCAGAAGGGTTAAGAATGATTATGTCACCTCTTAATATATGAATTTTTAATTATGCACTAACCCTCTAATGAGTTTGTTTCGAGTTTGGTGTGGAGGAAGTTTTCAAGGGTCAAGAGAGGAGGATGATACAATATGATCAAGAAGAGTGAAAAGTCTAAGCTTGGGGATGCCTCCGTGGTTCATCCCTGAATATTTCAAGAAGACTCAAGCATCTAAGCTTGGGGATGCCCAAGGCATCCCCTTCTTCATCGACAACTTATCAGGTCACCTCTAGTGAAACTAAAATTTTATTCAGTCACATCTTATGTGCTTTACTTGGAGCGTCTGTTTGCTTTTATTTTTGTTTTTGTTTGAATAAAATCGGATCCTAGCATTCTTTGTATGGGAGAGAGACACGCTCCGCTGTTGCATATGAACACATGTGTTCTTAGTGCTACTTTTAATGTTCATGGCGAAGGTTCAAAACTGCTTCGTTCATTGTTATATAGTTGGAAACGGAAAATACTTCATGTGGTAATTGGTATAATGTCTTGAATAATTTGATACTTGGCAATTGTTGTGCTCATATAGATCATGTTTAAGCTCTTGCATCATGTACCTTGCACCTATTAATGAAGAACTACATAGAGCTTGTTAAAATTTGGTTTGCATGATTGGTCTCTCTAAGTCTAGATATTTTCTGGTTAAGGTGTTTGAACAAAAAGGAAGACAGTAGAGTCTTATAATGCTTGCAATATGTTCTTATGTAAGTTTTGTTGTACCCGTTTATACTTGAGTTTGCTTCAAACAACCTTGCTAGCCTAAGCCTTGTATTGAGAGGGATTACTTCTCGTGCATCCAAATCCTTGAGCCAAAAAACTATGCCATATGTGTCCACCGTACCTACCTACTACGTGGTATTTCTCTGCCATTCCAAAGTACATTACTTGAGTGCTACCTTTAAAATTCTATTCTTTGCCTTTACAATACATATCTCATGGAAAAATAGCCTTAAAAACTATTGTGATATTGAATATGCTGCTATGTATCTTATTTCTTATAAGTTGCTTGTTGAGCGATAACCATGTTTCTGGGGACGCCATCAACTATTACACCTTTGTTGAATATCATGTGAGTTGATATGCATGTTCGTCTTGTCTGAAGTAAGGGTGATTTTCATGATCAAATGGTTTGAGTATGCATATTGTTAGAGAAGAACATTGGGCCGCTAACTAAAGCCATGAATCATGGTGGAAGTTTCAGTTTGGACACAAATCCTCAATCTCTTATGAGAATATTATCTGTTGTTAAATGCTTAAGCATTAAAAGAGGAGTCCATTATCTGTTGTCTATGTTGTCCCGGTATGGATGTCTACGTTGAGAATAATCAAAAGCGAGAAATCCAATACGAGCTTTCTCCTTAGACCTTTGTACAGGCGGCATAGAGGTACCCCTTTGTGACACTTGGTTGAAACATATGTTATGCAATGATAATCCATTATAATCCAAGCTAATTAGGACAAGGTGCGAGCACTATTAGTATTCTATGCATGAGGCTTGCAACTTATAGGATGTCTTATACATAACACATATGAATTATTACTACCGTTGACAAAATTGTTACTATGTTTTCAAAATCAAAGCTCTAGCACAAAAATAGTAATCCATGCTTCCCTCTGCGAAGGGCCATTATTCTACTTTATGTTGAGTCAGTTTACCTACTTCTTTCTATCTTAGAAGCAAACACTTGTGTCAACTGTGTGCATTGATTCTTACATGTTTACCTATTGCACTTGTTATATTGCTTTATGTTGACAATTATCCATGAGATATACATGTTGAAGTTGAAAGCAACCGCTGAAACTTATATCTTCCTTTGTGTTGCTTCAAAGCTTTCTACTAAGAATTTATTGCTTATGAGTTAACTCTTATGCAAGACTTATTGATGCTTGTCTTGAAAGTACTATTCATGAAAAGTCTTTGCTATATGATTCAGTTGTTTAACCATTGTCTTTACCATTGCTTCGAATCGCTGCATTCATCTCATGTGCTTTACAATAGTATTGATCAAGATTATGATAGCATGTCACTTCAGAAATTATCCTTGTTATCGTTTACCTACTCGAGGGCGAGTAGGAACTAAGTTTGGGGATGCTTGGTACGTCTCAAACATATCCATAATTTCTTATGTTCCATGCTACTTTTTTGATGATACTCACATGTTTTATACACACTTTATGTCATTATTATACATTTTCCCACTAACCTATTGACGAGATGCCGAAGAGCCGATTTTTTTTTCTGTTTTTGGTTTCAGAAATCCTACAAAGGAAATATTCTCGGAATTGGACGAAATCAACGCCCAGGGTTTTATATTTCCACGAAGCTTCCAGAAGACCGAAAGGGTTACAAAGTGGGGCGACGAGGCGCCGCCACCATAGGGCCGCGCGGCCTAAGGGGGGCCCACGCCGCCCTATGGGGTGGGCCCTCGTCAGCCCTCCGACTCTGCCCTTCCGCCTACTTAAAGCCTTCGTCGCGAAACCCCCACGAGAGCCACGATACGGAAAACCTTCCGAGACGCAGCGCCGCCAATCCCATCTCTGGGATTCAGAGATCGCTCGCACCTGGAGAGGGAATCATCTCCGGAGGACTCTTCATCGCCATGATCGCCTCCGGATTGATGTGTGAGTAGTCCACCCCTGGACTATGGGTCAATAGCGTAGCTAGATGGTTGTCTTCTCCTCATTGTGCTATCATGTTAGATCTTGTGAGCTGCCTATCATGATCAAGATCATCTATTTGTAATGCTACATGTTGTGTTTGTTGGGATCCGATGAATATGGAATACTATGTCAAGTTGATTATCAATCTATCATATATGTTGTTTATGTTCTTGCATGCTCTCCGTTGCTAGTAGAGGCTCTGGCCAAGTTGATACTTGTAACTCCAAGAGGGAGTATTTATGCTCGATAGTGGGTTCATGCCTCCATTGAATGCAACAGTGACAGAAAGTTCTAAGGTTGTGGATGTGCTGTTGCCACTAGGGATAAAACATCGATGCTTTGTCTGAGGATATTTGTGTTGATTACATTACGCACCATACTTAATGCAATTGTCTGTTGTTTGCAACTTAATACTGGAAGGGGTTCGGATGATAACCTGAAAGTGGACTTTTTAGGCATAAATGCATGCTGGATAGCGGTCTATGTACTTTGTCGTAATGCCCAGATTAAATCTCATACTAGTCATCATGACATGTATATGCATTGTTATGCCCTCTCTATTTGTCAATTGCCCAACGTAATTTGTTCACCCAACATGCTATTTATCTTATGGGAGAGACACCACTAGTGAACTGTGGACCCCGGTCCATTCTTTACATCTGAAATACAATCTACTGCAATACTTGTTCTTTACTGTTCTTCGCAAACAAACATCATCTTCCACACTATACGTTTAATCCTTTGTTTTCAGCAAGCCGGTGAGATTGACATCCTCACTATTACGTTGGGGCAAAGTACTTTGATTGTGTTGTGCAGGTTCCACGTTGGCGCCGGAATCCCTGGTGTTGCGCCGCACTACACTCCGTCACCAACAACCTTCACGTGTTCCTTGACTCCTACTGGTTCAATAACCTTGGTTTCTTACTGAGGGAAAACTTGCTACTGTATGCATCACACCTTCCTCTTGGGGTTCCCAACGGACGTGTGTTAACTGCACGCATCAATGTTGCTCAAAGAAATTATGCTACAACTGAAAAAAAATTATTAGCTGTAGTTTTTGCTTGTGACAAGTTTAGACCTTATATTGTTGATTCAAAAGTCACAATTCATACTGATCATGCTGCAATTAGGTACCTTATGGAAAAGAAAGATGCTAAGCCAAGGCTTATTAGATGGGTGCTTCTTTTGCAAGAATTTGATTTACATATTATAGATAGGAAAGGTGCTGATAATCCTGTTGCTGATAATTTGTCTAGATTGGAAAATATTGCTTATGATCCTGTTCCTGTTAATGATAGTTTTCCAAATGAACAATTGGCTGTAATAAAGGTGAGCTCGCGAGATAGTCCTTGGTATGTTGATTATGCTAACTTTATTGTTTCCAAGTACTTGCCTCCAACCTTTTCAGCTCAGCAAAGGAGGAAATTCTTTTATGACTTGAGGCATTATTTTTGGGATGACCCACACTTATATAAAGAAGGAGTGGATGGCATTATGCGAAGATGTGTCCCGAATATGAACAACAAGATATATTGAGTAAGTGTCATGGTAGTGTTTATGGAGGACATCACGCCGGAGATAGAACCGCACAAAAGGTTCTACAGTCAGGTTTTTATTGGCCAACTCTCTTTAAAGATGCAAGGAAGTTTATTTTATCTTGTGATGAATGTCAAAGAGTTGGTAATATCTCTAGGCGCAATGAAATGCCTATGAATTATACTCTTGTTATTGAATCATTTGATTGTTGGGGATTTGACTTCATGGGTGACGGGATCACCTCGCCAATGCCTACGTATTGTAGACTTGGGTTTCGGGAGAGAGCGACGATGGAGATTCCGGGAGCGAGATTAGGCACACGACGTACCCAGCTTCGGGTCCCCTCGGTGGAGGATCCCTACGTGCTGCTAGCAATCTACTATATGATCATAAGTATCTTTACAGGGTGCCGCCGTAGGCGGAGCTATGCTGTTCATCTCTTCTCTCGGGTGCCCTGGCTAGCTTTATATATGCAACCAGCCTAGGGTTTTACAAGAGTCCTAGTCGACTACTTCTTCGGGTTGCCTTGTTTGGGCCTTCTCCATATTGGGCCGAGCCGAGCCAGGTATACTAATAATGGGTACCCGAAGGGTATACCCATGTCAGTAGCCCCGAGTGTCTAGGGAAGTCGAAGACTTGCGTAGAGACTCCAAGCATAATCATCTCCGAAGTCGAAGAAATACAAGGCGAGGCCATTGATCCGGAAAATACATCAGGTCAATGTCGTAGATCATGTGACTAAGGATTTCTATTTTCGTGCCCTCGATTCCTTAGTTGTGCTCAGTTTTTCCCAGCCCCTTAGTTTTTCCTCGCTTTCCCCAAGCCTTGTCTGAAACCCGCAGAAGAGCTCAGACGGAAGGAATCCGTTTATTTGAACGTTCCGTGCTGACGTGTGGGGCCGCGTCGTCTGTGGGGCCGCGTCGTGTGGGGTTGGTAGGAAGGGACCGTGTGGGACAGCACGAGACCGTGTTTGGTTGTACGTGAGAGCTGGGTTTTGTCTCTCTCGGCCCAAATTGGCATTTTTAACAGCACCTTTTCCCCTCTTTCTCTCTCTGTCTTTTTCACCAAATTAGTATCAAATCTAGAGAAGCTTCTATTTCTGTCTTTCTTCAACTATTTATGCCTTTTGGCCCTCGTTTTTTGCCCAAGATGGTAGCAAATCTAGTAGCAAATCTAGAAGCTATTATATGATAAATTCACAGCAGCATAATCAGAAAACTAAGTATAATACATAGGTAAACTGCATACAGCAGCCAAAAGCAGCCAATAACATTGTTAATGTTCACGACAAACTAAGCTGAAAAAAATACAAGACGCACGCAATGTATGGCCAACAAGAAGATTAGGATACCCCAGGATGAATGAATTTGTTATTCATTCCTCATATATTTCTTCGTCGCTCCATTCGTGCATTATCCCAAGGAAATATTCATTGAACTCCTTCCGTCTGCAGTGTGCGGCCAATACATCCTCCAAACGGTATGGCCTGTGTTCATTTCTCAGACCGTAGCTTCCTAATCTATGCACATATTGTGGCGACTCATCCCAGGAATTTGTATCATGAAAGTACTCTCTGGTATAACCCAAATCCGCGTAGTAGATGCAGCCAGGTCGAAGAGTCGGGTACACTCTGGTGTCGACGGAGATACACCGGATATAATGCACGAAGAAGGCATGAATGCCAATGTTACTGACCGGATGGAGAGAGCGGCTCTGAGTGTCCACACGGTACACCACAGGCGTGTTTTTCATCAACACAAGCAGCAGATCACCATCCGACTTCACAAGGTAGAACTTGTCACGTCCAAGTTCTGGAAATGAAATTAGTGTCTCCATCTTGACAGTGCTCGCGCGCTGCTGCTTCTGTACATTGGTGCACACTATTCTTCCGGACTCAAAATTGTCCACAACTATTGCATACAGTTCACCATTGAACGGGGTAATGCAACGCATACTATGGTTCTTGATCGAAAATCTTCCTTCTCCCCAATCTTCATATATATCCTTAGTTGGAGTGCTCTCATCGACCCAACCAAGTTCCTCCGGGTAATGTCCGCAAGTGAAGACCATAGTCAGGGAGTTGATTGCAGCGACTGAATCCAGAAAAACAATTGGCATCTGCGCCTCAAACATAGTGTTTAATGTCTTTGTGAGTGGGTTCAGAAGTCGTATCTTGTGCGGCGGGTTCTTCTGGGCAAGCACGATGACGCCACGGGAAAAGCCGACGAAGTAGAATCTAAAATATATTGATGAAGATAACATTCAGCACTAAGATTGAAAATAAGAATAGATTAACCCTATAGATATGGAGGAATTTGAACCTTGCACGAACTGCAGATAGATCTATGGTGACGTAGCGGGATGTGCCGAGATGGAGGAAGGTGAACTCAGCGGCGCGTGGAAGGGCGTGGTCTAGCATGATCCATTCGTGCAGGTGCACGTCGGGATCAGGTAAACCTGAGCGCCAATTTCTACAGACTTGCCTCATAGCAGAGTAGGTGTCCACGTACTCCTCATTCGCCAATAAGCATTCGCCGATCTTGTGAAGTGGTCCGTCAGCCGTGAGACAGGCCCAGTTCACGGAGGCGCCGCGCTTGGATGCGCCGCCCTCGGAGGCGAGCCCGTCGCCGATGGGCTTGGAGGCGACGGGCTGGGAGGCGACGGGCTCAGAGGCGACGGGCTCGGGGGCGATGGCCGCCGGCGCATTCTTCTTCTCCATTGCCGGCAGGGGAGCGCTCGTACGGTGGTTGGGTTTTTTGGAGAAGTTGATGGGACGTGAGAGGGGTGGTTTCGTGCGTGAGCGAGATTGAGACGTACTGTGTGCAGAGGGAGGGAGACAGGGGCTTACGCGTCCTAAATGCGACCCGCGTCCTACGCGTCCACTATTGCATGTCTGCACCGCGACACGCGTCAACAATGGCACGTCTTCCACTTCTGCACCGCAACACGCGTCCTCGAGTCTAACCCTGGAAATTTAGATATACTCAGGTATACCCTCGAGTCATATACTAGCATTTTTTGTGTGCTCAGTTTTCCTTGAGTGCTAATACTGGCTAGTGCAATATACTCAGTTTTACCCTCAAGTGGCTGGTCAACAGAGAGTCAACAAATGAGATTAACTAGTTAAATGAGTTATTTAATGTGCAAAAAATTCCGAAAAAGAGTGGCACTTACTCATGGAGTCTTTAGCACAAATTGCCACTTCTCAAATCATAGATAAATCATAGATAAATCAAGTTTTACCACAAATTGCCACTTCTCAAATCACCTAGTAGCTATGAAGGTGCATGATTTTCCACAATAAGCCCTACCCAAAACAGCTTTCCCCAAAACATACTTTGTCTGAATGAGGCCATAATTTTCACACTCATGTATATTTGTATTGCAAATAGTTTGAGGTAGGCCAAGATGGGTTTCATTGTACCAAACACGCATTTTCCATTTTTTAAATCTCATATTTGAATCCCTTAGTCTGTTTACTACTCACTTGCCCTTGGTTTCTTGATACTACTCAGTTTTGCCCTCTCCCTTCACAAATTCTCACAGACACCCAACATTGCCCTGATTAGTCTAGCCGATGTCACGCGGATCGTGCCCGCTGACCGTTGATCGTAGGATTTAACGGGCAGGATAACCCCTATCTCTCTCTCTCTGGTCGGGGCCACCACCCTCTCTCTTAGCTTCCACCCTCTATGTATGCTTAAGGGCGGTTACCCAGTACGCTAAAGTTTGGTTTTCTGCATTATTTTTCATGAGCTAAATTATAAACTCTTTTAGGCATTATTTTTCATGCAAAAAATGATACACCATCACCAATTTGTTGTAGCCATTACTTTTCACGCAAAAAATGATACACCATCACCAATTTGTTTAGTCATTATTTTTCACGCAAAAAAATGATACACCATCACCAATTTGTTGTAGCCATTACTTTTCACGCAAAAAATGATACACCATCACCAATTTGTTTAGCCATTACTTTTCACGCAAAAAATGATACACCATCACCAATTTGTTTATCCATTACTTTTCACGCAAAAAATGATACACCATCACCAATTTGTTTAGCCATTACTTTTCACGCAAAAAATGATACACCATCACCCATTTCTTGTAGCCATTATTTTTCACGCAAAAAATGATACACCATCACCCATTTCTTGTAGCCATTACTTTCCACGCAAAAAATGATAAAACATCACCGATTTGTTGTAGCCATTACTTTTCACGCAAAAAATGATGAACAATCACCGATTTCTTGTAGCCATTACGGTAAAATGATAAACTATCACGAATTACCATTTCTTTTAGGCATTACTTTTCACGGTAAAATGATAAACTAAATCACGAAGTTCCATTTCCGTCAAGATAGTCCGCATTACTTTTTTGTTGAGATATATACCCCCACAACGGTCATCTCCTCCTTAAATTATTGTGTAAACCCCCACAACGGTCACCTCCTCCTTAATTTATTGTGTAAACCCCTACAACGGTCATCTCTCCCTTATAAACACCCACAACGGCCATCCCTTGTGTCAATAGGTTCTGCCTCTCTCTTCTTCGTTCACATACACTTGATCATCCATTGCCATGGCTTCCACGTCTCGGACGCGGACCGGAAGGGGAAGGGGAAGGGGAAGGGGCGGCCGGGGTGGTGGATCATCATCATTGCCACCACCACCGTTGTCAACACTGCCATTGATCATAGAGGAGTTCTTCATCGTCATCTATGAAGACCCTTTGGTCAAGAAGGTACGTACGCGTTCCCACATATATGATGCATGTGATTAATTATGGGCATGTTCTAAAAAACCTTTAATTTCAAACGATCGGCGCTCGATCTCTTTGCAGGCACTCCCAAAAAAGTTTGCGGACTATCTTGACGGCCAGGAGCCAGCTAAGGTGTATCTGCGAGCAGCTGACTGCGGTCCTCGTCTCTGGACCGTGGAGGTCCTATTTGACGGACAAGGCCGGATGTATCTCGACAAGGGCTGGGAGAATTTCGCCATCGCGCACGGTGTGGATTTCGGCTGCTACGTACACTTCAAATATGAAGGCGATGATGTGCTCACAGTGAAGGTGTTCGACGGAACAATGTGCAGGAAGTACTACTACTCAGACGACGAAGATACTGACGATGAAAGTGACAACGACGTGAAGCCATGCATTCATCCCCTTTAGAGATCTAGCTATTTTCTATATATTTAGAGATCTAGCTATTTTCTATATATTATGCATAATGTTTAGCATAAGAGTCACTTTAGATTAAGCTACGAAAATAGTCACATGCCATGGGCTGAGGCGGCCCCACAGAGCGGCTCTATATTATATTCTCTAAATAAATAGACCACCCCAGTGGTCATTGGCTGCGGAGGCCCCATAGAGCGGCAATATATGATTTTCTATAAATAAATAGACGACCCCACTGGTCATTGGCTGCGGCAGCCCCACAGAGCGGAAAATATATGTCTTTTCCTGAAAAATAGACGACCCCACTGGTCATTGGCTGCGGCAGCCCCTCAGAGCGGCAATATATGACTTTTCCTGAAAAATAGATGACCCCACTGGTCATTGGCTGCGGCAGCCCTATAGAGCGGCCCCATTTGTCAGCACGAGACGGGTCGGAGAGGAACTGCCCTCTGTGCAGCCCCACTCGTCAGATTAACGGTAACGGTAAGGCCTCTGACCTGACGGCAACCCTCCCATCCGAGCGTCTGCGAGGGGTTTCAAACTAGAGGGAGGGGAAAACTGAGGAAAAACTAACGAGCTGGGAAAACTGAGCACAACTAAGGACCCGAGGGCACGAAAATAGAAATCCCTAGACTCAAATTGTACTACTCGATGAAAAACTTGACTATATTTCTGGGCGCCGCCTCTTTTTATCGACTCCTGTTAGAGGACTTAATAAAATCCAGCGCTCCCGATGGGAGTAGGCTCCACTCGAGTCGCAGAGTCGAGTTGAGTCTACAAACCTTTATATATTTACCTACAAGACAAAAACACGAAAACTCGGGTCGAGTAAACTATTTTGCTATCTTGTCTTATTTTGATATACATTTTTCTTCATGAAGCCGAAGCTTTGGGTAAACAACTTTGCTATATTTATTTGAGTCACAGAATAGGATGAAATCGGATGAAATCTCCCGACTTCATTTCTTTGTTTTATATATATTTCGAGTGCACGGAAACACTATATTTTTCTCGACTTCTATATTGCACATGGATATTGGTAAATAGGGCTGGTTCATCCGAAAGCTCGGGTACCAGTTAATGCACTTGTGGCAATCCATATAAAGCTACTTCAAACTCGCATCCCCGGACACGAATTCGGGATACTGGCGTAATTCGACATGTGCCGCTTAAGGTCTTACCAGATGCCGAATTCCAGTCATGTTTTATCGGGTACCTAACACGTCCGTTAGGATTTTCTTCGTATCTGTTGATACGGAAAAAAGTAGCAAAGCGCCGTCAGAGGCGGTGCCACGCCGCGCAGGACGGATCCTGGGGACTTACCTTCGCAAAGTATTGCGGCATTCAGAGATTAATTCGCGACTGAGGCGCTCTGAGAATATATTGTCGAGTGCCTTTTCGGCTGATGTAATGACCCATTTTAAGGGCTGCTATCTTTTGTTGAATAAGATCTTGATGCTCCTTCTATATTGCCTTGCTTATATTGAATTTTATTTCTTCGGGTGCGCGACCAGCGCTCCCGATGGGAGTAGCCCCGAGGCTACAGCCGAGTGTTTGCACTTGGGTGTAGGCTCAACTTTCTTTATCGACTTCCTTGAAGTATGTTTTTCCTCGAATATGCAATTGGAATAAATGACGAGTATATGAACTCGAAGATTTTTCCATTTTTTTTTGAGTTCCTCCTTGAAGAAAATTTCGTCGTGTCCTCCTTGAAGAAAATTTCGTCGGGTCCTCCCTGAAGAAGATTTCGTCGAGTTCCTCCTTGAAGAAAATTTCTTCGGGTTCTCTCTTGAAGACAATTTCATCCGATCCTACTTGAAGAAGATTTCCTCGGGTTCCTCTTTAGAGACAATTTCTTCGGGTCCCTCCTTGGAGAACATTTCGTCGGGTTATTCTTTGGAGAAAATTTCTTCGGGTTCCTCCTTGGAGAATATTTCGTCGGGTTCCTCTATGGAGAAAATTTTCTTAGGCGCAATTCTTCTTTTGTCAACCTTCTTCAAGGTGATACGTCCAATTTGCATCACTATTTTATATCATAATTTGCTGTTATTCATTGATATATTTCATATTTGTACATAATGCTTATGTTATTTCATCTATTTTGCATGTTTCATGATTATTTGGGGATCGCGCACCGGAGCCAGGATTCTGCTGGAAAAAGCACCGTCGAACGCTATATTTCGGAAGATCAACTTGAAGGAAATTATACGAAAATTCCTATTTTTCCATATGACGGGGAGCCGTAAGGGGAGCTGAGGAGGGCCGCCATGGGCCCCCTCACAGCCGGCGTGGCCCCGCCGGCCACGCCGCCCTATGAGGAGGGGGCCCAGCCCCCTCTCGCCTCCTTTTCGCACACGCCTTCGCCCGAAAACCTAAGCCGAGGGGTACGTCGAACGAGCCACAGCCACCTGCGGGAGAACACCAGAGAGAGAAGAGCTCTCCGGCGGGCAGGAATCCGCCGGGGAAATTCCCTCCCGGAGGGGGAAATCGACGCCATCGTCACCGTCATCGAGCTGGACATCATCTCCATCACCATCACCATCATCTTCATCATCATCACCGCCGTCTCCACCGCTGCACCTCGTCACCGCTGTAGCAATTTGGGTTTGATCTTGATTGTTTGATAGGGGAAACTCTCCCGGTGTTGATTTCTACTTGTTATTGATGCTATTGAGTGAAACCGTTGAACCAAGGTTTATGTTCAGATTGTTATTCATTATCATATCACCTCTGATCATGTTCCATATGATGTCTCGTGAGTAGTTCGTTTAGTTCTTGAGGACATGGGTGAAGTCTAAATGTTAGTAGTGAATTATGGTTGAGTAGTATTCAATGTTATGATATTTAAGTTGTGGTGTTATTCTTCTAGTGGTGTCGTGTGAACGTCGACTACACGACACTTCACCTTTATGGGCCTAGGGGAATGCATCTTGTACTCGTTTGCCAATTGCGGGGTTGCCGGAGTGACAGAAACCTGAGCCCCCGTTGGTATATCGATGCAGGGATCGCAGGATCTCAGAGTTTAAGGTTGTGGTTAGATTTATCTTAATTACTTTCTTGTAGTTGCGGATGCTTGCAAGGGGTATAATCACAAGTATGTATTAGTCCTAGGAAGGGCAGTACATTAGCATAGGTTCACCCACACAACACTTATCAAAACAATGAAGATTAATTAGCCGTATGTAGCGAAAGCACTAGACTAAAATCCCGTGTGTCCTCAAGAACGTTTGGTCATTATAAGTAAACAAACCGGCTTGTCCTTTGTGCTAAAAAGGATTGGGCCACTCGCTGCAATTGTTACTCTCGCACTTTACTTACTCGTACTTTATTCATCTATTACATCAAAACCCCTTGAATACTTGTGTGAGCATTTACAGTGAATCCTTCATCGAAACTGCTTGTCAACACCTTCTGCTCCTCGTTGGGATCGACATTCTTACTTATCTAAGATACTACGATACACCCCCTAAACTTGTGGGTCATCAAGACTATTTTCTGGCGCCGTTGGGGAGTGAAGCGCTATTGGTAAGTGGAATTGGTAAGGAAAACCTTTACTGTTTGTGCTGATTTTATTTCTGCCTGCTGCTATAAGTCATTATGGAGAGATCTTCTCTTCAATTTTTATTTGGGAAATCTACTACTACTGCAACGGTAGTGGATGAGGCGCCAGGTGAGGAAGTAATACCATATAAAATACCTATGAAAATTATTGAACGTGTTATGGATAACCGCTATGAAGGGGATGGAACTGTCCATCCTGGTGATCATTTACTGTTTTTACATGAATTATGCGGGTTATTCAAATGTGCAGGTATTGCTATGGATGAAGTTAGAAAGAAACTATTCTCTATATCGCTGTCTGGTAAAGCGGCGCACTGGTATAAATTGCTGAAGAATAGGGATTCTATTGATTGGGAGGACATTGTGCCTTTATTTTATTCCAAATTCTATCCTCCAAGTGAAATTCACAAAGATCGGAACCGCATATATAATTTTTGGCCTCATGATGGAGAAAGTATTGCCCAAGCATGGGGGAGATTGAAGTCTTTAATGCTCAAATGCCCCATTCATGAGCTTCCTGGTAATGTTATTATTGATAATTTCTATGCAAGACTTTCTTTTCAAGACAAGACCTTGCTGGATACTTCTTGTTCTGGATCATTTACACGCAATAAAGAAGAGTTTAAAAGGGACCTTCTTGATCGGATCCAGGAGAATACCGAAGGATGGGAGAACGACAAAGATAGAGAGTCAGGTATAAACTTTGATTATAAATGTATTGAAGCTTTTATGGATACTGATAAATTTCGTAATATTAGTGCTACTTATGGTCTTGATTCTCAAGTCATTGCAAACCTTTATAAAGCTTTTGCCTCTCATTATGAATTGCCTAAGAAGAATTTTGATAAGTATCATGAACCGTATAAAGATAAAATTGATTCATCTATAAACAAATGTGTTGTAATTGAAACTGTTGATCATGTTATTCCTGAAGCTTATATTGAAAAAACTCCTTTCCCTGCTAAAATGAAGGAGTACTCTGTTATAAATAGTGCGGTTCATAAAAGTGAAAAGAAACCTATAGAACCTGAAGAACAAATAAAAGTTGAACCTGCTGTTGCAATTGTTAAAGATCTTGTGACTGAAAATGTGGAGGATGGTCATATTATTTTCTGTGAAGATGCCTCTAATATTGTTTCGCATCCTAATAAGTCTAGGAAAGCTAGTGTTCCTATGCTATCTGTTAGAATTGGTGATCATTGTTATTATGGTTTATGTGATATTGGTGCAAGTATTAGTGCTATTCCTTATGAGCTTTACACGGAGATCATGCATGAAATTGGTTCTTGTGAGCTTGAAGATATTGATGTGGTTATTCGGCTGGCTGATAGAGAAACTATCTCTCCAATTGGTATTGTTCGAGATGTGGAAGTGCTATGTGGTAAAATTAAATATCCTGCTGACTTTTTGGTACTTGGTTCTGCTGCTAGTAAATATTGTCCTATCATTTTTGGTAGACCTTTACTAAATACTTGTGGAGCTATTATAGATTGTAAGAAAGAGAAAATTTTGACTAAATTTGCTGGTGAATCTTATGAGTTTAACTTCTCTAAATTTACCAAAACTCCTTATAAAGCTGATTTGCCTAATAGTGATTTTAAAGTTGAACAATGTGCATCTATTGCTCTTGCTCCTAGTAATCCTTTGCAGCAACATTTGGAGAATAGTGAGAGTGAAGTCTTTAGGGAAGAAAGAAATGAGCTTGATGAAATTTTCCTTCGTCAACCTATTCTTAAACATGACTTGCCGGTTGAAGATCTAGGTACAACACCACCACCAAAGGAAGATCCTGTTTTGATTTAAAACCATTGCCTGATAATCTTAAATATGCTCATATTGATGATAAGAAAACATATCCTGTTATTATTAGTTCTAAGCTTTCAGAGTTTGAAGAAGAAAGGTTATTGGAAATACTGAAGAAACACCGAGGTGCTATTGGCTACACTCTTGATGACTTGAAGGGGATTTCTCCCTCTATTTGCCAACACGCCATTAACATGGAAGATGATGCGAAGCCTGTTGTTGAACCTCAGCGTCGTCTAATTCCTAAGATGAAGGATGTGGTAAGAAATGAGGTATTAAGACTCCTTGAAGCTGGTATTATATATCCTATTGCTGATAGTAGATGGGTTAGTCCTGTGCATTGTGTTCCTAAGAAAGGAGGAATGACTGTTGTGCCTAATGATAATGATGAGCTCATCCCTCAAAGAGTAGTTGTAGGGTATAGAATGTGCATTGATTTTCGAAAAGTTAATAAAGTTACTAAGAAAGATCATTACCCTTTACCCTTTATTGATCAAATGTTAGAAAGGTTGTCTAAAAATACTCATTTTTTGCTTTCTTGATGGTTATTCTGGGTTTTCACAAATTGTTGTTAAAACTAAAGATCAAGAGAAAACCACTTTCACTTGTCCCTATGGAACTTATGCTTATAGACGTATGCCTTTTGGTTTATGTAATGCTCCCTACTTTTCAAAGATGCATGTCTGCTATTTTTCATGGCTTTTGTGAGAGCATTGTAGAGGTATTCATGGACGATTTTTCCATCTACGGAAATTCTTTTGATAATTGCTTGCGGAACCTTGATAAAGTTTTGCAGAGATGCAAAGAAACTAACCTTGTTCTTAATTGGGAGAAATGCCACTTTATGGTTAATGAAGGAATTGTATTGGGACATAAAATTTCCGAGAGAGGTAGTGAAGTTGATAGAGCTAAAGTTGAAGCAATTGAGAAGATGCCCTATCCGAGGGATGTTAAAGGTATTCGTAGTGTTCTTGGTCATGCTGGGTTTTATAGGAGATTTATTAAAGATTTCTCCAAAATTTCAAAGCCTCTTACTAATCTTCTTCAAAAAGATGTACCTTTTGTTTTTGATGATGATTGTAAGGAAGCTTTTGAAACTCTAAAGAAAGCCTTAACAACTGCTCCTATAGTTGAACCTCCTGATTGGAACTTACCATTTGAAATTATGTGTGATGCTAGTGATTTTGCTGTAGGCGCTGTTCTTGGACAGCGAGTAGATAAAAAATTGAATGTTATTCATTATGCTAGTAAAACTCTTGATGCTGCTCAAAGAAATTATGCTACTACTGAAAAAGAATTGTTAGCCATAGTCTTTGCTTGTGATAAGTTTAGATCTTATATCGTTGATTCAAAAGTTACTATTCATACTGATCATGTTGCAATTAGATACCTTATGACAAAGAAAGATGCTAAGCCGAGGCTTATTAGATGGGTACTTCTTTTGCAAGAATTTGATTTACATATTGTAGATAGGAAAGGTGTTGATAATCCTGTTGCTGATAATTTGTCTAGATTGGAAAATATTGCTTATGATCCTGTTCCTTAATGATAGTTTTCCAAATGAACAATTGGTTGTAATAAAGGTGAGTTCGCGAGACAGTCCTTGGTATGCTGATTATGCTAACTTTATTGTTTCCAAGTACTTGCCTCCAACCTTTTCAGCTCAGCAAAGGAGGAAATTCTTTTATGACTTGAGGCATTATTTTTGGGATGACCCACACTTATATAAAGAAGGAGTGGATGGTATTATGCAAAGATGTGTTCCTGAATATGAACAACAAGAGATATTGAGTAAATGTCATGGTAGTGCTTATGGAGGACATCACGCCGGAGATAGAACCGCACAAAAGGTTCTACAATCAGGTTTTTATTGGCCAACTCTCTTCAAAGATGCAAGGAAGTTTATTTTATCTTGTGATGAATGTCAAAGGGTTGGTAATATTTCCAGGCGCAATGAAATGCCTATGAATTATACTCTTGTTATTGAACCATTTGATTGTTGGGGATTTGACTTCATGGGTCCTTTCCCTTCTTCAGAAGGTAACACTCATATACTTGTCGCTGTTGATTATGTTACTAAATGGGTAGAAGCTATACCCACAAAAAGTGCCGATGGTGAGACTTCTTTAAAAATGCTTTTAGATATTATTTTTCCTAGATTTGGAGTACCTAGATATATTATGACTGATGGAGGTTCTCATTTTATTCATGGAGGTTTTAGAAAAACTCTTGCTAAATATGGTATTAATCATAGAATTGCTTTCGCTTATCATCCTCAAACTAGTGGGCAAGTAGAACTATCAAATAGAGAAATTAAGTCTATCTTGCAAAAGACTGTTAATAAAACTAGAAAGAACTGGGCTATTAAATTGAAGGATGCACTATGGGCTTATAGAACTGCTTATAAAAACCCCATGGGAATGTCACCTTATAAAATGGTTTATGGAAAAGCTTGTCATTTACCTTTAGAACTAGAGCACAAAGCTTATTGGGCTGTTAGAGAACTAAACAAAGATCCTAAACTAGCCGGTGATAAGAGGTTGTTGCAATTAAGTTCTCTAGATGAATGGAGAAGTGAAGCTTATGAAAATGCTAAACTCTTCAAAGAGAAAGTTAAGAAATGGCATGATAGAAGGATTATCAAAAGAGAGTTTAATATTGGGGATAAAGTCCTATTGTATCGGTCTCGTCTCAGATTCTTTGCAGGGAAATTACTCTCGAAATGGGAAGGACCATATGTCATTGATGAGGTTTATCGGTCAGGAGCAATTAAAATTAGTTCTCTCCAAGGCAATGCCACGCAAGTGGTGAATGGACAAAGACTCAAGCACTATATCTCAGGTGATTCTTATAATGTAGATGTTGATGTTATTCGAGTGGAAACACCGGAGGCTTTCATCAAAGATCAAATTGACAGTCCAGAACTCGACTGAATAGGTAACGACAGGATCTGCCGGATCTAGAGCCGCCATGTCTTCGTCGGGAACTCCGAAGGACAGTTTCTTTGAGGACGTCGTTAACCCGTACATGAACGAGCTGAAGATGCACCCCAAGGAATTGCTGCTTGTAGATGGAGAGTTGCAGATCAAAGATGTCCAGGGCCCTAAAGGAGAAGGAAGCTTGGAAGACAGGGTGGAGAAACTAGAACAAGAGGTCTTCAACTACAAGAAGATGGCTGAGCGTGAAGTGGACATCTTCCACAAGATTGTGTCTGAACTTATTGATGGACACAAGAAGGAGACTGCAAAGTTGTGGGACGATATCTTCTCGCTTCACGACACCACCAACAAACTCCAAGCTCAACTCTATGATGTTCAGAATCAAAACTGTGAGTATGAAAACAGGTTTAAGCACATAAGTTATGCTGCTAGTTTCAGGATTCCGGAGACCAAGATGTCTTTTGTTGATGGAGAACCTCTTCCTTGGAAGTCTGATGATGGCAAGGATTCACCATCATCACCGAAGGAGTAATTCATCATCGGTATTGGCATCCCCTTGGTTTGTTCCAAGCTTGGGGGAGTGCCGCGGTATCACATCATCACTATCTTTTACTTTTTATTATCAAGTAGTGTCATATCATGAGTAGGGAAGTTATTATATAAGATGGGTTGCAGTGTGGAAGTATCTCTCCTTTAGTTGGTTGTCTATGTATCCCTTGGTGTGAGTTATCGTTATGAAATATTAATGAGAAGTCTTATCATTTACATATTGCACATCTTATTTTAGTTTGCAATTTCTAGTATATGATTGATCTTGATTTTAGTATTGGTACCACTTTGGGAGCATTGAGTAAATCTATTTGGTTTTGGCAAACTTAGCATTGGTCAATAGCAACAACACCTTGAGGTTTAAGTAGAAAAGAGAAATACATATAGTTGTTTCATTGTCTTCCTTTCTTGTTAGCTCATAGCTTATTATTCTGAAGTTAAAATTGTTTGTGCTTGCAAGAAAGATGCATGATTATGTCTATCACATGTATATTTGTTTGTTTCCCTCAACTCCTATGCTTGCTAATTAACCTTGCTAGCCAAAGACCTGTACTGAGAGGGAATGCTTCTCGTGCATCCAAACCTTTAAACCAAAACCCATGCCATGTGTGTCCACTATAACTACCTATTATGTGGTATTTCCTGCCACTCCAAGTAAATACTTCATGTGCTACCTTTAAACATTCAAAACTTTATTACTCCTTATTTGTGTCAATGTTCTATAGCTCATGAGGAAGTATGTGGTGTTTATCTTTCAATCTTGTTGGGCAACTTTCACCAATGGACTAGTGGCTTCATCCACTTATCCAATAACTTTGCAAAAAGAGCTGGCAATGGGATTCCCAGTCCCAAACTAATTAACCAAAATAGACACTCCTCCATGGTATGTGATTGTTGGACGGCACCCGAAGGATTCGGTTAGCCATGGCTTGAGAAAGCAAAGGTTGGGAGGAGTGTCATCTAAAATAAAACTAAAATAAAAAGACACTCCTTCATGGTATGAGATTGTTGGCAGGCACCCGAGGATTCGGTTAGCCATGGTTTGTGAAAGCAAAGGTTGGAAGGAGTGTCAACCAAAAATAAAACTTTATGGGAGCCGCTCTTTGAGAGTTTGTCTGCAAGGGGTTAGAGTACCCACTACCAGTCGTTGACAACAACAAACACCCTCAAAACTTTACTTTTATGCTCTCTATATGATTTCAAAACTTGAAAAGCTCTAGCACATGATTTAATCCCTGCTTCCCTCTGCGAAGGGCCTATCTTTTACTTTATGTTGAGTCAGTACACCTATTTCCCTCCATCTCAAGCAAGCATTTGAGTTGTTGTGATCAACCATTATATTGTGATTTGCTTCATCATGTTTTTACTCTTCCTTGTTTAGTACAAGTTTTATCTGAATGAATATAGCTTTGCAAGTTATCAATGATCATTATGATTGAGTATGCAAGTTTACCATAAGCTTTAACATAAGAGCGCTGCTCAATAGATGAGTATAATCTGTTAACTGTTCTCTGACCAAGAACGAAGTTTGCCATCACCAACTATGATTTCTTATGCACCTTTATTTGTGATTACCTTATACTTGTTTCAAGTTGAATTATATGAGGAAGTTGTTTACTAGAATGTCTTGTGTGAATGAATATGATGCTTCTCGTCCGTATTTTATTTATCGACTCTTCACTCCATAAACATGTGGTCCTGTTTACCGAGTTCAGTTTCGCTTGGGGACAAGCGAAGTCTAAGCTTGGGGGAGTTGATACGTCCAATTTGCATCACTATTTTATATCATAATTTGCTGTTATTCATTGATATATTTCATATTTGTACATAATGCTTATGTTATTTCATCTATTTTGCATGTTTCATGATTATTTGGGGATCGCGCACCGGAGCCAGGATTCTGCTGGAAAAAGCACCGTCGAACGCAATATTTCGGAAGATCAATAGTTGAAGGAAATTATACGAAAATTCCTATTTTTCCAGATGACGAAGGGAGCCAGAAGGGGAGCTGAGGAGGGCCGCCATGGCCCCCTCACAGCCGGCGTGGGCCCTGCCCGGCCGCGCCGCCCTATGAGGAGGGGGCCCACAGCCCCTCTCGCCTCCTTTCTTTGCACACGCCTTCGCCTCGAAAACCTAAGCCGAGGGGTACGTCGAACAGCCACAGCCCGCTCTCGGGGCGGAGAACACCAGAGAAAAGAGCTCTCCGGGCGAAATCCGCAGGGAAATTCCCTCCGGAGGGGGAAATCGACGCCATCGTCACCGTCATCGAGCTGGACATCATCTCCATCACCATCACCATCATCTTCATCATCATCACCGCCGTCTCCACCGCTGCACCTCGTCACCGCTGTAGCAATTTGGGTTTGATCTTGATTGTTTGATAGGGGAAACTCTCCCGGTGTTGATTTCTACTTGTTATTGATGCTATTGAGTGAAACCGTTGAACCAAGGTTTATGTTCAGATTGTTATTCATTATCATATCACCTCTGATCATGTTCCATATGATGTCTCGTGAGTAGTTCGTTTAGTTCTTGAGGACATGGGTGAAGTCTAAATGTTAGTAGTGAATTATGGTTGAGTAGTATTCAATGTTATGATATTTAAGTTGTGGTGTTATTCTTCTAGTGGTGTCGTGTGACTACACGACACTTCACCTTTATGGGCCTAGGGGAATGCATCTTGTACTCGTTTGCCAATTGCGGGGTTGCCGGAGTGACAGAAACCTGAGCCCCCGTTGGTATATCGATGCAGGAGGGATCGCAGGATCTCAGAGTTTAAGGCTGTGGTTAGATTTATCTTAATTACTTTCTTGTAGTTGCGGATGCTTGCAAGGGGTATAATCACAAGTATGTATTAGTCCTAGGAAGGGCAGTACATTAGCATAGGTTCACCCACACAACACTTATCAAAACAATGAAGATTAATTAGCCGTATGTAGCGAAAGCACTAGACTAAAATCCCGTGTGTCCTCAAGAACGTTTGGTCATTATAAGTAAACAAACCGGCTTGTCCTTTGTGCTAAAAAGGATTGGGCCACTCGCTGCAATTGTTACTCTCGCACTTTACTTACTCGTACTTTATTCATCTGTTACATCAAAACCCCCTGAATACTTTTCTGTGAGCATTTACAGTGAATCCTTCATCGAAACTGCTTGTCAACACCTTCGCTCCTCGTTGGGATCGACATTCTTACTTATCGAAGATACTACGATACACCCCCTATACTTGTGGGTCATCAGAAGGTAATACTCATATACTTGTTGCTGTTGATTATGTTACTAAATGGGTGGAAGCTATACCCACAAAAAGTGCTGATGGTGAGACTTCTTTAAAAATGCTTTTAGATGTTATTTTTCCTAGGTTTGGAGTACCTAGATATCTTATGACCGATGGAGGTTCTCATTTTATTCATGGTGGTTTTAGAAAAACTCTTGCTAAATATGGTATTAATCATAGGATTGCTTCCGCTTATCATCCTCAAACTAGTGGGCAAGTAGAATTATCAAATAGAGAAATTAAATCTATCTTGCAAAAGACTGTTAATAAGTCTAGGAAAAATTGGGCTAGTAAGTTGAAGGAAGCATTGTGGGCTTATAGAACTGTTTATAAAAATCCTATGGGTATGTATCCTTATAAAATGGTTTATGGAAAGGCTTGTCATTTACCTTTAGAACTAGAGCACAAAGCTTATTGGGCTGTAAGAGAACTTAATAAAGATTTTAAACTTGCCGGTAAGAAAAGGTTGCTACAATTGAGTTCTTTAGATGAATGGAGAAGTGAAGCTTATGAAAACGCTAAACTTTTTAAAGAGAAAGTTAAGAAATGGCATGATAGAAGAATTATAAAAAGAGAATTTAATATTGGAGATAAAGTCCTATTGTATCGGTCTCGTCTCAGATTTTTTGCAGGGAAATTACTCTCAAAATGGGAAGGACCATATGTCGTTGTGGAGGTGTATCGTTCAGGGGCAATAAAAATTGGTTCTCTGAAAGGTGATGCCACACAAGTGGTGAATGGACAAAGACTCAAGCATTATATTTCTAGAGATTCTTATAATGAAGATGTTGATGTTATTCAAGTGGTAACTCCGGAAACTTTCATTAAAAATCAAATTGATAGTTCTGCAGAGTTCGACTTTGAATAGGTAACAGTTCTGGTAGTAAATAGTCCGCGTTTAACTTTCCGAACAATATTTTTGCTGTTTTTAGAAAATATGAAAACTTACGAGATCGAATCGGAGTGGAGGAGGTGCACAAGGGCACGTCCCCACGTGGGGGCGCGGGCCCCACCCTGGCCGCGCCGCCCTATGGGGACGGCTCCTCGGAGTCCCCTTTCCACTCGTTTTCGACCTGGTACTTTCCTTTTGTCGTGAAAGTTTTCGCTATATAATCCCCCGGACCCCCCGAGGTCCGTATATCGTTTTCTCGTTGTGTTTTGTTTCGAGCTGTTTCTGCCAGGATCTGTTTTTGATCTAGAAGCACCATGGTCTCCAACAACAAGGACAAGGGGCTTTTTGAGGACGATATTCAAGACCTCGAGTTGAAGGAAGAAGTCGAGAGTGAAGATGAAGGAGAAGTGGAGAAAGACCCGCGTGTATGCCCTCGTGCCACCGTCGCAAGCATCGGGGTGGTGGCAAATCCGTTCAACCCCAAGAGAAGCGCACGAATTAGCACCGGAGGAAGAGTCCCACGTCGCTTCCTAGCTCCAAGGACATCTCCTCCAGGCATCGACAACCCCTTCCACACTCTAATTCATAATAGTCAAATTGAAAGGATTCCCAAGGCAGTATTGCCTAGTAGTTGGGATATGGATCGTTCTAACACTGCAGGAAGGATGAAACCTCAAGCTGAGGAGTGGGGAAACAACTCTAAGATTTGGGACTCACCGTCTGACATACTTCTTAACCGCGTCGAGCAAAACTCGGAGCTGATCCGCAACCTCACCTGCGAGATTGATGAGCTAAAGGAGCTTGTTAAGAAGCTTATCAAGAATTCACCACCATCATCGAAGGAGTAATTCATCATCGGTATTGGCATCCCCTTGGTTTGTTCCAAGCTTGGGGGAGTGCCGCGGTATCACATCATCACTATCTTTTACCTTTTTACTATCAAGTAGTGTCATATCATGAGTAGGGAAGTTATCATATAAGATGGTTTGTGTGGAAGTATCTCTCTTTTAGTTGGTTATCTATGTATCCCTTGGTGTGAGTTATCGTTATGGAATATTAATGAGAAGTTTTATCATTTACTTTTTGCACACCTTATTTTAGTTTGCAATTTCTGTTATATGATTGATCTTGTTGTTAGTATTGGTATCACTTTGGGAGCATCAAGTAAATCTATTTGGTTTTGGCAAACTTAGCATTGGTCAATAGCAACATTACTTGGAGACTTAAGTAGAAAAGAGGAAAATACATGTAGATATATTATTTTATTATCTTTCTTTCTTGTTAGCTAATGAGCTTAGTATTCTGAAGCTAAAATTGTTTGTGCTTACAAGGAAGATGCATGATTGTTTCTATCACATGTATACCTGTTTGTTTCCCTCAAATCTTATGCTTGCTCATCAACCTTGCTAGCCAAAGACCTGTACTGAGAGGGAATGCTTCTCGTGCATCCAAAACCTTAAACCAAACCCATGCCATTTGTGTCCACCATAACTACCTATTATGTGGTATTTTGCGCCACTCCAAGTAAATACTTCATGTGCTACCTTTAAGCAATTCAAAAAGTTACTATCTCTTATTTGTGTCAAAGTTTTATAGCTCATGAGGAAGTATGTGGTGTTTTATCTTTCAATCTTGTTGGGCAGACTTTCACCAATGGACTAGTGGCATATACATCCGCTTATCCAATAATTTTGCAAAAAGAGCTGGCAACGGGGTTCCCAGACCCAATTAATAACTTTCATTAATAATTCTCTTCACATGTTTTGCCCTAATCTATCAGTAAGCAACTTAATTTTGCAATAGACACTCCTCCATGGTATGTGAAATGTTGGAAGGCACCCGAGGATTCGGTTAGCCATGGCTTGTGAAAGCAAAGTGTAACATCCCAAAAATTTCAAAACAAACAAAATGAATTTCCTAGTTCCAAATTTTGGAACCAACAAAAACTTTTATTAAAATAAGATTGATACATATAGATCTTGTTTAAATCTTGTGCTATTGCCATGATTGCTTGTTTAACTAGTATTTGAAATACTCTTAAACCATAAACCTCACATTCCTTTTACCATCCAAGTTAAAATAAAATAAAAAGAATTTAAATAAGAAAAGGCATATGTGCCTATGGCTATTTTTGTAAAACTTTACCCTAGGCCTTTACACTTTATTTAGAGGATTGGAAAACCTTCATAAACCTTATCTAGTACTTCTCAAACCATTTCCAAGTTGAAACGAAAGAAAATAAAAAGAAACTAAAAATGCCATAGAGGCATATGAGAGTAAATAGCAAATTTGTGAATTTGAGGATCTTGACCCTAGGACTTGTTGTGAATGGTTGGATCACTCCTATATACCATTTCAACACTCAACAACATCAATTGGGGCAAGCCAAGTCAAATTCAAAAATCAAATGCAACATATGCATAGAAGCATATGTGACACATAGCCATTTTACCCAAACCTTGACCTATGCCTTTATACCTTACCCAAATGGTGTGACACCATCTCTAAACCTAATCTAACACTAAATTGACCCTCAACCTTGCCCAAGTAAAGCAAGAGAAACAATTTAGAAGATTAAGAAAAATTGACACATCACCTCTTATGTGTTATGGCCATTTTTGCAAATCTTTGAGCTAGACCTTTTGGAATGGTTTCAATGGTTGGGAAATGTTCCTAAACTAGTAAGAATCACTTTGGAGTCAAGAAAAATCAAATCAAAAAGAGAGAAAACAAATAAGGAGAAAATCCCATTTTCACTCACATACACATTGAGCCATTTTTACAAATCTTTAATCTAGACCATTTTGGTTTGCACCATTGGTTGTAATTGGGTACTAAACACTTAATATCACTTTTAGAAACAAAGAAACTCAAATTGAACCAAGTTTGAATTCAAAAACAACTCACATACAATTATGGTCACATGTGACATTTATAACCAGATGCCCACTTTGAGCCCTGTTATTTAAGGATTTCTAAACTAAACTTTTCCCAACCTTTGCACCTCATCCAAGACAACATAAAAGTGAACAACTTTGCTCAAGCACCCCTCTGCAAACTCTCTTTGGATTCAAAGATATAATCAAGCAAAGTTGGAACCAGATTACAAAATGAAGATCATATGCAATTTGAGATTTTGCATATCAACACCATTTTGACCACCACCACCTCCATTCTACTTCTCTTATTATATGATTACACTCCACCAAAAATCTTTTCAAATTTCAAATTTATTTTTCTTTCGGGCATTTGATCAAACACTTGGCAGGCAGGGTTAAAAATGAAGCCCATGCTAAGAATTGGAGTTGGACCAAGTCCAACCCTGACCTCTCTGCAGCTCTGGAGACCCTCTCCACCTCCCAGCACCAGTGCCACCACCTGCCAGCACCTCCACTTGACCAAAGTGACAAGGGCATGACCATGCCGTGGCATGGCATGGCCACCCCGTGCCATCTCCCTCACCTCTCACCTCAGCCGAGCCCTGTCATGTCCTGGACGCTCCTCGTGCTCTCCTGGACCAGCCCCTGCCCTCCCTTGGTCAAGACGACGCGTGCACACGCCAGCAGCAACGCGCCCAGAACGCTCCACGCCATGCCGCGCATGGTCGCGACGCCAGAGCGCGCCGCGCGCGCACCCAGTCAGCGCGACCTCGCCTCGCCATCAGCGCCCCTGCGTGGACTCACCTCAGCACCAGGACGCCGTGACACCACCACGAGCTCGCCCGCCCGTCACCGTCGAGGAGGACGACGACGTCCGCCACAGTGGACGCGACGCGTGACGGCGCCACCGAACACTGCCGAGTTCACCGTGACGCGGAGCCTCGCCGTCACCGCACCCCCGCCCACGCCCTGCGCCCCAGCACCACCTCGCCATCGTCACCGTGACCTCCCTCCGCTGCTCGAGGCCACCATAAAAGGAGCACTCCGCTCCCCAAACTGAGCACGCCATCCGCTTCCTCTCCTCACCCAGCCTCTCCTCGACCACCGCACTTGCTCAATTAGCCACCGGAGAGCTCCAATCGCAAGCTCATCGCCGCCCAGTACACGGAGCTCGCCGGAGAAGGAGGCTGCCCCCGGCGACGCAACTGCTACACGGAGCTTCCTCATCCACTCCAACGTCGCGGCGCACCCCTCCGACGATCGCCGGAGCTCCGACGGCCGCTCCGACCCCCTACTGCCGCCGCCCGTAAGTTCCAATCTCGCCGAAGACGATGACCTCCCTCGGCCGTTGATCTGGCCTCTAATCGCACGGCTCGCGTTGCGCGTACCGCTTCGCTGGCCAAACCTCCCTGACGCGTGGCCCCCACGCTGTCAGCTGGCCCGTAGCAATACTGGGCCGGCCCATTCTCTCTCTCGCTGCACCGCCCGTTAGCATTTTCCCGCCAGCCCATCTGTTCAAATTTGAAATTCCAGAATAGATGAAATATGCAATCTGGTGTCCACTTTAAAATTTAATAGGGACAAATCTACTTGGCAAAATTTTACAAATTTTATATATTTGGGAAGCTTAGGATTTTATCTACACAATGCCATTGGATTGAACCCTAGATCTTTTATAGAATAGAAGTAGGAAAATAAACAAAGAAGGGACTTTTCTGCCTTAGAATAATTATTAAAAATCAACCAAAAATGCTTTTAAGTTAATTCCAACTCCTATAAATCACATTACACTTGAACTAATTGTTTCTGCAAATATATGCCCTGCTTACTTTGAATGATCATGGCCTAGTTTAATAAAAGGACTATATGGCTATTTCTAGTCAAAGATATTGTCCAAAACTATTAATAAATCATATGAGATTGTTTCTCTCATTTAAATCTTGTCATGAACATTCCAAAATGAGGTAGAGACTCTGGTCATATAGGTCTCATATGGATTGTTGATGATATTAAATCTTTACCATGCTAGGATTAAATTGTATGAGGTGCTACACCTCATTTAAATCATTTTCTTAAATGATAAGTATGAAGAGGTTGACCTTGGTCAACCTAGGTCATATATTATTCATGAGAGAAATTAAATCTTAATAAGATAATGAGAGGAAATTATTTCTCTAAGTAAATAGAAATAACACCTAAGTTAGTATGAGAGGAAATTATTTTTCTTAAATAAGAAAAACACATCCACCAACTTAATAGTAATGTGTGATGCTAGTTTAAGTTGTGTAAATCATGTGTGTGCTTAGTTTAGTAAATAAGTTTGGTATGATGATTGTGTATCCCGTATTCGTATTTTAGACGCTAGTACCGAGGAGTATCAAGAGGAGGAGGAGGAGGTCTACTTCCAAGGAGAAGAAGACCACTTTGACCAATTCCCCAACCAAGGCAAGCTAATATTCTTGCTAAGTGCAAAGTTCTACAAGAGCAAGGTACCACCACATTTTACTTTATGCTTAATGATCCCATCCCAAGTTTTATTTTACAAGCTTTATTGATTTTGATTTATCAAAGTTACTTTTAGATTCATGATTCACTTGGTCTAGATATAGAGTAGAACAAGAGCATCAAACTTAGCCTAGAAAGCTATAAGCTAGTTAGCACCCCTCATGACTAGTTGCTAGTGCTAACAAATAAAATTGACTACTCTAGATGGGAACATGTGAAATGAAATGACTTTGAAAACCTTGGAATGATGATTCATTCTATTGAAAGATTTTGATGGTGAATATGACTTGTGAATGACATGGTGAACTTTACAAAAACTGATGGTTGGGTTCGGATGCGATACCATTCCAATTTACAAGTACCCCCACAATACCTGATTATGGGTAGGGCTTAACTGGAAGTTTATGTGTCTTAGTATGGGTTCCCTCTAAACAAGCGTCATCGGGGTTATGCCGAAAGCTGCCTCTACAACAAAAGAAATGAAACGACGTTAAAGATGAAGTGAATGTTCGGCCCAAGCCCTGTGCAGTTCCCAGGCTGACCGTCTGTCTTCACTGGGAGGCCAAGCTCATGGGGAGAGGTTCCTATACTAGGATATGTAGGTGAAAGGTTATGGTTGATGATGTAGGATAACGTTGCATAGAAAACAAAAATTTTCCTATCGCGAACACGCAATCCAAGCCAAGATGCAATCTAGAAGACGGTAGCAACGAGGGATGATCAAGACTAACCCTTGAAGAGATTCCAAAGCCTATAAGAGTAGGCTCTTATTGCTGCGGTAGACGATCACTTGCCGCTTGCAAAAGCACGTAGAAGATCTTGATCACGATCGGTTCCGGCGCCACGAACGGGCAGCACCTCCGTACTCGGTCACACGTTCGGTTGTTGATGAAGACGACGTCCACCTCCCCGTTCCAGCGGGCAGCGGAAGTAGTAGCTCCTCTTGAATCCGACAGCACGACGGCGTGGTGTCGGTGGTGGTGGAGAAATCCGGCGGAGCTTCGCTTAAGCGTGCGGGATAAGGAGGAGAGAGAGACCGCTAGGGTTTGGGGAGAGGGGTGCCGGCTAGGGCACCCTTGAGGGGTGCGGCCATGGTGGTGTATTGAGTGGCCGGCCAGCCCCTCTCTCCCCCTCTTTATATAGGTGGAAGCCCCAAGGCTTAGGTCAAAGAATCCGAATAAGACCCCAACCAAAACCTTCCAAGTGTCCAAACCTAGGGGGAGTGGGACTCCCCCTTTCCTTGGTGGGGTGGCCGGCCACCATGGTGGGGAGTCCACTTGGGACTCCTCCTCCCTTAGGTTGGCCGGCCAAGGTGGGTGGAGTCCCTTTGGGACTCCACCTTCCATCCTTATTTCTTCCGGACTTTTCTAGAACCTTCTAGAACCTTCCGTAGAACCTTCCGGATCATTTTAATTCACATAAAATGACTTCCCATATATGAATCTTATTCTCCGGACCATTCAACTCCTCGTGATGTCCGGGATCTCATCCGGGACTCCGAACAAATATTCGAACTCCATTCCATATTCAAGTTCTACCATTTCAACATCCAACTTTAAGTGTGTCACCCTACGGTTCGTGAACTATGCGGACATGGTTGAGTACTCACTCCGAAATAACCAATAGCGGGATCTGGAGATCCATAATGGCTCCCACATATTCAACGATGACTTTAGTGATCGAATGAACCATTCACATACGATACCTATTCCCTTTGTCACGCGATATTTTACTTGTCCGAGGTTTGATCTTCGGTATCACTCTATACCTTGTTCAACCTCGTCTCCTGACAAGTACTCTTTACTCGTACCGTGGTATGTGGTCTCTTATGAACTCATTCATATGCTTGCAAGACATTAGACGACATTCCACCGAGAGGGCCCAGAGTATATCTATCCGTCATCGGGATGGACAAATCCCACCGTTGATCCATATGCCTCAACTCATACTTTCCGGATACTTAATCCCACCTTTATAACCACCCATTTACGCAGTGGCGTTTGGTGTAATCAAAGTACCTTTCCGGTATAAGTGATTTACATGATCTCATGGTCATAAGGACTAGGTAACTATGTATCGAAAGCTTATAGCAAAAAACTTAATGACGAGATCTTATGCTATGCTTAATTGGGTGTGTCCATTACATCATTCATATAATGATATAACCTTGTTATTAATAACATCCAATGTTCATGATTATGAAACTAATCATCTATTAATCAACAAGCTAGTTAAGAGGCATACTAGGGACTTCTTTGTTGTCTACATATCACACATGTACTAATGTTTCGGTTAATACAATTATAGCATGATATATAAACATTTATCATAAACATAAAGATATAAATAATAACCACTTTATTATTGCCTCTTGGGCATATCTCCTTCAGTCTCCCACTTGCACTAGAGTCAATAATCTAGTTTACATTTGTAGAGATATAACACCTTGGCCTTCCGGTGCTTTATCATGTTTTGCTCACGGGAGAGGTTTTAGTCAACGGATCTGACACGTTCAGAAACGTATGTATTTTGTAATTCATTTGCGTCTCAACGCATCACTCATTTCCAAATGAGTCGGCATTAAATATGTTTGGTCTTCTGGTGGAACCTTAATTCCGCGGTCTGAAATATGTCACTAATATTGTCACACACAATATAGCTTCAAAGTTCTGACACTATCGGAACTACACCAAGTTCTCAAAGAACTTCTTGACTTTAACATCCTTTGTCATTTGTCAAAACAATGACATATTCTGCCTTCTTTTGTAGAATCCGTCACAATATTTAGAACTCTTCTAAATCTAGCATAGACAACTTCTAGCTCATTGTGCTACCTTTTAAACAACACTTAGTCTAATTTGAGATTTGAAATTTTATTTTCATATGTGACAAAATTAGTATCGGTGCAACACCTTACAGCGATTTGTTTTGTCATTTCTCCATATAAAACTATATATATATACTTGGTTCTTCTTAAGTACTCAAGAATATTCTTACTGTTTTTCAGTGATCATCACATGAATCATGCTCATAACACTCTTAGAGCATAGGATATCTGATTGTGTACATATTATTCGTGATCTATAATCACTCATGTGTTTTTACTCATTGAGTGTCAGATACACTCAAGTCTTGTTAAAACTTCACATGACAAGAACATCTTCTTAATATTTCTATATTGAACTATTTCAATATTCATTCTATGTACTTTGACTTAAACTTATTTTGTGTTTCAATCTATCTTCATAGATCTTGACACTAAATTTGTTTCAGTCCATATCTTTTCATTGAAGTTAATTTCTCAATGAAACCTTTTTAATCAAGTATATAATTATATCATTTATAACCAACTATATGTCACCTACATAAAGTATTATAAATATGTCTTAGCGCTCCCACTTAATTTCTTGCAAATGCAAGCCTCTTCATCATCTCTTGATGAAATCAAAAACTCTTTGACTATTTCATCTGGTGAAGATTCCAACTCCGTGATACTTACTTCATCCAATTGAAGCTTGTATACCTATCTAGTATTCCACGGACCAGCAAAACTCTTGGTTGTATCTTGTATACATACTTCTGTTAAGTAGTGTATTTTGCCATCCTACTAGCATATCTCATAAAAGAAATATGTAGTGATTACTAGAATAATCCATATAGACTATAAGCATTGCTACGGAAGATCTAATCTTATCGTATTCAACTCTTTGAACTTTGTCGTAAACAATTTTTCGATAAGTCAAGCTTTCTTCAAGGATATTTCATCCAAGTCTATCAATTTCATAGATCCATTTACTTTCATAAAGTATTCATCTATCTTGGATTTCATGGCGCATGGCCATTTTAACGGAGTCAGGGCCCATCATAACTTCTTTGTTTTGTAGTTGGTTTATCATTATTCAAAATCAATCCTTTGTCCACAAATCATTTATTTGATCACAAAGTAAACCATACCTACAAGGTTCAATATGTACTTCGATCTCCATGGCTAAAACACTTTGTAGTCATGAGAGCCATGATCGTCGTGGCCGCTTCCGAAACAAATTCCGATGCTGCGCTACTCTGATCATTATGCTCAGGTTCATAAACCTTATCAAATTATATTGTCCTCCCACTCAAATACTTCACTAGAAACAATTTCTAAGAAACATTGACAAACACTTTTGTCTTTGTCTCGTGGGAAGAATTCCCAATCAAATCTCTGGGATAACCAACAAAGACATTCATCCGATTTTGGTTGTAAACTTATTTACTTATGCTATGCATACCAAAATTTAAGAAAAGACTATCAGGTTTCTTACCTATGCCATAACTCGTATGGTGTCATTTCAACGGATCATGATGATGCTTTATTTAGTGTAAAAAGCGGTAGTCACTAAAGCATAATCCACAAAAATATAATGGCGTCATAATATTTTATCTCATCATTGATCCAACAAGGTTTGGATACATCTCTTGGATACTTTATCATCACTATGATACTCCAATAAATGTGAGTTGTAGAACAATTTCATAACTCTCTTAGATGTTCGCTAAAACTCGTAATTCAAATATTTCCACCATGATCCAATCATAGATATTTGACTTTTCTATTACGATGATTTCCACTTCATGCTGAAACTTATTTGAATTCATTCAAATGTTTCAAACTTCTTCCTTATTGAATATATCCACATATATATACTCAATTCATTGTTGAAAGTTTTCATGAAGTAGAAGAATCTCCCGCACACAACTATGCCCAGTGAACCACATACATCATCATGTATTTTTCCACTAAGTTAGTTGCCCGTTCAACTTTTGGCCTATGAACGGTATTTTAATCATTCTCTTTAGAAAAGATTTGCAAGCGCCAAATGATTCAAAAATCAAATGACTCAAAAAATCCATTTGCATGGAGTTCCTTCATGCGTTCCTTTCTAACATGACCTAAATGGCGGTTCCACAAATAAGTGGAATTCAAATCATTTGCCTTATGGCATTTTAGCGTCAGTATTATGTGTGTGTGTTTCACCATTAAGATTTATAATAACTTATCCATCACACATGGAGTAATGTCATAATTTGAACAACTCATTGTTTTCATTTGACCAGAGCAAAATAACAATTATTAAGTTCTTTATTATAAATTCTAAGGGCTAGATAGAATGCCAACGATGAACATAATAACACTTTATTTTTGTTCCAGACGTGCATTCCTATCATATTCCTTGTTAGTCACTTAGGCCATTGTATTCTTGTATTGCGTTGTTTTGTATGACACTTCATACCAACCAATGTAGTACTAATACCCAAGAATTTCATAGTGTGACTTAACTAGGAATACAACCATAACATGTATATCATTTATATACACCTGAGCTAGACCTTCTAGTCTTTTCTTTTCTTTTGCCAAAATATCTTTTGCAGTTTCTCTTTTAGCTTTCCACATTATTCAGAGAAACACTTTAACATTATTAACTTCTAGATTTGTTGGTCAAATACCAATAACCTTGAGGTTCTTACTTTAAGTTTGATCATCATATGACAAGTGTTTCAGATTTCACTATTAGTAACTTTGTAATATGATGAACAATTTCACTCATAATTTTATCCATTATATCATGACGACTTTCCGAGACCATGTCTGTACATGCTAGGCTCGTAAAGTTTTAACCTTGGTATTCGCATGTGCAAATCTGGCTTGCACCGTTGTATGCACACGTAGAATCTATCACACCCGATCATCACGTGATGCTTCGAAACGACGAGTCTTAGCAACGGTGCATACTAAGGATGATAACTTCATGGATATGGGAATATTATTAGTGCACCAATAGTTGGAGGATTGTGACGGCGTCTTCAACCTTCATACATTCCCATAAAACTTATGAGTTTATGTAGTCTCACCAAATTATCATCTTGCAATAAGGTCTTAGATATCACATATATCTCATACCTTGATTATTTCTGAAAACTAAATTTTTAGCTCCTTACTTTTCAAACAGATTTGAACTTCAAGTTTCAAGGAGACAAGATAACTTTAGGTACTAATTGAAACCATAGCTCTTTGAATCAACAATGTGAGGTTTACTAAAAGTTTGCAATAGGACTTAATCAATTCTTGATTCATTAACAATACGGTACCAATCCGTAAAGTTTCTTATCAGATTTTAACAGTATTTCTATCTCAATTACAAGACTAACGCAAGGTAGAAAAAATGGATGCCAATACTACAAAATTAATTCAAAATACTACTCAGACTATGTTTAAGATAATTAGTTCATGTTTTAATCTAATTACTAATGAACTCCCACTTAATACAACATCCCTCATAGTTGTTAAGTGGTACACGATCCAAATCCACTACACCAAAACCGATCATCACGTGAGATGATGTAGCTTCAATGGTGAACATCAACATGTTGATCATATCATCCATATGACTCGTGTTCAACCTTTCGGTTTCCGTTGTCCCGAGGCCATGTCTGTACATGCTAGGCTCGTCAAGCAAACCCAAGTATTCCGCGTGTGCAACATGGCTTACACCCGTTGTATGTGAACGTTGAGTCTATCACATCCGATCATCACGAGATGCTTCGAAACGACGAACTGTACAACGGTGCATACGAGGGAAGAACACTTTATTATCTTGATATTAATGTGAGGGATCATCTTATAATGCTACCGTCGCGATCTAAGCAAAATAAGATGCATAAAGGATTAACATCACATGCAATCATATGTGATATGATATGGCCCTTTTGTCTTTGCGCCTTTGATCTTCATCTCCAAAGCACGGACATGATCTCCATCATCAACGAGCATGATCTCTATCATCGTCGGCGTAGCGTCAAGGTTCATGGCGCCGTCTTCATGGTTGTTCACCTCATGTAGCAACTATTACAACTACTTTGAAATACTACTCAACATGAAATTTAAAGACAACCATAAGGCTCCTGCCGGTTGCCACAATACAATAATGATCATCTCATACATATTCATCATCACATTATGGCCATATCACATCACCAAACCCTGCAAAAACAAGTTAGACGTCTCTAATTTGGTTTGCATATTTTACGTGGTTTAGGGTTTTCGAGAGATCTAATCTACCTACGAACATGAACCACAACGGTGATACTAATGTTGTCAATAGAAGAGTAAATTGAATCTTCACTATAGTAGGAGAGACAGACACCCGCAAAGCCTCTTATGCAATACAAGTTGCATGTCGAACGAGGAACAAGTCTCATGAACGCGTCATGTAAAGTTAGTCCGAGCCGCTTCATCCCACTATGCCACAAAGATGCAAAGTACTCAAACTAAAGATAACAAGAGCATCAACGCCCACAAAACCATTGTGTTCTACTCGTGCAACCATCTATGCATAGACACGGCTCTGATACCACTGTAGGATAACGTTGCATAGAAAACAAAAATTTTCCTATCGCGAACACGCAATCCAAGCCAAGATGCAATCTAGAAGACGGTAGCAATGAGGGGATGATCAAGACTAACCCTTGAAGAGATTCCAAAGCCTATAAGAGTAGGCTCTTATTGCTGCGGTAGACGATCACTTGCCGCTTGCAAAAGCGCGTAGAAGATCTTGATCACGATCGGTTCCGGCGCCACGAACGGGCAGCACCTCCGTACTCGGTCACACGTTCGGTTGTTGATGAAGACAACGTCCACCTCCCCGTTCCAGCGGGCAGCGGAAGTAGTAGCTCCTCTTGAATCCGACAGCACGACGGCGTGGTGTCGGTGGTGGTGGAGAAATCCGGCGGAGCTTCGCTTAAGCGTGCGGGATAAGGTGGAGGAGAGAGAGACCGCTAGGGTTTGGGGAGAGGGGTGCCGGCTAGGGCACCCTTGAGGGGTGCGGCCATGGTGGTGTATTGAGTGGCCGGCCCCTCTCTCCCCCTCTTTATATAGGTGGAAGCCCCAAGGCTTAGGTCAAAGAATCCGAATAAGACCCCAACCAAAACCTTCCAAGTGTCCAAACCTAGGGGGAGTGGGACTCCCCCTTTCCTTGGTGGGGTGGCCGGCCACCATGGTGGGGAGTCCACTTGGGACTCCTCCTCCCTTAGGTTGGCCGGCCAAGGTGGGTGGAGTCCCTTTGGGACTCCACCTTCCATCCTTATTTCTTCCGGACTTTTCTAGAACCTTCTAGAACCTTCCGTAGAACCTTCCGATCATTTTAATTCACATAAAATGACTTCCCATATATGAATCTTATTCTCCGGACCATTCCGGAACTCCTCGTGATGTCCGGGATCTCATCCGGGACTCCGAACAAATATTCGAACTCCATTCCATATTCAAGTTCTACCATTTCAACATCCAACTTTAAGTGTGTCACCCTACGGTTCGTGAACTATGCGGACATGGTTGAGTACTCACTCCGACCAATAACCAATAGCGGGATCTGGAGATCCATAATGGCTCCCACATATTCAACGATGACTTTAGTGATCGAATGAACCATTCACATACGATACCTATTCCCTTTGTCACGCGATATTTTACTTGTCCGAGGTTTGATCTTCGGTATCACTCTATACCTTGTTCAACCTCGTCTCCTGACAAGTACTCTTTACTCGTACCGTGGTATGTGGTCTCTTATGAACTCATTCATATGCTTGCAAGACATTAGACGACATTCCACCGAGAGGGCCCAGAGTATATCTATCCGTCATCGGGATGGACAAATCCCACTGTTGATCCATATGCCTCAACTCATACTTTCCGGATACTTAATCCCACCTTTATAACCACCCATTTACGCAGTGGCGTTTGGTGTAATCAAAGTACCTTTCCGGTATAAGTGATTTACATGATCTCATGGTCATAAGGACTAGGTAACTATGTATCGAAAGCTTATAGCAAAAAACTTAATGACGAGATCTTATGCTATGCTTAATTGGGTGTGTCCATTACATCATTCATATAATGATATAACCTTGTTATTAATAACATCCAATGTTCATGATTATGAAACTAATCATCTATTAATCAACAAGCTAGTTAAGAGGCATACTAGGGACTTCTTTGTTGTCTACATATCACACATGTACTAATGTTTCGGTTAATACAATTATAGCATGATATATAAACATTTATCATAAACATAAAGATATAAATAATAACCACTTTATTATTGCCTCTTGGGCATATCTCCTTCAGTCTCCCAGTTACGATTATTCAGGGTTACCTCGACGGATGTAATCAAAAGTTGTGGCACAAGTGTACAACCTCTGCAGAGTGTAAACCTATTCGAATAGCCGCGTCCACGGTTAAGGATGGTTGGAAAGGCCATACTGTTCCATCATCAGACAATTTTCAAAAATATGACATATGACTTGTGATTTTGCATTTGAAAGGTGAATGTTGAATTTGGCTTGAATCACAACAGAGTATGGGAATGATACTAATGTTCCCACTTGAATTAGTTGGCAAATGAGGAGGTTTTTACTAAATGTTTGTGAACTAAAATTGGCTTTATGCAAATAAACTTAGAGCTTAGCACCCCCTTACAAAAATTGATAAGTACTTACACTAGTATTAGTTTGCGAGTACTTTAAAAGTACTCATGGCTTTGTCCCTGGCTATTCAAATGGCCAGACTATGAAGAGGAACAACAGTACGAGGAAGATGGACAGCAGGACGTCTACGACAACTAGGATCACTCCTGACGTCAACAGTTGCCTGTGGAACAGATGGACCAAGACCGCTACTTCGCTTCCGCTATGTGTTTTGTAATTGGATCCTTAGATCCCCTATGTTGTATTAAGACTGGATCATGTGATCCTTTGTTGTAAGATGATTATGTGTTGTAATGAATGATGTGTTGTGATATCAATCTATTATGTCTCGCAAAAACAATATTCCTGGGATTGCGATGAATGGCATAATAGGCATCTGGACTTAAAAATCCGGGTGTTGACACAAAGTTTGGGAGGAGTGTCGTCCATAAATAAAACTAAAGTACATGTGTAAACAAAAGAGAAGAGGGATGATCTACCTTGCTGGTAGAGATAACATCCTTCATGGGAGCCGCTCTTTGAAAGTATGTTTGGCAAGGGGGTTAGAGTACCCACTACCATTCGTTGACAACAACAAACACCTCTCAAAACTTTACTTTTATGCTCTCTATATGATTTCAAAACTTGAAAAGCTCTAGCACATGATTTAATCCCTGCTTCCCTCTGCGAAGGGCCTATCTTTTACCTTTATGTTGAGTCAGTAAACCTATTTCCCTCTATCTCAAGCATGCAATTGAGTTGTTGTGATCCAACCATTTATATTGTGATCTATGTAATCATGTCTTTTATTCTTCCTTGTTTAGTACAAATTTTATCTGAATGAATATGACTTTGAAGGCTATCTATGCTCGAAAAATAAGTACAATCTGTTAATTGATCTTTGACCAAGAATGAAGTTTGCCATCACCAATTATGATTTCCTATGTACCTTTATTTGTGATTTCCCTTTACTTGTTTCAAGTTGAGTTATATGAGGAAGTTGTTTACAAGAATGTCTTGTGTGAATTAATAAATGTGATGCTTCTTGTCCGCATTTTATTTATCGACTCTTCACTCCATAAACATGTGGTCTTGTTTACGAGCTCAGTTTTCGCTTGGGGACAAGCGAGGTCTAAACTTGGGGGGAGTTGATACGTCCATTTTGCATCACTATTTTGTATCATAATTTACTGGTATTCCTTGATATATTTCATATTTAGAGATGATACTTATGTTATTTCACCTATTTTGCATGTTTCATGATTATTGGAGAATTACTCACCGGAGTCAGGATTCTGCTGGAAAAGCACCGTCAGGATACAATATTTCCGAAGATCAACAATTGACGGAAAATATACCGAAGCTCTTATTATTCCAGACGGACACAGCCAAAAGGGAGGCCGAGGAGGGCCGCCATGGCCCCCATAGGCCGGCGCGGGCTCCACCCTGGCCGCGCCGCCATGTGGGGAGGGGCCCACGACCCCCTTGGCCATCTCTCCTTCGCGTACTTCATCTCCCAAGAACCCTAAGGTGTGGGAGGCATCGAGAATAGACACAGCCGCCTCTGCGGGGCGGAAAACACCAGAGAGAAAAGAGCTCTCCAGGCTGAAATCTGCCGGGGAAATTCCTCCCGGAGGGGGAAATCGTCGCCACCGTCACCGTCATCGCTGGACTTCATTAGGATCATCATCACCATCATCTCCACCGCCGACACCATCATCTCCGCCGCTGCACCTCGCCGCTGTAACATCTAGGGTTGAATCTTGATTATTTCATAGGGGAAACTCTCCCGTATTGATTACTCCTTGTTATTGATGCTATTGAGTGAAACCATTGAACCAAGGTTTATGTTCAGATTGTTATTCATCATCATATCACCTCTGACCATGTTCCGTATGATGTCTTGTGAGTAGTTCGTTTAGTTCTTGAGGACATGGGTGAAGTCTAAATGTGAGTAGTGAACTATGTTGAGTAATATTTAATGGTTTGATATTTAAGTTGTGGTGTTATTCTTCTAGTGGTATCATGTGAACGTCGACTACATGATACTTCACCTTTATGGGCATGGGGAATGCATCTTGTATTCGTTTGCTAATTGTGGGGTTGCCGGAGTGAGAACCTGACCCCCGTTGGTATATCGATGCATGAGGGATAGCAGGATCTCAGAGTTTAAGGCTGTGGTTAGATTTATCTTAATTACTTTCTTGTATTTGCAGATGCTTGCAAGGGGGTTTAATCACAAGTATGTATTAGTCCTAGGAAGGGCGGTGCATTAGCATAGGTTCACCCACACAACACTTATCAAAACAATGAAGATTAATCAACTATATGAAGCGAAAGCACTAGACTAAATTCATGTGTGTCCTCAAGAACGTTTGGTCATCATAAGTAAACAAACCGGCTTGTCCTTTGTGCTAAAATGGATTGGGCCACTCGCTGCAATTATTACTCTCGCATTTTACTTACTTGTACTTTATTTATCTGCTATATCAAAACCCCCTGAAGACTTGTCTGTGAGCATTTAGAATCCTTCATCGAAACTGCTTGTCAACACCTTCTGCTCCTCGTTGGGTTCGACACTCTTATTTATCGAAAGTACTACGATATACCCCCTATACTTGTGGGTCATCACTTGGTCGAAGGAAAAAAATGGAATTTATATATTTCGGTCGGCTTACAAATCTTTGATGGAAGCTCGTCAGTTGGAGGAGGCGAGGATCAACAATGGATATGTTGTGTCTTCATCTGAAAATGATACTGAATTATGGAAAAGATTATGGAAATTGTCAGTAGTACCTAAGGTGCGTGTTTTTTGGTGGTGAGTTCTTTGAGGAATTCTTCCTGACTATAGGACTCTGTCACGGCGACATATAATGGTTAACAATACTTGTGCTCTGTGTAAGGCAGAATCTGAAAGTGTGATGCATGCCTTAATTGAATGCAGTCATGCGAAGTTGTTTTGGGAAGCATCAAAGGAAATTCTGCTAGTTAAACTGCCGAAGCTACACCCATTGACATGGGCAAGAGATATCCTTTGTGATTCCTTTTTCAACCAACATGAGAGAGCTATTATAACTTCAGTCATGTACTTGATTTGATCATCGAGAAATAATCTGACTCATGGTGAATCTAGTTTTAATCCAGCTAGAACTATGGAGATGGTGAAAGAGACCTTGCAGACCCTTGAGTTACCAAGGGAGAAGGGTACTCCTAAACCTGCGAGGTCGAACTGTAAGTGGTAGAGACCACCTGATGAAGTTGTTAAAAATAATTCCGATGGTGCAGTTAATGTCAACGATGCTCTGGCAGCTACTGGTGCTGTTGCACGGGAGGGGGTGGTTTTCGTGGTGCTACGGGTAAAACTTACCGAGGTTTGTCTGATCCTCTGACTGTGGAGTCCCTTGCACTTAGAGATGTTGTTTTGTATGCTCGATGAAGGGGTTCAGCAGTGTCGTTTTTGAAGTTTTTGACGTGCTCTTTTTCTTAACAGGGTATCTAAGGGGGCTGGAAGGTTTTTAATGAGGCGGCTTACTTTCTTTTAATGTATATTATCTTTCAAAAAAATGCATAGCCGTATTCGTTGTATTTGTACTCGATTAGCACCATTGATGGCAACCGAATACAAACAAAGATACCCATATCTCGATCAAAAATACGCAATCCACAAGATTTAAAAAAGATGCGGAGATAGCACTAGCCTCGCCAGACCTGAACGAAATTAATACTGTTAGAATCCCAACGCAAATACAGTATATCATCGAGCCAATATATTACGAGATTGGTTGCGTCGCTCCTGCGGATACTCGCACCGCCGTACAACGCGTCCGGCCATGGGAGACACCGTTGTTCTGAACCCAGGGCTGGGCGTGGGGCACCTGGTGCCCATGGTGGAGCTCGCCAAGCTCTTTCTGCGCCGCGGCTTCGCCGTGACCGTCGTCGTCAACGGGCCGCCGGCCGGCAAGGAGACGGACACATCGGCCGCGGTCGCGCGCGCCGCGGCGGCTAACCCATCCGTCCACTTCCACGTGCTGCCGACGCCGCCGGACGTCGACGCCGACGGCACCGCGCCGGACGCCGCCGAGGCGCCCAACCCTTTCGTCCTGCTGCGCCGCATGAACGCGCCGTTCCGCGACTACCTCCGATCGGTGCTCCCCTCCGTGCGCGCGCTCGTCCTCGACATGTTCTGCTTCTGCGTGGACGCCGTCGACGTTGCCGCCGAGCTCCGCCTTCCGGTCTACGTATTCTACACCAGCAGCGCCAGCAGCCTCGCCGTCAACCTGCACCTCCCGCACATGCAGGCTCAGATCGGCGCAACCAGCTTCGGCGAGATCGGCGACGCGCCGCTCTGCTTCCCGGGGAACCGACCCTTCAAGCCCTCCGAGCTCCCCAAGCTCGCCCTCGACCGGAACAACGAGGTGTACAGAAGCTTTCTCCACGCGTTCGAACGGATCCCAGAGTCGTCCCGTGGCATCCTCGTCAACACTTTCGAATGGCTGGAGACCACGGCGCTGCGCGCGCTCCGGGACGGCGCGTGCGTCCCCGGCCGCGCCACGCCGCCGGTGTACTGCGTCGGTCCGATGGTCTCGTCCGGTGGCAGCAGCAAGAAGAAGCAGCACGAGTGCCTCGAGTGGCTGGACGCCCAGCCGGAGAGCAGCGTCGTGTTCCTCTGCTTCGGGAGCATGGGCACCTTCTCCAAGCGTCAGCTGCAGGAGATCGCCGTCGGGCTGGAGAAATCCGGGCAGAGGTTCCTGTGGGTGGTGCAGACCCCGCGCGGCGACTCCGGCGGCCCTGACATGCTCGCTGGCGCGTCCGCCGATCCGGACCTCGCCGCGCTGCTGCCGGAGGGGTTCCTGGGGAGGACCGGCGGCAGAGGGCTCGTGGCCAAGTCGTGGGCGCCGCAGGGCGACGTGCTGCGCCACCGCGCGACGGGCGCCTTCGTGACGCACTGCGGGTGGAACTCGACGCTGGAGGCGATCGTGTCCGGGCTGCCGATGGTCTGCTGGCCGCTGTACGCGGAGCAGAGGCAGAACAAGGTGTTCGTCGTGGAGGAGATGGGCGCCGGCGTGGAGATGGCTGGGTACGACGGGGAGATTGTGGCGGCGGCGGAGGTGGAGGCTAAGGTGAGGTGGGTGATGGAGACCGAGGGCGGGCGGGCGCTCCGGGAGCGGGCCATGGCGGCGAAGGAGAAGGCGCGGCAGGCGCTGAGCGATGGCGGAGCGTCACAGGTCGCGTTTGCTGATTTTCTGAAGGATTTTTAGTCTTTTTAGATCTGCGTTATACTGTAGTAGATTTCTGAAAACCGTGTCACATGGAAACCATACTTTGAGATTTCTGTGCATGGACTCGACGAGCCGTCGTAGCCTGGGCCAGTCGGCTCGACAGCCACAGCCAATCCTGATATTTGTTTGATTTCTAGAATTATTAATTTTTATAGACATATTTTTAAACAATTCTTTGCACTAGATTTTATAGGATGTTTTTCTTGTGATGAAGTCAAATAAATTTTGGTGCATATGAGTTCATGTATTACTTTAGTGGACATGTCATTACAGTCCTAAGTTTTTTTCTCGTGTGAATCAAATAGGCCCTCATGTCTCTTCCACTTGTTTTAGACTAGTTACAATGAGAAGTATCATACACTATTACTAAGGGTGTCAAGTGGGATCCCACTTTTATCCCACTTATAGTATAATTTGACTTTTTTAGTACAAATTTTGACATCAAAATTTGAACTACATAGTACAAAATGACATCTCACTGGGATCCCACCTTGACACCCTAACTATTACTATCATACATATGTAATTAGTTTGGGTGTGGCTATTTCTCAGTCGATTGAGAACAAATCTCAATTGTAACTCATATTGCAAATAATAATTAGCACGAGTCATAGAGCAAATCTAACAGTGTAGAACTTAACTGAACACGAGCTTAGTTCTCCTAGCAAATTTCTATTAGTTTATGATACCACCCATGTAATTCATAGTATCCTAAGGCGGTATCATAATTTCATCTTATTTAATCTTTTGTAAACACAATGTAAATTTATGTACATGATGTATTTGTTATCAACTTTTCTAGTTTTATGTGATATGATACCGTATCTACTTATGATATCGGTCTCACCTCTCTCCTTATTAATTTTTGTGCCACATCTAATTTTTACCAACATAGCAAGCATGATTCTACCTATGATACTTTCATTATGACTAATCTTAGTAAAATCACTGCGGAAACTAGGCTAGGCAAGCTGCAGCCCACCAGGGCTAGGGGGCTTGAGTCCCACCATGATTCATGGTAGTACTATACAAGTTGGTGCTATTGTATTTCTATTTTATTGTTGTGAGAAAGGAAAATTTATACTCCATCTAGATCGAAATACTTATCATAAATTTAGACGTGTCTATTATTTTGCCTTACGTACCGGCTAGTTGTAGCTTTCCATGGGTGTTCGTTGTATCAACCCATTCCTTGATTCTTACACCCTCCGTTTCAATGAATAAGATATTCTCGGTTTTCGCGTTTTTTTGTTAAAATAAATTTGCTTCAAATATATAAAAAAATTATATGAAATTAGCATCATTTGAAAGTACTTTTCAATACGAATTCAACGATACTAATTACATATAATACAATCATAATTTTGTTACTTATTTTATATGGTCAAAGTTTATCTTAAAATAGGCGTGCACCTTATTTCTTAAATACTATTAAATCAAAGATGCAATTTTGCATTTTCTCAGAACATGGAAACTTTCTTTTTATCCATAGTGCATCTGATAGCCGCCCAAGCAATACATCGTTCATCTTCTATGCAGTTTTGGGAAGTAGACTGAGCCACTTGACACTTTGGCCGGTGGGCCGCAATATGCATGCATTTCAAGTGGGGAAGTGATTGAGATGTGTGCCTGTATGGAATAATGCAACGCTCTTAGTCCTTCTGGGTTTGTCACAAAAATTGGTTTCTGATTCCACACATCAATATGTACAAACATGAGTGCGAATTAATAAGAGCAAAGAGCCTCGCTACAATAAGAGTTACAGCATCTGTATGTGTAAACATCATCACCTAATAAAAGAATGCTTGCTATTCTCTCGTGGCACAGTACCAACCTACACTAATTACAAAAGAAATGCAAACTGTACTCCTGTCTGTTTTCAATCTGTGTATAATTACAATGTTAGAACAAACTTTGTTGTGGCCTGACAACTCAGCTGCGTGCAAATATACAGTTATCTAGCCTTGTTACCATGGTGGCCTTTCCATGTGTCACCCAGCACATGCAGTCGAAACCACAAACCGTATTCAGGAGATCAACATCACCATGTGAGATGGTAGAGGGGATGATGCCCTCACAGGTGCAACCGAAATATGTACTTCTGAATCCTTGATTGACGTGATATGTATGTAATACCAACTGAACCCCAGTTTATCTTTCTTGGTGCTCTTATTGTATCTGAGTATCTCCAGCAAGAAGTGACAACTGGTAACTGGCTGTAGGTGCACCATGAAAGTAAGCACTGCTGCTTCTCTCCCAAATCCAGTGCGCAACAAGCAAAAATGACATACATACAGCACAATCTCGTGTTATTTTTCCTACTACGCAAGTTGCCTGATTTCAGAAATGCTCCTTGTGGAATTCAAATTTTGTTGCACCTTTGGCATTGTACTCGTGACAAAGTTTGCTTAGTTCCTGCGCTAGAACTGGAGCTCCACAATAGAATACACCTGTATGCAGCAATAGAATTACCATTACCAGATTAACCCAAATTAGTTAGCCAGCCAGAACTGTGCTATTAGTTTCCCTATCAAATGCTGAAAGTTGAGAGGCTTGTGTGCGTTTTTAGATTTATACATTATATTCATGCTGTTTTATGAGGAAATTCATCTCTGATGGATATTATTTCACAGCTAAAAGCATGAGAAGATAAAGCTTTAATAGTATCCGGAGCATGAACAGTAACTTGCCTATCTTAGCATAAGGATGTTTGGATGCTACTTTAGATAGTACCCTCTTAAAATTTGGTCTTGCAAAATGTGTCCGGACCTGCAAAATCAGTAGATCAGTAAACCATGATAGCATGAAATTAGCTTGACAAACGTGAGAACATGTTTTTTTTCATATCTCACCCTAATAACATAGCAAAATTCAAACGTAAACAATGCAAATATCAAGACTGGCAAGATACTGATTGGTGTGTTATAACTCATAACTTACTTTAGTTCCAGAAACTATATCAACTCCATTCTTGGCATGGTTGAGAGCTTGCAGCATTGTGATGAGCGCTGACCGAGCATCCCCTTCCTCATAAACACTTGTGAGATAGTTGTGCATCTCAATTATATTCTAGTAAATGAAGAACGACAGCTGTAAGAACTAAATACTGCACAAACACGATGTCACTTGAAAAGGTTTAGATGATAGTTACCCTTTGATCTAGGTCAGCAATCTCATTCATGACTCCTTTAAACCAATCAAAAGAGCCTTGTTCGCGCGTCACCCAATAAAAGTAGGCATTTGTTGTCTTTAAAGCCCTCTTTGGTTTTGAAGTAATCCTCATAAGGGTGTCAAGATCAACATGAGCATTATTGCGTCCAATTGGTGGGTAAAGATCAGTTGAAGCTTCCTGCAGACATAGGTTGATGAATTAGCAATTAGTTTGTCTAGTTTATCATTGTATTAGTAAAATATATCACAAAATAACCCACATAGAAAATAATAACCAAATCTTATTATAGTTCTTATTGTAGTTTGGGGTAAGGAAGAAGCCAATTGCAATTTGCGAATATGATAAAGATTGCAGTCTAATCTGTCATAGTTTTATTAAAAATGCAATCGAGGGCTTTAAAAATCAATTATGATAGTGCTTATTGTAGGAGCGTAAAAAAAGAATCACTTACTTCCTCTTCCTCCATTTTGATGATGTTGTTGATCAGATCTTTCAATATGCTGATGAAAGGAGTTGCACCAATTCCTAATCCAACAAGTAGTAAAACATCATACTTGCTATAGTCTTGCGCAGGAGAACCGTACGGTCCATCAATCAAAAGTTTCGGTAAACTGCAATTTCAGAAGAAAAAAAATCTCAAATCCCCAACTGCACAAACATATTACTGCTTTTGAATAGGAATAACAAACATACGTTTTTTTGGTTGTCTCGTCTGCTCTAAGGAGGCCACTTTTGCCACTCATTGGTGGCTCACAAGCTGCTGAAAATACGCGCTTGAGCTCTCGTGTCCAGTCACCAAGTTGTCGAACATGGATACTCAGATAATCGTCCCCGGGTGCCGAAGTTATCGAGAAGGGATGCCTGAAAAGGGTAAAGAGGTATTTAACATTGAATGGAGTATAATGGGTACCTATTCTACAAAAAAAAAATTACGTTAAGCATACTCCCTCCGTCCCAAAATATTAGGCACCATTAAATTTTGCTGGCCAACTTATAACTTTGACTCTGATTTATATTTATAATATAATTTGATAGTATGTATTAGTGGTCAAAGTTATGCATCAGAGACCGTGTGAAAAGAGTGTGCCTTATATTTTGGGATAGAGGGGGTACTAGATAGTCTGAAGGTAGATTTTTTTCAACTGTTATAAATTTACTAGTATAGAGGCATGTACCATTCAAATGGAGAAACAGCTGGACATTGAACAAACATATACTGTCCACTCTTGTAACGGAATGTTGGAGGCTTTGACATTTGCAATGTCAAAACATTACCAGGATATATGGCCACCTGAAATGTAAGTGTGTCAGCGCACCAAACATGGAAATGTAACTCAAATTTCAATATTATCATGGGGGATGACCTTCAACAGCCGGACAGAGTAACTGCCAGACCTGAAGAATCTCAAAGTCCTCTCCCCTACATACAAACCAACAGGAACGGCAAGATACATCCATGTCTGCAAAAGAGATTAGATAGTTACAAAATTATTCTGGTAAAGGAGTCAAGGAGAAGAAAAGATATAAACTGACCGTTCTTTTGTACCAATCCAGGATAAGGTATACACGCTCTCCATGAATAACAAGTGATATGTATACAATGATGAACAGATGATGAGAGTACCAGAATGCATTGAAGCCAGTTAACTTGTCAAATGGCTTTGGAAGCTTCACTAGGCTACGGCGGAACCACCTGGTTGCTAGAGTAAAAGCGATGAGCATGCAGACAAACATAATAACTCCAGTTACGCCCTCCACTCCTTTGACTAATGCCAAATATGTTGGCTTAGTAGGCCCAAAGTACTTGCTCAGCGGAGCATACGTTACATCTGACGAAGCTATAAGCCTTGGAAAATCACATGCAAGATGGTTTCCTACATGAAGGATAACACCAACCACAATTGCCACCGCAATAGTCTGCAATTACAACACAAGAAACATGTTCACATTAGCCTAGCATAGAAATTTATGATAACAGACACATAAGGAACCACAAATGATCACATTCTACGCCTGGATTCTTTCTGTTTATAAACTATTTTCATTTCTGCATTAAAATGTGCTGGACCTCGCATGAGCTGTCTTTACATTGACATTGCCCAACTATTACTATCAGCTGATGGCTGTCATCATGGCCCATCTGACTTCTGCAATGGTGCCAACTGTTAAGCTTCATGCACTAGCCACTTGAACCAAAAATCCGAACTGATGGAAAGGGCTAGGCAATCTACTTGTACACTTCACAACACCCCCACTCGCATGTGACGGGAGAAGAGAGTCAACACGTGAAAGAAGAAGAGCACACCGAAACACAACGGTGGCTAAAGAGGGGGGCAATAGCAATTTTTAGGCTTAATTGCGAAAACCAGGTGAAAGCCAGGATTTGAACTCGAGACCTGGGGCTCTGATACCATGTTAAGCTTCATGCACTAGCCACTTGAACCAAAAGTCCGAACTTATGGAAAGGGCTAGGCAATCTACTTGTACACTTCACAACACCAACAAGATTTTAGCTTCTCTTGTGCCTCTTAATTTATTTGAGTGTAGAGCTTATATACACGTGACCCAGAGGTTGTTTCTTTAACACTCACATAGAAGCATGCCTTCAGGATCTTAGCTTGCATGACTAGCTTGTGCAAGTCAAACCTGCTGATGCAAAAAAAATGACTTTTCCATAGGTTTATTTTTTACTCCCTTTGGCCCAAATTAATTGGCGCAGGTTAACAGACGCCAATAAAAAAGATTTTGACCTGATTAAACTAAAAACAACTAGTCATGCTTGTTGTTTCAGATTCATAACCAATCTTCTAAACTGCAGTGCTACAGGCCAAATATTTATTGTGTACTAGTAAAATTAGAGAAAGCTTTCAGGCAGAAAGTATGCAGGGGGAATCTATTAACTCACCTCTATTATGATGTACCTAATTCCCCTTCCTAGGGTTGGCTACTATGTGACAAGTCAGGCCCACATGTAGGAACCATCAACCATGGGAGGAACCATGGATTTAACACAATTTTCATGCATCACATGCATTCAGCTCAACCACCCTAGACTGCAGAAACTAGGTACAGACATTGGAACTGTACAAAGATATCTTTTCCAACACAAAATACGTTAATTTATCCTGAGCCTGTTCGAAACAAAGGAATTCTCCAGGCAATTTATAGGATTAGGACACCGAAAATAGCCAGGAGAACATGAGTCTAGGTGGACCTGATTTTTTTTTTAAAAAAAAACTCAAAAAATAGTACTCCCTCCGGTTCAAAATAATTTCCCCAAAATGGATGTATCTACACATGTTTTAGTGTGTAGATACATCCACGTGTGTAGATACATCCACTTTTAGGCAATTATTTTGAACCGGAAGGAGTATTTCAAAGTTCCAGAAAACTTGGAAATAAATCAAAAACGTTGACCAACGGGGGAATGACCCTTCCCTTGGCTATACGTTGTTAGGTAGGATGAGGCTCTCCCCGCGGATGGACGCTAGGATGATAATCCGGTTTAAAGTCCGCCCCTCCCTGCGAAATTACCGCGAGATGGGGATTCGAACCCGGGTGGGCTGGCTGCGCACTCGCTAGCCTTGCCACTGAGCTAGGACTCAGTTCTCAACTTGGAAATAAATCGAACCCAGGTGATGACGTGATGGACGAACCGGCTGATGCATCAGCCGGTTGATAATAAGAGTTTTCCTATACATTACCTTGATACTTACTTGTGCAAACTTTTAATAAAAAATATGGTCATATGTGGCCTACACAAAAAAAGAGAAAATGGAACTCTGTATTTTTTTGCACAGTAAAAATCCGGTCCTTGTACTATTTATTACTTGGACAGTTTATCTTTTTCCAACATGTTATATACTTTTGCATTCTAGTTTCAAACTTGACATGCAGATACCTGCCTACATTCTCTATACGCATGGTTTATAATGTACTTGAACTAAAACCATGATAAGAATTATGAAACAGAGGGGGTATTTATTTCTTTTTTTTTAGTATTTTTTCGATTTTACTATTCATAGAGGAAACACATGCACTAATGCCCATCAAATCCTCATTGATTAGGACAAGGGTTAATTCCACAAGATTCAACAACATGTGATAAAGACAAACAATAATTCTGCAGGAAATTTATAGGACAGTAGGGCATTGCATAAATCCACAGGAATCGACAAACAATGATAAAGCCAATGATAGTCTAAAGACCAACCTTATGGAAGTTGATGTTATCATCAAACGGTAATGCCCGTGCCGCTCTTGTATTCCGCAGCCAAGTGATGGTGTTGCGGCATACAGGTAGAAGGATGAGTGCCATGTTCAGCTTAAGGGTCTCAGCAGCCCCCTTTGCAATCGTTACACAGTATCCCATCACAGTGAAGACATACCGGTTGCGGTACTGGATAAATTTCCAAATGAACAATCCAGCCATTATCGCAATCCACAGTGCAAGTACCCAGAGGCGTTTCCAATTGTCTTCCAGATAGTAGCTTAATTTGCTGCTCATTTTCCGGATAGGGCTCCTTTTCCTTAGGCCAGCAAGGTTCTGACTCAGTGCCTGGCTTGTGTAGCTCAAGGCCTGGCTATAGTTCACATATGTATCCTTCTGCAATAGCAAGGTCTCCAACTGCCAGAGCTGCGATACAAATCAAAGCAGAGTTTTTTAACGTGCCACAACCATCATAGTATTATGGGATAATTAAGTACTGTGGATTTAACAGTGACAGGTTATTGTGTTATCTCCCTGAACAGCTATGACTCATCAACAAGAGAAATATCCTTAGTGATACACTGATACTTCTCAGAAAATACAGGGCAGGTTAACAGTGCACGTCAGTCTAAGAACCGAAGTCAAATAGCCCACCAAACTGCAGAAGGCCCCACAAGATTTTAATTGTATCTGCTGACACACATGGCTCCCATATGAGTGCACTATACCTGCTAAAATCTTTTGGAACATGCATGCAATAACTCCATCCTAAAAAAGAGGGGCGTTGAATTGAATATCCACCTGTACAAGTGGGGTACACTTGGACAGTCTGCCAAGAAAACAAAGGCAGCCTAGCGAAGACAAATAAACACATAAGAAATTCAAAATAGAGCTAATGAAACGCATTTTCTGAATAGCACAGAAGTGGGGCTGCTGCAGTATTTGAAGTGGATACAATTACTTTCTCTACTAAATAAGACAAATAACAGTTCACACCTAATAAAAGATCAACAGTAATTGTACCCATGATACCAGAACGACAAACCTATTAAAAATGAGATTTGACACAAGGCTTGTATGATTAGGGTAATGTGGCTGTCGCTGTCTCAAAAATGCAACATCAGGTAGAATGGTGGATATAATTTGACTATGAAACGCTGCATCCAAACAGAACCAAAATCATTTCAGAGTAAATCAGGAAGTGCAGGCCCTGCAATAGCATCTAGTTTTGATAGGATTGTAACATTTCAGGGTGGATGGCAAAAATAAACTATATATTTCTTACTAGGATTAAGCAACATGCAGTTAGATCCGCAAATGGGAAAATCGCATTTGAAGGAAGTAAATTATGAGAAGATTTGCACTGAGGTCTGAACTACATATGATCTTTTGCTATGCAGGTGCTGACCAGCTATGAACATAAGTGGTCATACAGGGAAGCATAATCAGGATTCTTAGTTTATAATCCGGTTTAAGAGTTGCGACTGGTAGAATGTCGGTTCCAGCAGCTGGGACATGGTGCTCTTGGTAGTTTTGACAGTCATAACTGGATATTTTGGTTGTGTCAGTTTTCAGTATAAACATGCTACTCACAATAACATTTTGCTGAATTATGTTGATATTGCTTAAAACGGAAACCCTTTAGTGAACTAACATTTTTGCTAAATAGTTATTAATGATGTTTCTTTACTAAAGTCAGATGGTTGATTTCTGAAGATCTACCTGCTCTGAGCCCCTGGTTCCTTCTATTACAAATAATTTCAGTTTTATACAGGTTGCAATGGAGCTAAATCTCCAGAAATTACATGGAGCAAACTGCAAAGCACTGGGAGAAATGAGACCGGGACTTGTATCCCAGACTGACCATCAAGTAAGATGGTCACTGGCACAACCTTTGGGTATGTTAACCAGAAACGTGGAAGAGAACAAGGATAGACTTATCTAAGATATTTGCTGGAGATCGGTGGCAGCATTTGACTCGCAGGAATGGTTGCTTTCCAGAAAAAACAAACTGGGCTTCGTTTTTCAGTAGAAATAGTGTTGCTATCTTCTTTTTTTTGACGATTATAGTGTTGCTATCTTGACAGCCAACAATTTCAAGGAAACCAGAGGATAGTGATGGCCTGATAGTAAGCCAGAAGGAATCTATAGTTTACCTCAATGTAGCCAAGGCCTTCCGGGTCAAGTTCCTCCATGATCAAGGCCGCGTATTCTTCTGCTTGGTCCTTAAGCTTTGACAGTTTATTAGCAGACGCACTTAGCATGATGATCTGGAACAGAGCAATTGGCACCTTTAATCATCAGGAACCATCCTTTTCAATCACAACTTGCAAAAGTACGATAAACAAACAACCTGGCTCGGCCCTTTACACAATGGCAACAACGAAAATGATAAATCAAATCTCTAATCCAAAAGTCCCCCTTCTGAACAGATTACAATAACCAATCAACCTGACGTAAATGCCCCTACCAACTACTACGTTCCGGTCTCCATGGACTTCCATCGCAATCCATATAGTAAATTTACGTATCACCCCTTCCATGTTCTAGAACAAGCCGCTATTCAATATCTACTCCAGGAAAATTTTGTGCGTGGGAGACCGGCCAGAGACGATGCTTTCACCGCCAGCTTTTCGCTGCAGGGACCTCGATTAGTCGGCAGTATATCCCAAGCCACCGGTTTCCGCAATTCTTTCTTTTGCGAGAATCCAGGAAGACAAACTTGTAGACAACCAGCAAACAAGGACATGGATACAGAGCCGGGAAAATGGACAGCTCAAATGCTCCAAATAATTGTACCGAAAAACTATACTGTAGAAATATCAAGCACGACCAACCAGGTTTAAAGGAAAAGCATATGAAGAACAGGCCAAAATACTGTCAAACAAAAAATGTAGTACTACTGCTGTAGAAATACCAAGCACGACCAACCGAGTTAAACGGAAGAACATGTGAAGCACAGCAGCAGCAGTAGTAGTACCTCTTTCACCTCCGCCTCGGTGATGTGACCGTCCGCGTCCTTATCCACCCTGGTTAAATCGTACCAAAATGGAGGAACGTTAACGAAATGAAACTATGCAAGCTGATTTGGCGGGCTGAAGATTGTAGGGAGCGTGAGTGACGAACATGTCGAAGAAGATCTGTAGACGCGAGTCAAAGCTGTTGTCGGTGATCTGCTGCCAGATCTCGCGCAGCTCGTCCTTGTTGATTTGGTCGACCTGCATCTGGCGGCGGCGGCTGAGCGTGTCGAAGAGCTCCATGGCGAACTCCTTGGACTCCGTCATCCCTGCGCGCGCGCGCGGAACCAAATGCGGGTAGTAGTAAGCGAAGCGGTTCGGGAAGGATTCGCTGGGAGGAGGAGCAAGGAGATTGAAGCAAAGCAAAGCTCACCTATGCATTGCGGGAAGTCGGCGCGGGAGAGGTACCCCCCGTGCGCGAGGCGGTCGAAGTTGCGCTGGACCTCGATCCAGGCCTGGTTGCTGGCCTTGGCGTTGCCGCTGATGAAGCGCAGGCCGCGGATCGCGCGCTGGGCGCCGGACTTGGTGCGGTCGAGCTGCGCCCGCTGGCGGCGCTCGGCGCGGGCGGCGAGCGCGGCGTCGATGCCGGAGGAGGGACCGGCCGCGGCGGAGGCGGAGGAGGGGTCGGCGACGAGATTCGCGCGGCTGCCGGTGCGCGTGAAGCGCTTGGTGAGGTCCTGCGAGAACTGCTTGGCGCGGGACATGGCCCCGGCCTTGAGCTCCTGCGAGAACTGCAGCAGCCGGTGGGAGGAGGTGCGCATGATCGCCGGCGAGCGGGACCGCGGCGGGCCCGGGTCCGCCCACCGCGGCGCCGCCACCGCCAGGGACGGCGACGCGCTGGAGGAGGCGGAGCCCCCAGCGGCCGATGCCGCGGCGGCGGCTGCGGCGGCGGCGGCGGGCTCGACGCTGCGGAGCACAATGGTGTCGTCCTCCTGCAGGTCGAGCGTGACCTCGACGAGCTCCTCGCCGTCGTCGGAGCTGCGGTCGGAGCCGCGCGGGGAGGAGCCGGTGCTGAGGGAGCGCGGCGTGGTGGCGCCCGAGCCCCATCGCGGGCGGGCCGGGGTGGCGCCGCCGCCGGCGCCCGGTGGCCGCATCGTTGGTTCGACACGGCACGCTTGCGGTCGCGGGGCTGCTTCCGCCCGACACAGCTGCGACCCACCGAACTGGTTTGACGAATTAGGGGTAGGAAGGAGAGAGAGAGGGATGGAGAGATATAGCTCACGCAACAGTCCAAAGGACGGCGACCTAATAAAACGCGCTAGCTGCTTGCTTAGCTTAAGCTCGGGCTATGCGTCAGTGTGTGGAGAACGGCGCGCCCTCGTGCCATGGACAGCCCGGAGAAAAAGAGGAGGCAGAAAAGACATTTTACCGAAAGGTATATACCGGACAAGCCGTTGGGAAGATATAGTGTATGGGCTCTTTGATTCATATGATAGGAAAATGGAAAATGATTAGATCCCCCCGGGGGATCGGACGTTGGCAACCCCCGCCTCCTGGTGACGACACGCGTCCGCGGGGCCCACAGGCGAGCAGGTGAGTTGCCTTATCTCTTCCCAGCCTCACGTTCCTCTTCATCCTCTTCTCTGTGCCTTTTCCGGTCATGGCATGGAGAAGAAACCGCCGCCGCCGCTTCTCCCCACCACCCGCCGCCGTCGATTCCCTCAGCCAGTCGCAGCCCGATCGTGTGCCGCTCCTCCGCCGCCGGTGTACCCCACGTTCAGGCGTAGCTCTCCCCACGACGCGCCGCCACCGCCACCACGGCTCCGCAACTCCTCCGCCGCCCACGGCCGTGATGCTCCTCCGACGGCCCCACGACTTCGTGCTGCTCCACCGCCGCCCCTAGCACCATGCTGCTCCTCCGCCGCACCCAGGACCGTGCTGCTCCTCCGGTGGCCCCATGACCGCTCCTCCGCCGCCATGCCTACAGCCAGCACGAGCACAACACCACCGACCCGACGAGGCCGTGCATCGCGAACTGCAACTCCACCTTCAGTATGAGGCACCAGTCCCATGCTCGCCCCGTAGCTGCCCCTTCGTCATGGATTTTCTGCAGGTCATGGAGCGGTCGATGCAAAGTTTTTTTTGTTTTGCTACGAGCGGTGGCTGCCGGAGCTACAAACGTTACACGGGTGCTGCTGCTAAGGGTGGGCGCCAGTGCTACCGGCGGTCGACGATGCTGCTGTGTAGGCCAATTCGAGATGCTACTAGTGGCTGTCACTGGTGCTACCAACCGAGAGCGCCGATGCTACATGCGGTCGCCGCCGATGCTACCAGCGCTGCCTCCATCTCGAGCTCCTCTGCTTTGTTAGGAGTTTTGCTGCCTTAGGCCTGCGGTGTTGCTACCTGCGGAGGCGGGTTTTGCTACCAACGTAGGTCATTTGTGCTACATTTTTAGCAGTGGTTTTGCTACAATTATACAATATGTTTGATATGGGGTCTCTGGCGAGGTTTCCGGCGATGTCTCCGGCGACTTTTCCATTGATGTCTCCGACGATATCTGTATATTTGCTACAATAGCATTTTTTTTTGCTACAAACTCTCCGGCGAGGTCTCCGGCGAGTCTCCGGCGAGTCTCCGGCGAGCTCAGTCTTTTTATTTGATTTTCGTGGCTGAACCGTTTTTTGCTACAATGTAGCAAAAACGGGTTATTTTTTTGCTGCCGGGAGGTATTTTTTGCTGCATCCAGTAAAAGCAGATCTGACCGTTTAAGATGGCCGATCCGACGGCTGGGGACCCGGGGGCTGAGAAATCAGATCCCCCGGGGGACGCCCAGCACTGTCCTAGGAAAATTATAGAAATAGGAAAAATGTACGATTGGAATGTCTTTCCCAAATTTGGCGCGTGCGATACATGTTCCTTCTATTTCTCCCACGGAAAAAAATAGCGCGCTATTCCAACGCTAATAGCACGCTATAACATATCTGGAGAGCCGACGCTACGGTATTTCGGTGCTATAGCGCGCTATTCGCGTTAATATCATGCTAATAGCGTATTTTTAGACCCACGCTATTTTGTTATAGCGCGCTATTTTTTTCCTTGATTTCTCCAGGTAAAGCTCTTCGCAAGGCAATACCTACGGTGTCTGCTTGCCCTTTCCTAAGCGGGGACAGAATGAAACAACCATAATAAAGACGCTTACTATCCTATGAGAAGATGATGTGTGTTTGATTGCTCAAAGGAATTTTTCATGAGGTCATGTCTTATGTTTTTTTCTATAGGATTTACACTATAAAATTTCTATAAGATTTCTATAGGATATATTCCTATAAATCAAACAACTTGTGTAGAAAAATTTACCATATAATTTAGATCCTACATAATTCCTATGCAAATCCTACGAATCAAACGAGCCCTATGAAAATATTAGCAGTCATGCAACCAAGAGCTATCTCTACCCGGACTATAAACAAACAAAACTGTAAAATAATCATCGTTTTTAGTTTTTGGCCAAAAATAAACTTAGATCAGATCTCATAAACACGCGTGATCCGTAAAAAATTACAAGGCATGGAGAAAATCCACACCCAACCTGGTTGCGAGGATAATCCGAGAGCAGCATGTACTCCTCGCCTTTTGGCCGAACGAAAATTTCAGCCTCGCCAACTGCTTTCGCGCTTACACTCGCTAGAGTCCAGCCAAATTTTGACTCCACCAGCTCCCTTCCGGTGAGCTCCGCTCGCATTTCTCCTAGCACCATGTCCTCTTCCGAGCGCTTCCGCCATGGCCGCCATGGTCGTAAACCTCCATGGCCGAGCCTTGGTGCAGCCTAACTGGGGCAAGCGAGCGACGTGGCCAAGCAGAGGCGGGCAAGAGGCACGGCCAGGTAGGGACGGGCGGGCGGCACGGCTAGGCAGGGGTGGGCCGGCAATCCGGGGGCATGGCCAGGCAGGGGTGAGGCGGCGGGGACCAGTGATGGTTAGTAGGGGAGAGATGTCGGGTGGACTAGGAAAAATATGAGGAAAAAAGGGGGGACAAGAAAAAATGATGACAAGTGGGCCTTTTAGTGGCATATTCTCCAAGATGATGTTTTACGATTCCCTTTTACAGGATCTGTGTGCTTCGTCGATTTGGGACTATACTTGTGTCTTCGGAGCCATGTACAACCGAATTTACAATTCACAATTTACGGGATATGCTACAAATGCTCTAAGCATAACATAGTGATAAGGGCATGTATAATGATATAGAAGTCACGCCTTTCCTTACCTTAGCTCTTCACATCATCTAGAGGATGCAATAGCTATAAATGTGTACAAGGCATTACTCCTTCCGTTCTATATAGCTTTTTGAGAAAAAGTCTAGAATATAAAGTCTATTGCATTGCGCCAATTATATGTACAATATTTGCAGAAATTTGATTATGTTTTCTTATATTATGCAAAGTTTTCTATTAGCTTATGTGAATTGCCTAGGGTCAATCCCTTCCAAACATGGTGTAATTTTCAAGGAATCAAGTGAAGATAACCTTCTTTTCTCAATTCTCTCTCCTCCAACTCATCAAAAATCCTACGTACGTGATAGCTCTAAGAAATTAAAGGCTGACGTCACCCCGTTGTATATGCTCTAAGTCACGGCTGGGGTTTTACTTTGCATGTTCTAAACTTGTTGTTGTGCATTGCTATTATCATTTTCAGAAAACCATGTTAGGTTATTAAGCAATTTTATTATGAGTATAATTACCGAGAACAATATTATAAGAGCATCTCCAGTCGCGTCCCCCAAACCGTCCCCAAACCGCGCCGGATTGAGCGTTTTGGGGGACGTGTTTTGTTCGTGGCGCTTTTGGGGGACGTCGCTCCCCAGCCTCGTCCCCCAAACGCCGCCCCCAAACATTTAAAATACTTTTTTAACACATAATAACCATTTATCAAATGTAGCATATGAATAAAAATGTTTGCGAGGATTGTTTTCAAATTAAATTACAACAAACAATAAAACAAGTAAACAAATATAATAAATATGGCTAGATGCTACATCAAGGTGCCACAGTATTTCCTTTGATCCTCCACAAATGCTCAACGAGATCAGAAGTTGATCATGAACATTGCTGTCACGGATCTCTGCGTGCATAGCGAGAAAATCAGCAAAATCTGCAGGCAACTCATGATCAACCTCCGCGAGAGGGCCCTGACACTCATAGGGACCAACATGTGTCCTCGCATGATTCTTGCGGTCATCCTCGATGATCATGTTGTGCATGATCACACAAGCCTGCATCACCTCCCACATTTGGTCGTGAGACCAGCTTAGAGCAGGGTACCGGACAATGGAAAATTGTGCTTGAAGCACACCAAATGCCCGCTCGACATCCTTCCTGCAAGCCTCCTGTCGTGTAGCAAAGTGGAAATTCTTCAGACCAGATGGATCCGAGATTGTTTTGACAAAAGTGGCCCATTTTGGATATATACCATCGGCTAGATAATAGCCTTTGGTATATTGGTGGCCATTGATCTCATAGTTGCATGGTGGAGCATGCCCTTCCACTAGTCTGCTGAACACCGGAGACCGCTGCAACACGTTGATGTCATTGTGTGATCCCGCCATGCCAAAGAAAGAATGCCAAATCCAGGTCTGCCAGCTTCAAGCACCACTGCAATACATGAATATCCATATACCGCCCAGGCTTGAAAGTGCATGGAGCCCCCATGTGTGGTTTTGGTAATTAATGACAATCCCTATGGACTAATGTTTGCATTGAGTTATATTTGTATGAGTTGTCCATAGGCAATTCTTGAACCATATGTTGGCTTCAAGGTTGCAATAAGAAGAATTTGATGAAGGATATCAAGTGTCAAGTATGTCTTGAAGATAAGATGAAGTGAGCCCTCAAGTTACTTCAAGACATCAACATGATGAAGAATGAAGAAATGAAGTGCAAGTTCAAGATGAGCCATCTCGAAGAGGTCCTTTGCTTGAGTCTTGCCATCCATATGGTGATCATGGATATGTGAAGATGCGCCGAAGAAGAAGCTCTCCCATGGTGGATTATGGGGGAGCAATCCACATGGTGGTCATGGTTATGTGAAGATGCGCCGAAGAAGAAGCTCTCCCATGGTGGATTATGGGGGAGCAATCCACAAGACTTCGTCAAGCAAACACAAGCAAGAAAGGCGTTCCATCTTGTTGAGGTCAAGATCGTCGTCATCAAGCTCAAGTGGAATGTGCAAGTATAAGGTTTGCTCTTGATAGGGTTTCTTTCTCACCGGTCTCATAGTGTAGTTGGAGACCGGTTTATAGTTTAGTTGCCGTACTATCAAGAGGGCTCTCGAGTGAGTAACTCGATCGTATCGTTCGGAGAGAGCTCAAACCTTTGCATCCTTGCATCATCTTTCTTGGTTGTTATTTGGACCTTATCCATGTGATGTTTTAGAGCTTGTGCTTATTCTCATGACAAGCTCTAGTTCATCGAAAACGGATTTCGCATAGATCACTTGTTGCGTTTTCGAGTTTGGTTCATCATCTTTCTTGGTTTTATTTGGATCTTATCCATGTGATGTTTTAGAGCTTGTTCTTATTCTCATGACAAGCTCTAGTTCATTGAGAATGGTTTTTGCATGGGCAACTTGTTGCATTTTCAAGTTTGGAAGTTTTACCGGTATGTCTTTTTTAGATAGGTCAAACCTTTCATCATTTGTTTCTATCCTCCCTTGTTGTACTATGATGGTTTCCTGCATGATCTTGTAGAGCTTGTTCCTAGCTTCAAAACAAGCCCAAGATCATCAAAATCGGAGTCCGGATGCAAAAGTTATGCCCGTTTTAGTTTTGGTGATTCTGCAGTTTTCTGGGCGGATAATCCGGCCCGAAGGACAAAACATGGACAATATCCGGCCAAATATCCGGCCCGAGCCAGGGGCGATTTGGGGATAATCCGGCCCGGGGGCGGATTTTCCGGCCTGAGAGGCCCCAAACGGTCATATTTCGTTGGGAGGGGGTATATAAGACCCCCTTCTTCCTCCTTGGGCTGGTTGGTTCACTTTCTCTCTCTCCCCTCCATTGTTGTACTTCAAAGCTTGCCCTAGTTCTTGATTCCTCCCATGATTCTTGCATATTCTTGAGGGAAAAGAGAGAGGAGATCTAGATCTACATTTCTACCAATCAAATCCATCTCTTTGTGAGTGGAACTCTCTAGATCTTGATCTTGGTGTTCTTTGTGAATTCCTTTGTTCTTCCTCTCTTATTCCCCCAATAGCTTTTGTAGCTTTGTTGGAATTTGAGAGAGAAGGACTTGAGCATCTTTGTGGTGTTCTTGCCATTGCATTTGGTGCATCGGTTTGAGTTCTCCACGGTGATTCGTGGAGGTGAAAGCAAGAAAGTTGTTACTCTTGGGTTCTTGGAACCCTAGACGGATTCTAGGCCTTTGTGGCGGTTTGTTGGGAGCCTCCGATTAAGTTGTGGATGTGTGCCCCAATCTTTGTGTAAGGCCCGGTTTCCGCCTCGAAGGAAATCCCTTAGTGGAACCGTGACCTAGGCCTTTGTGGCGAGGGTCACCGGAGATTTAGGTGAGGCGCCTTCGTGGCGTTCGGTGTGTGGTGTGAGTACCGCATCTTGGGGTGAGGCCTTTGTGGCGTTGGTGTGCATCGAGCAACCACATCTCAAGGTGAGCCTCTTGTGGCGTTCGGGAGCACTAAGCAACCGCACCTCTCCACCGGAGATTAGCACTCGCAAGAGTGTGAACTCCGGGATAAATCATCGTCTCCCGCGTGCCTCGGTTATCTCTATACCCGAGCTCTTTACTTATGCACTTTACCTTGTGATAGCCATCGTGCTTGAAGTTATATATATCTTGCTATCACATACTTGCTTGTATTGCTTAGCATAAGTTGTTGGTGCACATAGGTGAACCATTGCTTAGAATAAGTTGTTGGTGCACATAGGTGAACAATAGTATATAGGCTTTGGGCTTGACAAAGTAAACACTAGTTTTATTCCGCATTTGTTAAGCCCATCTCGTAAAAGTTTTAAATCGCCTATTCACCCCCTCTAGGCGACATCCGTGTCCTTTCAATTGGTATCAGAGCAAGGTCTCTCATTCTTAGGCTTCACCGCCTTGAGAGTAAAGATGTCGGTTAGGGGATTAGCGCACAATAACTTGGTTATATTTGATGGCACAAATTATGATCTATGGAAAATTTATGTGCTTAATATTTTGCGGCGTATGTCTCCGGACATGGAGCGATTTCTTGACATGGGTTTTTCTTCTCCTAAGGATCCTCAAAATTTATCTCTTGAGGAGGAGAAAAACTCTTGTCTCGATGCTCTTGCTTCTCATGTGTTTTCCATTGTTGTGAGCAATGTAGTTACTTCTTCAATCATGCCTTTTGGGAGCGCTCATGAATTATGGACAAAGCTTAAAGACAAATATGATGTGTCCAATATTATTGAGGATGATTGTATTGCTTCCACTTCCGGCCGTGATGAGTTCTCATCTTCATCCACTTCACTAAAGTGTGGTAAGACACAAGGTAATGATATGGTGAGTGGTGATGAAAATTGCAATGTTGATATTGAGCTTACTATTGATGATTCTTCATCTCTATCTCATTGCAATGCTTCATCTTTGGACTTAAACACATCGAGCACTAGAAATGATTTACATGCTTGTGTTGATAGTCCTTGCATATCATGTGTTTGTTGCTTGAATAAATCTCATGATGATATGCTTGATTTGTCTTGTGGCCATGATAAAAATGCTTCTATTTCCTCTAGTTGTTGTGTGTCTAACAATGTAGAGGAAACCAAAGATTCTATTGGTCAAGACAAGATCTTGAAAGGAGCCTCAAGTAACTCCTCCTCTTTATCTCACGGTCCTCATATATGCCTTATGGCCAAGGGTTCCACGGTACCTCCTACCATGGAACCTAATATGTCTCGTGGTGATAAGGATGAGGATGAATATGAAGAAGAGGATTGGGTTGTCTCTCTACGCGATAAGGGTAAGAGCGTATTCAAGGTTATTTGCAAAGATAAAATTGCTAGCACTCACTTCTTTGAAATCTTGACTACCGCCATTGAGAGCCAAAAACTTATTTGGATGCATGAGAACACCATTGATAAAAAGGGTGCTCTTGAACGAGAGTATGCCAATGATGTAGCATCCTTAAAGAATGATCTTGAAGAAGAACAAGATACCGTAGCCTCTCTTGAGGAGCAACTTGAAACCCTTGAGGTGTCTCAAAATGAAATATTTGCTAAACTCACTAAAGAAAGAGACCATGCAAAAGCTCAATTAAAATTGCTTAAAAATGAAAAATCCAAAGTTGGTGTTGGTCATGATAAACTTGTTAAGGATCTAGATGATCTAGACAAGGCCCACAAGGCCTTGGAGAGCGAACACTCTATCCTCACCAAGTCACATGAGCAACTACAAGCTTCATATTTAAAAGAGCATGCTATGTTACCCTCTCTTCTTGATATGTCTTGTGATGATGCTTGTGCTACTAACTCTACTTCTTGTGAAGCATCTATCTTGAAGGAGAATGTTGAGCTAAGGGCTCAACTTGATTTGCTAACTAGCAATTATGGGAAATTGGAAGAAAATCATGGAAAGCTTGCTAGCTCCCATGAGGATCTTCTAGCTTCTCATGATAGGCTAAAGTTAGCTCATGAGGCTATCATATCAAAGGCAACACCTTGTGAGCCTCATGTGGGTACTAGCACTACTACTCAAAATGCTATATTACCATGTGCTAGTCCTAGTAATTCGTCCACTCATAGTATTGCTAAATCTTGTGATGAATTATCTTCCTTGCCTTCTTGCTCTAACAATGAAGGTTCTACTTCCTCTAGTACTTGTGTTGTTACTAACCATGTAGAGGAAATCAAAGAGCTCAAGGCTCAAGTCACTTCTTTGAAGAATGACTTGGTAAAGGGTCATGAAGGGAAATGCAAACTTGACACGATGTTAAGTGTGCAACAATCCCCCAATGACAAGAGTGGACTTGGATTCAAATCCAACAACAAGAACAAGTCCAAGAACAACAACAACAACAACAACAAGGGCCAAGGACAAGTCAAAGACCCGGCTAAGATTGTTTGCTTCAAGTGCAATATTGAAGGGCACCATGTTAGATCTTGCCCTTTGAAGAAGAAGCAAAAAGGGAAGCGGCCTCAAGCTCAAACTCATATTCAACCTCAAGTTGAAGAAATGCCACTTCCCAAGAAGAAACAAGCCAATGCTCCCATTGTGGAGAAACCTAGTGAGAAGAAGGAGAAGAAAAGAACTTGCTACATATGCCGTGAGAAGGGCCACATCTCCTCCTTGTGCACTATTGGTACCTCATCCAACTCTATCACCATTGATGATGTTTATTCTCTTCGTAAGGATGAGGGTGGCAATGTGTTTGCCAAATATGTTGGTGCTCAAAGTGGTGTCAAGAAAAGAACCATTTGGGTTGCCAAGCCTATTGTGACTAACCTCTTAGGACCCAACTTAGTTGGGGACCAACAATCCAAAATTTGATCAATAGGTGCTTGTTGGAGGGCATTGGAGACTTGGCTACATCATGAAGAATTAAGGGATCTTCATCATTCATATTATCTCAAGCCAAGTCTTTTGGTTATCTTACTTCTATCATATACCCAATGTTCCTCCTTGCGGTAACATGTGCTCAACTCATTTATATTGAAAGTTACTCGCCCCTTTGCATGTGTTAGTTTTGTTCCTAACATGTGTTTGTATATGTTGTGCATCCTACTTGTTTTTCTTGAGAAATCAAGTCTATGTATGTTAGGTTGCACACCATGTATTTGTGCTTGTGTTGGAGCCTCTTTGCATCTTGTTGTATCTTATATGGCTCTTATGAGAGATTAATGGACTATAACATTTTGGGGGAGTGATATGCCTTTAGGAATTTCACAATCCTAACAATGTGTGTACATGAGGAATATCACTTAGAATTGATATTGCAAGATTATCTAGTCTCTATGTGGTATGTCATCTTCATGAGAAATTCAAATTCTAATGTCCATTAATATCTCTAGTTGGATCTTATTTGCCTCTTGTGAAAATAAATTCCTTATCACATTATGGGGGAGTAATAAGCTTTGTGCATATTACAAGCCTAGGAAATGTGAACATTTGAGGTTGTGTCACATAGAATTGATATTGTAAATTGTCTCTCATATGTGACATGTTTTCTCAAACAAGTTCCAATTTGCTTAAATGGCTTCATTGCTAATATCTTTGTGGATCTTATTTGTGAAAGTTCTTCTTGGCATGGTTTTTCACAACGTGTCCCTCAATACATTTTTGGAAAACCATGTGCTTCAAGTCACTATTAATTGCTTTGCATGTTGGTATGAATACTATTAATTGCTTTGCATGTTGGTATGAATACTATTAATTGCTTTGCATGTTGGTATGAATACTATTAATTGCCTTGCATGTTGGTATGACTAAATGAAGCTATCAAGAAACTATCTTTGCATGATGGTTAACTCTTATCTTTTACCATATGCTTTGTTCGTTGTAAATATGATCTTATGTATACTTACAAACTACCACCGGGAAATATTTCCTAATACCTCTTGTCCTAGGACAATTGGTAATCAATTATGAGGTAGATATTTATTGATCATATCTACATTGGCTCTTGTATTTATATTGCCTTATTTATTGCCATGAATTTGTTGTGCTTTGACTCCCATGTGTCTTCCTTGCATCTTATGGATCTAAGTTGTCTATTCAAACTTTCTTAGCATTGTTAGCGTGATGATCCTAGTTTTGTGCATTTTGTATTCATATAAAAATTCCTAGATAATGCACCAAACTTGGGGGAGCTCTTCTATATTATTAGAATGCTTAACATCTCTTGATCTTTATCAAAAATTTGGTTTTGGGAGACATAAATTTTCTTTTTGGTACTTTGTGCCATCATAAAAAGTTTCGAGGGTTTGGTTTATTTGTTGGAACCTTGCTCTCTTGGGAGTTGGTTATCTCATTCCTTTGTGTTTAGGTTTAATTAGCTTCTTATAATGAGATAAGTCTTTGGAGTCAATCTTGTGTTGATTTGATTCTTTGATATAATTTGGACAACCATTGTCTCTTGATTTATTTGGTGTTTTGTCCAAATTATATCTTCCTTTGGTTCTTGAAAGTATTGTGCATGCATATTTAATATATGTATATCTTATGGCATGTGTCACTTTCTATGATCCAATATATAGGGTAAACTCCATCAAATCCTAATTTGGCTAAGATGTGCATGAAATTCAATTTCATATCTATATGCACATAGAATTGTGGAGTTTGTCCTATATGTTGTAGTGTGTCTAACTACTTCGGACCCAATTAGTTTGGGGACCATTTTGTACTTACCTTTGTGTTAGGTACAATGGATATGCATTGGATGCTTGTCTCACTCTTGGAAATAAGTGGTGACTCAATGGTAACTTGAGGCAAGCTAGGATGGTCAACGAACACATATCTACTACATCCACACCAATGCTATCTCGGTAACAAGTATCTTCTCATGCATACTTTTCTTGTATCCAACCTTATGGTTGCATCTTGGCATGAATCTCTTGATTTGCAAATATTGTGCTTCTTGCAAAAGTCTTAACGAAACCTCTTTATTGCAAATGTGAGTAATTTGAGATGAGTACATATGTTGGGAAGTATATAAAATCATGCTCATGATTCACCCATCCCATCTATGCCTATCTAGCAATTTTATTGCATATCAATTCCTCAAGCCTCTCACATGTGCAATATCGATTAAAGTGCAAATTGAGTTATTTCTTTTAGTATCCTTGTTTGTGATACTTGTTGCCTTTCTAAATGCATCCCAACTATCTTCTATCCCTTGTTGATATTTGTGATGTATTTTAGATGTTTGTGGTTGAAGTTCATGAATGTACAATAAGACAAAATTGAGCCTTTGGCCATGCTATTAAGCAAAAATTCTTATTGGTATATTGCATGACTTCATTTTGGGATATCATACTATATTTCTTGAGTATCCATTTTGTGTGTGCATGTTTCTTTGTGGATAAATATCTTTGTGATATTGCTCACTTAGAGAAACTTATACACATAAGAGATGATACATCTCCTTTTGATATCTCATTTATTTGTTGCAAGTGTTAAGCTTAATTTTCTATCTATGATCTATTGCAAATGTTTGTGTTTTAAATGGTAATGAGGGAGTGAGGATTCCATGTTATGCATATTGTATTCAAATACAACATTTTAATTTATGCATGTACCTTGGGGAGCTTCCTCATTTAATTTAGAGCACTATCTTTTGGTGATCATTAGAGTTTGATTCACTTGGTATATTTTGTTTTTGAATGATATTATGGGAGTGATGATTCCATGTTTGTGCACTTTATACTCCAATGCAAATTGTCTTGTTTTGTGCACAAACCTTGGGGAGCTTCCTCATATTATTTAGAGCAATCTTCTTGATCTTATCATAATATCTTTCTTTCTTTTGGTATCTTCTTTGTGGTTCATTTGGTTGCTTGCTTCATTTGTTGAAGCTTCTTGACTTTGTTATCTTTTTGCAATCTTTGATCCTATCTATGGTGTGACTCCTTCCGAATATTCGTAATTGGATATGTGCATTTGATTCCACTCAAATTATGAGAAATGCACACGCTATGGAGGAACTCTCACTATATTGGCCTTCTAAATTTTTCACCCATTTCGGCAATTGGTGCCAATGGGGGAGAAGTTTGGAGGGTTTAAGGGAATTTGGTTATGTCTTTGCTTTGTGCTTAAGCATGTGCCTTTATTGCATTGCATCTTGTTGCTTTGCATAGTTGAATATTTAGAGGAAACTCCACTAGGCTTTGAGTGCCAATATATGCAATGAAAGTCAAGATCATTCACACATGCATATATTATGGGGGAGTTTGCTCTATATATTCAACTTGTTGTTACTTAAATTCCTTATATAAACCCTCTCAAAGAGATTGTCATCAATTACCAAAATGGGGGAGATTGAAAGTGCATGGAGCCCCCATGTGTGGTTTTGGTAATTAATGACAATCCCTATGGACTAATGTTTGCATTGAGTTATATTTGTATGAGTTGTCCATAGGCAATTCTTGAACCATATGTTGGCTTCAAGGTTGCAATAAGAAGAATTTGATGAAGGATATCAAGTGTCAAGTATGTCTTGAAGATGAAGATGAAGTGAGCCCTCAAGTTACTTCAAGACATCAACATGATGAAGAATGAAGAAATGAAGTGCAAGTTCAAGATGAGCCATCTCGAAGAGGTCCTTTGCTTGAGTCTTGCCATCCATATGGTGATCATGGATATGTGAAGATGCGCCGAAGAAGAAGCTCTCCCATGGTGGATTATGGGGGAGCAATCCACATGGTGGTCATGGTTATGTGAAGATGCGCCGAAGAAGAAGCTCTCCCATGGTGGATTATGGGGGAGCAATCCACAAGACTTCGTCAAGCAAACACAAGCAAGAAAGGCGTTCCATCTTGTTGAGGTCAAGATCGTCGTCATCAAGCTCAAGTGGAATGTGCAAGTATAAGGTTTGCTCTTGATAGGGTTTCTTTCTCACCGGTCTCATAGTGTAGTTGGAGACCGGTTTATAGTTTAGTTGCCGTACTATCAAGAGGGCTCTCGAGTGAGTAACTCGATCGTATCGTTCGGAGAGAGCTCAAACCTTTGCATCCTTGCATCATCTTTCTTGGTTGTTATTTGGACCTTATCCATGTGATGTTTTAGAGCTTGTGCTTATTCTCATGACAAGCTCTAGTTCATCGAAAACGGATTTCACATAGATCACTTGTTGCGTTTTCGAGTTTGGTTCATCATCTTTCTTGGTTTTATTTGGATCTTATCCATGTGATGTTTTAGAGCTTGTTCTTATTCTCATGACAAGCTCTAGTTCATTGAGAATGGTTTTTGCATGGGCAACTTGTTGCATTTTCAAGTTTGGAAGTTTTACCGGTATGTCTTTTTTAGATAGGTCAAACCTTTCATCATTTGTTTCTATCCTCCCTTGTTGTACTATGATGGTTTCCTGCATGATCTTGTAGAGCTTGTTCCTAGCTTCAAAACAAGCCCAAGATCATCAAAATCGGAGTCCGGATGCAAAAGTTATGCCCGTTTTAGTTTTGGTGATTCTGCAGTTTTCTGGGGGGCGGATAATCCGGCCCGAAGGACAAAACATGGACAATATCCGGCCAAATATCCGGCCCGAGCCAGGGGCGATTTCGGGGGGCGGATAATCCGGCCCGGGGGCGGATTTTCCGGCCTGGGAGGCCCCAAACGGTCATATTTCGTTGGGAGGGGGTATATAAGACCCCCTTCTTCCTCCTTGGGCTGGTTGGTTCACTTTCTCTCTCTCCATTGTTGTACTTCAAAGCTTGCCCTAGTTCTTGATTCCTCCCATGATTCTTGCATATTCTTGAGGGAAAAGAGAGAGGAGATCTAGATCTACATTTCTACCAATCAAATCCATCTCTTTGTGAGTGGAACTCTCTAGATCTTGATCTTGGTGTTCTTTGTGAATTCCTTTGTTCTTCCTCTCTTATTCCCCCAATAGCTTTTGTAGCTTTGTTGGAATTTGAGAGAGAAGGACTTGAGCATCTTTGTGGTGTTCTTGCCATTGCATTTGGTGCATCGGTTTGAGTTCTCCACGGTGATTCGTGGAGGTGAAAGCAAGAAAGTTGTTACTCTTGGGTTCTTGGAACCCTAGACGGATTCTAGGCCTTTGTGGCGGTTTGTTGGGAGCCTCCGATTAAGTTGTGGATGTGTGCCCCAATCTTTGTGTAAGGCCCGGTTTCCGCCTCGAAGGAAATCCCTTAGTGGAACCGTGACCTAGGCCTTTGTGGCGAGGGTCACCGGAGATTTAGGTGAGGCGCCTTCGTGGCGTTCGGTGTGTGGTGTGAGTACCGCATCTTGGGGTGAGGCCTTTGTGGCGTTGGTGTGCATCGAGCAACCACATCTCAAGGTGAGCCTCTTGTGGCGTTCGGGAGCACTAAGCAACCGCACCTCTCCACCGGAGATTAGCACTCGCAAGAGTGTGAACTCCGGGATAAATCATCGTCTCCCGCGTGCCTCGGTTATCTCTATACCCGAGCTCTTTACTTATGCACTTTACCTTGTGATAGCCATCGTGCTTGAAGTTATATATATCTTGCTATCACATACTTGCTTGTATTGCTTAGCATAAGTTGTTGGTGCACATAGGTGAACCATTGCTTAGAATAAGTTGTTGGTGCACATAGGTGAACAATAGTATATAGGCTTTGGGCTTGACAAAGTAAACACTAGTTTTATTCCGCATTTGTTAAGCCCATCTCGTAAAAGTTTTAAATCGCCTATTCACCCCCCCTCTAGGCGACATCCGTGTCCTTTCAAGTTCTTCCATGCCCAGTGCATGCAATCGATGCTTCCAAGCATTCCAGGAAATCCTCTGGCAGCATTTTGTGCCATGATCCTTGCAGTCTCTTCCTCAGTTGGCCCTCTCAAGTAGTATTTGCCAAACTTTCCCACCACAGCTCGGCAAAACTTGTACATGCACTCAATGGCAGTAGACTCACTCATGCGAAGGTAGTCGTCCTGTGTATCGGCAGGTGCTCCGTATGCAAGCATCCTCATGGCGGCGGTGCACTTCTGAATGAACGAGAACCCGAGAACGCCTACAGCGTTGATGCGCGTAGATGTACACGTCCGTTGGGAACCCCAAGAGGAAGGTATGATGCGCACAGCGGCAAATTTTCCCTCAGAAAGAAACCAAGGTTATCGAACCAGTAGGAGCCAAGAAGCATGTGAAGGTTGTTGGTGGAGGAGTGTAGTGCGGCGCAACACCATGAAACCGGCGCCAACGTGGAACCTGCACAACACAATCAAAGTACTTTGCCCCAACGTAACGGTGAGGTTGTCAATCTCACCGGCTTGCTGAAAACAAAGGATTAAACGTATCGAGTGGAAGATGGTGTTTGTTTGCAAAGAACGTAAGAACAGTACAATGTATTCAGATATAAAAGAATGGACCGGGTCCACAGTTCACTAGTGGTGTCTCTCCAATAAGATAACTAACATGCGGGTGAACAAATTACAGGTGGGCAATTGACAAATAAAGATTCAATACATATTAATGATGATTACTATGTGATTTAATCAGGGCATTACGACAAAGTACATAGACCGCTATCCAGCATGCATCTATGCCTAAATAATCCACCTTCGGGTTAGCATTCGCACCCCCTCCAGTATTAAGTTGTAAACAACAGATAATTGCATTAAATATGATGCGTAATGTAATCAACACAAATATCCTTAGACAAAGCATCAATGTTTTATCCCTGGTAGCAACAGCACATCCACAACCTTAGAACCTTCTACGATCCTAGATTCAATGGAGGCATGAACCCACTATCGAGCATAATTACTCCCTCTTGGAGTTACAAGTATCAACTTGGCCGAGCCTCTACTAGCAACGGAGAGCATGCAAGAATATAAACAACACATATATGATAAATTGATAATCAACTTGACATAATATTCTATATTCATCGGATCCCGCCAAACACAACATGTAGCATTACAAATAGATGATCTTGATCATGTTAGGCAGCTCACAAGATCTAAACAATGATAGCACATGCGGAGAAGACAACCATCTAGCTACGCTATGGACCCATAGTCCAAGGATGAACTACTCACGCATCAATCCGGAGGCGGGCATGATGATGTAGAGCCCTCCGGTGATGATTCCCCTCTCCGGAGGGGAGGCGATCTCCGAATTCCCCGAGATGGGATTGGCGGCTGCGGCGTCTCTCGGAAGGTTTTCCGTATCGTGGCTCTCGGTACGGGGTATTTGCGATGAAGGCTATTTGTAGGCGGAAGGGTAGGTCGGCGACGCGAAGACCACGGGCCGCGCAGGGGCCGGGCCGCGCCGCCTGTTGTCTCGCCACCTCGTGGCCCCACTTCGTTATCCCTCCGGTCTTCGAAGCTTCGTGGAAAAATAGGACCCGTTGATTTCGTCCAATTAGAGAATATTTCCTTACTAGGATTTCTGAAACCAAAAACAGCAGAAAACAGGAATCGGCACTTCGGCATCTTGTTAATAGGTTAGTGCCAAAAAATGTATAATAATGGTAAAGTATGTATAAAACATTCAAGTATTGTCATAAAAGTAGCATGGAACATAAGAAATTATAGATACGTTTGAGACGTATCAAGCATCCCGCTTAGTTCCTACTCGCCCTCGAGTAGGTAAACGATAACACAAATAATTTCTGAAGTGACATGCTACCAACATAATCTTGATCAACATTATTGTAAACCATATGAGATGAATGGAGTGATCTGAACAAAAGATTGCTAACAAAGATAATGACTAAAAAAATGAATCATATAGCAAAACTTTTCATGAATAGTACTTTCAAGACAAGCATCAATAAGAGTTGCATAAGAGCTAACTCATAAGCAATAAATTCTAAGTAGAATGCATTGAAGCAACACAAAGGATGATTAAGTTTCAGTTGCTTTCAACTTGTAACATGTATATCTCATGGATATTTGTCAACATAGAGTAATATAACAAGTGCAATAAGTAAACATGTAAGAATCAATGCACACAGTTAACACAAGTGTTTGCTTCTAAGGTGGAAGAAGTGGGTAGACTGACTCAACATAAAGTAAAAGAATGGCCCTTCGCAGAGGGAAGCATGGATTACTATTTTTGTGCTACAACTTTTTGTTTTGAAAACATAGAAACAATTTTGTCAACGGTAGTAATAATTTATATGTGCTATGCATAATACTTCCTACAAGTTGCATGTCTCATGCATAGAGTACTAATAGTGCTCGCACCTTGTCCTAATCAGCTCGGAAAACACGGATTATCATCGCATAACATATGTTTCAACCAAGTGTCACAAAGGGGTACCTCTATGCCGCCTGTACAAATGTCTAAGGAGAAAGCACGGATTGGATTTCTTTTGATTATTCTCAACTTAGACATCCATACCGGACAACATAGACAACAGATAATGGACTCCTCTTTTAATGCTTAAGCATTCAACAACAAATAATATTCTCATAAGAGATTGAGGTTGTATGTCCAAACTGAAACTTCCATCATGATACATGGCTTTAGTTAGCGGCCCAATGTTCTTCTCTAACATATGCATACACAAACCATTTGATCATGAAATCACACTTACTTCAGACAAGACGAACATGCATAGCATCTCACATGATATCCAACAAAGGTAAAGTTGATGGCGTCCCCAAACATGGTTACCGCTCAACAAGCAACTTATAAGAATTAAGACACATAACTACATATTCATCACGACAATAGTTTTTAAGCTATTTGTCCCATGAGCTATATATTGCAAAGGTAAAGGAATGAAATTTTAAAGGTAGCACTCAAGTAATTTACTTTGAAATGGCAGAAAAATACCACATAGTAGGTAGATATGGTGGACACAAATGGCATGGGTTTTGGCTCAAGGTGTTTGGATGCACGAGAAGCATTTCCTCTCACAAGGTTTGGGCTAGCAAGGTTGTTTGAAGCAAACACAACTATGAACAGGTACATCAAAACTTACACAAGAACATATTGCAAGCATTATAAGGCTCTACACTGCCTTCCTTGTTGTTCAAACACTTTACCTGAAAATATCTAGACTTAGAGAGACCAATCATGCAAACCAAATTAAACAAGCTCTACGGTAGTTCTTCATTAATAGGTTAAACTACATGATGCAAGAGCTTAAACATGATCTAAGAGAGCTCAAACAATTGCCAAGTTATTCCAAACCATATGCAGCATTTTCTGATTCCAACCAAATAGCAATTTAACGAAGCAATTTCAGCCTTCACCATGAACATTAAAGCACAACTAAGAACACAAGTGTTCCGTATGAAAAAGCAGAGCGTAATATCTCCAATAAAAATGGTGGGATCCAAGTAAAGAACATAAGATGTGATGGAATAAAAATATAGTTTCACTAGAAGTGACTTGATAATGTTGTCGATGAAGAAGGGGATGCCTTGGGCATCCCCAAGCTTAGATGCTTGAGTCTTCTTAAAATATGCATGGATGAACCACCGGGGCATTCCCAAGCTTAGACCTTTCACTCTTCTTGATCATAGTATATCATCCTCTTCTCTTGACCCTTGAAAACTTCATCCATACCAAACTTCAAGCAAACTCATTAGAGGGTTAGTGCATAATCAAAATTCGCACATTCAGAGGTGACACAATCATTCTTAACACTTCTGGACATTGCACAAAGCTTCTGAAAGTTAATGGAACAAAGAAACTCATTCAACATAGCAAAAGCGGCAATGCGAAATAAAAGGCAGAATCTATCAAAAACAGAACAGTCCGTAAAGACGAATCTGGCAGGGGCACTTAACTTGCTCAAATGGAAAAACGCAAAACTAATGAAAGTTGCGTACATATATGAGGATCACGCTCGTAAATTTGCAGATTTTTTTGATTTTTTTACAGAGAGCTCTGCGAGAATTCGTGACAGACAGCAATGCTGTTTCTGCGCAGCGATCCAAATCTATCATCAACTTTAACATAGAAACTTTACTTGGCACAAAAACATGATAAGGAGAGGTTGCTACAGTAGTAAACAACTTCCAAGACTCAACAATACAGTAAATAAAATAAAACATGGGTTATCTCCCAAGAAGTGCTTTTCTTTAACGTCTTTCAGCTAGGCGCGGAAAGTGCAAATCAAGTATTTTCGAGAGATGGAGCATCAACATTACTACCAGGGGTGTTGGGAGTTTCCTCCAAAATGCATGTTATCTTATCTATGTAAGTTTCAGAGGCTCCTTTTTCATTATTCTTAGGCTTGCTATTTTCATCAAACAGATTTTCAGGAACAATCCAATCATAATTCTTTTCTAGTGCCTCGAACATTCCTACGAGCTTGCAAGGTATTGATGTCTTAATATCCCCTCCATCATTAACATTATTAGTGTACTTTATCCTATCAATGTCCATCTTTTCAAGGGTACTAGCAAAGTTGGTGTAAGAGCCAAGCATTTTATATTTAGTAAAGACTTTTCTAGCCTCTCTTGCTACACCACCAAATTCTTTAAGAAGGGTTTCTAAGACAAAATCTTTCTTTTCTCCTTCCTCCATATCAGAGAGTGTAAGAAACATATGCTGAATTATAGGATTGAGATTAACAAATTTAATTTCCAACATGTGTACTAGAGAAGCAACAGCAATTTCATAAGTAGGAGCAAGTTCTACCAAGTGTCTATCTTCAAAATCTTCAGCTATACTAACATGAGTGAAAAATTCTTCTATATTATTCTTCCAATTATAGACCCTCGGCCTACCGGTATGTCTTTTAGAGTGTACTTAGGATGGAGCATGATGAAATAAGCAAAAAGTAAACTAAACAAGTAGAATAAAGTAAGACAAGTACTAATTTTTTGTGTTTTTGATATAGAGCTAGTAAATAAGACAGTAAGTAAAGTAGCTAATTTTTTGTGTTTTTTTTTAATATGTAGCAAACAAGACAGTAAATAAAATAAAGTAAAGCAAGACAAAAACAAAGTAAAGAGATTGGAAGTGGAGACTCCCCTTGCAGCGTGTCTTGATCTCCCGCAACGGCGCGAAAAAGTGCTTGATACGCGTAGATGTACACGTCCGTTGGGAACCCCAAGAGGAAGGTATGATGCGCACAACGGCAAGTTTTCCCTAAAGAAACCAAGGTTATCGAACCAAAGGAGTCAAGAAGCACGTGAAGGTTGTTGGTGGAGGAGTGTAGTGCGGCGCAACACCGTGAAACCGGCGCCAACATGGAACCCGCACAACACAATCAAAGTACTTTGCCCCAACGTAACAGTGAGGTTGTCAATCTCACCGGCTTGCTGAAAACAAATGATTAAACGTATCGAGTGGAAGATGGTGTTTGTTTGCAAAGAACAATAAGAATAGTAGAATGTATTCAGATATAAAAGAATGGACCGGGGTCCACAGTTCACTAGTGGTGTCTCTCCAATAAGATAACTAACATGCTGGGTGAACAAATTACAGGCGGGCAATTGACAAATAAAGATTCAATACATACCAATGATGATTACTATGTGATTTAATCAGGGCATTACGACAAAGTACATAGACCGCTATCCAGCATGCATCTATGCCTAAATAATCCACCTTCGGGTTAGCATCCGCACCCTTCCAGTAAAGTTGTAAACAACAGATAATTGCATTAAGTATGGTGCGTAATGTAATCAACACAAATATCCTTAGACAAAGCATCAATGTTTTATCCCTAGTAGCAACAACACATCCACAACCTTAGAACCTTCTGTCACGATCCCAGATTCAATGGAGGCATGAACCCACTATCGAGCATAATTACTCCCTCTTGGAGTTACAAGTATCAACTTGGCCAGAGCCTCTACTAGAAACGGAGAGCATGCAAGAACATAAACAACACATATATGATAGATTGATAATCAACTTGACATAATATTCTATATTCATCGGATTCCGCCAAACACAACATGTAGCATTACAAATAGATGATCTTGATCATGTTAGGCAGCTCACAAGATCTAAACAATGATAGCACATGCGGAGAAGACAACCATCTAGCTACGCTATGGACCCATAGTCCAAGGATGAACTACTCACGCATCAATCCGGAGGCGGGCATGATGATGTAGAGCTCCTCCGGTGATGATTCCCCTGCAGGTGCCGGAGGCGATCTCCGAATCCCGAGATGGGATTGGCGGCGCGGCGTCTCGGAAGGTTTTCCGTATCGTGGCTCTCGTAGGGTATTCGCGACGAAGGCTATTTGTAGGCGGAAGGGTAGGTCGACGCGAGGGCCCGACCACGGGCCGTGCGGCCGGGGCCGCCGCCGTTGTCCGCCACCTCGTGGCCCCACTTCGTTATCCCTCCGGTCTTCGGAAGCTTCGTGGAAAAATAGGACCGGGCGTTGATTTCGTCCAATTCCTAGAATATTTCCTTACTAGGATTTCTGAAACCAGAAACAGCAGAAAACAACAACAGGCACTTCGGCATCTTGTTAATAGGTTAGTGCCGGAAAATGTATAATAATGTTGTAAAGTATGTATAAAACATTCAAGTATTGTCATAAAAGTAGCATGGAACATAAGAAATTATAGATACGTTTGAGACGTATCAAGCGTCGACCTTGAGCTTGAAGTAGGGGTCGAACTCTCGAACGCCGTGGAGGATATTCATGAACAGGCCCTTGCTCATCCTGTACCGGCACCGAAAATTGTCGGCATGTGTTGCATCGTCGGCGAAGTAGTCGTTGTGCAGCATGGCATGCCCCTCCATCCTCTGCGCCGACTTCCTTCTTCCCGGCCTTGATCCTCCGCGGCGCGGCCTCTTCCTCTTCTCCGCCTCAGCGTCAAGCATGTCTTGGAGGGACGCGATGATCAGCAAATGCTCCCGCAGGTCGTCGTCGAAGGCTTGCTCGTCCTCCAGCAGCAGGGCAAGCATCTCATCGTCGCTGTCCATGGCTAAAGCAAAATCAATGGTTAAAATTGCGCCGAGGCAGACGATGCAACAAACAGCGGCCAATCGCGCCTACCTGGCAAGTCGTCGAGCACCTTCTGTGCGCGGAGGTGGGGCGGATTTGACGGCGCGCACGCGCTGGCGACGCGGCGGCGGCACGACCGGCGGGAGCCCCAGCCGCGTCGACGGTGCCGACTCTCAGCAGAGATCAGACGCCCAAACGGACGGGAAATCCAGCGGCGGCGGTGGGGTGGGAGGCGCGGGAAGGAAGGAGCGACGAGAAAAGAGGCGCGAACCAGCGATTTATGCAAATAGTCGACGACATGTGGGAGCCCGCCTCGCTGTGTCCGTCCCGGTGTCCCCACGGGGACAGCTCGGGGCCCAGACACCGTATCGGGCCACGCCAGACAAAAATGGGCTTTGGCGGACGCGGCTGGAACGCATTTTCTGTCCGGCGCGCCCCAAATCCCTTTGGAGGACGCTTTGGGGGACGCGACTGGAGATGCTCTAAGAGCACTAACAAACTTAAGCACATGAAGCAGACTAAGCACATGTAGTCAATGGCGGACCTAGAAACTTTTGTAAGCATGAGCAAACAAGTTTAAGACGTCAAACTCTCGAACAAAATCACTATAACGAATCATAAGATAGAAGGGTTGTGTTGTCGGCAAGCCTGGGCGATCGCACGGGCTAGAGGCGCCCTAGGTCCGTCCCTACATGCATCAGATCTGCAAATTGAGAAAGAACTAGGTGCGGTGACCCAGCATACCACTGCATGTTGTAGTATACAAGTCGTTGATATGATCTTCATGAAGGGACTTCTTCACAAATATCACATCCCTCAGAGTGGTACAACAGAAACATTGGAGGTCATAACACTCGATAATATATTACAATCATGTTCTTAACAAGTTGGTATTCTCACAGGTCCGATGAGAACACCCTACAACATAAGGTACTAGTACAAACCAACATAGATATGAAAAGAGCTCAGCAACTTATTTAAGTATGCCACTACGCTGCTCGGCTCTATATTACTAAGGTATATCACTACTCCTCCACCTCCATGTCATCGGGTCCGTAGACTATCCCATAGTCTACTCCTTCAACTCCTCCTAGATCAGGTTCCTCGTAGACCAGCTCGTAGCTTCCTGGTGCTCCATCGGTGATGGCCTCCATTTCCGTATCACAGTCTAGCAAGGGTGTCGAAAGAAAGTGAGTACAGAGGTACTCAGCAAGTTCAAAAGAGTAAAAGGTGTTTGATGCACTAGCTACGACCCTCGATCAGAAAATCTTAGGTCAATGCATGTTTCGAAATCATTTCTTCAAAAGGTTTATTTTATTCTGAAAACTATGCCCGTCTCTTCACAGGTTGACTAGAACTTCACGGAGTTCCTTTCCTCGTTCGCAGTTCCTTCCCGAACAGGAGTGATAGCCACAATTTAATACACTCTGCAGAGGTGCGTTACTTTTCCCATAAGAGATCTCACCCTTTTTGCCATCCGCAGGGACTTGCCCCCGTTCACACTTCCTTGGTGTGAGGCCAGGTATAAAGATCCAAGCCCACACCGCCTTCTTCGCGACCCTGCAAACCCACCCTTTTGTCCATCCGTACACCCCGGTAGACATCTCCCGATCATACGGCTTTACCCACGGTGTACGTCGGACAATCCTTCATAGACGGTAGAGCCTCTCATCCAAATGTCTGGATGGGGATTTTAAAGGCTATCCCAACCTACGGCAGTGCCTCCAGCACCCCGCCAGGCTCTATCAAGTCCGTTGGCGTGCAGGAGGGAAAAGATACACTGGCTTCCCAGAGCCATTATAGATCTTATGGTCAACGCGATATGTACGGCTAGAATCACTGGACGGCATTGGTACTTAGTCCTAGATGAATAGTACCCTTGCAATGGAACCTCCACCAATCAACACATACCATGGTTCCATTGCCAACATATAGTCATATTCATAATTGGAAAAGTAACATTTCATTTTCAATGCAGGAATGATAAGTCATATAGCTTTGCATTAAATTAATAGAAAATACTCAAATTGACATGAGCAAGGGTGAACTTGCCTGTGGACTGCGAGATAGTGCAGTTCAATGCGTTGGATGGAACCTGGACCTCGGGTTCTGTAAAGAAGCATCATTGTCCGGTAAGGACAATGTTATAAAATCCAAATGATGCATGCATGGATGTATTATTTTATGTTGAATCCCTTTACCCCAATGAGTTATTACAATTTAGGGTTGAGTTAAAATTTATGCCTTTGGCAGTAATTTGCAATTGTTTTAATGTATAAACCACTTTAATTCACATAAGGTAACATAATTCAAAGTAAAACTACTTTATTTTGGTGATTCATTATTTATTCCAAAATAATTTGAAATAATAGAGTTGTCTCTATATTTTTGAGAATAAAGAGGAATAGAATATCTTCCTTTGGAAAATACCTTTTTCAAATAGAAATGACTTGGAATAATAGAATTTCATTTTGAAATATTTAAAAATAAGTATTTGAACTTATTTGGGATTTTTCCTTGATTTATTAATACAAGGAAATATAATTTGAAATTCCAAATGTTTATTTTAAATTCACAAATTGAAATTTGTTCCTTAAATTTTATTTCATATTTTATTCTTATTAAGAATAATTTTTCATTCACCAATCCAATTTTTAATGAATTTTTAGAGTTGTATTTTATTTATTAAAATTTGGTGAAATTCTGGTTAAAATGTGAAATGACTAAAATACCCTTCCTGGCCCCTATTGGGCCAGCCCACTACTCGGCCCACAGACAGCCCACTAAGGCGTGTCCCTTAACGGGTCGGTGGCGCCGAACGGCCCACTCACTCGCTCTCGACCTAACCCTAACCTCTGCGACGCCGTGGCGATGGCGTCGCCGCCATGGCCGCCGCCGTGCTCCGGCCTCCGAGCTCCTCCGCCGTAGCCACCTACCAAATCAGAACGCCGCGCAGATCTATCGATCCGGCCGCGTGGATTTCCCCTCTCTTCCTCTCCTAGTAGATCGCCTCCGTTGTGGATCTCGTGGAGAATCGCCTCGGCGATTGACGATCTCCGGCGAGCTCTCGTCCTCGCCGACGACGTGTGCGCTCCGAGACCGACTGGCGCAGTGCTGCTCGCAGCACTTGTGCCGTCGTCTCCGTGCCGTGCCGTGGTGGTGTTTGTGCTCGTCGGCGTAACGCCGCGCCTACCCTAGACTTGTGTTAGGGCCGCGCGAGCACCGCCTCGCCATGCCCTAGCCTCTCTTCCCAAAGTAAGTGATTCGTCTCCATCTCCTTCTCCTTTCCATGCCCGTGCGCCTCCCAAGCTACTGTGCTTCTTCTTCCTTGAGTTCTACTGCTCCCTGGTGATCCTGTGATCACACAGAGCCTTGCAATAGTTGCCTGTGCTTCCATTTTATGTAAGCTATGGCCAGTGTTGCCTTGCTTGCTGTACATGCCATCTGTTGTTTGCCTACTGCTCCTAGCATGCTCTGATCTTGCTATGCTATCCTGTAACTGCTTATGAACTTGCTATGCTTATGGCAATTTACTTGCTTGTCTAGGTGTACTGCTATGCATCTGTGACACTTGTGAATGCCAGTGATGCCTGTGATATGCTTCTGTGCTTCCTGTGTAAGCTATTGATCCATTGGATCAACCATTGTTTGCTGGCTAGCTTACCTGTGTGGCTTAACATGATTCATTTGATCCATTTGACCAATGAAATGTCAGTGATGGCTTACTGATTAATTCTGTGGCTAAGTGGATCATTTCCTTACTAAAGCTGATGCTCAAGCATCACTATGCTTACTGTACTCATGTGCTGTTGCCTATCCTAGCTCACTGGACTTGATCCAGTGGCTATGATGCAGTGACTTATACTATGTTGCCTCACAGTGTGCTACTGTCAATGAATAGCATGAATCTGTTACAAATTCATGCTTGAATTAATTGATTCATGATGAACTGCTTATGCAGTGATGATTTAAATTATTTGCTTGTGTATGAGTTTGTTGTTCATGATCATTTGACAAGCAAATGAAATCTGAATCCATTTCTGGATACTGATGGCTTTTCTTTGGGTGGTTAAAAATGGTTCTGTGACCTCAGTAGCCTAGCTACTGATTGGTTGCTCACCTGCTTGGTTGGATCTTGTTGGCTACTCATCTTTGCTTGCATATTTGGGGATCATACTAGCTATGAATGCCAATATGCTTGCCTGTGATGAAATCTAGGGTTTACTGATGGTTGTGTGCCTAGGGTTATCTGTATAGTCTTTACTAGCTGCTATATATTGCAATACATCTACTGGTGCTATCTGTGCATGAGATCTTGCTTCTGTGCACAAGATCTGTATCTGGATGGGTTTCTATCTTAGTGGCTTTTTGACTGACAGGATCCTTGGTGAAACCAAGTGATGATTTCCCTTTGAGCATCTGCTCAATCCCATGACTATGTCATGCATATTGGATGGATTGGATCCATTGGATCCAGTCCCTTGGTATACCTTGCTCCAGCTCCTAGAAAGAAATGTTTTGTTGCTGCAGACTTGGGGTTTTGTGCACACCCTTCACCTCCAGGTTCTGGTGGATCTTCTCAGGTCACCATGATTCCTGGTGGTTAAGTGGTTGTGTTTTGGTGCTGTTCTTGAGTATGAACTGGATGAACTGGTGCTTGTTCTCACTGCAGCCTAACCTGGTGATTTGCATATGTGGTCGACTGTCATGGTTATAGGGTTTGTGTGCTATTTATATGGTCTCTACTTCTTCCCTGGCCATGACACACAAGCCTGGTTACTTTATGACTCACCCCTTGCATTGCCTTGCTGTTGCTTGGCTAGCAACAGCCTTCATATGGTGAAACTTGAGCCCCTGTGGCTTGCTCAGTTTTGGTCTGCCTGGTCTTATCTTGTGCTGTCCCTGAATTTGGACAATCACAAGTGTCAATGACACTATGCTAACTGACCAAACTGAATACATGCAACTTCTAATCCCCCTGGCTAGTTTCATGGTTTATTTTGCAGGTTTTTGGAAAGTGAAGATGACCATGAAGAATCCTCCAAGTCATTAGTATAGAAATTTAGTTTAGGATCCAATTCTGTAATCTTCTTTTATTTCTGTTTATTTTTCCTTTAATGCTTGTATCCAGAATATTGTAAAGACAATGTATATGTGTGTATATCAATAAAGCTCAAGTTTTTCTTATGAGCTTTTTGGTTTATGTAATACTTATATTCTGAATTAATATTGTATTTAGTATTCAATGTGAAATTCAAAGTCATTTGATTTCATTATTTGTGTTTGAATGATGAATTCATATTTATATTGTTTACTGCTTATTGTTAAATGTATTAACACTTGTCAAATGAAATCAACTCCCAAAATTAATAAGATACAAAAGAGATCATGTCGAAATTTCCCTAACTCACATTGCCTAACCCTAAGTGCAAAATGAGAGAGAACCTCGATCCCTCTTAGGTTTAGTTGCAATAAGGCGCGAAAATTTCCCCCGTTTTGCGATGAAATGCACATCCCATTTCTAAATCTACCCTTCGTTGTTCATATGTTCTGGGTTATTACACTAGGGCAACCAAAGGAGATGAGAAACACGTATATTATGACCGGGAAGGTCGGCGGCGCAGCCTCTCAACGTTGTTGTCTCTCATGGTTTTTTTCGATGTCACTGAGCCCATAGAGGATATAAGTTGGCGAGGAAGATCTTGAACGGATTTTAGCAGGCGAGCAGCCGCGTCGAGACGCTCCCCAAAACCTTATCGCTCGTCTCCAAGCTCAACGAAGGGGTTTCGAGGGCCTGCTCGCCCGAACAACCATGCATGCAGTTGTCGGGGTGGGGAAGGCTAGAGAGTGGCGCTAGCAAAAGAAATTCAGGCTTGAGAGGAGCAACCGATCTGTTTTGTCTCCGTATCAAGCATGCAACTCGAACTCGATTCATGAGACTCGTGTACTTGTGATGCTATGTGTGGCGAGACGAACGGTGGAGAAAGAGAACCTAAACAGCTCATCTTTCTCTCACTTGAGATAGTGAGAAAAGCTACCCTTATACTAAACCACACTCCAACTTCCGCCTTAGCAATCAATGTAGGACTAAACTTAGTTAGCCAAATGCATGGATACAAAGCCACTTTGCGTTGATAAGTTGGTGCGATGTGGATTTTGGGCCTCGTGTGCGGTATGCAAGAAAAATGGGTGAAACCTCGGAAGGAAAAGAGCAAATAGGGTTCGGACATTTTGGAAGGAGAACACAGAACAGTGACATCCTCCAACCACCGTGTGGAGGCTGCCCATCTGCCACGCGACCGAGACGGCGCGCGAGTCCGACGGGCGGTGATCTGGCATGCATGCCGCCGAGCCTCCTCGTGGCCATGCGTGCGCCGCCGGGCCAGCCACGCTTCCTCTCCCTTTCCGCCTGAGTCGTGCGCGTACTCGTCGACCGCCATCGCCGGACACGACGCCGACGCCGACGCGCCGTGCGACGGCGACGCCCGAGCCGGGTGCGCGCAGCTGCCAACCGCACGGGCGCACCGGGCGCAGAGGGTGGCGCATGCACTGGCGAAAGAGAGAGGACGCCATGATGAGCGCGAACATGGGGCATTGGGGCTATACGCGCGGCCGGGGAGCAGCGGCGCCTTTGGCGTGGCAGGGCAGCTAGGCGCCCACGACTGTCGCCTCGGTCGTCTCCTCCAGCCGCCACCAGGAGATCATTGGCTGACCCAAACATTCCTGGCCCCCGGCCGGGCCTGCACAATACGTAGGTGGTGACGGCACCACGGTGCTCGTCCGGCGAAAATTAACCGCGGCTGACGACCACCACGGGTGGTTGCCGAACGCTGAGTGAGCCAGCGAGTGGTCGAGTGAGCGTTCATCTCAAAGTCCTCAATAGACGTCATCAACACAGTTTTGAAAAACGCGCCGTCTCAACGTTCTAGGAGTAGTGAATCAGGAGCATTCCTCCAAACATGTTTTCGCCCCACTTTGTAAATAAAGTCACACATGTGTGAACCAATATAAGTTGATGAGTAGATCAAATAAAAAAAATCCAAAACTCGCCACCAGCGACACCGGAACAAGCCGAAGGGTAGGGGAACTCCATGCCGATGTCCCCAACAGGGTAACGACACAACGTGTCATCATCAGTGAAACCATACGGTCAAACGCTTTCATCCGGAGTGCACACGTGGAGAAGGTGCCCACATAGGCGTCCCCAATACCCAAGAACCACACCCGGTATTACGAGTTGCCCACTATCCCCGAGCCAGGTCTCCAAAACATGATTTGGGAGCGCCTCTGCTAAAGTGTCTTCTTATAGATGATGAGGCGGTAACTACATCTTGATGGCAGAATAAGGTCCTCCCTGCTCTATCCTTATCCCTGTGGTGTGCTAGCGTTGGTGGAGGGCGCGTGGAGGTTTGTGTCCGGCAGATCTCCTGTGATTTGGCATGTTTCCATGTTCGTCGGCGTGGTTACAGGTTTGGCTCTTCTGATCTACGGTTCTCATAATTGACGATGGTTGTTCTCCGATGAGTTGGTCTTTTGGGGACTTAGCGCGACGATTTTCCATCCGTCTACTACAACAACAAGCTCTATTTCGACAAGGTTTTCCAAGCTCCGGTGATGAAGGGGTTAGGACGGCAGCATGCCTTCGGCTCGCTCTAGTGCGAGTAGTCTTTACTGGGTGGTTCAAAGACCTATTTATAATTCTTATTACCTTTAGTGTTCTTTATACTATTGTTGATGATGATTAATAGATCGGTAGTCTTTTTGCAAAAAAAAAGAGCGTACCTGCTAAAGCTCTGTACTTTTAAGGCTAACCGCTAATAGTTTGCTAAATCACCCTAAAATAAGAAAATGTTCGCCTATGATCAAGGAAACAACAACAACAAACGGGAACATAATATTTTGACTCATAGATCTAGATGCACGTATTATAAAAGTACATTTTTAATATGTTTTCAAATGTTTAAAATTATGAACAAAATTTTCCAGCAGTCTATGTTTGCACACAAAGTTTTGTGAAAGAAAGACATTTTGTGGAACTAAGCTATCCATATTAGTGGAGAACCCCACCGTCAAATCCTAACACTGTCTTTCTTACATAGGCCCAAAATGTTTTTGTTTTGAGAAATTTTGTGTGCGGGCATAGATAGAATGTTCGGACATATAACTGAATACTTTTTTCAGAATTTTTGTATATTTTATAAATTATCTTTAAAACAATGGATGCATCCACATCTATAAACCAAAGTGTATCTCCGCAATGATGGTCCTTTCTGTCCTAAGCAGATCTGGAGATCAGTTCAGATTTTTTTTCTTCTTCATTCTCGGCTCTTGTTGCCAGCGAATGGTGCCGTGCGTGAGCTAGTTGCCAAGTCAAGAGTGAACGTCACATATACACGGATGTATATATATGTACAAAATCTGTTGACGGAAACAGATAAATGATTGGCTTGAAACGGAAGAGACTTCTTCTGTTCCGTTGTTTTATATACACAAGTACTACCTCTTCAACCTTAGCTTTGCCCGTAAGAGCGATGAAGAAAATATTAACTGGGAGGTGACGAAATTCCCGTGCTGAACGAACCACGGATATGAGTTGTCAGCGCCTGATGATTTGCCAACTGTATGTGGAAACATTCAACCGGACTTCCACTGATTCGCCAGCTCGTGGAGGAAGGATATAAATATTTGTGCGTGAGATAAAGATCGTGTTCGTACACCACGCACATTTCTTGAGATTCCTCAAAAACAAATGTTAGTTAACAAGCTCAGTCAATGCATTGCCATGTCAAATCCTGGCTTGCTTTAACAAGCTATGAAAGTGAACTATGCTAAGCTATGCATATTAGTGGAGCACAACATGAGCCTGTGATCTGTCAATAGCCCCATTCACGTCTCTTTGCAATATCTTTTCATGATTTTTTTTGAAAGGTCGCCTAGCATATGTTTACTCGTAATTAGTTAACAGGTTAAGCAGGGGCTTCGACCTTTTCTCTAAGAATTAATTAACAGGTTCTTCCTCTTTCGGCTGACAACATATAGAAAAACGAGTGGAAGTTTTCAGAGAGAAGAGGGAGCAAACTACCAAACTGCTTCTTGTCCATGTAATACATGAACAGAAGAGCAAGAGATGCAGGGGCTGATAAAGTAGAGTTTCGAGTTGACCTACTAGCATGTTCTGCGTCTGACTTCGCAACGGGGGGAGACGACCTTGGACAAAGTCACGTGGCATCGCCACGAGAAGTTTCCCAGCAGTTGCTGGATCGATCCCACCACTTCTTCATGATGATCTTGCAACATGCGCAATCCGGCGTCCATGAGAGATTGATAATTGTAGGTTCAGATGCCTCATTATATGACAATCCTCCAGGGAGGAGGCCTGAACCTGCACATAAACACACTGTACTTCACATTAACCTAACCAGACGCAGCTTATTTCGGTTGCTGCTGCTAGTACTAATTAAGCACAACTAGGCTAATCCGACGTCATGTAATGTTACATCACCGAATCTAGGAGCACCCAAAATCACGTCTGAAAGTTTATCTTTCCCAGGCTGCCTTGTCTACGCATGCTTTATGTTGATACAAATACTATACTGCAGTACTGTACTGACCAACCGACTCAGGCAGGAACTGGCCACCAACTGAGTGCGATTTGAGCACTCAGCAGCCCTAAATCTCTTCGCATCCATCTCACCGCACCTAGTATATGATAATGAACAAACACCAGATCGGCCATGCAAAATCGAAAACGATGTTCCGCGTCGTTTCAGGGGAAGATCGCTTTCGTTCTTGCCATCGGCATACCTAACAGTAGTCTGAAATCAAGAGGAACCTGCCCCAAGAGCCTCCCAGATGAAGGAGAAAGCAACGGCAACCCAAAGATGGACAATGACACCATGTGCCAACTGCTGAATGATGTCTGTGCTTAGAGTTTAGGGTTACCAAAAAGGTCCCCAGGAGATGCAGGTTCCATCAGGAGAAGGGGCGAGTTAAAAGCAACAGGGTTAGAGAAACGAGCATGTAAAAGGATGAAAATAAGTAAGTTACACAACTGGGGAGCTGTGAATGAAACGCTAACAGCAAGAAGGGCCAGGCAACGTGCAGACATATTGCTGTTATGGTAACTTTTGCAAGTCGACATGATTGTCTGTTCTTCCAAAAGAAGATGATGCGGCCAATTCAACAGAACTTCACAAGAACTCCAAGACTTCAGATGCAAGTTTCATCAGGACAGGCAAGAAGTTAAAAGTAATAGTCACAGAGGGCATGTGAAGGGATGTAAATTACCACAACAGGGGAACCGTGCATGAAATGCTGCCTGCAAGAAGTGGACCAACAAATGTGCAGACATATAAATGTCATGATAAATTTTGCACACCCACATTTTATAGATCGGCATGCAGTGGCTATTTAAGGATGGTCTGTTCTCTGAAAGGAAGATGATGCTGCCTATTCCACGAACCTTCACAAAGATTCCACGACTTAAATGAAAGCAAGTACTAGAAAAACGGTCGACCCTAAATGACAAGATCTTCTTTTGTCAATGGTAGCTTTATTATACACAAGACACAAATGACCAATTCGAAAGGATTATTGTCGGTAAACGTAGCAACTTATCACAAAAGATGTGCAAGAAGTACAGTACATGTAACCTCTGTTCAACAGGCAACCAGACATAATAACAGATAGAATGTGATGCGCTACCCACCCACCGCATCAGTACATTGCAAGGTTACAACCTGAGCTGTAACATTATCAGTTTACTTTCGATGCAACAGTAACTAGTAGATTAAATTGTTGAGGAAGGATTTTTTTATAGAATGCTAGCTAATCCTTCCTTCTTGACAGGCGGCCTATTCCCAGGGAACGCAGTGCGTGATACATCAACAAGAGCCTTGAAGCTGTATGGCTCATGCATCGACAGCTCTGAAAGCACCTTCCTGTTGAGTTGGACATTCTCCTTGACCAGTCCATGCATGAAGTTGCCATAGTTCACCTGGATGGTCAGTTAAGACAAGTACATTAAACAAGTGCCTACAGTAGCAAATTAGAAACCCCAAAACTTATGGCTATGGTATCTTATTCTGATTGTACGTAGGAAAACATAGCAGATGGTTTATTTGAATTTTTATTTTACAATAAAAAAAGATTGGCCGTACTGGGAAGAAACCAGCAGCGCTGTGTTATTGATAGAAGTAATTGTGCACAGCACCGAGAATGCGAGTACGGAGACTCGTGCGGGCTGGGAGACAATCAGCAGCTAACTGCCACCAGGCTATGCCTTGGTTCACAATTTTTATTTTACAATAAGAATGCAAGAAACACATTTCCTTGTAAAACCTCATGCGTAAATGGATACATACCCCATGGAGCCGTGTGCCAGCGTTGATTCGCTCAATCCAGAGAGATCGCATGTCCCTTTTCTTGTTGCGCCGATCCCTGTACGAATATTGCAATGCTTTTTCCACACGCTCCCTGGCTATTCTTATGCAGTTTTTAGCCCTTCCTCTGAAACCCTTGGCTAACTTAAAAATCTTTCCCTTGTTCATCTTCAAGTCCTGAACTCACACACTATAACCTCCCTATATTCGCAACATCAAGAAACAATGGACTAATTATCAATCACTGTAATGAGATAAGAGTTCAGACTGCACATATACTTATGACATTTATTCCCTGGGTACGGAAATGCATACAAATGAGACATATCAGGAGATAATTTCCATATTTAGCTTCATCAACACCTTACACAACCAGGGATAGTTGTTTAATCTTAATTCTCAAAAAATAGTTGTTTAATCTTCTATTCTGTGTGTAGAAGTTTTATCCTGATAAAGGGATACATAGTCTGCACTTTTGTAAACGATGACATGAATTGTATGATGTTCAGAAATCAATTCCCTTATCTCTGTACAAAAAGGTCAATTAATTTTGCACATAGGCTTGAACTATCATAAAATTTATCCCATCGACCCATCTTATGACACCAATTAGTAAGCTAACCTATGACACCATATAATGTGCTATCACGAACAATCTCAGACAATGGGTCACCAACACATAATCTATTTCACAGCATAATCCTGTGATTTATATGTTTGATAGCTGTCAATTAACAGGCACTGCACCAAAATGCAACTAGCGCAGTTCTCCTCACTCAAATTACAAGGTAAAACTATAAGATACTGCAAGTCCGCAACAAACATAATCTCGTCCAAATCAAATATATTACACCAGTTACAGCACTTGCCCTGTGGTTTTCCGGATATAATCTGACCTAAATATACGTATATTTGTCCCAAAATGGACAAGCCTTTGGGGCTGTACCTTGCAAATTTATGCCGATGCCTGCAGGCCTCAGCCATCAGAACAATCTAGTCTGCAGTTGCCCCTACAATCCAAATCCAAGCGAATGTTCCCAGCTATGAATCCTGTCACATATCGGGCCTAATAAAGATTCTTCGGTTCCTCTCGTTAGGGTTTATCTCGACCAAAAAACCGGAAACTACTAACGAATCCCCTACCACCTACGGATCTCCCGCGCCTAGAACCCTAGCGCTGAGGTTCCGCACATGAGAAACAAGCATCACAAACAAAATCCGGAGTTATATTGTGCAGTGAATACCTTTCTAGACGGCTACACTCCCTGCAGCGAACTACCTCGGCGCCGCGCAATGTTCAGGCCTGGCAAAGCAGCGAGGGAGTACGGTGGCGGCGGCCGGCGGCGAGATGGTTACCTGATGTTGTGGGGAATGTGAGGAGTAGACTCTTTGTTCAGACGCGCTGAGTGGGCCGAATGGTCTTTACACGGTTTGAGATAGGTTCGTGGTCCGTTCGGTAATGGGCTCTAGTGGGTGGCCTCGCTGAACAGCCCATTTGTGTGGGAGGAGACTAGAGTATAGATTTGTATGCTCAAAAATAAATTTAGATTTGTTATATATTATTGCTAACCAACTTCCACATTTTTGCAGAAACATGAGTGTATTTTTATGGAATAATAAAATAATTAAAAAATCTCCATATTTTTTTCAGCAATGGTAGTTTTCTAAGATTCCCGAAGAAAAAAGAGAATACCAATCAAACTCTTCCTTTCTCCTCTCTAAATTATAATTTGAATTATTTTGCATGTGGCCAATATTATAAAATTTTACCACCAATGTGTGCATAAGTAAACGTATTGTGTACGTAAGAATATTATTGTCGTTTTGTCCTGTAAAGTACTTTATGTCATATATATCATTTACGAAATTGTGTTCCATTATAAATTAAAATCATGATCAATATTGTGCATGGAGACTATGAAAATTCAAATTCAGCCTATATCTTTGGAAGGATGGAACAAAACGGATATTATTTTATAAATTTCCTTTTCTATACATTTTGGTAGGAAGTTATCATTTTCAACTTTATGCATTATTATACACAATCTGCCTCTCCCGAGGATCTTTTCATCGATCATCCAAATTTACCCCTCCAAAAACGCTTTTGCGTATACTTTGTTACATGTCTTTTCGTCTGAGGGACGGTCTGGCTTTATTACTTGACCCAGCTAATAAAATACCCCCTCTGTCTATGGATAGTTGGATACCAACCACTAGATATTTTGTGCCATTATAACTTGTAATTTTTTTTGCTAAAATTCCACCAATATATTAATAATCATCAATACTAGTACAAATAATTAAAAAGGTAATAGAAATTACAAATAGGTACTCGGACCACCTAGCGATGACTACAAAGTACAAACACTAGCACGAGCCGAAGGCACGCAACCATCCTCGCCCCTCCTCACGAGAGCCAAGCAAAGCTTGACGTAGTAGAGCTTATTGTCTTAGACAAACGGGAAGTCGTTGTGCTAAGATAACAAAGGATCAGCGCACAAAGCAACAACTATCGTCAATGATAACAACCATAGATGGAAAGAGACTGACATGAAACCACACCAACGAACATGAAATCCGATCAAATCTCGTGAAATCGATCCGCCAGACACACAACTCCACGTGTCCTACGCCAGCGCTAGACGCATCACCGAAGCGAGGATAGGGCGGGGATGATCTTATTCTAACTTTCAGATGTAGTCGATGCCTCACCATCCCGAATAGGACACTGAAAACAACCTAAATAAGAACTTAAATTTTCCATCGGCGAGGGGTCGTGGTATGCCAGACCTCAATGCCCCCAAGGTCAACGGAGGTAGAGCGAACTGGGTGGTGTCGCTGGCAAGGAGAACATAACCGTGGATGGGTTTGTGGCCGCCGCCTCCTGGTTGCCTCTCCTGGTTGCCTCTCCTGGCTGCTCTCAGGTACCAATTTGGTTCTTATGACTAATAATTTGACCAGCAAAATATGAGTTATATCTCAATAAATTATATCATGTGAAAAAATTCAAACATGAATCAAATGACATAATTCTGTGGCATTTTTTTTTTGAACAGGAGAGGCCCCGAAGGACCTAGAGCTTCGTTGACATTTCAGTGGTGGCAGTACAAATTACATAAAGGGTCATGAGAAAAAGGAAAATTACAAATCGACCCAAGCACTTTGCACTAAGGACCTTAGAATGGAAAAAAGAAACGCGATCCAGGCCAGCTCCAGATCCACCGCCGTCGGGGTCGCCGGAGTCAACCTCCATGCCACCGGGGACAGAACCACTTGGGGCATGGAGGCGGGAGCTAGCTCCGACGATGCTTTTGAGCCTCCGTCTAGATGATTGGAGGTTGAGAAAGACCTGAGGACGAAGAACGAGCGTCGTTGCCTCAGGATGGAGGGGCCGCCCTACGACCAACAAGAACGGCGACAGTGGCGCCGTGGTGAACCTCCAAGGGTGGAGGGGCCGCCCTTCGGCCGTGAAGTACGGCGGCAGTAGCGCCGTGGTAGTCCTCCAGTGGAGGGGCTGCCTTCCAGCCATAGGATTCGGCGACAGTGGCGCCGAGAAGAACCTCCAAGTAGAAGCCAACAAGCTTCCCTGCTGCAGATGAGGTAGCCGGCGACGAGCAGGTGGGCAACCCTCTTCTCTCTCACCACCATGATGAACAGAGAGGAGGAGGCCACCGCAGCATCGGCAGAGACCAGATCCGCGGGAGACGGCTTTATTTACGGAGATCCTCGTCTCCCTCCGCCGCCACACCTCTGGCTCCGACCGTCGGAGCTCCATGAGGTCGAGGAAGAAGACGACGCGGTGCCAGATCCAGCCGATGGGATCCGCCACCTCACTCCCGGCATACTCGCCAAACGCCACTAGGGACCATAATCTATACCTACTACTACTACTACTACTATCTACTCCGTCGTCATCTCCTCTCCAACTCCGGTCGGCTAGCCCGGCGGAGAGGGAGGAGGAGCGGCCCGGTGAGGTCGAGGATAAGGACAGGACTGTAGCTAGGTGAGAGGAGGGGAGGGGGGGGGGGGGATTGCTCTCTAATTCTGTGGCATATAACTCATAGTTCTTTTGATAAATTTAATCGTCAAAGTTGCGTCCAAAATATAAATTAAGTGTCCTTGTGTGCATCGAAAGATCGATACGCCCTACAAAATGAAGGACGATGCTATACATGCTGCAACAAATATATATCCACTATCGGTACGACGAATCAAGAGAACCCATTCATCACGCCCGCTGCATGAAGCCTGGAACACCATCGTTGCATCAGTTGTCGTACCAAAATCGTAATGGCATTTGTGGTACGCGTAGTAGTTTTTACAAAGGAACAGAATGGATGGAGTGCCCTAGTACATATCTGGATGGATAGGATATACAGACATACAGTACATGGTAGACAGAATAAAATCAAATGATAAATGTAAGATTAATTTGCACGATTACCTGCATTATTTACAAGGACGAGGACTATATATCTGCAATGACATACATTTTCACATGCACCATGCATGCATGGAATCAACGAGTACATATCTGGATCAGCTGCTGTATAATTGTATATATATGGTGACCGGGAGGTAGGACAAGTTTTTTCCTTCTCTTTCCCGAAGTGAGTACGCTGGGCTGTGTATATGTATAGATCAGTGTGTACGATGTACGCTCTTCGCACAGACGATTAAATGACAGGTTAGAGCTGCGAGAGGAACTGGAGCTGCCTGAGGATGGGGCTGAGGGCCTCCATGAGCTTCTCGCATGGGTGGTTGTGGACGCCCTCGTACGTGGTCACGACGATGCTCGTGTCCTTGGCCAGCCGCTGTACCTGCTTCTTCACGTTGCACGTGTGGTGTGTGCACCGGTAGTAGCTCCTGAAACATTACAAAAACGTTGTCAAGGGCTTGCATTAATCGGTGAAGAGAATAAGTGAAGCCAAAATTGCATATACTACTTGGCATTGCATACTTACTTCATAATCAATCGGTGCATGGTTTACGGCAACAACGATAACGGATGTGTCATTTCACCATATGCATGCATGGTGTGTATTTGCATGTGTTGTTCTGGTACATTACAAAATGTTTTACATCTTATACCACATATGTTAAAAAAAAACATACTAGTGAGGCATAGAATTGAGCTATGAAATCAAATTATAGGTGCTTCAGTTCGACCTACTATCTCTCTGATATGCCTATCTAGGGTCAAATGCGAAAATATAGGGATTGGACGCCTGGTCAACCTAGCCATGTTATGGACTGAACGCTTGAATACCATCCGATGTGTGTAGGGGGTAGATGTGAAGGAAGAAAGAAGACATATGCGCGGAAGAAAGAATTCAATGGAGAGAAGGAAGGGAGAGGGACAGAGGAAGCATGTGGATGAGTTAACCATCTACAAGTAGACCATAATGGCGATGATGGCGATGGGGGTGGCTACCCTCTTTGCTTCTCCTTCCCATCAATCTTAGTGGAATTCATGGTTGTTTTGTCGCAACACTACTAGACATGATCTTAGTGGAAGGCATCATCGTGGCGCAACACCCCTATAAGGCATCACATAGCTTTTGTGCCTACGATTGAGGAACGGGTGCGATGGTGGAAGCAAGGAGTTAGAAGAGAAGGAGGAAGTTGGGGAGACGAGAATGCAAGAAGTCATGCACATAAGAAGACGGTGTACGTGGTGTATGTGTTCGCTGTTCGATTCGTGTAGCAACCTCAAACATGATGCAAATCGCAGTTCACCCTTCAACCATCCCAACCGAGTTACACTGACATGACAACTTTAGTCTGTTAGTAGGGTGGGGCCTAACTATCAACACTCCTTTCTTCCTCCTTCCTTCATATGTTTAGATATATTCTTCATCCCTCTTTGTTAGGTCTTCCCATACAAGTCTTGATCCCATAACAACGTTTAGATCCACCTCATACTTCCTCCCCAAGTTACAATCGTGCCGGTGCAAGAAACAATGTTGATAAGTGTAATAGTGACTCAACAATTGGGATCAAACTAGATGAGGCAGCGAAATTACCAAAAAAAATACCTAATTGACACGTCCGAAAGAATCAATGTTTATCCTACTAGTTCCTTGGCGATTCATGCGAGAATAGGGTAGCAGAAGCAATCCATATAGAGTCTACTTTATGAAATTCAATTGTTGAGCAACACAAATGCAATTATTTTTGGAGAGATCACCCACAATTTGATTATGATGTAGCTTTATGATATCTCCTCAATGTGTAAGTTGGGAATTTTAATAGATGCCATCTACCCTAAGGTTCAAGCAAGATACTAATATGGCGAATGTACTTGGGAATATCAGCAAATCTATGCCTATTCTCAATTGCTCGAATCATTTTTGTCTCTTGCTATCTCAAACAGGACAATATACTTTGTTAACAAAAAAAAAAACAGGACAATATACACCTTGTAGCATAATTAGAAGCACGAAGTAATTTTGTTTTGTCGAATCCAAGTACCAATTAAACGGCGATACTCCATTTAAGCTTGTGTTCGACTAGCTACACTACACCGAGCACACAACAAAAAGAACACGTTAATTTGGACATATGCATGCATCACATGCTAACCTGCAACGTGCCACAAATTCCAGGATGAGAAGCAAAGCAATATACCTTGGGAAGGCGCTGTTCTTGACGGCCTTCTGGCCGTACTTCCTCCACCGGTAGCCGTCGTCGAGGACGTCGTTCTCGCTCTTGGTCTGGAACGCGAACCGCGGCCGGGTGGCCTTCCTCCCACGCGAGCCGGCGGCCTTCCTCTCCTTGGTCACCTGCTCCCCGCCGCTTACCCCGGCCCCTGCGCTACTGCTCCCGCCGCCGGCACCACCACTGGGCGCCGTCTCCATGCCGCTCATCATCTCCTCCTGACCGGTACCCGCCGGCGCGGCCACCTGCTGCGACGTGCCGGCGCCCGGTCCCAGCGGGAGGAGCAGGGACGCCCAGTCGACCAGTTCGGGGATCGCCGACGACGTCTGCGGCTGATCCATCAACGCCCCCGGATGAGGCAGCGGCGTCGGAGGGAGGTACTGCAGGTGGCGAAGCAGCTCGTCGTGCGATTGCAGGTCGTGATCGTCCACTCCCTCTGGAAAGTTGTCCATGGATAACTGATCGACGGTACGCACCGCGGCGGGGCTCTCGACGGGCGGGATAGAGAGGAGCTAATCGGCGACCGGAGAGCAAGAATGACGGAGAGGGCGCCGTGGTATATGTATACAGGCGGATGGTTTGCAGCTGCCGGTAGCTGTGACTGGGGGGTGAGAGGGGAAGGTGGAATCGGGTGGGCAAACCGGGCGTGCATGCAAGCAAGCCAGGGGCGAGATGGATCCACAAGAGTGATAGAGAGGGAGAGAGAGCTAGCTCGTCTCACGCAACCGTTTCCCAACTACCTGATCTGTTCGGCTCAACTGCCCCGTCCGTCGCCCGCACGGATTTTTACCCGTGCGTGCGAGTACGTGCCTGGCTAACTGAGTTGTCTCATGTGGAGGGGCTGCTTTGGTAACGTGGCGGACTGGTGGTAATGCATAATCTGTGTGCAAAAACGAGGAGCCGAAGATTCTAGGGGTAACGTAGCTCTCAAAGTCAAAACAGAATGTCGTCGGTCTGACCCTCATCGATATAGACTTCTTGGATGACCTCAGCTTCGGCCCAATCGATGACTCGGGATGGGCCTTCCAGTTCAGGTTAGATCGGCAGGCTGACCCATCGGAAGGAGCTACCTCGGCCAAACTTATCCATGGCTCACTGCAGGGGTCCTATATGCAGGCCTGTTTGGTTTGTACAACCCCCCGCACACCTTAGGTCAGAATGTTGGGCCGGCCCCGTTTTCATTTTGTTCTCTTTTCTCTTTACTAGGAAATTTGTTTGTGCGTCGCGACGGGTAAATTTTTAATTAAATTTTCTTAAAACGTGAAGAACTTAACTAAGAAATTATATTTGCCAAGATGCACACCTACAATAGCTGCCTCTTAGAGAAATTTTATGTCATTCAGACAACTCTAAATTAGTGCATCTTGATAGGATCATGTAATTTCCAAAGCAAAAAAAAAACATAATTATGTAGTGGCAGTAATAAAATGTGCATAAAATAAATTCCATAGCTGCAACAAAACATTGTGAGACATGCCTCACCAAAATATGTTATTGCATGGATATTTATTTGATGCTCATCAAATGTACATTATTTGCAAAACAATTTTGAACCAACATTGTAGATAATAACAGGCATATAAAGGATTTTGATAATTATGAGAATATAAATAAAATACTATTATAGATAACTAATACTCCTATCTAAAACTGAAATCTCACAACATTTTTGTCATATGTTGAAGCTACCATTGAGGTAAACAGATACATACGAAAGACATTACCAATAATCAAGCTGGTGTCGGTCGTCGTGTGTCCCATTGCTTCAGTAGTTTAACCAGGGAGGGAAGTTGGCGAATTAGAGATAGTTTCAGCAGTATTTAACCATGGAAGCTATCTGTACTTATCTAGTCATCAACATTCTCTGAATAAAGCAACACTAAAACTTAAATCGGGTACTCGATCTACTGCAGTGGCGTACATCGACTAGTGTTCTACACCGGCCAGAAACCTCCATGGCACCGCCGGACGAGCGAGGAAGGCCGTGGCGGCGGAGCTTGGGGCGGTGCTCGGGTCAGGTCCGGTAGAGGAGGCGCGCCTGGGCACCGCCGGACGAGCGAGGAAGGCCGGGGACGGTCCCAGGGGAGTAGGGCGGGGGGAGCTTGGGGTGGAGCTCGAGGGGCACTCGATGGGAGCGTCGACAGAGAAGTAGAGGCAAAGGTGCATTGCTTGTTGACGGCCATGCCAACACGAGGAGACGCTGGCTCGTTGTCGCGGCGGCGCGAGAAGGCGTGGTGCTTGATGGAGGCCATGGCGGTGGCGCCTGGAAAGCGGGGATGGTGGGCGGCTGGGCGCTCGGGATAGACAAGGGTGCGGGGAGGAATGGTGTGCTCGATCTGTGCAGGATCGGGACCTTGTCTCGCTCAGGCGGGGATTTTTCAAACGGACTCAGCTCGGTTGAGTTGAGAAGCTCGATTTGAGCTTCTCAGCCGGGCTGATGGCCTTTTTTGTACGATGTGGGCATGCCTAGTTAGACCGGCCCGACCTACCAAACAAAAAAAACCTTGAAAACTCTAGGACGGGGGTGAAAAAATCTGAGTCCATTCAAACTACCAAACACACCCTAAATGAACCAAATCGGCATAATGTTAAAAGGTTGACATGATCATCTCAAAGTTCTAAATACCAACATTCCCTTTCTTTTTTTCATTTCTTTTCTGTTGTTCTATTTTTAAAAAAATCTGAACATTTTTCAAAAAGCTAGCTTTTTAAAAATCTGGATTTTAAAATATTTGAACTTCTTTGAAATTATAACATTTTGGAGAATGAACATTTTCAATGAATATTTGATTTTTTATTGAAATTTGAGAATTTTTTTAGATTGGATACTTTTCTGAAATGAGCACTTAAAAAAAACTTTTCTCAAAAATTAACGCTTTAAAAATCAAAATTTTCAAAATTGAACGGTTCCAAATCTGCTTTTTTAAATTTTTTATAATTCAATCTTAATATTTTCGAATATTAGAAGAAAAGTAAACTAAAAAGGAAAGAAAAAAAGAAATAGGAAAGAAAAAACAAAGAAAATCAAATAAAAAGGTATCTTAGTGTAAATTTAGAGTCCCTGGAACTAAAATTTCAAGGATAAATAGCCTTTAATTTTCTGCCTCGTGTACCCAAATTTACAGCAAAATGGATTTATAGCTAAGTCTGTGGCTCCCAAGTTCAAGTATACATTGGAGTAGCTATTAGACAACGAGATATTCATTTGTGCTCAAGGATGCATATGCACCTGTTGTGTGAAAACACATAGCAAAATATCAAATATTATGAAGAAAATACGCATGTACATGTAGATATTCTATATTCCCACACAAGTTTTTAAGAAAAAAATATGGCATGTGTAAAAAAAAATTTATTGATGTTTCAACATGCCTATTCACGGAAATTTATTTTTTACTCAGACCACATAAAATTATATATCCCCCGAAAACTTGTGTGCAAACATAGAATATTAAAATGTACACGCCAAATTTTCTCACGAATTTTTCTAATATTTCAAAATTATTTTTATGAAAATTATATAATATGTTCATATGCACCAATGTGCCGAAACACCACCTCCACAATTTAGACAACGTGGTTACCTAAGAGTTCTCACTTCTCACACAATGCACACAAATGGCCGAAATAATTTATTTTCATATTGTATCGTGTAGAAGTAAAGAAAAACACAAATTGGTACTCCCTCAATTCCCATGAATAAAGCACCTTTGTTTTTCGTGTTTTTCTTTGACTAAGAATTACTTCGTGTATATAGAAGTTGTTGGTATAAAATGCTAAAAAATGTGTGCCTTCAGCTCGTTTGATTGCGTGTAGTCGGCGCTAGGTGGTCCCAAAATCTATTTGTAATTATTACTTTTGGATTTTATTGTATTACTGTTGAGGATTCACTAGATTGGTGGACTTTTTGCAAAAAAAGTGTTTTTCAATATAAATCCAACAATACTTCTTACAACAATACTTATTACATATAATATAATAAATCAAGATTTTGTTGTTCAATTTTTCCGTCAAAGTTGCGCCTTATTTATCGAAATGGGGTAGTATAAAACTGTGGTTAATTAAGTGAAATTAAGTCTGGACATTAAATCCCAGTATCCATATCGCATACGCCAATAAAAGGTGAGTGATCAACTCTAAAATAAATACGATCGTACTCAATATTGTGCAGGGTTGCGAAAAGTGACTTTGGCACATGAGCACCAGTACTCTCAGTTTTTAAAAACACATTTCTGAGATTCCAAAATATTTGAGCTTAAATCTGCACATACATGTAAATCTTCTAAATGTACTTTAAATTTTTTGGAAGAAAATATGTTGTGTTATGAACTATATAAAAAAGATAAATTTCTGACAAAAATTGTCCCTATAAACAGCCATAATTTTTTATGTAGCTAAAAATATAACATATTTTTTACCGAAACTTCGCACGAGTATTCATGACATATGTAAGTATTCATGGAATAATTTTTATAATTTTTTGATACATAAAAGTACAGTTTTCAAATACTCCAAAAACCGGGAGCACTAGTGTTCATGTGCACCAAAGAATCTTCGTCCCAGCGTTATGCCGAGATAGAAGTTCGTATGGGAGAAAAAAGATAGTTCCAGCTGAGCTGTTTACACTTTGGAAGCATTGGCATATTTTTTCTGTTGGAGCAGAAGTCTAGACTAGGTGACAGATCTATCAACTTTTTGCCATGAAGTCAAAGCATTCCTGTAGTTCACCCTCCCCGAAGGGTATTATGTATGATTGCATTCACACTGTTAAACGATGTGCGCAGATGTCACACGGAACAAAACCTGAGACCATACTTACCAAGTATCTATTGCGATAGGTTTGATTAGAAACAATTTCCAAATTGACCGGCTAAATGATAGACAAAATAACATCTTAAAAACATATCTACAATTTCATCTCGAGAGTCGTTGATTTTTAGTGAATACAATGAGATGCTTATATTCTTTTGAACAATTTGAGTGGTCATACGTCGAAAACAGATTCCGTATGAGAAAGTTATGTTTGTTTAGTCAACACTATGCAAAAATGACTAAACCAAAAACAAAGACTACATAACAAAACATGACTCATTTTCTAGGTTCAATGTAAATAAGATTATTTTTTCTTACATAGATTTGTCATATCTCTTCCTATGTAGAATATAACCTTGAGCTATTCAATATTCAAACGCGGAGAATTGGAGATTTAAGAGATTTCTTGATTTTTGAAAGGCACATCATGACATAATCACCTCATTGAGTTGGCATTTCTTTTAATAGCGGTGAAGAGACCAATTAAAAGTAATTTCTGGCAACAAATATCAGCAAGACCCAGTTGTGAACCGACCGAGAGATATTCAAAAGTCTTGATCCATAAAATTACAAATGATTTTTTTAGAAAGGTGAAGCTTTGCCATTGAGTTGGCATTATTGGTATATTTGTAGGTTCTACTTACAATCAAATATGTTCCTATTTTTATTGTATAATTGATTGTGTTTTAATCATATATATCATTAATGTCTTCGGACTATTTTGTTATTTCCATCATATTTTTAGAATTCACCCTACCTCAAATTATTTCCGTCATTCGCCACTTTGTCCACCGAAGCGGTTCCTTATGTGCAAGTAACTTTCTGTTTGTTATTAAAGAAAATAGGTGCAATAGAAGTTGTGAGGTAGGAGCTAAAGACTTATATTTCAAGTAATCACGGTTTGATCTTCTGAACTATGCACTTGTGACCATCATATGACCTAGATAAACCAACTGCTCCGGATAGAGGAAATTATGTAATCATCATTTTTCAAATATTTCAAGTAATCATGGTTTGATCTTCTGAACCATGCACGTGTGAGTTGTGACCATCATCTGACCTGGATAAACCGATTTCTCTAGATAGAGGAAATTATGTAATCATCATTCGAAATTTGAATCATGATGCTTCTGAAGGATGGCAAAACAATGTGAAAGGTTCACACAACAACACTAATTAACAATCATCATAGGCTTCATGAAACCAGGAGTCATCTAAAAAAGTTGAATGCAAAAGAGAAGATACTATCACATAGTTGCCCTCATATAGAAGACAAATCCACGTAAACAAAATTCAGACATATGCTTGTATACTTTAGTTTAATCCTTGCCCATATAGCAAAATAATAAAAACAAAAAAGGAAAAGATACAAAACGAAAGAACATGATGACAAGAACAATATGATATTTCCATAAATCCATTTCTATACTTCTCAAAGATTATCTTGAGCAACTCACATTGCACCTTTTTATAGAAAATAAATTGTCATGATGCAATATAACCCCGTGAGTAAAAAAATCAAAATTCTGAAGTTGGGTGACCTAAGATTATGATGTGGCTCTTAGTTCTAGGTGCATCACCCGAAGGTCTGTCTAAATTTACGCACCTTGGTGTGATGGTGATATCATCATCCTCCTTCACCTGTGTTCTCGTAGTAAGAAATATGTTCTAGAAGAGAACACTAGTGAAGGAGCAAGATGGCATCAACATCACAACGCGAGAGGCGAGAGCTGAAGGATACCCTAAGGTGGGAGGAAGGGGGAGATGAGCCTATGGTATGCATGAGAAAGTTGGGCTAGAGGTGTCATATATAGAGAAGGTGCATAGCGTCTAGTACGCAGAACACAAGGAGGAATCGGGCAAGGGTGAGGCACAAAGCGCTACTCTCACATCAGATTGTCAAATGGCATGGTTGGTTCACTAAATCTTTCTCTCCTTTACAACACTATCAATACAATTATGGTGATCTTTTAAAAAAAGATAATTATGGTAAATATCTACTGCATTTAATTTAATCCAATGGACTGGCGAAGGACCCGACAGACCGAGTAGTGCGTCCACCCTACCTCGATTTGGGGGGGGGGGGGGGGGTTATATGTATGAATCGTTGATGACGCTCGGTTTCATTCATGTTCGGCCTCACATTGGGTGGCTCTTGGCACAGTAAGATACAACCTTACACGGAGTCATAGGCAAAAAAAAATATTTCTAGTCCAATCAAATGCATGCATTAGCCAAAAATCTTTAAATGTAGATAGAGACAATGCATTGTAGAGTTTGTTTCTTAAAACATATCACTATCTAGGATAACGTGCTAAGATACAATACATTATGAAAGGCCTTCGTGGATTCCTATAGTTTTACCGGCTTGTTTGTAACGTAACTCAGAGTAAAAACATCATGCCGTCAATGTGACCCTGCCCAACAAGCGATATGAACCTCTTGGATGACCTGAGCATGCGGCACAAATGATGAATCACGTCAGGATTGCAGTTCAGGTTAGATCGGTAGGCTAACCCAACAAAATGGGATAGGATTCTCATAAAAATCGTGCTAGGACATGTAAAACCTTAGCTATTAAACAGTACGTGAAGCTTTAGCTTTAAATTTAGAGTGAGAGTGAGAGTGAGAGTGGGAGTGGGAGTGCACGGGGAGAAAAAGTCCCCGGCACCAATATTTCCAAGAATACACGCTACTTTATATTTCTGCCACCGTAACTAAATATTTTATAGTAAATTTGGTGGCACCCAAGTTCAAATATACATCGGAGTAGGTAACAGATGACCTGGTTTATTAAGGTCTTCCTTGATCCAGCGGTGCACCTAGCAGCGACGGAGGGTGTGCGCCATTGGCTTTTCTGGCGGATCTCCCATGGTGCGGCTGGTATTTGTGTTAGTTGGTGTGGTTGTAAGTCCAACTCTTCTGGTCTATGGTTTTCATCTTTACCGAGGGTTGTTGTTCTGGTGTGTTGGTATTTTGGGACGTTGGGGGAAGTCATCATTGTACATAGTTGGTGTCTTTAGGGTGGAAGTGAGAGCATCCCATTACATTTCATCAACTACTATCAATGATAAATATCGGATATCCTAAAACTAAATCCATAACCATGGGGAACACTTAGCATTGGTGCCCCCGGCGAAATGCTACCTTAGGACGGTCGGTTCTGGTTGCGAGGGGTGCATAGGACAGTATGCCTATGGTGCACCCATCTCAGATTTCACCCATACAAACATACTACAAGAACATTATAAATTCTAATTATATTTTACATCTATGCGATTGGTGAATTAGCAACTCCTGGACGTTGCGCGGACGCACAAATTGTCCGCTCGCGTCTGGCATGCCCGAATGATGATGCTTCGCATGGCGCACGGCCATCGCGTATATCTGCGCGCTATAGTCGAGTCATTCGAGACACTAAAGGACAACGCCAACGCAAGCCTGCGGCAGTGCTTGATAGGACACAGCCGAGGAGCAATCATTTCGTGGCTGCTTTGTATAGTTTTGTATAGTTTTTATGCTTTTAAATATACTACTTCATGTTTTTAAATACCACCTGCGAGGAATCATCATTGTAGATAGTTGGTGCCTTGCAGGTGGAACTGATTCAATAGAAAATTCCTAAAATCAAACGATCTGTCCCAGCTAATACATTTCGTGGTACTTTCGATTCATAATCCTTAATAATTCACAATTTTGCAAAACATATTTCTTGTGTAATTCTGAAAATATGGCTCACACCAATCAGAACTTTCTTCACACAATTCAACCACTAATTCGATACACATCAACAACCGAACGTGTGACCGAGTACGGAGGTGCTGCCCGTTCGTGGCGCCGGAACCGATCGTGATCAAGATCTTCTACGCTTTTGCAAGCGGCAAGTGAACGTCTACCGCAGCAACAAGAGCCTCCTCTTGTAGGCTTTGGAATCTCTTCAAGGATGAGTCTCGACTATCCCCTCGTTGCTACCGTCTTCTAAATTGCATCTTGGCTTGGATTGCGTGTTCGCCGTAGGAAAATTTTTGTTTTCTATGCTACGTTAACTTTTGATACTCTTCTATTCAGAATTTACATTCACAAGTCATTGACGACGATAACAAACATAGAAATTTGTAGGAGCTCGTCCAACTCAGATTGCAACAACAAAATTCATTTCCAAATGCTCAAAAAAATATCTTCAGTAACTCCAATTGCACCTCAATAACAATATAATATAACCAGGCTAGTAAACATTAAAAATTTCTTTCCGGTTTAGATAGGGATTAATAACATGGAGCAGTGCTATTTGAGAAAACAGCTTAACACTCATGACTTTCAGTATCCTAAATTCCAGTCTACACAAGTGCCACGAGGGATTTTTCTGCCATGACTAGAATGTATAGCATAATTCCCCCACAAATACAAGGCACACTAAATACGTATGTCCATCGATATATTGTAACAACCTACATGAATTGCAGTATCATAAATTACATGGCCATCTTGATACTTTCATCTTCAGAGTCAGATACAAGAGTATGTCAATCATCAGACATCTACCGAGGCAGACAATAAGAGTGGAGCGACATATTCGAATTCATCATCCTCATAAAAGAATTCATCCTCACAAAAATTTCTATGTTGTATCCTGTAGTGGTTGAACCAGCAAAGTTCACAGTTTTGAAAAATGAACTGATAATTCCAAAGAAGAAATAATACAAGCAAAAATACATTCAGAGTCAGATCCTGAAGTATGTCAATCAGCACAGATCCACCAAAGCAGACCATAAGACTGGGGCGACAAATTTGAAATCATCATCCTCAATGTTTATATCTTAAAAAGCAGCAAGCTATAATATCTAAGCCTAGTTGTGCAACAACAATATTGTAATTCATTTAGAAGACTAATTATATAGCACACTACCAGGAAAGGTCGTCAGCTAGGAGCGAAAGACTATTTTGTTCAAGTAATCACATTTTGATCATCTGAACTATGCACTTGTAATCATCAGCCGACCTTGCAAAATACGAAATCTTTATTAGTTCAGACAACATCAGACATGGTTTGACCTCATCACAAAATATGACTTCCACATAAAGAAAATTGAGACATATGCTTGTCTATTTATTTGGTCTAATCACCGGTCATAGGATAAACAAATATTGGAAAAATGAAATTAATGCAATGAGGACTCGGAATATGGGTGGTGATATAGCAGGATGGTCGGCAAGGCAAATAAATGCCAGTTACGACGAACGAGACCAAATATCAATCTTCACAGTCCAAACCAATACCGTAGCAGCAATTCTACAATCACACGAAAAACAAAAAATAATGAGAACATTAACTGTATGATTCTCTGAAGGAACTTTTGCTGTTGAGGTCGTCAGATAGGAGCGAAAGACTATTTTTGTTCAAGTAATCACGATTTGATCATATGAACTATGCACTTGTGATCATCATCCGACCATGGCTTGTAGAACATTTAAAAGGAAAGATGAGCAATATGTAAGCAAAAAACGGAAAAAATAATTCGAGGAATCGTGAAGCCTCAGAAGGAAGGCAGTAGGTTATGTAATCATTAGTGATTTCATTGAGAAAGGTTCACACTAATCATCATCAGCTTCACAAAACCATCAAAGATTAATGAAAACGAAAAAATAGATTTTATTTCGTAGTAGGCCTCATAGAGAAGATTAGATTGATCCACATGAAGAAAATTCGGACATATGCTTGTCTATAATTTTGTTTAATCCTCGGCCACGAACAAACAGCAAGAATTAAAAAAAACAAATCACGAAATCGCCAAGAACAGGTAGATCTGGATGTGGATGTGGGGAAAAGATTTTTGATCGAGAAGAGGACTCAGAATATGGGTGGTGATATAGCAGAATGGTCGGCAAGGCAAATTCATGCCATTACGACGAACGAGACCAAATATCAATCGTCACCGTCCTCAAACCAAGATGCAAAAACCAATTTGATCCACAAAACTAGAGCGAGAAAGAGCGAAATCGAAACCCACGGAGAGTGGTAGGAGTAGAAGGATCTATGCTGAGATGGGATGGGAGGTGGCGGCGTGGATGAAGAAGACTTCTCCGGCTGGTGGTTATATAGGGGGGCCTCAAGGATTAGGGTTTTACAGGGGCGGCGGCTCTCTTCGTGTGTTTGTGGACATGGGCCGTGAGACGTTGGATGCATCTGATCTGGTCTACTCGGCCCATAGTCAGAAATCACAGAACCTATCTTTACTCACCTAACGGGCCCGCACTTGGCCTGTTTCAGTACTTCATTTTTAATCCTCTAGAACACTTCACTTTTGGAACTTTTTCTGGCACAAATCAGAAATCACACAACCTACCTTTACTCACGATATCTTGTCAATTAAGCCGAATCCAGTGATCTATGGCACAAATGTGTGATCTCTCTATATATACCAAAGGTCTGAACTCCGAAGAACACCATGCAGATGCAATGAGTGGCTCATGAAGAGACCTGTTATTTGGTGTTTGTCTTGTTGATTTCGTATCCGCATCACTCCAGTTTGACATGTTTTGAATATGGGTTCAGAAATGTTACAGTACGATCGGAATGAGCGGTATTAGGAAAACAATTTGGCCTATCATGGTTCTTTACCATGCTTCGTTGATGGGTTGTTGAATTACCTATTGAGAGCTTTTGTCAAAGCCAAACATCTTGGTATTTCTTCTCATTTTCTAGTTCTAACATTTCCGTTAGTCTAGTCAATGAGCCTATCAAGCTGATGCATGTTTGGGAAGTAGGCTGTCAAGCTCATGCCATCTCAGAGGGCACAACATTTCAATTGGCTTCATTGCAAGGGTTGCCTAAGCCCACCCAATTCTTGCCCGATGTTGTTCATTCAAGCCAAGGCCAACACAACCTCACAGCCCTTGCAAAATAAGTCAGCGTTGAGGGCGCCAAGACCACCAAGACTGTTGGGCCTACACATGAAGTCCCAATTCACCTTGCATTCGCCACCGGAGACCTCTTCTATACCGCCACTACCATCACCTTGGGAGACGGTGAAAGACCCCCTTTTGGGAGAAGCCTAAAGACACTGCCCCGTTAATCTAAAAAAAAATTGTACGAGGAAGAAGTGGTGTGTGAAGAAAGGCCTTCGCAACAACGAATGGATCTCAAAGATTAATATGGAAGCGGATATCTCTCTCGAGCACATTCGCTAATGCATCTCCCTTTGGATGCAACTTAGAACCATCAACCTTCTTGAGGGAGTCCCGGGTGGTCTATCTTGAAACCTCACCGATGACGGTCAATACTCCTCCAAATCCGCTTACAAAGGTCAATTCTATGGGGCAACCGCATCGCCCGTTGCCACTAAGTTTTGGAAGATTTGGGCAACTCCCAAAGTGATGTTCTTTTTTTGCGGGTAAAGAAAGTGATGTTCTTTACATGGCTTGCCATCCAAAATATGCTTTGGACCACCCACCGCTTGGAAAAAAGAGCGTGGCAAAATTGTGAGGTTTGCCCGGTTTGCAATGGAGTCCGGGAATCACCTTTTTGTCAATTGCCACTTCACCATTCGTCTTCGGGGACTTGTCAAGGATTGGCTTGGGCTTCACTCTATTGACCTACAACCTTGTCCAACGATCTCAATGCACCAATGGTGAGAATCTATGACTAACCTTAAGAATTTGGCCTTCACCACTCTAATCATCTCTTGTGAAATTTGGAACGGGAGAAATGTGCAAGTCTTCAAGAACAAGCAAGCTCCTCCTACGGGCATACTTGCAAAGATCAAGAGGGAGGCAAACATTTGGGTGTTGGCGGGCGCTGAGTAACTTGGTGCTTGAGGCTTTTGCAAGTTGTAATCGTTTCTAGTTCCTTGTAATACTTCTATCTTAATTAATGGAAAAGGGCAAATATTTTGCTCTCCTTTCAAAAATAAAATATTGGCTTTAGAGGTTGGATAAATTGTTCATTCAAATCAATCATTTATGATAAATTATGACTACTACCTTTTTTCTAGAGAAGTTCTAATACACGGTTTTTCACAGGCCACATTTAAAAAAAAAAACTAAAAATGGGAGCTCGAATTAATCAGGGCACTATGCCTTCGATTTTTCACTCCTCAGTGATCAGCTCAGTGTCACTATGAAACTGCAACCATGCGAAGTTTAGGCATGAAGAGAACCATCCACATGGTCATGTAGCACAAAAGATTACAATGATTACAAGCAACACACTGAATCTTTGAATGGTGGATTAGAAGAATAAGAGAACAAAATAATGCTGAAATTTCAAGCAAGACACCGAGGGAACATTAGTTTGTCCAAGAATTCAACATAACGCACCTCAAACATTTTCTTTGCAGTAACGCCTCGGACATAGTTGATACCAAAAGCAAGTGGCACTCAGAAAGCAAGAAGAAAACTAAACAATGCTGTAGTAAGAAAATTACAAATATAACTACGAAGCATATGAGGTGTTACAAGGAACAAGCCATTCTACAAATTTCATCAGATCAGCAACACGTGTCATCACCTACTTCTACTTAATTACATATCCCTGTGATCCTCGAGCCTGACAAGTTGCTAATACATTGCGCTCAGGATCTTGTTCGCCGCACTTGTATAGTCTGTGTGAAACTTTTACTTGTTATAGATGACCAGGTACGCAGGGAGTTTGTCTCAGCTTCTGCTCGCTCCTCCGCGGTCTGTGTGGATTGTATGAGGATCCAGGGTTGACAAAATCTGGGGCATGGACATACCACCAGATACAACAATCTCTGCAAAACAGTGCATATATGTTGCATCATTCCACATTTTCAAGTAGATAATCAAATAAGATACCTAGAGGAGAGTTCGTGACTTACCAATGCCTTCACGCACAGAAAGATTTGGCCTGATGACATCCTTTGAGTTCACCATGAAGATGTCACCAATATAAAGATGGTTGGTCGGGACATAGACACAGTAAAGTTCCTCTTGACCAGCATAGCTCTGTTACAACATAATGATGGGACCGATATTCAGACAGGGTAAAACTATATGGTAATCAGAAGAAATAACAGAAAGGTTAAAATAAAATCATATGTCGTCATTTGGGTATTTTGTAAGTATTCTTTCTATCCTGCACATGGTGAACCAGTTATTTTTTAATTATTTCACCCAACAGTACAATTGAATTTCAACCTTCAACCATGCAAGTACTCAAACCATGACAAAGACTGCAAGGTAGCATGATTATAATATAATAGATAAAATAAAACCATATGCCAACACTTTGAGTACTTTACAAGTAGTGATTAATGTCCAACACATTGTACAACAAATTTCATATTTCACCCGATAATCAGTACAATAATTCCATCGCTCCACCGCGCAAGGATTCAAGCCAGTGACTATGATCAAAGGGTAGCATAACTACAGCATGTGCAAAAAATAAATAGCATTAAGCATAAAAGATGTTAGCCTTGCACACCTGGAGAGAGACTGATGAGGTGATGAATCCAAATGCATATTCTCCAACACGAGGATGTCTTATGATGACTGCTTCCTTGAATGCCTGTTTGTTCTGATCTGTACAAACAACAATTCAATAAGAACCCAAGTGACTTTACAAGTTGAATATATGGATAACTGTGAATTTACCTGGTGATATTGCGGCACTTATTTGCTTGGATGCATTGTAGATATGGCGCACAAGTGGCATGCGCTTAATGATCCATTCACCAAGGCCGAGGACAGATGCTCCAACCCAAGATGACATGAAGACTCCAACGAAAAATATGAACGTAACAGAGGTGATGAAGCCAAGACCTGCAGATTCAAAATAGTAGAAATATTATTGATTTCAACCACCAAATTTCAAGCAAAGTTCCTCACATCTTGACAGAAATTTAAAAATCTAATGCCACGGGATAAACTATAACTTCAAATAAGTATGCACCAAAAGGTTCAGCATATAAATTATGCAGACTATCTTATATGCAACAACATAATAGTGCAGCATAATATATAGATAATAACGCTACAGGATCAAGCCCCAATCTGGTCACCAATGAAGGAAGAAATTACAACATAATGGCGGACCATTCAAGAATTTGATATTTCTATAAAAAACAAATTGGAATAGTTTACATACCAAAAATATTGATTCCCAGTTGTGCATAGATTGGAGAGAAGAATCCATCAACAAAATGAATGAACCACCAGGTGAAGTAGAATGTTATCGCTATTGGGAAGAGAATTACACTGGCAGCGTCCCAGAAAAGAAAGGACGACAAAACAGTATCAGTGCATGTATGAAAAAAAGGTTTTGATATAAGATAGTTGCCAAATAATTCCACATGAGCATCGAGCGTGAAAAATCCTCAGGTGCAGGACAGGTGGTAATGGCTGGTAGGCTACTTGGTTATTGCAGAATAAACAATGCAACTTTGAGTGAGATTTATTATGTTCAAGCAGTATTTGGGATGCCTGAATTGGTGCCTTTAAACAATGCCAGACTTCAGAAAAAAGAAGGAAAATATATTTTTCAGGACAACTGGACTAGATAACAATGGGGAACATGATTGTCTGAATGCAGAAGTTAACTGAAAATAGGATTCCGAAATTCAGTGTTAATAGTAGCTTCTCGGCTAAGCAACTGGCAGTCATGCTATTGGAAAAATATGGTACAGGTACTTGGTAACATATTTCCTCTGGATCCATGCTCTATTATAGTTCTTGGATAAACACAGATGGAGATATCAGGACAGTGAAAATTTGTAAGAAAAAATGTATAATTAAGTATGAAACATGGCCTGGAATAAAAGAATAAACATCGCACTGACCACTGAGACGCTATCTGTACTAACTAGCTACACTCCTAGCAGCCTTATGACATACCCTGCCTAAATTGTTTCTTACAGCACAAAAGAGCACTCAAAGTGAATGCTGTGGCAGTTCATACAGCTCTACCATCCGTTAATTTGACCATTTTAGTGCACACCATTGTTCCTCAACTCATACTGCAATTAAAGGTTTATTTTAGTGGAAAGACTTACCATCCAGTCATGAATTTCTTTGAGGCCCAGCTGCGGACCACCTTATGGAAAGCCTGTATTGCAGAAAAGAGGACGGAAAATCAATTCTAGGTTGTTCAAACATCCAACCTGATAAATACAAAGACAGCTACCAAATCTCAAGAGCATGCTTTTTGTACAAGGGAAGTATTGAAAAAAGAAAAGCATTAAGGAACAAAAGAAGAGCAGCAGTCTACTTTCATCTTTTCCAAATAATGATTGGCTTGAATTTTCTGCAAGCACCCTAGGCCAATTAAGAATGAAATCAGGTTCGAAAACGAGAAAACATCTATGCGTTGAATGTTTGGAGATTGTTACATTTCTTCTCAAGTTTCATTTCCTAAGGACATAGAAATATTGAACTCAAATGCACAAATAAGTAAGGTCGCCACTGAATTAATCAACCCAGAGTAGACGTCAGCGCATCAAACGACTCGTCTAACATCAACATCACAAGGCCTAAGAACTGCAAAAACGTTGGCATAAACTGCTTGCCCGAACCGACTCTTCCCACAATCAAGCAAATTCTGCAATAAACTGGGAGTGCTACGGAAAGAGCAACATAACCGCATAGTAATTTCAAATCAGCCTAACAAGAGAACCAAAACTGTAGCAGAGAAAACCCTAAGGGGAACAATAACAGGGAGACGAGAAGCGCGAACCTCGCGGCCGGAGGAGGAGAGCGCGGCGGAGGCGGAGGACGAGGCGGTCCTGTCCACGTCGTCGTCGCCGGTGGGCGAGACGCCGCTGCCGCTGCCGCCGGAGACGGGGATGAGGAGCTCCAGGTCGCGGTCGCGGCCGCCCATGGGGCTGAGGCTCCGCGCGGACTTGTCGTCGCCCATCATCGGAGGCGCGCGGCGAGGTTTCCCTGCCGGCCGGCTCGGGTCGTCGCGGCCGACCGACCGATCGCCGTGGAATTGGGGGCACGGGCTCGGCACGGGAGAGAGAGAGAGGGAGGGAGACGAGACTTTTTCTTGTTGTTTTCTTTTCGCGTGTCCTTTCCTTTTCGTGTTTAATTCCGTTACCAGCTGTGAGCTGGCGAGCCGCTCGACGCCCCACGTACGTGTGAGATGAGGTGGCGTGGATTAGGGGTTTCTTATCCTGACGGTGTGTACTGTCTTTGTTTATGTTCTTCCTGAGAAGTGAGAACTCATCGCTCTTGCTTGTTGCTTATTGTTATGTTTGTGCTTGATCGATTTTTCTTACACGCAGTTATGCGTTTAAAGTTGTACGCCGGTAACTCCAAGTCTTCAACATTGTGAAATATAATTGTCTGCGTAAAAGTTTCAGATAAAGCCCTTTTGTCTAAAATCGAGAGGCTCCCAAAGTCCTTAGTACTCCGTATATGAGAGAACATGAAATATGATGTGCTTGTCAACATCCAAGAGGAATCTTAATTACTTCTTTCTACTCCCTCTCCCACAGTTTATTAGGCGTGCGTATATCCCTAGCTAGGTCGCAAATTTAATCAAGTTAGCATTAGTTATATGTTATAAAAATTATATCATTAGAAAATTTAGATGTTCTAATTTTTAGTAATATAATTTTTACGTTATATAATTTAAATTATATAGATCAAATTGACGACCTAGAGATATGGGGAAGACTAGTAAACTGAGATGGAGGGAGTATCCATAATAAACATCATGAATTTTTTTCAGATTTAAACTAAACCACGATCCTTGTTATGATTGGAGGAAGTATTCACATGCGTGGTACTCCATAAGATTTTACTTTGTACTAAATCATGTGGTACTACACACCATGTACATGATAAATTGAAACAATGGCTACACGGAATAATTTAGTGCAATGAGTAAAACCGCACCTACTCACCTATCATCGTTTTTCCTCTCTATATGAGAGATGTGACATAACCCATATAGCTAAGCAAACAGATATGCACGATTTTTCTTTGTCTCTTCATCTAGACCTCATATCTTTAGCCGACAAAAATCATCTTGGGGCTGATAACTTGGTGTGGTTGTGCCTTAGGAATGAGCGACATTAGGAAAAGTAATTGAGCATTGGAAGGAGCGTCCAGTCCACAACCGGATTATGTCGCCACAAGGCACTTCACTCCTGGGGACTATGGTAGGATGTGGTTCATCTTAGCACCATACTAGTGTTCACGTCGTCTGGTTCTAGAATGCCACCAACGTACTCAGTCGTAGCACCAAAAGCTTCACAAGAGAAACACATTCATATATTTTCTTGAGATGGAACACATGACATAGTGGAAAAAAAGATGTTGCGTACTCTCTCGATTGATGGAAGTCGTATTTCTAAAACTAGAATGATATTTTTCGCAAAAGGTCCATCGATCTATTCATAATCATCAACAACGGTACAAGAGAACCTACAAGTAATAAAAATTACAAAGTTGCGGAAAATAAACCGATATAATCTAGCTAGCAATCTCTCTCCTCCCGTGAAAGAAACAAACACGGCGGCTAGGGTGCAAACCCTAGCACCCGCCGCCATCTGCCTCCCTTCGCCGTCTAGCTATGGTCGGGAATCAACGGGTTCCCGCCTCCTCTGCTAGCCACTTCGGCGGCGGTAAGGGGTGGGGACCTCGGACCTGCGCCCGGTGCTATAGAAGGGTCCATAAAGTTAGAGTTTGGTCAACCGACATCGTCGTTATGGTGGCGTTGTGTGGGACAAGAATAATGCATACCCGCCTCCTCATCAACCTTATCGGCTCTTTCCCTCAAAAAAGTAATAAAAATTACAAATAGGGCCTTCGGCCACCTATCGACAACTACAAGCACTCGAGCGTGCCTTTCGCCTCTCCCTCACTAGAGTCGAGCAAAGCTTGTCGTTGTAGATCATCTATTAGTAGACAAACGGAAAGTCGTCGTGCTAAGGCTCCAAAGAACCAACACATGAGAGCAGCAACCATCGCTGATGAAGAGAACCGTAGATCAGAAGAAACACTAACCAAAACTAGCAAGATCCACCGGAGATACACCTCCACACGCCCTGCGAAGACGCAAGACACTTCTAGGACATGGGCCAGATGGGGAGGACTTCACTCCATCTTTAGGGAGTCTCTACCACCATGCCTTCTTGAGTAGGACACAAACTCTATCCAAACTAAAAAAGCATCAAGAACCAGATCCATATCGCCGACAAGGACCGTGAACCGCCCTACCTCCATGGCCCTAAGGCCACAGGAGGTGAGGCACATCGGCAGCGACACTGATGGGAGGCAGGAAACCCTTTGTCCTGAGAGGTGGAAACGAAGGGGTACATGTGACTAGCTGATTAAAATAAAATGACATATATCATGGATTCAAGGCGGCACGTGGCTAGTCTCATGTTGAGAGGCGGGTGATGTTGATTTTCTCAAGATATTGGGGTTGTGGCTACTCTAGGGGGCGAGACCTACCAACTAGCCGTGGTGCAATTGTTGATCATGTGCGTGCATAGGACATGAGGATGACAATGTAGCATGCATGGGGAACCAATAATCATGTGGACCATCATTGATGACTTGTCAGAATCTAGTTATCGTCTTCTAATCAACTTCAACCTCACCATTACATGGACCTATTGGATCATGTGGTCAACGCTCCAAATGGCTTCCCGATATTCTCGCCCTTGGCCGCCTTGGGTAGACCTGCAGCATCTAAGTCCATGTGGCACAGTTGTATGTTATGAACTTCAGCTTAGTCTCGACGGTGAGGGTCTTCTTGTGGTTGACGTCGGTCACGGTGCCTAGCCAAAAATACTTGCCCAATATATGTTATCGGCGATGATGATGCACTTAAGGCATCGTCATGGGTCTATGTCCCCTACCTTAGACTCTAGGTGAAAATTTTTGGTCCAGTTTGCCGTACCGGTGGTGACAATGTTATGGTGGTGTTGCCTATTTTGTGGCATAGTCCCACGAGCCTTTGTTCATCAATTGGTTGGTTTGTTCAAGGCAGTGATGTTTCTCTTGGCTTTAGGTGCTAGTGATTCTCATAGTCTCCTTTATACTTGGCTTCCCAAATCGGAACTCCTGGTGAGTTATGACCTCCAAGAAGGTAACGAAGACACTTTTCAGCGACGGGCATATGGTATCAGGATGACATGAGACCTTTTTGAGTGGATGATACGTCTCCAACGTATCGATAATTTCTTATGTTCCATGCTACTTTATTGATGATACCTACATGTTTTATGCACATTATATGTCATATTTATGCATTTTCTGGAACTAACCTATTAACAAGATGCCGAAGAGCCAGTTGCTGTTTTCTTTTTGGTTTCAGAAATCCTAGTAAGGAAATATTCTCGAATTGGACGAAACGCCCGGGTCCTATTTTTGCACGAAGCTTCCGAAGACCGAAGAGATAACGAAGTGGGGCCACGAGGCAGCCAGGGCATAGGGCGGCGGCCCAAGCCCGGCCGCGCCGGCCTACCCCGCCCTCGTGTGGCCCCCGCGTTGACCTTCCGCCTACTTAAAGCCTCCGTCGCGAAACCCGCACGAGAGCCACGATACGGAAAACCTTCCAGACGCGCCGCCGCGAATCCCATCTCGGGGATTCAGATCGCCTCCGGCACCGCCGGAGAGGGGATTCATCTCCCGGAGGACTCTACACCGCCATGGTCGCCCGGAGTGATGAGTGAGTAGTTCACCCCTGGACCATGGGTCCATAGCGTAGCTAGATGGTCGTCTTCTCCTTGTTGTGCTTCATTGTTGGATCTTGTGAGCTGCCTAACATGATCAAGATCATCTATATGTAATTCTATATGTTGTGTTTGTCGGGATCCGATGGATAGAGAGTACTATGATTATGGTGATTATCAATCTATTGTTTATGTGTTGTTTATGATCTTGCATGCTCTCCGTTATTAGTATAGGCTCTGGCCAAGTTTGTACTCTTAACTCCAAGAGGGAGTATTTATGCTCGATAGTGGGTTCATGCCTCCATTGAATCTGGGACAGTGACAAAAGTTCTAAGGTTGTGGATGTCTTGCCACTAGGGATAAAACATTGATTCTATGTCTAAGGATGTAGTTGTCGATTACATTACGCACCATACTTAATGCAATTGTCTTGCTTAGCAACTTAATACTGAATGGGGTTCGGATGATAACTGAAGGTGGACTTTTTAGGCATAGATGCGTTGGATGGCGGTCTATGTACTTTGTCGTAATGCCCAATTAAATCTCACTATATTTATCATATCATGTATATGCATTGTTATGCCTTTCTCTATTTGTCAATTGCCCGACTGTAATTTGTTCACCCAACATGCTTTTATCTTATGGGAGAGACACCTCTAGTGAATGTGGACCCCGGTCCTATTCTTTACATAGCATACAATCTGCAATTGTGTTTTGTTTTCTTTGCAAACATCTTCCACTCGATACGTTTAATCCTTTGTTACAAAGCCGGTGAGATTGACAACCTCACTGTTTCGTTGCAAAGTATTTTGGTTTTGTTGTGCAGATTCCACGCTAATCCCTGTTGTTGCGCCGCACATTTCGCGACCATCAACCTTCAACGTGCTTCTTGGCTCCTGGTTCGATTAAACCTTGGTTTCATACGAGGAAACTTGCTTCTATACGCATCATACCTTCCACTTGGGGTTCCCAACGGACGTGTGCATCTACGCGTATCAAGCTAAATTTCTGTTGTCGGGAACCAAGAAAAGCTACACCACAAAGATTTCTAACTCCCACGTCAACTACACGCTATCAAGCTAAATTTCGCGCCGCTGCCGGGAGATCAAGACACGCAAGGGGAGTCTCCACTTCTCAATCTCTTTACTTTGTTTTTGTCTTGCTTTATTTTATTTACTACTTTGTTTGTTGCACCTAAACAAAACACAAAAAAATTAGTTGCTAGTTTTACTTTATTTACTGTCTTGCTCTCTATATCAAAAACACACAAAAAAATTAGTTACTTGCATTTACTTTATCTAGTTTGTTTTATTGCTACTAAAATGAGTAATCCTGAAGTTGAAGTTCGTTCTTTTAAGCAACAAGGTGGAGAAAGTTTTAAAGATGCTTGGTATAGAATTAGTAATGCTCATCAAAGGTGCATTAAGAAACACTCCACCACTATCCTTCTTAGAAACTTTTATGTTGGTTTATCTAGTTGGAATAGGTATGTTCTTGATACTCTTTCGGGAGGTAATTTCCTAGGTACTCCCGCTTTAGAAGCTAGTTGCATCATTGAGAGTCTAGTTGGAATACCACCTGTTAATGAAGTTAAAATTGAAATCACCTGTTAATGAAGTTAAAATTGAAATCTCTATTGAAGATGTTATGAAAAAATTGGAAACCATAGAGAAAAAAATTTCAAGTGTTGAAACTAAATTGGGAATGTTATTTGACAAAACTTATGAACTTGATAAATCCTTAGGAGGAATTGATGAAAGAATTAGTGTCCTAGGAACTTGTGTTGTCCATGATAATCAAACCAATAGGATTGATGAACTTGAAAAAGCTATGGGAACCTTGGGTTCAACCTTTTCTTCTCTCAAGTATAATGAGAAAGCCTATGTGGGAAAGAGCAAAAATTCATGTACGCCTCTAAAGTGCCTAAACAAAAGAATTACTATAGGCCTAAAATTGCTAAAACCCCTAGCACCACCATAGAAAATTTAGATAATGGAGCACCTAAAGCACCCTCTGCAACAAGTTGTGTCTGCATGAAAAATAATAATGTTAATGCTTCTACTCTCGATGTTACTTGATTTGCACTTTCTGCGCCTGAAAGGCGTTAAAGAAAAGCGCTTATGGGAGACAACCCATGTTTTTACCTACAGCATTTTTTTGTTTTGTTGAGTCTTGGAAGTTGTTTACTACTGTAGCAACCTCTCCTTATCATGTTTTTGTGCCAAGTAAAGTTTCTATGTCAAAGTTGATGTTATATTTGGGATCGCTGCGCGAAAAGCATTGTTGTCTGTCACGAATCTGGGCACAGTCTCAGAAAATTCGAAAAATCTGCCAATTTACGAGCGTGATCCTCAGATATGTACGCAACTTCCATTAGTTTTGAGTTTTTCCATTTGAGCAAGTCTGGTGCCAGCTTTAAATTCGTATTTACGGACTGTTCTGTTTTTGACAGATTCTGCCTTTTATTTCGCATTGCCTCTTTTGCTATGTTGGATTTATTTCTTTGATCCACTAATGTCCAGTAGCATTATGCAATGTCCAGAAGTGAAAATAATGTTTGTGTCACCTCTGAATGAGTGAATTATTAATTGTGCACTAACCCTCTAATGAGTTTGCTTGAAGTTTGGTGTGAAGGAAGTTTTCAAGGGTCAAGAGAGGAGAATGATATACTATGATCAAGAGGAGTGAAAGCTCTAAGCTTGGGGATGCCCCGTGGTTCACCCCTGCATATTCTAAGAAGACTCAAGCGTCTAAGCTTGGGGATGCCCAAGGCATCCCCTTCTTCATCGACAACATCATCATGTTCCTCCCTGAAACTATATTTTTATTCAATCACATCTTGTGTTCTTTACTTGGAGCGTCGGTTTGTTTTTGTTTTTGTTTTTTATTTGAATAAGATGGATCCTAGCATTCACTTTGTGGGAGAGAGACACGCTCCGCTGTTGCATATGGACACATGTGTCCTTAGGCTTTACTCATAATGTTCATGGCGAAGTTTCTTCTTCGTTAAATTGTTATATGGTTGGAATTGGAAAATGCTACATGTAGTAATTCTAAAATGTCTTGGATAATGTGATACTTGGCAATTGTTATGCTCATGTTTAAGCTCTTGCATCATATGTTTTGCACCCATTAATGAAGAAATACATAGAGCTTGCTAAAATTTGATTTGCATATTTGGTCTCTCTAAGGTCTAGATAATATCTAGTATTGAGTTTTGAACAACAAGGAAGACGGTGTATAGTCTTATAATGTTTACAATATGTCTTTTATGTGAGTTTTGCTGCACTTGTTCATCCTTGAGTTTGCTTCAAATAACCTTGCTAGCCTAAACCTTGTATCGAGAGGGAATACTTCTCATGCATCCAAAATCCTTGAGCCAACCACTATGCCATTTGTGTCCACCATACCTACCTACTACATGGTATTTCTCCGCCATTCCAAAGTAAATTGCTTGAGTGCTACCTTTAAATTCCATCATTCACCTTTGCAATATATAGCTCATGGGACAAAATAGCCTTAAAAACTATCGTAGTATTGAATATGTACTTATGCACTTTATATTTTATTAAGTTGCTTGTTGTGCGATAACCATGCTTCTGGGAACGCCATCAACTATTGTTGAATATCATGTGAGTTGCTATGCATGTCCGTCTTGTCTGAAGGATCTATCATTTTAGTGGTTGGAGCATGCAAAATTGTTAGAGAAGAACATTGGGCCGCTAACTAAAGCCATGAACCATGGTTGAAGTTTCAGTTTTGGACATATATCCTAATCTCATATGAGAATAATAATTGTTGCTACATGCTTATGCATTTAAGAGGAGTCCATTATCTGTTGTCCATGTTGTCCCGTATGGATGTCTAAGTTGAGAATAATCAAAAGCGAGAAATCCAAAATGCGAGCATTCTCCTTAGACCTTTGCACAGGGCATGGAGGTACCCCTTTGACACTTGGTTGAAACATGGCATGCAAAGATCCGGTAGTCCAAGCTAAGTAGGACGAGGTGCGGACACTATTAGTATACTATGCATGAGGCTTGCAACTTGTAAGATATAATTTACATAACTCATATGCTTTATTACTACCGTTGACAAAATTGTTTCATGTTTTCAAAATAAAAGCTCTAGCACAAATACAAGAATCGATGCTTTCCTCTTTGAAGGACCTTTCTTTTACTTTTATTGTTGAGTCAGTTTACCTATCTCCTTCCACCTTAAGAAGCAAACACTTGTGTGAACTGTGCATTGATTCCTACATACTTGCATATTGCACTTGTTATATTACTTTATGTTGACAATATCCATGAGATATACATGTTATAAGTTGAAAGCAACCGAAACTTCATCTTCCTTTGTGTTGCTTCAACACCTTTACTTTGATTTATTGCTTTATGAGTTAACTCTTATGCAAGACTTATTGATGCTTGTCTTGAAGTACTATTCATGAAAAGTCTTTGCTTTATGATTCATTGTTTACTCATGTCATTACCATTGTTTTGATCGCTGCATTCATTACATATGTTTACAAATAGTATGATCAAGATTATGATGGCATGTCACTTGAAATTATCTTTGTTATCGTTTTACCTGCTCGGGACGAAACTAAGCTTGGGGATGTGATACGTCTCCAACGTATCGATAATTTCTTATGTTCCATGCTACTTTATTGATGATACCTACATGTTTTATGCACATTATATGTCATATTTATGCATTTTGAACTAACCTATTAACAAGATGCCGAAGAGCCATTCTGTTTTCTTTTTGTTTTGAAATCCTAGTAAGAAATATTCTCGGAATTGGACGAAACTTTCGCCCAGGGTCCTATTTTTGCACGAAGCTTCCAAGACCGAAGAGATAACGAAGTGGGGCCACGAGGCAGCCAGGGCATAGGGCGGCGCGCCTGCCTGGCCGCGCCGCCTACCCCGGGCCCTCGTGTGGCCCCCGCGTTGACCTTCCGCCTACTTAAAGCCTCCGTCGCGAAACCCCAGACGAGAGCCACGATACGGAAAACCTTCCAGAGACGCCGCCGCCGCGAATCCCATCTCGGGGGATTCAGAGATCGCCCGCACCCTGCCGGAGAGGGGATTCATCTCCGGAGGACTCTACACCGCCATGGTCGCCTCCGGAGTGATGAGTGAGTAGTTCACCCTGGACCATGGGTCCATAGCAGTAGCTAGATGGTCGTCTTCTCCTTGTTGTGCTTCATTGTTGGATCTTGTGAGCTGCCTAACATGATCAAGATCATCTATATGTAATTCTATATGTTGTGTTTGTCGGGATCCGATGGATAGAGAGTACTATGATTATGGTGATTATCAATCTATTGTTTATGTGTTGTTTATGATCTTGCATGCTCTCCGTTATTAGTATAGGCTCTGGCCAAGTTTGTACTCTTAACTCCAAGAGGGAGTATTTATGCTCGATAGTGGGTTCATGCCTCCATTGAATCGGGACAGTGACAGAAAGTTCTAAGGTTGTGGATGTGTGTTGCCACTAGGCATAAAACATTGATTCTATGTCTAAGGATGTAGTTGTCGATTACATTACGCACCATACTTAATGCAATTGTCTGTTGCTTAGCAACTTAATACTGAATGGGGTTCGGATGATAACCTGAAGGTGGACTTTTTAGGCATAGATGTTGGATGGCGGTCTATGTACTTTGTCGTAATGCCCAATTAAATATCACTATATTTATCATATCATGTATATGCATTGTTATGCCTTTCTCTATTTGTCAATTGCCCGACTGTAATTTGTTCACCCAACATGCTTTTATCTTATGGGAGAGACACCTCTAGTGAACTGTGGACCCGGTCCTATTCTTTACATAGCATACAATCTCTGCAATTGTGTTTTTGTTTTCTTTGCAAACATCTCCTTTGTTACAGCAAGCCGTGAGATTGACAACCTCACTGTTTCGTTGGGGCAAAGTATTTTGGTTTTGTTGTGCAGATTCCACGTTGGCGCCGGAATCCGTTGTTGCGCCGCATCACATTTCGCGACCATCAACCTTCAACGTGCTTCTTGGCTCCTACTGGTTCGATTAAACCTTGGTTTCATACTGAGGGAAACTTGCTTCTATACGCATCATACCTTCCACTTGGGGTTCCCAACGGACGTGTGCATCTACGCGTATCAGTGGACGAGGTCTTTTTTCCACCAATGGATGGCTTGTTTCCACATGAACAGACTGCAATTGATTGTACATTGATCATCGATTGATTGTATCAGGGTATGCCACTGGCTGGAAGCAAAGTTCCTGGCCTTCTCCTCATCGCTCTCCTCGACGATCCCAACGTGACATGCACACGTCAGGGAACATGCATATCCTGATAATGGAGGACTACACCCAACGACGGAGCCACGAAAAACACACAGGGGGGCCGAAAGGTCTAAGATGGAGTTGTATGTAAACAAAATACAGACCCGCCCATGCAGCCAAGGCGGCAATGCCCCCAATAATCGCCTGATTATTTACACCCTCTTCAATTTGGAGCACCTCAATACACCTTCACAGGTACAAAGTGAAAGATATTTCAGTTTTGTCTCCTAATTTGCAGTATACATTTGTGGATCTAGTTTCTTCTTTTTTTAGATTACTGATTCCCCATTTCCTAGATAGGATAAAATTCGTATATAAAATTGATGTCTACGGGTGCTTCTATTCTTGTAGACAGTGTTGGGCCTCCAAGAGCAGAGGTTTGTAGAACAGCAGCAAGTTTCCCTTAAGTGGATTACCCAAGGTTTATCGAACTCAGGGAGGAAGAGGTCAAAGGTATCCCTCTCAAGCAACCTGTAATCACAAAGCAAGAAGTCTCTTGTGTCCCCAACACACCAAATACACTTGTCAGGTGTATAGGTGCACTAGTTCGCGAAGAGATAGTGAAATACAAGTAATATGGATGTATATGAGTGGTAATAGCAATCTGAATAAAATATGGCAGCGAGTAAACATGCACAGAACAGTAAATAAGCGGTGTTTGCAGTATTGGAAACAAGGCCTAGGGATCATACTTTCACTAATGGACACTCTCAACATTGATCGCATAATAAATACTTCTTCTCATATGTGCTACATACACTCTTGTTTGATAATGAACACCATTCGTTACACGAACCCTCAATGCCGGAGTTAACAAGCTCCACAACATTCGATATTCATGTTTAAGTAACCTTAGAGCATAATAGATCATTGCAAAATAAACCAAGAACTAACATAGAGCACGCACTGTCCACATTACACTATGAAGGAGGAATAGATCACATCAATACTATCATAATGACAATTAACTCCACAATCTACGAGAGATCATGATCATAGCATACGACAAGAACCACACGGTGCACGCACTAATCACCTTTACACCATGCAGGAGGAATAGACTACTTTAATAACATCACATGAGTAGCACACAACTAGTAGCGATACAAAGCTCATCATATGGATCTCAATCATGTAAAGCAGCTCATGAGATCATTGTATTGAGTACAGAGAGAGAGATTAACCACATAGCTACGGTAGAGCCCTCAGCCCCGGGTGAATTACTCCCTCCTCATCATGGAGACACGATGGCGGTGAAGATGGCGGTGAAGACGGCGGTGAAGATGACTCCGGGGCAATTCCTCCAGGTGCCGGAACAGAGACTTCGTCCCCGAATTGAGTTTCGCGATGTGCGGCGCCCTGGATGTTTTCCGGAGTTTCGTGAAGAGGTCTCAAGTTTTAGGTCACGAGGGGTCTTATAGGCGAAGAGGCGGCGTCGGAGGGGCACCAGGGCGCCCTCCCCATAGGCCGGCGCGCTGGGGGCACCCGCGCGGCCCCATGGTGGGGGCCCCGGGCCTCCTCTCCGTCCCCTTCGGTGTCCCGGTCCGTCTCGGTGAATTATGATGTTTGGTCTTCGTTTCGTCGAATCCGAGAATATTGCCCGAACAGCCTTTCTGGAACCAAAAACAAGAAAACAGGAACGGCACTTCGGCATCTTGTTAATAGGTTAGTTCCGAAAAATGCATCAAAACGATATAAAGTATGTATAAAACATGTAGGTATTGTCAATAAAGTAGCATGGAACATAAGAAATTATCGATACGTCGGAGACGTATCGCATCCCCAAGCTTAGTTCTGCTCGTCCCGAGCAGTAAAACGATAACAAATATAATTTCTAAAGTGACATGCCATCATAACCTTGATCATACTATTGTAAAGCACATGAGATGAATGCAGAGATTCGAAGCAATGATGAAGATAATGAGTAAACAAATGAATCATATAACAAAGACTTTTCATGAATAATACTTTCAAGACAAGCATCAATAAGTCTTGCATAAGAGTTAACTCATAAGCAATAAATTCTTAGTAGAAAGCTTTGAAACAACACAAGGAAGATATAAGTTTCAGCGGTTGCTTTCAACTTTAACATGTATATCTCGTGGATAATTGTCAACGCAAAGTATAACAAGTGCAATAGGTAAACATGTAAGAATCAATGCACACAATTTACACAAGTGTTTGCTTCTAAGATAGAAAGAATAGGTAAACGATACGTCTCCAACGTATCGATAATTTCTTATGTTCCATGCTACATTATTGATGATATCTACATGTTTTATACACATTATATGTCGTATTTACGCATTTTCTGAACTAACCTATTAACAAGATGCCGAAGTGCCGTTCTGTTTTCTGCTTTTTTTTTTAAATCCTAGTAACGAAATATTCTCGAATTGGACGAAACCAACGCCCGGGTTCCTATTTTTCCACGAAGCTTCCGAACACCGGGGAGACGAAGGGCCACCAGACCATAGGCCGGCGCGGCCGGGGTGGCCCGCGCCCCCTATGGTGTCGCCGCCTCGTCGCCCTCTGCGCCGCCTCTTCGCCTATTTAAAGCCCCTGCATCGAAAACCCTTAGGGAGGAAGCCACGATACGAGAAAAGTTCCAGAGCCGCCGCCATCGCGGGCCAAGATCCGGGGACAGGAGTCTCTGTTCCGGCACGCCGCCGGAGCGGGGAAGTGCCCCCAAGGCTTCTCCATCGACACCGCTGCCATCTCCACCGCCATCTTCATCACCGGCTGCTCATGAGGAGGGAGTAGTTCTCCATCGAGGCTCGGGCTGTACCGGTAGCTATGTGGTTAATCTCTCTCCCATGTACTTCAATACAATGATCTCATGAGCTGCTTTACATGATTGAGATCCATATGATGAGCTTTGTATCGCTACTAGTTATGTGCTACTCATGTGATGTTATTAAAGTAGTCTATTCCTCCCGCATGGTGTAAAGGTGCTAGTGTGTGCACCGTGTGGTTCTTGTCGTAGGCTATGATCATGATCTCTTGTAGATCGTGGAGTTAATTGTCATTATGATAGTATTGATGTGATCTATTCCTCCTTCATAGTGTAATGTGGACAGTGTGTGCGCTATGTTAGTTCTTGGTTTATTTTGCAATGATCTATTATGCTCTAAGGTTACTTAAACATGAATATCGAATGTTGTGGAGCTTGTTAACTCCGGCATTGAGGGTTCGTGTAATCCTACGCAACGAATGATGTTCATTATCAAACAAGAGTGTATGTAGCACATATGAGAAAGAGTTATTTATTATGCGATCAATGTTGAGAGTGTCCACTAGTGAAAGTATGATCCTAGGCCTTGTTCCTAAATACCGAAGTCGCTTGTTTATTTCTGCATGTTTACTTCCCGCAATATTACTACCATCAATGCACGCAGCACTTTTCTGCGCCATACTACTGCTCATACTTATTCATACCACCTGTATTTCACTATCTCTTCGCCGAACTAGTGCACCTATTAGGTGTGTTGGGGACACAAGAGACTTCTTGCTTTGTGGTTGCAGGGTTGCATGAGAGGGATATCTTTGACCTCTTCCTCCCTGAGTTCGATAAACCTTGGGTGATCCACTTAAGGGAAACTTGCTTGTTCTACAAACCTCTGCTCTTGGAGGCCCAACACTGTCTACAAGAATAGAAGCACCCGTAGACATCAAGCACTTTTCTCGCGCCGTTGCCGGGAGGAAAGGTAAAAGGCACTCATACTCCGGTTCCAGGTAACAGTACTTTCTGGCGCCATTGTGTGTGTGCTCGAAGCTATTTCCTTTAGACTCTGCAATTGCGACATTTGGTTTCTTGTTTACACTAGTTAGGCATAATGGACAACAATGAGCTTCTTATTCTATTTCCTGATTTAAGACATGGATGGTTTGATGCGAAAATTAAAAAACCCATGGAACATATTAATATGAATGCTTTGAACACTATTGTTGCTAATGCTATGGAAAATTCTAAGCTTGGGGAAGCTGGCTTTGATGAGCATGATATTTTTAGTCCCCCAAGCATTGAGGAGAAAATTTACTTTGATGATACTTTGCCTCATATTTATGATGATTATAATGATAGTAGTCTTTTGTTACCACCTGTTATGGAGGATAAATTTGATTATGATTACAATATACCTCCTATATTTGATAGCTACTTTGTTGAATTTGCTCCCACTACAATTAATAAGAATGACTATGCTTATGTTGGGAGTAGTAATTATTTTATGCATGAGACTCATGATAAGAATGCTTTATGTGATAGTTATATTGTTGAGTTTGCTCATGTTGCTACTGAAAGTTATTATGAGAGAGGAAAATATGGTTGTAAAAATTTTCATGTTACTAAAACACCTCTCTATGTGCTGAAATTTTTGAAGCTACACTTGTTTTATCTTCCTATGCTTGTTACTTTGCTCTTCATGAACTTGTTTATTTACAAGATTTCTATGCATAGGAAGCATGTTAGACTTAAATGTGTTTTGAATTTGCCTCTTGATGCTCTCTTTTGCTTCAACTACTATTTCTTGCGAGTGCATCATTAAAACTGCTGAGCCCATCTTAATGGCTATAAAGAAAGAACTTCTTGGGAGATAACCCATGTGTTTATTTTACTACAGCAATTTTTGTTTTGTTGAGTCTTGGAAGTTGTTTACTACTGTAGCAACCTCTCCTTATCATGTTTTTGTGCCAAGTAAAGTTTCTATGTCAAAGTTGATGTTATATTTGGGATCGCGCAGAAACAGCATTGCTGTCTGTCACGAATCTGGGCACAGTTCTCTGTAGAAAATTCTAAAAATCTGCCAATTTACGAGCGTGATCCTCAGATATGTACGCAACTTTCATTAGTTTTGAGTTTTTCCATTTGAGCAAGTCTGGTGCCATCTTTAAATTCGTCTTTACGGACTGTTCTGTTTTTGACAGATTCTGCATTTTATTTCGCATTGCCTCTTTTGCTATGTTGGATTTATTTCTTTGATCCATTAATGTCCAGTAGCTTTATGCAATGTCCAGAAGTGAAAAGAATGTTTGTGTCACCTCTGAACATGTGAATTTTTAATTATGCACTAACCCTCTAATGAGTTTGCTTGAAGTTTGGTGTGAAGGAAGTTTTCAAGGATCAATAGAAGAGGGTGATATAATGTGATCGAGAAGAGTGAAAGGTCTAAGCTTGGGGATGCCCCGGTGGTTCATCCCTGCATATTTTAAGAAGACTCAAGCATTAAGCTTGGGGATGCCAAGGCATCCTTCTTCATCGACAACTTATCAGGTTTCTTCTAGTGAAACTATATTTTTATTCGGTCACATCTTATGTACTTTACTTGGTGTCTGTGTGCTTTTATTTTTGTTTTGTTATTTTCATTCTCTGAATAAGTTCATCCTTGTGTGGGAGAGACACGCTCCGCTGGTTCGTATGAACACATGTGTTCTTAGCTCATAATATTCATGGCGAAGTTTCCTCTTCGTTAAATTGTTATATGGTTGGAATTGGAAAATGCTACATGTAGTAATTCTAAAATGTCTTGGATAATGTGATACTTGGCAATTGTTGTGCTCATGTTTAAGCTCTTGCATCATATACTTTGCACCCATTAATGAAGAAATACATAGAGCATGCTAAAATTTGGTTTGCATAATTGGTCTCTCTAAGGTCTAGATAATTTCTAGTATTGAGTTTGAACAACAAGGAAGACGGTGTAGAGTCTTATAATGTTTACAATATGTCTTTTATGTGAGTTTTGCTGCACCGGTTCATCCTTGTGTTTGTTTCAAATAACCTTGCTAGCCTAAACCTTGTATCGAGAGGAATACTTCTCATGCATCCAAATACTTGAGCCAATATTCATGCCATTTGTGTCCACCATACCTACCTACTACATGGTATTTCTTAGCCATTCCAAAGTAAATTGCTTGAGTGCTACCTTTAAACAATTCAAAATTTATCACCTCTGATTTGTGTCAATGTTTTATAGCTCATGAGGAAGTATGTGGTGTTTATCTTTCAATCTTGTTGGGCAACTTTCACCAATGGACTAGTGGCTTCATCCGCTTATCCAATAATTTTGCAAAAAGAGCTGGCAATGGGATTCCCAGTCCCAAATTAATTAACAAAAATAGACACTCCTCCATGGTATGTGATTGTTGGACGGCACCCGAAGGATTCGGTTAGCCATGGCTTGAGAAAGCAAAGGTGGGGAGGAGTGTCATCATAATAAAAACTAAAATAAAAAGGCACTCCTTCATGGTATGAGATTGTTGGCAGCACCCGAGGATTCGTTAGCCATGGTTTGTGAAAGAAAGGTTGGAAGGAGTGCCACCCAAAAATAAAATAAAATGGGAGCCGCTCTTTGAAGGTTTGTCTGGCAAGGGGGTTAGAGTACCCGCTACCATTCGTTGACAACAACAAACACCTCTCAAAACTTTACTTTTATGCTCTCTATATGTTTTCAAAATCAAAGCTCTAGCACAAATATAGCAATCGATGCTTTCCTCTTTGAAGGACCATTCTTTTACTTTTATGTTGAGTCAGTCTACCTATTTCCTCCATCTCAAGAAGCAAACACTTGTGTGAACTGTGCATTGATTCCTACATACTTGCATATTGCACTTATTATATTACTTTGCATTGACAACTATCCATGAGATATACATGTTACAAGTTGAAAGCAACCGCTGAAACTTAATCTTCCTTTGTGTTGCTTCAATACCTTTACTCTAAATTATTGCTTTATGAGTTAACTCTTATGCAAGACTTATTGATGCTTGTCTTGAAGTACTATTCATGAAAAGTCTTTGCTTTATGATTCAGTTGTTTACTCATGTCATTACCATTGTTTTGATCGCTGCATTCATTACATATGTTTACAATAGTATGATCAAGGTTATGATGGCATGTCACTTAAGAAATTATCTTTGTTATCGTTTTACCTCGCCGACGAGCAACTAATGCTGATACGTCTCCAACGTATCGATAATTTCTTATGTTCCATGCTACATTATTGATGATATCTACATGTTTTATACACATTATATGTCGTATTTACGCATTTTGGAACTAACCTATTAACAAGATGCCGAAGTGCCAGTTCCTATTTTCTTGTTTTTGGTTTCGAAATCCTAGTAACGAAATATTCTCGAATTGGACGAAACCAACGCCCAGGTTCCTATTTTTCCACGAAGCTTCCAACACCCGGAAGGACCGAGGGGGCCACGGCCCACTGACCATAGCCGGCGCGGCCGGGGGCCCGCCCCTATGGTGTCGCCGCCTCGTCAGCCCCCTGCGCCGCCTCTTCGCCTATTTAAAGCCCCCGCATCGAAAACCCTTAGGGAGGAAGCCACGATACGAGAAAGTTCCGAGCCGCCGCCATCGCGAAGCCAAGATCCGGGGGACAGAGTCTCCGTTCGCACGCGCCGAGCGGGGAAGTGCCCCGAAGGCTTCTCCATCGACACCGCTGCCATCTCCACCGCCATCTTCATCACCGCTGCTCCCATGAGGAGGGAGTAGTTCTCCATCGAGGCTCGGGCTGTACCGGTAGCTATGTGGTTAATCTCTCTCCCATGTACTTCAATACAATGATCTCATGAGCTGCTTTACATGATTGAGATCCATATGATGAGCTTTGTATCGCTACTAGTTATGTGCTACTCATGTGATGTTATTAAAGTAGTCTATTCCTCCTGCATGGTGTAAAGGTGCTAGTGTGTGCACCGTGTGGTTCTTGTCGTAGGCTATGATCATGATCTCTTGTAGATCGTGGAGTTAATTGTCATTATGATAGTATTGATGTGATCTATTCCTCCTTCATAGTGTAATGTGGACAGGCGCGTGCTATGTTAGTTCTTGGTTTATTTTGCAATGATCTATTATGCTCTAAGGTTACTTAAACATGAATATCGAATGTTGTGGAGCTTGTTAACTCCGGCATTGAGGGTTCGTGTAATCCTACGCAACGAATGATGTTCATTATCAAACAAGAGTGTATGTAGCACATATGAGAAAGAGTTATTTATTATGCGATCAATGTTGAGAGTGTCCACTAGTGAAAGTATGATCCCTAGGCCTTGTTCCTAAATACAAGTCGCTGCTGTTTACTGTTCTACTGCATGTTTACTTCCCAATATTACTACCATCAACGCACACCAAAAGCACTTTTCGCCATACTACTGCTCATACTTATTCATACCACCTGTATTTCACTATCTCTTCGCCGAACTAGTGCACCTATTAGGTGTGTTGGGGACACAAGAGACTTCTTGCTTTGTGGTTGCGGGTTGCATGAGAGGGATATCTTTGACCTCTTCCTCCCGAGTTCGATAAACCTTGGGTGATCCACTTAAGGGAAACTTGTTCTACAAACCTCTGCTCTTGGAGGCCCAACACTGTCTACAAGAATAGAAGCACCCGTAGACATCAACGACTCAACAATAAGGTAAAAGAATGGTCCTTCAAAGAGGAAAGCATCGATTGCTATATTTGTGCTAGAGCTTTGATTTTGAAAACATATAGAGAGCATAAAAGTAAAGTTTTGAGAGGTGTTTGTTGTTGTCAACGAATGGTAAGGGTACTCTAACCCCCTTGCCAGAAAAACCTTCAAAGAGCGGCTCCCATTTTATTTTATTTTTGGGTGGCACTCCTTCCAACCTTTCTTTCACAAACCATGGCTAACCGAATCTCGGGTGCCTGCCAACAATCTCATACCACGAAGGAGTGCCTTTTAATTTTAGTTTTATTATGATGACACTCCTCCCCACCTTTGCTTTCTCAAGCCATGGCTAACCGAATCCTTCAGGTGCCGTCCAACAATCACACACCATGGAGGAGTGTCTATTTTTGTTAATTAATTTGGACTGGGAATCCCATTGCCAGCTCTTTTTGCAAAATTATTGGATAAGCGGATGAAGCCACTAGTCCATTAGTGAAAGTTGCCCAACAAGATTGAAAGATAAACACCACATACTTCCTCATGAGCTATAAAACATTGACACAAATCAGAGGTGATAAATTTTGAATGGTTTAAAGGTAGCACTCAAGCAATTTACTTTGGAATGGCGGAGAAATACCATGTAGTAGGTAGGTATGGTGGACACAAATGGCATGAATATTGGCTCAAGTATTTGGATGCATGAGAAGTATTCCCTCTCGATACAAGGTTTAGGCTAGCAAGGCTATTTGAAGCAAACTCAAGTATGAAATGGTGCAGCAAGACTCACATATAAACATATTGTAAGCATTATAAGACTTTACATCGTCTCCTTGTTGTTCAAACACCTCAACCAAAATATCTAGACTTAGAGAGACCAATCATGCAAACCAAATTTTAACAAGCTCTATGTAATTATTCATTAATGGGTACAAGGTACATGATGCAAGAGCTTAAACGAGATCTATATGAGCACAACAATTGCCAAGTTTCACATTATTCAAGACATTATACCAATTACTACATGTAGCATTTCCCGCTTCCAACCATATAACAATTAACGAAGCAGTTTCAACCTTCGCCATGAAAATTAAAAGCTAAGAACACATGTGTTCATACGAACCAGCGGAGCGTGTCTCTCTCCCAAACAATCATTTATTCAAACAAAAACAAAAACAAAAGCATACAGACGCTCCAAGTAAAGTATATAAGATGTGACAGAATAAAAATATAGTTTCAAGAGAAGGAACCTGATACTTTGTCGATGAAGAAGGGGATGCCTTGGGCATCCCCAAGCTTAGATGCTTGAGTCTTCTTGAAATATGCATGGATGAACCACCGGGCATCCCCAAGCTTAGACTTTTCATTCTTCTTGATCGTAGTATATCATCCTCCTCTCTTGACCCTTGAAAACTTCCTTCACACCAAACTTCAAGCAAACTCATTAGAGGGTTAGTGCATAATCAAAAATTCACATGTTCAGAGGTGACACAAACATTCTTTTCACTTCTGGACATTGCATAAACCTACTGACATTAATGGATCAAAGAAATGAATCCAACATAGCAAAAGAGGCAATGCGAAATAAAAGGCAGAATCTGTCAAAAAGCAGTCCGTAAAGACGAATTTAAAGCTGGCACCAGACTTGCTCAAATGGAAAAACTCAAAACTAATTAAAGTTGCGTACATATCCGAGGATCACGCTCGTAAATTGGCATATTTTTTAGAATTTTCTACAGAAAACTGCCCAGATTCGTGACAAGCAATGCTGTTTCTGCGCGATCCCAAATATAACATCAACTTTGACATAGAAACTTTACTTGGCACAAAAACATGATAAGGAGAGGTTGCTACAGTAGTAAACAACTTCCAAGACACAAATATAAAACAAAGTACTGTAGCAAAATAACACATGGGTTATCTCCCAAGAAGTTCTTTCTTTATAGCCATTAAGATGGGCTCGCAATTTTAATGATGCACTCGAAGAAATAGTATTTGAAGCAAAAGAGAGCTTCAAGAGGCAATTCAAAACACATTTGAGCCTAACATGCTTCCTATGCAAGAATCTTATACACAAATGAATTCATGAAGAGCAAAGTGACAAGCATAAGAGGATAAAACACGAGTAACTTAAAGATTCTCAGCATAAAGAGGGGAAACTTAATATTATTAAGATGCATATGACCATATTTCCCTCTCATAATAACTTTCAGTAGCATCATTGATGAAATCCACAATATACCCGTCACTTAAAACATTCTTATCATGGTTCATATGCATAGAAGTATCATTAATTTTGGCATAAGAAGAGTTATTCTCATTAATAGTAATTGGAGCAAGATTATTATCAAGAATTTGAACATGGTAAACAAGTTGCATATTAAAAGAATTGTTTTTGGCAAGCCCATCATAACTATGACAAGTTTCATAAGGATAATTGTAACATGTGTCATATACATCTCTATAGCAATTATCTAAACCTGAATATGTAATATCATCATTTTCACTAAAAGTAGAAGTCTCAAATATAGGATCTTCAAGCACAGCATCACCAAGCTTAGGGCTTTCAATATCATCGTTTAAGGGGACATGAATAATGCTATCATTATTACTTTCATAATCAGTACCAAAGAGATTTCCAATATCAAAGGTAGTGTGCTCATTCAAATCATGATCGCTAATGTATGTAAAGGGCATAGGAAGATCATCGTATTCAGATTCATTATCACAATAATCATTAGGAGCAACATACTTACGGTTACCTAGCGTTATCTCATTCACGCGGGATACGCCGTTACCTCTTTCTTTTTATTCTCCTTCTTCTTCTTCTTCTTCTTCTTCGTTCTTCTTCTTCTTCTCCTTCTCCTCGTTCCCTTCTTTAGGAGGAAGAGGCTTGAATGGTGGCTTGTCCGCATAACCTGATTTTCTTTTAGAAACAATAGAAGAAACTTGGGAGGATCCCTCCTTTTCATTAATTAATTGAAAACACACAGCGGTCCTATCATATTTTGGCAAGGTGTCATCTTCTAAAATATTCTGTATGTAAGTATTTGTATGGCTATTATCAATGCAATAAGAAAGACAACCATGCAGGACATCATCGATATCAAGATCGTTAATATTTAACAAAGAAATTTTTCTTGATAACTCTTCACACTTCAAAAATAAGGTAAGTTCATCATGCTGATTAGGAATAATTTCATTATCACAATACAAATTTGCAGCACTCATGGGGTTTGAATTATCATTGGAGGAACATTGAAAATTAAAATGACCAACTCTATGGCAAAGTTCACAAATAAAAGGATAGAGGGCACACACTTTTTCTCCAAGATCATCTAGAGCTCTAGACAATTTTCTAGTTTTTTCATTTCTGTGATGGATACAATATTCATCTTCTATTTGATTAATTCCACAAGGTCTATGTACTCCACAAAAATTAACATGCTTATAGGAAATAGCATTCTTAGGAGTTTGAGCACGCTTATTGCAATCATTAACAACAATTTCATTCTTCATGCAAGCGTCTTTAAAAGGTTCATGATACTTATCAAAATTCTTCCTAGGCAATTCAAAATGAGAAGCAAAGGCTTTATAAAGATTTGCAGCAACTTGAGAGTCAAGACCATAAGTAGCACTCATATTTCGAAATTTATCAGGTATCCATAAAAGTTTCAATGCATTCATAATCATAATTTATACGACTCTTTACCTTTGTCGTTCTCCCAATCTTCAGCGTTCTCCTTAATCCGATCAAGAAGGTCCCTTTTAAACTCTTCTTTATTGCTCGTGAATGATCCAGAACAAGTAGTATCCAGCAAGGTCTTATCTTGAAAAGAAAGTCTTGCATAGAAATTATCAATGATGATATTACCTGGAAGCTCATGATTGGGGCATTTGAGCATTAAAGTCTTCAATCTCTCCCATGCTTGGGCAATACTCTCTCCATCATGAGGCCAAAAATTATATATATGGTTTCGATCTTTGTGAATTTCACTTGGAGGATAGAACTTGGAATAAAATAGAGGCACAATATCCTTCCAATCAAGAGAGCGCCCGTCCTTCAATAGTTTATACCAATGCGCCGCTTCACCAGATAGCGATATAACAAATAATTTCTTTCTAACTTCATCCATTGAAATACCCGCACACTTGAATAACCCGCATAATTCATGCAAAAACAATAAATGATTCCTAGGATGGACAGTTCCATCCCCTTCATAGCGTTATCCATAACACGTTCAATAATTTCCATAGGTATTTTATACGGAATACTTTCAGCAGGTGGATTTAAAGTATCGAAGCATCATTAGAGTTATCGCATATGGGAGATAAAGCATTATCGAGCAAAATATTTCTTCCAAAGCGGAGGAGCTAAAAAGATTATTTTTATGTAAACCAGCTTCCCCAAGCTTAGACTTCTTCATAGCATTAGCAGTAATTGCATTCATACTAATAACATTGCTACTATCATGTAAATAAGGTTCCATAGGTTTTTTAATTTTCGCATCAAACCATCCATGTCTTAAATCAGGAAATAGAATAAGAAGCTCTTTGTTGTCCATTATGCCTAACTAGTGTAAACAAGAAACCAAATGTCGCAATTGCGAGTCTAAAGGAAATAGCTTCAACACACACACAATGGCGTAAAAACTGGAACCGAAGTATGAGTGCCTTTTACCTTTCCTCCCAGAACGCGCCATAAAAGTGCTTGATGTCTACGGGTGCTTCTATTCTTGTAGGTGTGTTGGGCCTCCAAGAGCAGAGGTTTGTAGAACAGCAGCAAGTTTCCCTTAAGTGGATTACCCAAGGTTTATCGAACTCGGGAGGAAGAGGTCAAAGGTATCCCTCTCAAGCAACCCTGTAATCACAAAGCAAGAAGTCTCTTGTGTCCCCAACACACCAAATACACTTGTCGGTGTATAGGTGCACTAGTTCGCGAAGAGATAGTGAAATACAAGTAATATGGATGTATATGAGTGGTAATAGCAATCTGAATAAAATATGGCAGCGAGTAAACATGCAACAGTAAATAAGCGGTGTTTGCAGTATTGGAAACAAGGCCTAGGGATCATACTTTCACTAATGGACACTCTCAACATTGATCGCATAATAAATACTTCTTCTCATATGTGCTACATACACTCTTGTTTGATAATGAACATCATTCGTTGCGTTACACGAACCCTCAATGCCGGAGTTAACAAGCTCCACAACATTCGATATTCATGTTTAAGTAACCTTAGAGCATAATAGATCATTGCAAAATAAACCAAGAACTAACATAGAGCACGCACTGTCCACATTACACTATGAAGGAGGAATAGATCACATCAATACTATCATAATGACAATTAACTCCACAATCTACGAGAGATCATGATCATAGCATACGACAAGAACCACACGGTGCACGCACTAATCACCTTTACACCATGCAGGAGGAATAGACTACTTTAATAACATCACATGAGTAGCACACAACTAGTAGCGATACAAAGCTCATCATATGGATCTCAATCATGTAAAGCAGCTCATGAGATCATTGTATTGGAGTACAGAGAGAGAGATTAACCACATAGCTACGGTAGAGCCCTCAGCCCCGGGGTGAATTACTCCCTCCTCATCATGGAGACAATGGCGGTGAAGATGGCGGTGAAGACGGCGGTGAAGATGACTCCGGGGCAATTCCCGTCCCGGGGTGCCGAACAGACTTCGTCCCCGAATTGAGTTTCGCGTGGCGGCGCCCTGGATGTTTTCTGGAGTTTTCGTGAAGAGGTCTCGAAGTTTTAGGTCACGAGGGGTCTTATAGGCGAAGAGGCGGCGTCGAGGGGCACCAGGGCGCCTCCCCATAGGCCGCGCTGGGGACCCGCGCCCTATGGTCCGGGGGCCTGCCTCCTCTTCGTCTCCCTTCGGTGTCCCGGTCCGTCTCGGTGAATTATGATGTTTGGTCTTCGTTTCGTCGAATTCCAGAATATATTCGAACAGCCTTTCTGAACCAAAAACAACACAGAACTGCACTTCGGCATCTTGTTAATAGGTTAGTTCCGGAAAATGCATCAAAACGATATAAAGTATGTATAAAACATGTAGGTATTGTCAATAAAGTAGCATGGAACATAAGAAATTATCGATACGTCGGAGACGTATCAAAAATCCATATTTTTAACTTATGGTGGTAAATCTTTGTAGGATAATCATGGCTAAAAACAAGATCAAGACCATTGATTCTTTTTATAAGAAGAAAATTAGACTTGATGGGGCACCTATTGAGAACAATTCGGTTGTTCCTTGCACTGATTTGGTATTGGTAGAAGAAGAAGAGGTAGAGGTAGAGGAGGAAGTTGAAGAAGAAGAGTTAGAGGAGGAAGTTGAAGAGAAAGAAGGAGAGGAGGGGGAGGCAGAGGAGGAAAACACACCTCAAGTGCAGCAAGTCTATGATGGCACTGGTGTTTTGGTAGTGGAACGAGACCCATGCCTGCGTTGCCAAATTTGGGATTATCCAGTTAATGCCCAAGAACAAGCTCGAAAAGCATATGTTAAACATGGTCCATATCGATTTCAGAAAAAGGTATACCCTGCTTCCATAGCAAAGCACCCTCGCAGATTTCAATATCATTGGTTCAAGGCATTTTCTTGGTTAGAATACTCTCCTCCGAAAGATGCGGTCTTTTGCTTGCCATGCTATTTGTTTTGTAAGAAGCCTCTTGGAAAAGTTGGATCAGATGTGTTCACTGTGATAGGGTTTCAGAATTGGAGAAAAGTTAACAACGGAAAGAATTGTGCCTTTTTAACTCACATGGGAACTACTTGTAACTCGGCTCACAATTATGCAGTCAGATGCTATGACAATTTGAAGAATCAACCATGCCATATCGACCCACTAGTGGAGAGACAACCAGTAGAAGACATAAGAGGCAATAGGCTGAGACTTAGAACAACAATAGATTTGTTGCGTTGGTTAGCATTTCAAGCTTGCTCTTTCCGAGGTCATGATGAAGGTGTGGATTCAAAGAATCAAGGTAATTTCCTTGAAATGGTGAAACTGGTAGCTTCTTATGACGAGGAGGTTGGTGCAGTTGTACTAGGTAATGCTCCACAAAAAGCAAAGTATAGTTCACCAACAATTCAAAAAGAAATTCTGCAGATTATGGCTTGTGATGTGCAAAGGTCAATCCGTAATGAATTGGTGATGCTAAATTTTGCTTGTTTGTTGATGAATCAATAGATGCATCTAGAAGAGAGCAAATGCTAGTTGTTCTTTGTTTTTTTTGATAAACAAGGTTTCATTCGAGAGCGCTTTTTTTTAAATCTTGTTCATGTTCAGGATACATCTTCAGCAACTCTAAAACAAGAACTAGATTTTGTTTTATCTCAGCATGACTTAGATGTTCAGAATATTCGGGGACAAGGATATGATGGGGCTAGTAACATGCGTGGAATGGCCTACAAGCCAAGTTCATGGAAGATTGTCCATATGCATGCTCTGTTCATTATTTTGCTCACCAACTTCAATTAGCTCTTCTTGCTGCATCTAAGGAAATTTCTTTGATCACCTTGCACTTATTGTTAATACAGTAGTGTCTGCTAGCAAGAGAAATGATGTGTTGCGTGCTCACCAAGTGGCTGAAATGGAGCATCTAATCGAGCTTTGTGAGCTTGAAACCGGAAGAGGAGCTAAGCAGATTGGACTCGGCCATGTACGCTCGAAATGAAAATCTGGAGAGAGGATCACGCGGATGAGTTGTTAGGTAGTGCGGTAACATTTGACATGTAAATAATGAAAAATGTGACATTACATGTTTCATTTTAATACTAGTAAAGATAAAGACTATAGTAAAGATGAGGCTAAATAATGAAAAATGTGACATTACATGTTTCATTTTAATACTAGTAAAGATAAAGACTATAGTAAAGATGAGGCCCTGCACTAAGGCAGAAGCTGGCTTTGCCGGTGCGGCCATTTTGCACGGCAAAAGGCTAATTTGCACGGAAAAGGCTATTTTGCACGGCAAAGACTAGACGGCAACGTCTGTCACGGTAAAGGATCTTTGCCGTAGTTTTAGCAAATATGCATGGCAAAGAGTCTTGCCGTGCGGGCGTTCTTTGCCGTGCGCCTGTCGTCTTTGCCGTGAGGCACTTCGTTGCCGTGCGCCGGACGACCTTTGCCGTGTTACCTGGACGCACGGCAAAGAGGTTTAGCAAAATTAAAAAAAATGACGCCCCACTGCCACGCCAGGTCGCCACGCGCCCGCCCATGCCCGCTGGCCGCCGCATGCTTGCCCACGCCCGCTCGCCGCGGCGACACTTGAGGATGGCCGAGATAGGGAGGAGGCGGTGACACTCGAGGATGGCCGCCACGTAGCTTCGGCGCCGCCGTCCTCAGCTCCTGCACCATCTCTAGGAGGAGTCGGGGATGAGAAGCTCGGGAACCGGAGTCGAGCGTCTTGCCGCCGCGGCAACCGGGGACAAGCACCGCCGCATCGCTGCAGGCCGGGGAACCGGGGACAGGCGCCGCCGCAGGCCGGGGACGAGCGCCGCCGCGTGCTGTGTGGCTATGGCGCTGCGCTCGGAGCCTCCCGCGTGCTGTGGATTCTGGAACCTCCCGCGTGTTGTCTCAATTCTGGACTGGAGTCTCCAGCGTGCACGTATAAGAGAGTTTGATGTGGGTCGTGGGGGCCAAGGTGAGACGTGAGGTAGGCCACGATCACCTATCCGTGTGTTTACGGCTGTTCAGCTATACGATCGTTCTTTGCCGTGCGCGAAATCGTAGCTTTGCCGTGCGCTAATTGGGCTTTTGCCGTGACACATTTCTTTGCCGTGCGCTGCTGATCGTTTTACCGTGTAATAGTTCTTTGCCGTGCGTCGTTAGTCGTTTTACCGTGCAATGGTTCTTTGCCGTGCGCCGTTAGTCGTTTTACCGTGCAATGGTTCTTTGCCGCGCGCCCTCTGTGCTGATACACGGCAAAGAAATCTATGCTGTGCAGAGCCGCATGGCAAAGGTGAGACGCACGGCAACGCCCTTATTTTCCCCGCAGTGCTGAATCCTAAGTAATAATAGAACACAGTAACAAGAAACCTACGTGCACATGCGAACTTTCCGAAGAAACGGCAACATCTGTAGTTTTTGCTGCCTGCTTCTCCGGAGAAACGGCAAGGCTGCTACTGTCTTTGCAACCGGTCGATAACATCAACTGAATATACGTACACAGAAAGTGAATTAGACAGAGACGGGCAAAGTCGGACCGGTGCATGGCAGGGGCAGGTTGGCGGGGTGACTGCCAAGGGATAGACCGATGGGGCGAGGGCAACCGCCGCTATTCCTATCGCCACCGGCGAGCATCCCGCGCCAGCCCCAAATTCGGTGGCGATCTTCCTCGACCTGGGGTTTGAGGGCGGGGAGGAGGGCGGACGAGGGCATACGAGGGCAAAGGGTGGGGAGGTGGGCCGACGAGAACGGGGATGATGATGAGAGGGAGGAGCACGGAGGAGGGCGGCTGCCGGCGACTTAATCCTGGAAGGGGCTCGCTCGCCATTACTCCTCAATCTCGTTCCTGTTTCGCTCGGGGTCAGGAGAAAGAATAATATGCAATTCCAGGCAGATACGAAGGGTCAGACCTCGGAATTGGCAACTGAAGCAAAAGGATCCGGGCGGGCGGTGCTGGAATTTGCGTACGTTTCCACACAATGATTCCATGTGCATCCAAACCATAGAATTGGTGGCCCGAATTCTAATTCCCCAATTCTAAGCCAAATTCACTGCATCCAAACACAACTTTAAGCGAAACTGGAACGAGCGATACAAGAATTGGTATAGTGGTGCGTAAATCTTAGCTCAACTGTAGGAGTCAAACAGACTTACAGATACCAGCACAAAGATCCAGCTTTTTAAACATGAGAATTACATCCATTTGTAAGGAAACCAGGAGTACGCTCTAAAGTAGGCACAATACTATGACATAGTTGGGTGAGAGGCTGGCTTGCTCTCCAATATTTTTACAGAGTTCTACCAGCAGAATAAACATATCAACCAAGAAAGTACAGCCACTCTCACTCATAGATAATACCATATCGATAATCAATCGAGCAACCTTGTGGAACAGAAGGATATCCATGCAAGCAATCAGTACCCACCAGCCTATCAAGAACAGCAGTCCAATCGACCTTCACTGTCAGTTTGGTGGAACCATGCTCCCAAACAGTCTCAGTTGCAGGGTATTCTAGAGTGACAATATTCTTAGCTTCCTTCTCTTGCTCTTCCTCTTCTTCTTCCTCGTCCTCGTCCTCGTCCTCCTGCCCATAATCCTCTTCCTCAGGGTCCACCTTATCCTTATCCTCAATCTCACAACTAGCATCAAGAAAACAAACATACAACACCAGTATTTCACCTTCATTGAATGCGCGTCCTTGTGGATACCCATTGACAGATACCAGATTACGATTCAACACGAGAGAGCCATTTTCTCCCATCAAGTTGCCGCTACGCACACTACTATCATATAGAACCATATGATGTCTATAATTTTTAGTAGTCCCAGCTGTTATTTTACCATCGAAGTGGACAAGAGGGTCATTGGGCTCTTTATTCTCAACACTGACCTTCAGGATAGCTGCCACTGGAAGTTTCACATTTTGCAGTACCAATTTCACTGTACTCTGGAAACTAGGTAGCTGATCGATGATGCGACTCCGATCTGGGTTGCAAAAGTACGATATTACACCTTTGCTAAACTCCACTTCATCATCAGGATTCTTGCCCTTGGTCTTTAAATCGAACTCAAAATACATATAACTTAATGTAACCAATGCTCGGTATGGACCTGTCAGAGCTAACATATCCTTCTGCACAAGGGTTTAGAAAAAAACAGTTAGAATCAAAACATGACTACAAGACATGAAAACCATGACTAGCCAGATGAACTTAAATGGTTTTAAAATTATACTGAACATATGTGGCTTGTATGGTAAAATGAGCAAGACATAATATTTTAAGTGACTAGGAAGTAGGAACAGATTGAACAAGTGCAGGACTCAGTGTAGAAAATCTCACAAAAAAATAAAAGGAATAAGAATTGATGAAAATGCGCTGTTTATACAATGAAAAAGGCAGGTTATTAGGAACCTATGTCAACAAACAAAAGCTTGGACATGATGACAAGCTGCTAGCAATATAATGCTGAGATTAAAATGTATTTAAAAGGATCAAATTTGAAATAGAAATTCATTAAACTTTTTTCTTGACAAAGTCTATCCAGTAAGTATCTGACTCATGAAATTTGCACCAAAGAATTATCTCAGTAACATATTGGACTAGACAGCTCATGACATTCGTGTAAACAGATTCAAGTGAGTAAACAGAATCAAGTGAGAGAACTACCTTTGACTTGATGGTCTGGGCATCCTTTCTTTCCCGATTGAACAGATAGACACATTTGCAGTCAATCTCATCCCTGGCGATAACTGTACCATAAACCTCAACCGGGTATGTGTAATCAGGACCAACTTTGACCACCCTAATGGAAATGACTTCGGTGGAATAATCCGCCAGCTCATAATGTGTATTTCCTGTAACATATTTAGTCAACCTCGTCGTTGAGGAAAAAGGGTCGCGGTCACGTTCATAGCGTGGCCCAATTTCACCGCTTGCTGTGAATCAAACAAGATCAAAGATCACAAATCAGAACAAACAATAGAATTAATGCTTCAGAGTCAATAGCTACACCTAGAGGGGGTTATGATTTCTGAACATAGAGACTCACACTTCTCATCAAGGTCGAAGCAAGCTAGGTGGATGCTGCAGAAGCGGCTAGGGACATCACACTTCCTCTTGGGATCGTAGACCATGAGGGCCTTGAGTTTTTGCCTGTGCACATCATCCAGTTTACACGCATCCATGCCCTCCACCAGTTCGTGAACATCGATGGGCCGATCCGTACGTTGGATCTTCAGAGGGGGTTGCTTGTCCGCTTCGCCGGACAGTTCGGTCACCAAATCCTCGTACGGGAACGTCATCTGGCCGGGGAAGAATGAGTGGGGCTCCGTTGTTTCATGCCCGTAATCAAAACGAAAAAGCGGAGGTTAGGGTTTGCGGAGGTGGGGATGAAGGATCGATTGGATTGGATCGACCGTGGTATCGTCATATAGACCGCCCAGGCGGGCGGCAGCAGGCACGCCGTCAAGTATCAGGGATTCAGGGCCCAATATTATACAGCGCTCACCCAATATTATACAGCGCTCACCGAAGGTTTAGGCTTTTGATTCTGCGATTTTTGTCAAGTATCACACTCGTTGGATCAGTTTATTGGATTCAATCTATCAAAAGTGCTTACAGAGGTAGATTGTGCATGCGTGCAAAAGTGTATGCACGAGGTATATGCTTGCGTATATAATGTGTTTCACAAAAAAAAACATGGACTACGATTTAGTTTTTTTTTTTGGAAAAAACCCTCAAAAATCAAAGTTGAGAGGGCCCACGTGGATTTTACCGTGTCACCTTGTATTTGTGTCGCGCTAAGGTACACCGGAGCGCAAGTTTTTCCAACATAATTTTCAAAAGTTATAAACATAGAATTTCCCGAAATGCACTCAAAACAGCCTTAAACACGAAGACATGAACACAGCTAATGCAAATCCTTCTCCGGATGGGATGGCCGGAAAGCAAGCGGGAGTAACACAAAAAGATAGGACCGAGTAGCGCAAGTTTTCCCAACATAATTTTCCAAAGTTATAAACATAGAATTTCCTAAAATGCACTCAAAACAGCCTAAAACAGGAAGACCCTCCTTCTCCGGATGAGATGGCTGAAAAGCAAGCGGGAGTAACGCAAAAAGATACGACCAAATTTGCACGTGAATGTGTGAATTCTCGCACTGCGGTGCGACACCCTTTGAGCCACACGATCTACCATCGAAGGAGAGTTCTTTTAAAGAAAAAACTCTAAAAAAAATCAAAGTTGCCAGGCCTCGCATGGATTTTACCTTGTCAACTTGTATTCTCTGTCACGCTGTCGCTGAGGTACTCCAGACCATATGCGTACCCAGGGGGGGGGCGTGGCCCACCCAGAATTTCTAAAAACTAATTTGATACCCCTAATTTAAGTACTGGAAAAAGGCCCAATATTCCTTGCCGCCGCGCCGCTGTCCCTCTCTCACTCGGCCATGTGCGCTCTGTGCCGCCGTCGGCGGCGGTTGCTGCCCGCTTGTCCGCCGGTCGCTGCCTCCTTTCCAAGAAATCCTCTGTACTTCTGCGGGCTTGGGGATGACCGCCGCTCGGCGCTCAAGAAGAAGCGGGCTTGGGCTCGGCCGCCACGGCTCTTCCCACCGGCCGCCACATCAGTGCGCTCCAGCAGGTCTGCGCATCCGCTCCCGCCTCCCCATTCTCTGTTTCTATTTCTATGTGCTATACTGTGTGTTACTGTTAAGTGTTTAAAACTTAAAATTGCCACTGTTCAGCTATTCTCTTCAGATTGGAAACTTTAGTTTTTAATAATGCCTAAATAATGAATCGATGCTCAGAGAATGAGTGCTTGTTGTATGTCACAAAAATGCGAAGTACTGAAGATATTTGCATTACTCAGTTGCATGTATGTAGCAGAATGTTGTAGTGTTGTACACATTGTTTCTCAGTTTTTCAGAAATTCAAAGCTGATCCGACTGTTTTATATAATATTTTCGTGTTTTTCTTATTTTTATGTGATACAAATGATCATACTCGCATATACCACTACAATTTAGTGCAATACTTTGACACGCCAAACAACATCTGGCATTCACCCTCAATATTAAGTCTGGCTTCTGAATATCTATAGAAATATTGGCATTTAATCTCAATATCCTAGGTTATTGACATTGAACTAAGTGCAATGCTAAAGCCGCTGTCCGCCGCTGGCTGGCAGCACATAAAGACTGACATCTCATCTCCTCGTCACAGCCTGGAAGCAAAGTTCCTGGCCTTCTCCTCATCGCTCTCCTGGACGATCCCAACGGACATGCACGCGTCAGGGAACATGGATATCCTGATGGAGGAATACACCGCGCCGTCCCACTTCCTGGCGGCGAGCTGCTCGGCGAGCATGAGTGCCTCCGCGGCCGTCTCCGGCGCGCCGGGGCACACGACGTCGACGATGCCCATCTCCTTGGCCTGCGGGGCCCTAATCCTGGTGCCCCGTAGCACGACGTCGCGGAGCGCCTGGGCGGCGGTGATCTTGGCGCGGAGCAGGGCCACGAAGTAGGGTGGCAGGGGGAAGCCGAGGTCGACCTCGCTCATGTAGAGCACGCCGCGGTCGGCGCGCATGACGCGGTAGTCATGACAGAGCGCGAGGAGGAAGCCGCCTGCGGAGGCGTGGCCCGTGATGGCGGCGACGGTGGGCATGGGCAGCGCGAGGAGGTCGGCGACGACGGGGCGGAGCGCGTCGATAAGCTCCGCGAGCCGCGTGCGGGAGGTACCCACCCACTCTATGTCGAGCCCGTTGGAGAAGAAGCGCCCCTCGGCGACGGTCACCAGGGCAGCCCCTGGGCCATCCTGAGCGGCCTGGGACACGACGGAGGAAAGGGCTGAGCGGATAGAGGCCATGAGCGGGTGGCCCAGCCGGTGCTCGCCGTCGCCTGTGAGGGTGAGCACGAAGACGCGGCCCCGCTGTTCCAGGGTGCACATTGTGGACTGCTCAGGGGTTTTGGTACTTTGGTGATGGGTTTGGTTGGTGTGCAAGAACGGAGTTGCGTGTGGCTTTTAACGCTCGGCGGCAGCGGCGGCGTAGAACTCGACGAGAGCGCTCGTGTCATCGTGTGTTTTCTCTTATACCGGACGAGAAATGGCGAGGTAGTCTACTTGGAGGTCTCAGAGCTCTGGCAGAATTTAGCAAAGAGGTTGGAGTTTCTAGCGACCGACGAACGCACCAACAATGAGCGATTACGATTGAACGTTTTTAGACAACAGTGAGTCAGTGACGACTGCGATGATGAGTTTCAGGTCCAGCTTGTTATTAACTTGGCAACATTTTACAAACATGATCCTGACACTGAACGCATGCCCCATCGGAGAAGATTGTGGTAGCTGCAAACTTGGATGGGCTTCAAAATGTTGCACCTGCAGACTGCAGCACCTGTTAATGTGTCAAAGCACAATTGGCTCCTGTTGTAACTGCCTGGTTACAACTGCGGATCCAGCTCAACATGTCATGGTGGTTTAACAGTATAATTTTTCATTTAATTATTTTTTTTCCTTGATATATAGGCTATGTAGAAATCTGAGGGTGGTCCACCCTGTGGATCCACCACGGCCTGATTATCTGAGGGTGGTCCACCTCAAATTAACTTAATTCTCAGTCGACTTATTTCATGTGCAATTCATCCACAAATAAAAAAAGATGTGCAATTGCACATCCATGTGCACAAATCATGATGCAAGTCTTAGAGTGCTTGATTTAGAACTATCTTACTTCTCTATCGATCTAAAACTAGCAAAAGGAAATAAAATAAAACAGACTGGAGGGCAATTTGGTCCAAGGGATCCTGTCAAGTTGTCGATCATGAGCGTTTTATTACTTTTGTGAAGCAATTATACCCGGTCTCTGCATAGCTAAGATGCACACAGTCGTTTACGAGTCACAAGTATTATGGAAGTTATAAAAAACAAAAAGGCGAATTACATATCAGTCTTTTTTTTTCGCGAGCACGAGAAATGTTTGCCTATGGTTGCACTTGGGAATGCCATATGTCAATTTTGTATAGGTGAATGTCATTGAATAAAGCAAGATACCAACAAAGCAGACTATTTATTTCAAATAATACGAATATAAATTGTGATGTAAGTACCACACTAAGGCATTTGCCTAAAGGTGAGAGGAAGCGAAAATCCTTAGTAAGACGACACAAAGCTGATGTTGCTTTTTAACATTTAACGGAAACTTTTCTCCAAAAAATAAATTCAAGCAAAAATTTATCTTTTTTCAAGAAATAATCTGGGCGATGACTTGTTACTGAAATATAGGATTTCAGTCCACATTGTAACAGAAAAATTGAAATAAGCAAACACTCTGCTATCCCAAAAGGAGCCCCTCATTTTCTAACTCTTTTATTATTTTCTTTAAAGCAAGGAATTTCAGTGTAAGCACCATGTAAGGAATTAGTTTGTAAAAGTGATAATCACCCGAAGTCGTTACTGGATGAGAGATGATGAAAGTTTGTGCTAATAACCAACATTCAAGAGGAAACATACCTTTCTCTCACATGCGTGGTAACTTGCTACGGCTGCAAAATTTCAGTTTGAGATAATGTTTGCACCAAACAAATGTTGGTGCAACAGTAAAGCCACACCTACTAGTCTGGTATCATACCCTTTTCCTATTTACATATACTAGAGATTTGACATCACTCGTGCAACCAAGCAAAGAGATATGCAAGCTATTTTTTTAAATCTGTTCACCCAAACTTCATATCTACAAGCGACAAAAACTATGTTGCAGTTGCTTTGTAGGATGATCAAGTCATAGGAATGAGCGGTATTGGGAAAGGTTGTTCAACTGGGTCAGTATGATTCATTGCAGAACTTATATTTCTCCCTATGACGCGCTTTACTCCTCGGCGCATGCTTGCACTAATCACTTCGAATAGTGCTGTAGTGGCACATGCTGCTTGGCTCCTCTGGGCATAGGATGGACCTCCGACCGCCTCTTGCCTCTGTCTCGGTGGCGAGTTGTTCCTGCTGGCAAGCGGTGGCGGCTCCGCGTGCTCGACTGTTGGATCTTGAGGGAGGGCGTCCATGGCCAGAGGAGCCTAGGCATCATCTCGGTTTACATGCCTAAAGGCAAGGCTCATAGTACGGGAGACTCTTCGCTGACGAGTTCTGCCTAGCACTCTCCCGATTTAGGAAGTAAGAAAACGTGACAACGTGCTCATCACCCTGATTGGCCTCGCCACACATGAAGTTTCCTGTGTTTTGTGGATGGATATGGTCCCTCGCTGACTCTTCGTCTATGGAAGAAAAGTGTGTATCGCCGAGATTCTTGGGTCCCTGTTTTTCGTTGGCCGATTCTTCTGTCGACATCTGCCCGCCCCTCGCTTCAATTTCGCCGGGTGATGCACTGAATGCTGTTGCTAGCTCTACCCCAGTCCTTTGTTTTACAGTGCCAGCTGATGGTAATGGTTTGTCTGGTTTATGTTTGTTCTTACAACTTTTTTTTTTTGGTTTGCTAACGAAGCGTTGTTGTCTGGGAATACAGGGATCATGAAATATGATAAAACTTATATGAGCTGGATTTCTTCTATATAAATCACTTGAATTACCGGAGACAATATGGCTCTTATTCTCAAAAAAAATATGGCTCTTATTCTCTCGACAAATATATTATTATCCTCACTTTTATGACGCTAATGGTACAATTTTTTTTACAAATCCTTGATTTTATTACCATCCAACCATGATTAAATCAACATTCATTGAGGTCACCAAAAGCGTTCGGCATGAATCTTGAGGTCACCAAAAGTAAAAGAAACCCCCAATTCAATCGAGGTCCTGAGGCTTTCAATTAAAAGGCAACCCTTCAAAACTTCTAAACAGACTCAAACTAATATCAATCTATTAACCCTTCACCGTGATAGCCACTATATCATTTGTTCGATCAATGTTCCTGTAGCCACACTTTGGGATCTAGTATTTTAATAATGGTTTTGTTAGTTCTTGGTCGATCGAGAATTAGCTTAGAGCTTGGTCGACTCCATGACCGTTAGATTTGCATCGTGGTTCATGTGTCATGTTAGTTGCTTGCAAGCGAGTTGCAACTGGGGAAAAATGTTCCTAGCCGTTTCATTTTTCTTATTATTTGTGTTAATTGGAAGTTTCAAGTCGGTTGCAACTAATACAGAACTAAGCTAATTCTCGATCGACCAAACTAGCAAAACATGAACATAGACATCGGTCATGAATGCATTCTGCTCGTTGGGTGCCGGCGTTGCAGCTAACTAAGCTAAAGGTCAATGCAAGCTACTTTCTCCGTCCTATAATTTAAAATGAAATTATGTTGTAATAACATCATACATTATGAAACATAGAAAGTAATTAATTAGCTAGCTGTTAACCAATAGGTTAGTACTCCATAAAACCTGGATATGTATAGCAAACACCAGAAGTGTTCACAAATTTTCTAAACCTAGCCTAAAACAGCATAAAACCAGGAGAGTTGAGCAAAACAACAGCCTAAAACGGGAGAACTTGAAACATCGCTAATTTAAATTCTTCCCTAGATAAGATGGCTGAAGAGCAAGCGACGGGAAAAAACCTGACCAAAATCACCCGTGAACGTGTGAACTTCTGCACTGCAGCGCGCGAGGCCCTTTGAGCCGCATGATCTAACATCAACGGCGACTTTTTTGAAAAACCCCCTCAACAAATCAAAGTTGACAGGGCTCACATGGATTTTACCGTGTCAACTTGTACTTTGTGTCACGCTGAGGTACTCCGGAGTGCAAGTTTTACAAACTATTTAAAAAAAATTTGTAAGGACGCGTCTAGCGGGCGGCCGCGTGCTCATTTGCAGTGCCCAACATACCCTCTACATTAGGAAAGTTTTTGTCCCCACTGATAAAAACGGAAAGATTCCATAGTTAATTTGCTGCTTTGCACGTATGTTAAAAGAACAACCACAAAAGCAACGAGCAAGTTAACAATAATAAGAAACTTTAGTGCAATTTTAGGTACCTTCACTCTTCACTGCAGCGGTAGGCAACTTGACAAATAAAAAGGTAGCCAACTTCGGTGGGCCAAAGTAGTGTAGTCGGACATCAAAGTTGCCAGTTTGGCATTGTCACTAGAGTTGCACACGAAGGCACCAAAGTTACTCTGTCGGACACCAAGAATGTGCCGGAAGCACCAAATTAAAGTTGCTCGGTCCGGCAGCAAAGTTGCTCTGTCGGGTTCCTCTGCTGGGCAGCAAAGTTTCTCCATCGTGTTCCGAAGTTGATCTGGTGGGCAGCAAAGTTGCCCTGTCGGTTTCCAAAGTTGCTCCGTCGGGTCCCAAAGTTGATCTGCTGGGCAGCAAAGTTGCTCCGTCAGGTTCCAAAGTTGCTCCATCGGGTTCTGAAGTTGCTCTGCTGGGCAGCAAAGTTGCAAAGCAGGCTTGAGATTACCTCCCCCGAAGCTGCTGACCTGAAATAACCGCCACGGCGTGGCATGGCACGATGGTCTGGATGGCAAGGTCACCCCTGATGTGGGAGGTGTGGCCGAATTGGATGGCCTCCGGCTGCACCCGCTGGGCCTTGAACTGGTCGCACATGTTGCCTATGCTTTTGGAGGCACATACCTGGCGGCCGCAGACGGAGCTCATGGAGGAAGGCTGGCGATGGTCGACATGGGGGGAGGGAGGACTACGACTACCGTCTACTGCAGTGTTACCCATGTCCGAGGCAGCCCAGCTCTGAATCAACCTGGCCTGAAGGACCGCGGCGGCGGGAGCAGCGTCGTGAAGGCCTTCATGGTCGCCGCCTCTCACCCGCTCGTATCATGGGTGCGGCCAATGACCTAGAGTTGCTCGTATCATTTTTTCTTCTGGCGCATTAGGAGTTGTTGCTGCAGGTTGTGAAGCCTACCATCGTTGTGAATCAAGTGTTTTCGTTGCACACCAAATTTGCTTTGCCGCACACCAAAGTTGTTTTGTTGCACAACAAAGTTGCCGTCGCGCATCAAAGTTGCTTGTTAAAAAAGTCCATCGAAACATATGAAAATGTGGTCTAGTTTCGAAACTCTCGTCATGGGGATTCTAGAAGTGAAAACATATTGTAATTTCGCCGCCCAGTTTAAAGTTACCGTTTTTGTAAAAAAACGACACGTGTTATTAGCTAGCCCCATTTCGTGAGGACGCACGGTTTAACATCTGTCGTGTAGTGCGTCCGCCCGGAACTTCGGTTTTGCACGCACCCGCCCGGAAGAATTCAGGAAATTGTAAACATATAATTTCCCGAATTGCACTTAAAATTTGGTGTGGTGTACACTTGCAGTTGCTACTCCCTCCAACAGTAGCATTTTTTGCCACTGGATGGCTGCACACCGAGACTCTGCGGAGACTGAGATAATGTTCTCCTCGTCAGAGCATGGAAGCAAAGTTCCTGGCCTTCTCCTTATCGCTCTCCTCCACGATCCCAACGGACATGCACGCGTCAGGGAACATGGATATCCTTATGGAGGAGTACACCGCGCCGTCCCACTTCCTGGCGGCGAGCTGCTGGGCGAGCTGAGTGCCTCCGCGGCCGTCTCCGGCGCGCCGGCGCACACGACATCGATGATGCCCATCTTCTTAGCCTGCGGGGCCCTAATCCGGGTGCCCCGTAGCACGACGTCGCGGAGCGCCTGCGCGTCGGTGATCTTGGCGCGGGAGGGGGATGCCGAGGTCGACCTCGCTCATGTAGAGCAAGCCGCGGTCGGCGCGCATGACGCGGTAGCCGTGGCAGAGCGCGAGGAGGAACACGCCCGCGGAGGCGTGGCCTGTGACGGCGGCGACGGTCGATGAGCTCGTCGGTGGCGACGGGCAGCGAGGAGGTCGGCGGCGACGGGGCGGAGCGCGTCGATGAGCTCCGCGAGCCGCGCGCGGGAGGTGCCCACTGATACGTCCAAAACGTATCTACTTTCCCGAACACTTTTGCTATTGTTTTGCCTCTAATTTGTGTATTTTGGATACAACTAACACGGACTAACGCTGTTTTCAGAACTGCTCTGTGTCTCGTTTTTGTGCAGAAATCCAACTTTCGGGAAAATCCTCGAAATTTATGCAGAGGCCCTATTTTACCAAAATATTGACGGAGCCGAAGGGCAAGAGAGGTGGAGGCTCGAGGGCCCCACACCATATGGCGGCGCGGCCAGGGGGGGCCCGCGCGGCCATGTGGTGTGGCCCCCGGCCGGCCTCCGCCGACGCCCTCGGACTACTTATTGGTTTCGACCGAAAACGCACGGGAGAGGTCGAAGTCGCCAAACCCTCCGAGAGCCGCCACATCGCGAAACTCCGTCGCGGGAGCCGAAGTCTCCGTTCGGCACTCCGCCGGACGGGGAATTGGAGGAGATCTTCACCGCCATCACCGCCAACGCCTCCATCGACCAACAATGTTTCCCCCATCCATGTGTGAGTAATTCCCCAGGCTGAAGGGGATGGTAGGGATTGGATGAGATTGGTCATGTAATAGTCATAAGATTGTTAGGGCATAGTGCCTAGTATCCGTAGATGTCACTTTTATGATATTGTTGCAACTTGTTATGCTTAATGCTTGTCACTAGGGCCCGAGTGCCATGATCTCAGATCTGAACATGTTATTGATTCATGAAGATATTCGTTGTTTATGATCTTACCTGCAAGTTGTATACACATGTCGCTGTCCAACCAATGGCCCCAAGTGAAATCGGGACAACCGGAGGGAATGGTATGTGAGGATCACATGTGTTCACGGAGTGTTAATGCTTTGCTCCGGTACTCTATTAAAAGGAGTACCTTAATATCCAGTAGTTTCCCTAGAGGCCCGGCTGCCACCGGCTGGTAGGACAAAAGATGTTGTGCAAGTTTCTCATTGCGAGCACGTACGACTAAATATGGAACACATGCCTATTGATTGATTAGTACTTGGATACCGTTTTATTATTATCTGCAAATGCCCCTGCTTGATTGTTACATGAGTTTCTCTCATCCATGCAACGCCCGTTAAATCCGTCCCTGTGCCTACAGTATTTTAATCCCGCTGTTTACTATAATCACTACTGCTGTCTTTATTTCACCGTTGTTATTTCACTATTCCTACCGCCATAAAACTGTTACTACTGATAAACTCTTGCGAGCAAGTCTGTTTCAGGTGCAGCTGAATTGACAACTCCGCTGTTAAGGCTTACAAGTATTCTTTGTCTCCCCTTGTGTCGAATCAATAAATTGGGTAATACTTCCCTCGAAGACTGTTGCGATCCCCTATACTTGTGGGTCATCAAGACTATTTTCTGGCGCCGTTGCCGGGGAGCATAGCTTTATTTGGAAGTTCACTTGGATTGATATTGTTCGCTGCAAATTCTCCATTATGGGTAAACCTCGCGATACTAAGATCGCCATATTACCATCCACTACAAGAAAAGGTACAACTCTAGTACCTCTGCTGCTCTTGATTCACCATCTGTGATAAGTAAACTTGTTTCACCACCACAAACTTCAAATGTTACTTCTGCTGAATCTGAAATTTCTTCTCATAATTGTGATGATGCTTCTGCTGTGCTTGATAATGATGGTTCAAGGATCTTTTCTAGATGCTACAATTGCTAAGTCTAGACAAATTGAAAATACTGAAACTCCTAATGAAAATGCACTACACCCGTTAATTCACATGAGTCCGTTGAATATTCTAGTGATGATCTTGATGAAGATTATGTAGAGCTTGATGATGATTTTATTGAAAAATGCAATGCTACTACTGATGCAAGAAAAATTAAAAAGTTGCTTGCAGAACATGCTGTTAGATATAAACCATCTCCCGATCCTAAATTTGCCACATCTCCTATAAACATTAGGGATAAAGATTATGATTTTTCTCTTGATCTATCTCATATAGCTATTGTTGATAAAACACCCTTTTGTGGTACTGAAAAAGAAAGTGCGTTGAACACATGATTGAGTTATCTACTCTTAGTAGCGTGTTTTCCGATGATGTCAAGATGCGTACTTATTTTGTCGCTAAATTTTTCCCTTTCTCATTAAAGGATGATGCTAAAACTTGGTATAATAATTTGCCTCCGGTTCTATTAAAAGTCCAATTGACTTGCGTGATGTTTTCTTTAAAATACTTTCCTGCTAGTGCTCAACATGCTGCTTTGCAGAGAATTTATAATTTTGACCAGAAGATGGAGAGAAATTGCCCGAGGCTTGGGCTAGATTTTGCTCTCTTATTAGAGCTCAGCCTGACCATGATTTGGAAAAGCATGATTTACTTGATATATTTTATAGTGGACTAACCATTGAGTCTAGGGCATACCTGGATAGTTGTGCTGGTTGTGTTTTCAGGAAAAGAACTCCAGACGACGCTGAAGAATTATTGGCTAAAATAGGCCGGAATCATGATGATTGGTCTACACCTGAACCAACCCCGACACCGATAGTGAAGAAGAGGGGTATGATTAAATTAAATGATGAAGATATGAGGGAAGCCAAGAAGTCTCTTAAAGAGAAGGGTATTAAACCTGAAGATGTGAAGAATTTACCTCCTATAGAAGATATATGTGAGACGATTCCCCCTTCATCCATGATTGAGGTACACTCTCTTCAACACTTTACTAGGGAAGATATTCCGTATTCAAAATCTCCTGCTCAATGCTTAGATGAGTTTGATAATTATATTGTTAAGCAAGAAAACTTTAATATGAGAGTAGAGAATCATTTAATGGAAAATTCCCGAGCTATTAGTGAATTGCATGGTATTGTGGAGAGAACCTCCAATGATGTTAAGATACTTGTTAAACATTTTCAAATGGTTCAAACTCAAATTGATCAACTTACTAAAGTGCAAAATGACTTGTTGGGAAATAATTCTAAAGAAAAACATGCTTATGAAGTAACAACTAGAGGTGGTGTTTCTACCCAGGATCCTCTATATCCTCAAGGGCATCCCAAAAGAGTTGAACAAGATTCTCAACTAATTAAAACTAGTGCTCCATCTAAGAAAAAGAAAAAGAAACATAAGAATGTTGTAGAATCCTCTGAACCTGTTAATGATCCTAATAGTATTTCTATTTCTGATGAAACCGAAAGTGGTAATGAACATGAGGAAGATAATGATAAGAATGATACTCCCGATAAAGAAGAGGTTGAAAAAGAACCTGAAAAGCCTGCTAAAAATAAAGTACACTAAAGAAGATTTTATTACCGAGAAACATGGTAATGAAAGAGAACCTTGGGTTCAAAAGCAAATGCCTTTTCCTGCTAAGAAACTAAAATCAAAGGAGGAGGAACATTATAATAAATTTTGTGATTGGATGAAACCTTTATTTCGGCAAATCCCTTTGACTGATGCTATTAAATTGCCTCCTTATTCAAAGTATATGAAAGATATTGTTACTAACAAAAGGAAAATCCCCAATGAGGAAATTTCTACTATGCTCGCTAATTACTCCTTCAATGGTAAGATTACAAAGAAGTTGGGCGACCCAGGTATACCGACTATTCCTTGTTCCATCAAAAATAATTATGTTAGAACTGCTCTATGTGATTTGGGAGCAGGTGTTAGTGTAATGCCTTTTTCTCTTTATAAGAGACTTGATTTAGATAAATTGATACCAACCGATATATCTTTGCAAATGGCGATAAATCTACCTATTCCTGTTGGTTTATGTGAAAATGTTCCTGTTCAAGTTACTCAGCATTGCTTGATATTAACTGATTTTGTTGTGTTGGAAATGCTGAAGATGATAATATGTCCATTATTCTTGGAAGACCCTTTCTTAATACTCAGGGCTGTTATTGATTGCAATAAAGGCATGGTTACTTTCAATGTTGATGATAAGGAACACACTGTCTATTTTCCCAAGAGGATTGATAAAGTATGTGGAGTCAATACAATTTTTAATGTGAAAACTATCAAAGTGGGATCCATTGATTGTCCCGTATATGAGCCTAAAGAAGAATATCAAACTCTTGTGATTGGATCCATATCAATTCAATATAAGGTAACATGATTGATTTGAGGTTTATTTCTTCTTATGCCATATAAAATTTATTTGGTAGCAAGACTTGATCAACCTTGTTAACAAGTATATTTTATTGCATAAAAGAGCTAAACAACATTTCTTTCTTTCTTTCTCCCTCCACCTATTTTATTTGCTGTAGCACTTTTGTTTTGCAATATGATTTAGTCATGTAAGATTTTGGAAATCATTTTCCTGCGCAGTAATCATTAATTTAATACCCAGAAATGTGCATTTTTCGAAGTTCTCTAAAAATTACAAAAATTACACCGTTGGTCCTATTTTTCGACGAGGCACCTAGGAGCACCAGAGGATGACCTGGGGCACCAGGGGGTGCCACACCATAGGCCGGCGGCCGCAAGGGGGCGCCACCTTGTGGTGTGGGCCACCCTTGCCCCACTACATCATCTCTTCCTCCCAGCATCTTCTCTCTCCCGAAAAAACTCGTACAAGTTTCTCTCACTCGTGTTTCTGCTCAAGAACTCGCGATTTTTCGATCTCCTTGCTCAGCCCAGATTTCTGTTTGAAATTTGGCACATTTACTCCTTGGTATGTGACTCCTTTGATTGTCCAATTAGAATTTCATTTGGTTGAGTATATCTTGAATATTTTGCTGCTGTAGATAACATGTTTAGTGAGCTTGCATGCTTGTTCTAAGTGGAAGAAATTAGTTTTGATGCATGTTTAGTACTCTAGCAAGTTCCTATAGTAGTTCCCTTCAATTACATACCTTGAAATCAAATTTTATAATGATTGTTGAAAAATTTCAGAAAATGGAAGGAAGTATGCACCAACTTAACCAAGAAGAGTTGGAGGTAGCAAGTCATGAGAGTTCATCGTGAAGAGGGAGTATACCCTCTTATTACCCATGCACGGACTTTATGCGGAATGCAGGAATCCTGCAAGACGTTCAAACACTAATTTCCAATGCAGGATTGGGAGATTTTGCTGTTGGTGAACCTCACCAATATGCTAAACTAACGGTGTCGGTTGTGCAGGATTTCGAATTTCACCGGTCTCAAACTGACCCCATGGTCCGATATAAGATTTATAACAAAACTATCGACTTGCCTTTCAGTGATTTTTGTACAGCGATTAGAGTGCCGCGGTGGGGATCCTGCGAGAAGATCAGGGGAACACCGCGGGAGCTCTCAAATCTTTACGCGAGGATTTGTAATGGGAGGAGCTTCTCCAATGATAGTGGTAAGATTAGTAGCATTCAACAGCCAGCCATCCGCTACTTTGCCTATTTCATTACAAAGTGCGTTCTTGCGAAGGAAGGGAGGTAAATTATCTGTCCAAGATTTGGCTTTCTTAGCTGCCGCTTTGCAACAAGATAGGACTTATAATTTGGGTGCTTTAATAGCTTGTAGACTTGCTACTAACCGTGAGAAAGGAGGAATTTGTGGAGGTCTTATCGCCTCTCGCTTATTAGCTATGCATGGTGTAGGTCCTCACCATTTAGATATTCCGCTTTCTATAGAAAAACTTGATGTTTTCTCCATGATCAGACATGAGTTTATTTCAGATGCATCTAATTTGAACAACCTGCATTATAGGATAACTTTGTATAAGAAAAGTTGGAGTATAACTAATAAAATTGAAAAATTAGTACGCTTGCCTGCACCTGCTTTGTTTAACCTTGATGCCAGGACGGGTGGTCGATCACAGAAAATGAGCTAAACGCATACATAGAAAGGAAAAGCCGTCGTGCAAGGGAAGATGTGGAGGAGGCCGAGGAGCATCCCGACTCTTAATCCGATGCAGCGAGCTCCTCATATCAACATCATGGTCATGTGGAGCCTCCACGATATTCTTCTGCGCAGGGGCCCTATTACCACTCCATGTATGATCCACCGGCGTGGAACTCCGACCCTCGTTGGGAATGAACTCCACTTAGGCCAAAAGCCTAAGCTTGGGGGAGGTATACCGGCATCACTCATTCTTTGCATATTATGGTTGCTGGATACTTGTACATACTTGTTTAGTCTCTAGAGTGGTTTTCTAATGAGAGGGAGATGATATTTGGGGAAGTGCTGTCCAAAAACAGATTCTGGGCTGTTACCAAAAATTCGTACGCACAGCCAGAACGTTATTTTGAGTTGCCAATTTTTGAGCATGTTCCCCAGGTTGTTATCTAACTTTCATTATTTGAACACTTTTTGTTCTGAGCAATGGAAGATTTTTGTTAATTTCGATTTCTGTACTGCTGTCAGGATTTGGCAGATTTCTGTCATCCTGCTTTTCTGTGTTTTTGTTAGTTTGCATTCTTTTGTTTTCACTTTGTTTCTTTCCTAAAACACAAAAAGACCAAAAATATTTCTGTTGTTTCTCTTCACCATTTGTTTATTTGGTTCCTTGCTCTTAGTTTGCTTTATTTGCTATCGTTAGTTTGCTATAAGAAAACCCAAAAAGATTTTGCTTTGTTTGCTTGTTTTCTTTCGTTCTTGTTTCTAGTTCAAAAACACCAAAAATATTTGCCGTTCTTCTTTGGTTCGTAAAGTTCATCATGAGTTCAATGGTCTTCGTGGCTGGAGCGTGGTTTTCATTTCATATTATCCAAGCTACACAAGTGAAAAGGCAATAATGACGATCTACGACAATCTGATTGTGGTGAGAGGCTGGTATGAACTCTATTTGCTTTCATTTTTGTACATATACTCATCCACATGAGCATGCTTAGTTGGTTCATGTGAGGTATATGTTATTTGAGAAAGTCTAGTAGTTCATGATCTCATGTTTAGTTCCAATTTATTAATATGAGTAGCATGTCATGGATGTTTGCTTGCATTGTTTTATTCATAAGTAAGTATGGCATTGTGGTATCCTCCTCTGAATAATTCATTTATATCGACTTGGCACATGCTCACGCATGCATATGACTGAACAAAAAGTCAATTAAGCCTCGATGATTTATATTGCTTCAGAGTTCTTATCATTTTTATGCCTCCGTTAATTTATTTTGCCGCAAGCATGATTATGACGCTCTCTTGATTTGTCGCTCCTAGTCTTTTGCTAGCCTTCACTTGTACTGAGCGGGATCGCCGCTGCTTCCAAACACCTGAAAACCAAGTTGTTCCAAAGTGTCCACCATAAATACCTATGCATGGCATTTCAAACCATTCCAAGTAAATTCTCATGCGCTACCTTTAAAACTTTCAAAATGCTTCTCAATTTGTGTTAATGTTTCATAGCTCATGAGGAAGTATGTGGTGTTTAGCTTTCAACCTTGTCATTTACTTTTGACGGACTCTCATATGGACTAGTGGCACATCCGCTTATCCAATAATTTTGCAAAAAGAGCTGGCAATGGGATTCCCAGTCCCAAATTAATTAACTTAAATAGACACTCCTCCATGGTTTGTGATTGTTGGACGGCACCCGAAGGATTCGGTTAGCCATGGCTTGTGTGAGCAAAGGTTGGTGGGAGTGTCATCATCATAATTAAACTTAAATAAAAAGGCACTCCTTCATGGTATGTGATTGTTGGCGGGCACCCGAGGATTCGGTTAGCCATGGTTTGTGAAAGAAAGGTTGGGAGGAGTGCCACCCAAAAATAAAATGGGAGCCGCTCTGTGAGTCCGGTTGATGAGGTAGTTAGTGTACCCATTACCATTCGTTGACAACAACAAACACCTCTCAAAATAATTTTACTCCTGCTTTACAAATGAAAAGCTCTAGCGCATGTTAATCCCTGCTCTCTGCGAAGGGTCAATCTTTTACTTTTATGTTGTGTCTCCATTCTTTCTTTGAGCACTATCTTGAGAGCACAACTGTCATTCTTAGTATAATATGCTTGTCTCAAAATATGATTGATTGTGGTATAACTTTGATGCTTTTATCTTTGACAATCACTACTTCTAGTCTTTCTATGAACTCAAGAGGTGCCTCGGCATTTATGTTTTGCCGATCAAATACAGGCAAGCGAGATACCACTTTATCATATTCTCTTATGAACATTGCAATCCTGCTTATATACATGATTCGTGGTGCTTATTATTAATTGTTGGTACTTCTCCATGATTGACATAGCTATTGGATGATCTTATTTGCATGTGTCTCATTATGAACTGCTTAAGTATTAGCCATAGCATGAGAATATATACATCATATGAGAAAATGTGTTCGTGAAAGTTCTTTTATCGCTCGGTTGTTAACGAATTGCTTGAGCAATAAGCTAAGCTTGGGGTTGATACGTCCAAAACGTATCTACTTTCCCGAACACTTTTGCTATTGTTTTGCCTCTAATTTGTGTATTTTGGATACAACTAACACGGACTAACGTTTTGCTCGTCAGGTGTCTCGTTTTTGTGCAGAAATCCAACTTTCGGAAAATCCTCGGAATTTATGCGAAGGCCCTATTTTACCAAAATATTGACGGAGCCAGAAGGGCAAGAGGTGGAGGCCCGAGGGCCCCACACCATATGGCGGCGCCGGGGTGGCCCGCGCGGCCATGTGGTGTGGCCCTCGGCCGGCCTCCGACGCCCCCTTCGGACTACTTATTGGTTTCGACCGAAACGCACGGGAGGTCGGTCGCGAAACCCTCCAGAGAGCCGCCACATCGCGAAACTCCGTCGCGGGAGCCGGAAGTCTCCGTTCCGGCACTCCGGGACGGGGTGGAGGAGATCTTCACCGCCATCACCGCCAACACCTCTCCATCGACCAACAATGTTTCCATCCATGTGTGAGTAATTCCCCCGCTGTAGGCTGAAGGGGATGGTAGGGATTGGATGAGATTGGTCATGTAATAGTCATAAGATTGTTAGGGCATAGTGCCTAGTATCCGTAGATGTCACTTTTATGATATTGTTGCAACTTGTTATGCTTAATGCTTGTCACTAGGTCCCGAGTGCCATGATCTCAGATCTGAACATGTTATTGATTCATGAAGATATTCGTTGTTTATGATCTTACCTGCAAGTTGTATACACATGTCGCTGTCCGGAACCAATGGCCCCGAAGTGACAGAAATCGGGACAACCGGAGGGAATGGTAGCGATGTGAGGATCACATGTGTTCACGGAGTGTTAATGCTTTGCCCGGTACTCTATTAAAAGGAGTACCTTAATATCCAATAGTTTCCCTAGAGGCCTGGCGCCACCGGCTGGTAGGACAAAAGATGTTGTGCAAGTTTCTCATTGCGAGCACGTACGACTAAATATGGAACACATGCCTATTGATTGATTAGTACTTGGATACCGTTTTATTATTATCGCAAATGCCCCCGCTTTGATTGTTACATGAGTTTCTCTCATCCATGCAACGCCCGTAAATCCGTCCCCTGCCTACAGTATTTTAATCCCGTTTTTACTATAATCACTACTGCTGTCTTTATTTCACCGCTTCGTTATTTCAATATTCCTACGCCATAAAACCGTTACGATAAACTCTTGCGAGCAAGTCTGTTTCAGGTGCAGCTGAATTGACAACTCTTGTTAAGGCTTACAAGTATTCTTTGTCTCCCCTTGTGTCGAATCAATAAATTGGGTAATACTTCCCTCGAAGACTGTTGCGATCCCCTATACTTGTGGGTCATCACCCACCCACCCGATGTCGAGCCCGTTGGAGAAGAAGCGCCCCTCGGCGACGGTCACCAGGGCCGCCCCCGTGCCATCCTGGGCGGCCTGGGCACCAGGACAGCATAGAGGCCATGAGTGGGATGCCCAGTCGGTGCCGGAGCTGCGTGCGGCTTTTAATGTTCGGTGTCAGCGGCGGCGGCAACGCAGAACTCGACGAGCGCTCGTGTAATCGTGTGTTTTCTCTTATACCGGACGAGAAATGGCGAGGCAGTCTACTTGGAGGTCTCAGAGCTCTGGCAGAATTTAGCAAAGAGGTTGGAGTTTCTGGCCACCGGCGAACGCACCAACAATGAGCGATTACGATATAACGTTTTTAGACGACAGTGAGTCAGTGACGACGACTGTGATGATGAGTTTCAGGTCCAGCTTGTTATTGTTAGGGTAATATGCTTGTTGTATTACCAGGGGGCCAAAGGCCACAATATATAGTACATGTACAGGTGCACATATGCAGAAAGCCCCCTAACATATGGGGAAACTACAATAGACAAATATATACATCTAACACCCCCCTCAAACTCATGGTGGATCCACAACACTGAGTTTGGAGAGTAAGAAATCATGCTGCGCTCGAGTCTGTGCCTTCGTAAGAAATCCGCCAATGCAAATCTGAAGGCACATAATGAACCGCAACAACATCATCATGTACCTGCACGTGTGTAAAAGCATCAACACCGATATGCTTGGTCAGCTCATGCTTGACCGGATCACGTGCAATACTGATAGCACCTGACTGTCGACAAAGTGGAGTGGGTGTCGTACAGAGACCCCAAAATCTGCAAACCACCGTAACCAAGTCACCTCAGCAATCAACAAAGTCATAGCCCGCAACTCAGCCTCAACACTCGAACGGGAAACTGACCTGTTTCTTCGTCTTCCAACCAACAAGCGAACCACCAAGAAACACACGTAAGCGAAAGCGAACGACGATCCGTAGGATCACTCGCCCACGTAGCATCCGAATAGCACTGGAGCTGGAGAGAGCTGGAACGGGGAAAGAAAAGGCGACAAGTGATCGTGCCACGAAGATAACGAAGAACACGGAGGAGATGACTATAGTGAACGGTGGTAGGAGCTGAGACAAACTGACTCAGAATATGAACAGGATAAGAAATATCAGGACGAGTGACAAAGATAAACAAGACTCCCAACAAGATGGCGATAACGTGTCGGATCATGAAAGTTGAAGTGTATAAGTAGATTGCCTAGCCCTTTCCATTAGTTCGGACTTTTGGTTCAAGTGGCTAGTGCATGAATCTTAACATGGTATCGGAGCCCCAGGTCTCGAGTTCAAAAATCCTGCTTTCACATGGTTTTCGCAATTAAGCCTAAAAATTGCTGTTGCCTCTCTGCCTCTTGCCGTGTGGCGTGTGGTCCCGGCGCTGCCTCTTTCTCTCTCTACACGTGTTGACTTTCTCTTCTCCCGTCACACGCGAGTGGGGGTGTTGTGAAGTGTATAAGTAGATTGCCTAGCCCTTTCCATTAGTTCGGACTTTTGGTTCAAGTGGCTAGTGCATGAATCTTAACAGTGGGATCAGGAAGAGGATCACCATCAGTAGGACGAAGCTTAACATTAAGCTCCATAGGAGTATCGACTGTGCGCTCATCCCCAAGAGCAGCACGAGCAAGAAGATCCTGAATGTACTTCTCCTGAGAGATAGAAAAGCCATCAGAAGTGGAGGAAACCTCAATGCCAAGAAAATAGCGAAGAGGACCAAGATCCATAAGAAACTGATCACGAAGACGAGCCTTGACGAAGGCAATATACTCAGGATCATCACCAGTAATGATCATATCATCAACATAGAGAAGAAGAAGAGTACGTCCACGAGGAGAAGTGTGAACGAAAAGCTGTGGATCATGAAAACTAGGAGAGAAACCAGCAGCAGTCACCACAGAGGCGAACGCTCAAACCAGGCGCGAGGGGCCTGTTTGAGACCATAGAGAGAACGTCGAAGACGACAAACCATCCCATCGGGAACAGAATACCCAGGAGGGCATGTAAACCTCCTCACCAACTCGCCATTAAGAAAAGCATTCTGAACATCAAGCTGGGAGACAGACCAGCGGCGAACAGAAGCAACAAGCAGAAGGGTACGCACGTAGTCATATGAGCCACAGGGGCAAAAGTCTCATCATAGTCACGGCCGTGCTCCTGCTGAAAGCCACGAGCCACAAGACGCGCTTTATAGCGCTCAAGAGATCCATCAGAGCGAGTCTTAATTTTATAGACTGTTATCACCAGAATTTGACCAAGCCAGAGGTGGGCCGCGATCAAGATGGACTTGAAGGTATATACATGGAGAAATAGGTGAATCGGCCTTTATGCGAGTTTGGGCTAGTTAGCCCGTGTATCTTTATAGTAGGCTTCAGAAGTTAGAGTTTATCTCGTGCACGGTTTGGTGCACGCCCACATTAGAAAGTCCCCCGGACTATAAATATGTACCTAGGGTTTATGGAATAAACAACAACCAACGTTCACCACAAACCAATCTCGGCGCATCGCCAACCCCTTCGTCTCAAGGGTTTCTCCGGTAAACACCATGCTGCCTAGATCGCATCTTGCGATCTAGGCGGCACGAGCCTGCCTACGTTGTTCATGCGTTGCTCGTACGAAGCCTTTTGATGGCGAGCAACGTAGTTATCATAGATGTGTTAGGGTTAGCATTGTTCTTAGTATCATATGCCGTCGTAGTGCAACCCTTGCGCATCTAGCCGTCCTGTGTCCTCATCATGGGTGCAGGGGCGGCACTGATCATTATTTAGTAGATCTGATCCGTTACGGTTGCTCCTTGATTCGTCAAGGATTAGTTTAACATCTGCAATAGTTAGGCCTTACAAAGGGTTGGAGGATCCAGCGGCGCGTAGGGTGTAGTTTGCTGGCCCTAGACAGGATGTTCCGAGGATCAACCTCGTGTTGGTTTTTAGGCCTTGTCTAGGATTGGCTTACGATCACCGTGCGCGAGCGCGAGGCCCAATCGTGAGTAGGATGATCCGATTATGCGGTGAAAACCCCAAATCGTCGTGGATCTCATATGCTTTATCTTGATCAAGCAGGACCACCACATATTCGGTCACCTTGGACGAATCATGGGGTCGGAGCCGATTCACAGGATAACCGAGAGCCGATCGAGGCTCGTATTTAACGTGTACGTGTGTGCCCCAGAAACTAAGCGAGGCATCATCCACACCTTCCCCACCAGTATAGGTCAGGTGGCACGCCTGCAATTTGCATCGGCGCGCGACCGGAGGCTTTGCGGGCCGTCGCTCGAGGGATGGGCCAGCCGCAGCCCTAGTTGTTCCCGGCTCTACGGTGTTGACCAGTCGCTGCCCGTGGGGTTTCCACGTCAACACATTCTGCCCCCGGTGGGACACTCTTCGACATCCACCACATCGCCATCTACATCGAGATGGCGGAAGAAACTCCGGTCACTTACGAGGAGCTCAATGGCGAGCTCAAGAAGAAGTATGACGAGGTCAAAGCCTTCCTCGAAGCCGACCTCATCGGCTCTTTCCACAGACCCGCTCCCATGGCATCGATGGAAGGGGTTCTCACCGAAGGCGCTGATGGAGTGGACCCATCCACCCCGTCAAGAACGCACCAGTGTCGCCGCGTCGAGATCAACTTCATGGTGGCTCATTCTCGCACCGCCATTCGAGAGCTCGGTGAATACGTTGGAGCGCGTCGCTCACGCGTGATCCAGGAGATCATGAGCCGCCAGTATTCTCCGTCAGACCAGCTCTAGGGACTCACCAAGGAGAAGTGCCACCCGGCCTGGCCCACCGCCGCTGCTCGCGTTGGCAGCGCCCGAAGCGCCGAACTCATCGGCCCACGTCGTCTACAAGATTGGTGGTGACCCCAGTGACTACCAATTCCTACATGACGCGCCCAAGGAGATCCCGCACGGATACGCATGTGCATACGTGCCCGCAAAGCACTGGCACTCTCGAACCAGGTGCAACTGGGGACTTCTGAACAATCGGAGGAACGTCGGAGGCAGACCCGAGAAGCGACGTGGCTAGCTAACACGCTACCCCGACAAACCTGCAGCCCAGCTCCCGCAGCTGGCTCGTAACCGAAAAACAAGCATGGTCGTTAAGTACGCCACCCTGGCGAATCTTCAAGGTTCAGACCTTCAGCCATCACCGCGGATCAGATTTGTACGATTCTGAAAGATCAGTTCGGCATGATGCCGAAAGGAAGACGGTCGGCTATACCAAGCCGTACCCCTACGAGTACGAATTGATCCCGCTACCACCCAAATATCGGCTCCCGGACTTCACAAAGTTCGGCGGATCGATGGTTCCACCCATCGAGCATGTGAGCCGATATTTGGCGCTGGGCATGATCTCAGCGTCGACGAGCTGCGTGTGAGGTACTTCTCACCCCTCACAGATCGGCTTTCAAGCTGGTACACGCGCCACAAACTCCCAGACTTGGAAGCAGGAAGAACGGCTCCATGAGCAATATCACTCGGAGGCTTCCGAGGCCGGCATTGCCGATTTGGCACAAGTACGAGCGCGGGGAAACAGTGTCGAATACATCCAGCGCTTCAGACCGTAGAACCATGCTATTCGGTTCACGTAAGCGAAAAAGAAGCCGAGTTGGCGGTGGTGGGTCTATCATCATCGATCAAGGACGTGGCCTCCCAAGCGGACTACCCTTCATTAGCACACATGGTGCGTAAGCTGTCAACAGATCGCCACCCGATGTCTACTCAGACAAATTCAAGCGTGGTTACCATGGTTGACGCAAGATGAAGGTGCTACGGGAGAACAAGAGGTCGCAGTGGCTGAGTGGACTCGAGCGGCAGGCCCAGAACCTGCAAATGGGTGAAACCACCAGGCCTCCAAGAGGGTTCGACTTACGTGACGAAACCGAGCAGATTTTCGATCTCTTACTCGCGGAGAAGCATATAAAGATACCCGAAGGCCACAAGGTCCCTACGGTGCAAGAGCTGAACGGAAAGCCATACTGCAAGTGGCATAACACGTTCACCCACACCACTAACGACTGCAGGGTGTGGCGTCAGCATCCAAATGGCAATAGAAAATGGGCGACTAATTTTTAACCAATATGCCATGACACACACACCCCTTCCCCGCCGTCAACATGGTGGAGTTTACCCACCTCGGAGGGTGAGCCAGATTTCTCAGCCAACATCAACATGGTAGAGCTTGGACACCACTCGAGAGGGACGGGGATGAGGGCAGCTGCTCTCACAAGGACACAGAGGGGGCCGCTCCATGCGATCGGCTCCGTCAAGATGGCAAGCGCTACGTCACAGAGGGAAGGGAAGAACATAAGATATCAACGACCCCTCTCCGATCACCTCCTCAACAAGTATGTGAGTCGGTATGACCAACGCGACACGGCGACGATGATGAAAGAGATCACCGGCCGTAAACGACGAAGGCATCGTCGGCATAATCACGATGAGGAGCGGCAGGAGCGCCACGCCGGGAGCAAGACGACACGGCAGGCATTGGGACTGCCCTTCTTCAGACACTGTTGGGATTCAGGAATGAGCCAATTACCCACAGCCCGAATGCAAACCAGAAAAAGAAGGAGGCAGCCAACGTGTCCGTGTTCGAGCGCTTAGGGCCTCTCCCACCACAAAAGACGTGCTGAGACCCCTCGGTTGGAAGATCTCGAGGATTCGAAGACGAGGCGAAAGACGAAGAAGACAAGTACCACCGTCCAAGGTGGTGCCACGATGGTCTCACCATTCACAAAAGCGCAGGTTCAGCGATTGCGCGGTCTGGAGGAAGCCGAAAGGTTGTACTTGTATACGCTAAGGAAGGCACTACCGATCCGGCGCGAAAGTCCAGCGAACCCTGATGAAGAGGGATGCCGCAAAGAAAAGAGTGGCGCCCCAAGCAAAGGAGAGCCGATGATGAAACATCGGCTGGCACAAACATGGTGCTCGCTCGTCCGGCGAAGTGTAGAGCTCCACGATTACACGATGCACCCGAGGTGGACGACAGCAAGCGCACCAACGTGATAAAGTCAGAGATTGGGCTGGTTTTATCCACCGGCCTGGACGAGTAGCAAGACTACGTCAATAAGCAAACGTGGCGAGGCTGATCCTTGCGATCGGCCCCCTCAGAAAATTTATGAAGGGACATTACAAAACCTTCACCGAGCAAGCAACGTGGAGGCCGATTCCAGCAATCGGCCAAAATTATCCTCACCATCTATTTTGCTCGGGATCAACGTTTGACCCAACGGGACTATCCGAAGAGCCGATACCATCAATTCTCTTGACAGAACGGCTCGGGGGCACCTAGATGGATAAAACACGAGGATATGAGATAATACTATCAAATATGGGGGCCGACACACAAATCGGCCTAAAAATTCAAAAATTTGAGCAGATGCAAATCGACTTAAGAATCTCAAGAGGTGGATAAAGCCGATGCATGGCCATTGACTCTAGTGGAATTATGCGATGTTTATCGAGTCTCCACCAAATTCAGGCCAGCGGTGGTGCCTTCTGTTGCTTCGAGGGAATAAAACAATGGAAATTTCTTCAGCTGCTTCGAGCCGATCTAGGTTCCTGAACCTTTTTGTCGAGGATTTCCATCTTTGGGGCTTCAGTGAAACGAAGGTTATCGGCTGTCTGAGGAAGAAAGGGGGTCGGCTTTGGCACATTCTCTCTGACATTCTCGCCTCGAGTAAGGCTCGGGGGCAGCAGGCTCGGGTAAGGCTCGGGGCGCAGGCCGGTGGATACTGTTTTGCTCTGTTTAAAGAGCCGATTGGGATACCATCGACTGATCCTTCATTGCAACCTTCTTTACAAATGATGAGTACTGAAGAGGATTATTGGGTTTGGTTGGAAAAGTTCAAAGGTTTTCCTGAAGATCCTGCATTTTCCGCCAGATTTAGAAAATCATCGGTTGAAGAAGGGAAGGGCGATTTCAGGACCGATGCGGTGCTATCGGCTCATTACGCATTGGCAAAGGGGACGAATCGGCAAGGTCAGTAGAAGAGGGAATCGGCTCAATTAAACTCAGAAGAAATCGGCAAAATCAAATTGGGGAAAAGTTCTTCATTAATAGGCGAGATTTCTTACATAAAGAGCTAATTGCTCTCAAAAGGAAATACTAGGGGATACATTGCCCCATTGATGTCTACGTTCCCCCTCCTTTCCTGTAGACAGTGTTGGGCCTCCAAGTGCAGAGGTTTGTAGAACAGCAGCAAGTTTTCCTTAAGTGGATCACCCAAGGTTTATCGAACTCAGGGAGGAAGAGGTCAAAGATATCCCTCTCATGCAACCCCGCAACCACAAAGCAAGAAGTCTCTTGTGTCCCCAACACACCTAATAGGTGCACTAGTTCGGCGAAGAGATAGTGAAATACATGTGGTATGAATATATATGAACAGTAGCAATGGTGCCAGAAAATAGCTTCTGGCGTGTAGTTGATGGTGGTAGTATTGCAACAGTAGTAACGCAGTAAAACAAAACAAGCGTAGTAACGCAGAGTATTTAGGAACAAGGCCTAGGGATTACACTTTCACTAGTGGACACTCTCAACATTGATCACATAACAGAATAGATAAATGCATACTCTACACTTTTGTTGGATGATGAACACATTGCGTAGGATTACACGAACCCTCAATGCCGGAGTTAACAAGCTCCACAATAATGCTCATGTTTAAGTAACCTTAAGTGTAAGATAGATCAAAACGACTAAACCAAGTACTAGCATAGCATGCACACCGTCACCTTCATGCATATGTAGGAGGAATAGATCACATCAATATTATCATAGCAATAGTTAACTTCGCAATCTACAAGAGATCATGATCATAGCATAAACCAAGTACTAACACGGTGCACGCACTGTCACCTTTGCACACATGCAGGAGGAATAAAACTACTTTAATAACACATCACTAGAGTAGCACATAGATAAATTGTGATACAACTCATATGAATCTCAATCATGAATCATTGTATTGAGGTACATAGAGAGAGATTAACCACATAGCTACCGGTAGCTCGATTACACCCTCAGATGGAGATATAGGAACAGAGGCGAGAAGCATGAGACCACGATTCCGACAGAACCCTCTTGCCCCGGATCCTCGCGACGCGATGCGCCGTCGGTTCGTGGCTTCCTTTTCGTAAAGAGGTTTCTAAGTAAGAGGCGCGGCGGGGTCGAAGAGGCGGCCGGGGGTAAGGCGGCGCGGGCCAACCCTAGGCCGCGCCGCCACCCTCCCCGGTGGGCCCGTGGCCCCCTCTGGTCCTTCCCGGGTGTTCGGAAGCTTCGTGGAAAAATAGGAACCCGGGCGTTGATTTCGTCCAATTCCGAGAATATTTCGTTACTAGGATTTCTGAAACCAAAAACAGCAAGAAAACAGGAAGCATTCGGCATCTTGTTAATAGGTTAGTTCCAGAAAATGCGTAAATACGACATATAATGTGCATAAAACATGTAGGTATCATCAATAAAGTAGCATGGAACATAAGAAATTATCGATACGTTGGAGACGTATCAGCATCCCCAAGCCGCTCGCCCTCGAGAGGTAAACGATAACAAAGATAATTTAGAAGTGACATGCTATCATAATCTTGATCATACTATTTGTAAACATATGTAATGAATGCAGCGATCAAAACAATGGTAATGACATGAGTAAACAACTGAATCATAAAGCAAAGACTTTTCATGAATAGCACTTTCAAGACAAGCATCAATAAGTCTTGCATAAAAGTTAACTCATAAAGCAATAATTCAAAGTAGAGGTATTGAAGCAACACAAAGGAAGATTAAGTTTCAACTGCTTTCAACTTGTAACATGTATATCTCATGGATAATTGTCAACATAGAGTAATATAACAAGTGCAATATGCAAATATGTAGGAATCAATGCACAGTTCACACAAGTGTTTGCTTCTTAAGGTGGAGAGAAATAGGTAAACTGACTCAACAATAAAAGTAAAAGAAAGGTCCTTCAAAGAGGAAAGCATCGATTGCTATATTTGTGCTAGAGCTTTGATTTTGAAAACATAAAGAGAGCATAAAAATAAAGCTTTGAGAGGTGTTTGTTGTTGTCAACGAATGGTAGCGGGTACTCTAACCCCTTGCCAGACAAACCTTCAAAGAGCGGCTCCCATTTTATTTTGTTTTTGGGTGGCACTCCTTCCAACCTTTCTTTCACAAACCATGGCTAACCGAATCCTCGGGTGCCTGCCAACAATCTCATACCATGAAGGAGTACCTTTTATTTTAGTTTTATTATGATGACACTCCTCCCACCTTTGCTTTCTCAAGCCATGGCTAACCGAATCCTTCGGTGCCGTCCAACAATCACATACCATGGAGGAGTGTCTATTTTTATTAATTAATTTGGGACTGGGAATCCCATTGCCAGCTCTTTTGCAAAATTATTGGATAAGCGGATGAAGCCACTAGTCCATTGGTGAAAGTTGCCCAACAAGATTGAAAGATAAACACCACATACTTCCTCATGAGCTATAAAACATTGACACAAATAAGACATAATAACTTTTGAATTGTTTAAAGGTAGCACTCAAGCAATTTACTTTGGAATGGCGGAGAAATACCATGTAGTAGGTAGGTATGATGGACACAAATGGCATGAATATTGGCTCAAGTATTTGGATGCATGAGAAGTATTCCTCTCGATACAAGGTTTAGGCTAGCAAGGTTATTTGAAGCAAACTCAAGGATGAACAAGTGCAGCAAAACTCACATAAAAGACATATTGTAAACATTATAAGACTCTACACCGTCTTCCTTGTTGTTCAAACTCAATACTAGAAATTATCTAGACCTTAGAGAGACCAATTATGCAAACCAAATTTTAGCATGCTCTATGTATTTCTTCACTAATAGGTGCAAAGTATATGATGCAAGAGCTTAAACATGAGCACAACAATTGCCAAGTATCACATTATCCAAGACATTTTACCAATTACTACATGTAGCATTTTCCAATTCCAACCATATAACAATTTAACGAAGAAGAAACTTCGCCATGAATATTATGAGCTAAGAACACATGTGTTCATACGAACCAGCGGAGCATGTCTCTCTCCCACACAAGGATGAACTTATTCAGAGAACTAAAACAAAAACAAAAATAAAAGCACACAGACGCTCCAAGTAAAATACATAGGATGTGATGGAATAAAAATATAGTTTCACTAGAAGAAACCGATAAGTTGTCGATGAAGAAGGGGATGCCTTGGGCATCCCCAAGCTTAGATGCTTGAGTCTTCTTAAAATATGCAGGGATGAACCACCGGGGCATCCCCAAGCTTAGACCTTTCACTCTTCTCGATCACATTATATCACCCTCTTCTATTGACCCTTGAAAACTTCCTTCACACCAAACTTCGAGCAAACTCATTAGAGGGTTAGTGCACAATCAAAAATTCACATGTTCAGAGGTGACACAATCATTCTTAACACTTCTGGACATTGCACAAAACTTCTGAAAGTTAATGGAACAAAGAAACTCATTCAACTTAACAAAAGCGGCAATGCGAAATAAAAGGCAGAATCTGTCAAAAACAGAACAGTCCGTAAAGACGAATTTAAATCTGGCACCAGACTTGCTCAAATGGAAAAACTCAAAACTAATGAAAGTTGCGTACATATCTGAGGATCACGCTCGTAAATTGGCAGATTTTTTCGAATTTTCTACAGAGAATTGTGCCCAGATTCGTGACAGACAGCAATGCTGTTTCTGCGCAGCGATCCCAAATATAACATCAACTTTGACATAGAAACTTTACTTGGCACAAAAACATGATAAGGAGAGGTTGCTACAGTAGTAAACAACTTCCAAGACTCAACAAAACAAAAATTGCTGTAGTAAAATAAACACATGGGTTATCTCCCAAGAAGTTCTTTCTTTATAGCCATTAAGATGGGCTCAGCAGTTTTAATGATGCACTCAAGAAATAGTATTTGAGGCAAAAGAGAGCATCAAGAGGCAAATTCAAAACACATTTAAGTCTAACATGCTTCCTATGCATAGGAATCTTGTAAATAAACAAGTTCATGAAGAGCAAAGTAACAAGCATAGGAAGATAAAACAAGTGTAGTTTCAAAAATTTCAGCACATAGAGAGGTGTTTTAGTAACATGAAAATTTTTACAACCATATTTTCCTCTCTCATAATAACTTTCAGTAGCATCATGAGCAAACTCAACAATATAACTATCACATAAAGCATTCTTATCATGAGTCTCATGCATAAAATAATTACTCTCCACATAAGCATAGTCATTCTTATTAATTGTAGTGGGAGCAAATTCAACAAAGTAGCTATCAAATATAGGAGGTATATTGTAATCATAATCAAATTTTTCCTCCATAACAGGTGGTAACAAAAGACTACTATCATTATAATCATCATAAATGGGAGGCAAAGTATCATCAAAGTAAATTTTCTCCTCAATGCTTGGGGGACAAAAAATATCATGCTCATCAAAGCCAGCTTCCCCAAGCTTAGAATTTTCCATAGCATTAGCAACAATGGTGTTCAAAGCATTCATAGTAATAACATTCCCATTAGCATGCATATAAAGTTCCATGGGTTTCTTAATTCTTTCTTCAAACATATCATGTCCTAATTCAAGATAAAGTTCATAAAGATCTCTCATATTTTTGTTGTTTTCCATTATGCCTAACTAGTGTAAACAAGAAACCAAATGTCGCAATTGCGAGTCTAAAGGAAATAGCTTCGAGTACTTACAATGGCGGGAAATAGCTTAGTAGCCAAGATCCGGAGTGTGAGTACCTTTTACCTTTCCTCCCCGGCGGCGCCGAGAAAATTAGCTTGATGTCTACGTTCCCCCTCCTTTCCTCAGACGGTGTTGGGCCTCCAAGTGCAGAGGTTTGTAGAACAGCAGCAAGTTTTCCCTTAAGTGGATCACCCAAGTTTATCGAACTCGGGGAGGAAGAGGTCAAAGATATCCCTCTCATGCAACCCTGCAACCACAAAGCAAGAAGTCTCTTGTGTCCCCAACACACCTAATAGGTGCACTAGTTCGGCGAAGAGATAGTGAAATACAGGTGGTATGAATATATATGAACAGTAGCAATGGTGCCAGAAAATAGCTTGCTGGCGGTAGTTGATGGTGGTAGTATTGCAGCAGTAGTAACGCAGTAAACAAGAAAAAGTAGTAACGCAGAGTATTTAGGAACAAGGCCTAGGGATTACACTTTCACTAGTGGACACTCTCAACATTGATCACATAACGAATTAGATAAATGCATACTCTACACTTTTGTTGGATGATGAACACATTGCGTAGGATTACACGAACCCTCAATGCCGGAGTTAACAAGCTCCACAATAATGCTCATGTTTAAGTAACCTTAAGTGTAAGATAGATCAAAACGACTAAACCAAGTACTAGCATAGCATGCACACTGTCACCTTCATGCATATGTAGGAGGAATAGATCACATCAATATTATCATAGCAATAGTTAACTTCGCAATCTACAAGAGATCATGATCATAGCATAAACCAAGTACTAACACGGTGCACAGCACTGTCACCTTTGCACACATGCAGGAGGAATAAAACTACTTTAATAACACATCACTAGAGTAGCACATAGATAAATTGTGATACAAAACTCATATGAATCTCAATCATGTAAAGCAGCTCATGAGATCATTGTATTGAGGTACATAGGAGAGAGATTAACCACATAGCTACGGTACAGCCCCGAGCCTCGATGGAGAACTACTCCTCCCTCATGGGAGCAGCGGCGGTGATGAAGATGGCGGTGGAGATGGCAGCGGTGTTGATGGAGAAGCCTTCCGGGGGCACTTCCCCGTCGGCAGGGTGCCGAACAGAGACTCCTGTCCCCAGATCTTGGCTTCGCGACGGCGGCGGCTGGAACTTTTCTCGTATCGTGGCTTCCTCCGTTAGGGTTTTCGATGTAGGGGCTTTATATAGGCGAAGAGGCGCGCAAGGTCAGGCGGCCGGGGGGGGTAAGGCGGCGCGGGCCAACCCTAGGCCGCGCCGCCACCCTGGTGGGCCTGTGGCCCCTCCCTGGTCCTTCCCGGTGTTCGGAAGCTTCGTGGAAAAATAGGAACCTGGGCGTTGATTTCGTCCAATTCGAGAATATTTCGTTACTAGGATTTCTGAAACCAAAAACAGAAAACAGGAACTGCACTTCGGCATCTTGTTAATAGGTTAGTTCCGAAAATGCGTAAATACGACATATAATGTGCATAAAACATGTAGGTATCATCAATAAAGTAGCATGGAACATAAGAAATTATCGATACGTTGGAGACGTATCACCCATCTACTACTGCTGGCCCTATTCTAGAGGTCCTATCTACGGACCTGTTGGAGATATGCCCAAGAGGCAATAATAAAAGTGGTTATTATATATCTTTATGTTTATGATAAAAGTTTATATACCATGCTATAATTGTATTAAGTGAAACATTGATACATGTGTGATATGTAAACAACAAAGAGTCCCTAGTAAGCCTCTTAACTAGCTTGTTGATTAATGGATGATTAGTTTCATAATCATGAACATTGGATGTTATTAATAACAAGGTTATATCATTGTATGAATGATGTAATGGACACACCCAATTAAGCGTAGCATAAGATCACGTCATTAAGTTATTTGCTATAAGCTTTCAATACATAGTTACCTAGTCCTTATAACCATGAGATCATGTAAATCACTTATACGGAAAGGTACTTTGGATTACATCAAACCCACTGCGTAAATGGGTGGTTATAAAGATGGGATTAAGTATCCGGAAAGTATGAGTTGAGGCATATGGATCAACATGGGATTTGTCCATCCCGATGACGGATAGATATACTCTGGGCCTCTCGGTGGAATGTGTCTAATGTCTTGCAAGCATATGAATAAGTTCATAAGAGACCACATACCACGGTACGAGTAAAGAGTACTTGTCGAGACGAGGTTGAACAAGGTATAGTGTGATACCGATGATCAAACCTCGGACAAGTAAAATATCGCGTGACAAAGGGAATTGGTATCGTATGTGAATGGTTCATTCGATCACTAAAGTCATCGTTGAATATGTGGGAGCCATTATGGATCTCCGATCCCGCTATTGGTTATTGGTCGGAGTGAGTACTCAACCATGTCCGCATAGTTCGCGAACCGTAGGGTGACACACTTAAAGTTGGATGTTGAAATGGTAGAACTTGAATATGGAATGGAGTTCGAATATTTGTTCGGAGTCCCGGATGTGATCCAGGACATCACGAGGAGTTCCGGAATGGTCCGGAGAATAAGATTCATATATAGGATGTCATTTTATGTGAATAAAATGATGCGGAAGGTTCTATGGAAGGTTCTAGAAGGTTCTAGAAAAGTCCGGAAGGGAAGGTGGAGTCCACAGGGGACTCCACCTCCATGGCCGGCCAGCCCTAGTGGGGGTGGAGTCCCAAGTGGACTCCACCATAGGGGGCCGGCCACCCCCACATGGGAGGTGGGAATCCCACCTTTGGGTGGGAGTCCTAGTTGGGCTAGGTTTCCCCCTCCTATGGAAGGTTTTGGTTTCGGTCTTATTCGAAGACTTGGACACCAACACTTGGGATCCACCTATATATAGAGGGCCAAGGGGAGGGGGCCGGCCACACCAAAGCCACAAGCTTGGCCGCCCCCAGTTGGCCGGCCACCCCTCTCCCCAAACCCTAGCGCCCCCTCCTCCACCATATCCCGCACGCTTAGCGAAGCTCCGCCGGATTTCTCCACGCCACCGACACCACGCCGTCGTGTCGTCGGATTCAAGAGGAGCTACTACTTCCGCTGCCCGCTGGAACGGGGAGGTGGACGTCGTCTTCATCAACAACCGAACGTGTGACCGAGTACGGAGGTGCGTTCGTGGCGCCGGAACCGATCGTGATCAAGATCTTCTACGCGCTTTTGCAAGCTGAACGTCTACCGCAGCAACAAGAGCTTCCTCTTGTAGGCTTTGGAATCTCTTCAAGGGTGAGTCTCGACAATCCCCTCGTTGCTACCGTCTTCTAGATTGCATCTTGGCTTGGATTGCGTGTTCGCCGTAGGAAAATTTTGTTTTCTATGCTACGTTATCCTAGGTGGTATCAGAGCCGGTCTATGCATAGATGGTTGCACGAGTAGAACACAATGGTTTGTGGCGTTGATGCTCTTGTTATCTTTAGTTGAGTACTTTGCATCTTTGTGGCATAGTGGGATGAAGCGGCTCGGCTAACTTTACATGACCGTTCATGAGATTTGCTCCACGCTTGACATGCAACTGTATTGCATAAGTGGCTTTGCGGGTGTCTGTCTCTCCTACTATAGTGAAGATTCAATTTACTCTTCTATTGACAACACTAGTATCACCGTTGTGGTTCATGTTCGTAGGTAGATTGGATCTTGCTCGAAAACCCTAAACCACGTAAAATATGCAAACCAAATTAGAGAACGTCTAACTTGTTTTTGCAGGGTTTGGTGATGTGATATGGCCATAATGTGATGATGAATATGTATGAGATGATCATTATTGTATTGTGGCAACTGCAGGAGCCTTATGGTTGTCTTTAAATTTCATGTTGAGTAGTATTTCAAAGTAGTTGTAATAGTTGCTACATGGAGGACGATCATGAAGACGGCGCCATTGACCTTGGTGCTTCGCCGACGATGATGGAGATCATGCCCGTTGATGATGGAGATCATGTCCGTGCTTTGGAGATGAAGATCAAAGGCGCAAAGACAAAAGGGCCATATCATATCACATATGAACTGCATGTGATGTTAATCCTTTTATGCATCTTATTTTGCTTAGATCGCGACGGTAGCATTATAAGATGATCCTCTCACTAAAATCTCAAGATAATAAAGTGTTCATCCTTAGTAGCACCGTTATCAAGTCTTATCGTTTCAAGCATCTCGTGATGATCGGGTGTGATAGATTCGATAAGTACATATGACGGGTGCAAGACAGTTTGCACATGCGGATACTAAGGTGGCCTTGACGAGCCTAGCATGTAAAGACATGGTCTCGGAACACGTGATACCGAAAGGTAGAGCATGAATCATATGATTGATATGATGAACACTTTGAGTGTTCGCCATTGAAATTACATCTTGTCTCGTGATGATCGGGCATAGGTGTGATGGATTTGGTTCGTGTGATCACTAAGACAATGCGAGGGATATTGTTTTGAGTGGGAGTTCACCTAGATTTTAATTATGTAGAATTAAAATTTGAACTCAATTTGTCATAAACTTAGTCTAAACTATTGCAAATATGTTGTAGATATGGCGTCCCCAATCAATTTTAACCAGTTCCTAGAGAAAGAAAACTTAAGAGCAACGGTAGCAACTTCACCGACTGGTTCCGTCATGTGAGGATCTTCCTCAATGGCGGAAATCTGCAATATGTGCTTGATGCACCGCTAGGTGACCCTCCAGCAGAAACTGAAACCGATGAAGTAAAGAATGTTTACGCAACTCGGAAAACTCGGTACTCTCAAGTTCGTGTGCCATCTTATGCTCGGAATCCGATCTTCAAAAACGTTTTGAGCACCACGATCCTCATGAGTTGATGAAAGAGTTGAAGACTATTTTTGAAACTCATGCGGCCGAATGCTATGAAGCATCGAAACACTTTTTCAGCTGTATGATGGAAGAAGGCAGCTCCATTAGTGAGCACATGCTCGTTATGACCGGGCATGCGAAGAAACTCGGTGACTTGGGAATAGTGATTCCTAACAGAGGGGATTAATCGTGTCCTTCAATCACGCCACCAAGTTACAAGAACTTTGTGATGAATTACAATATGCGGAACATGAACAAGGAGTTTCTGAACTCTTTGGCATGTTAAAAGCTGCTGAGATTGAGATTAAGAAAGAGCACCAAGTGTTGATGGTCAACAAGACCACCGTTTCAAGAAACAGGGCAAGTCTAAGGAAAATTCAAGAAGGGTGGCAAGAAAGCTGCCACACCTCCTATGAAACCTAAGAACGGCCCTAAGCCTGATGCTGATTGCTATTCGCAAAGAGAAGGGACAGCGTAATTGCTCCAAGTATTTGGCGGATCGAAGAGCGGCCTTATCAAGAAAAGAAAGAAGGTATATCGATATACATGTTATAGATGTTTATCTCACTAGTTCTCGTTCTAGTACCTGGGTATTTGATACTGGTTCGGTTGCTCATATTTGTAACTCGAAACAGGAACTAAAGAATAAACGACAACTGCTGAAAGATGAAGTGACGATGCACGTTGGAAATGGATCCAAGGTCAATGTGATCGCAGTCGGAACACTTCCTCTACATCTACCTTCGGGATTAGTTTTAAGCCTAAATAATTGTTATTATGTACCCGCGTTGAGCATGAACATTATATCGGGATCTTGTTTAATGCAAGACGGTTATTCATTCAAGTCGAGAATAATGGTTGTTCTATTTTTATGAATAATATCTTTTATGGTCGAGCACCACAAAAGAATGGCTTATTTCTGTTAGATCTCGATAGTAGTAATACGCATATACATAACATTGATGCTAAGCGAATTAAATTGAATGATAATTCTACTTATATGTGGCACGTCTTGGTCATATTGGAGTGAAACGCATGAAGAAACTCCATACCGATGGATTACTTGAATCACTTGACTTTGAGTCACTTGATAGATGCGAAGCATGTCTGATGGGAAAAATGACTAAGACTCCATTCTCGGGTATGATGGAGCGAGCTGACTTATTGGAAATCATACATACAGATGTGTGCGGACCAATGAGTGTAGCATCGCGCGGTGGTTATCGTTATGTTCTAACCTTCACGATGATTTGAGTAGATATGGGTATATCTATTTAATGAAACATAAATCCGAAACTGAGAAGTTTAAGGAATTCCAAAGTGAAGTAGAAAATCAACGTAACAAGAAGATTAAATTTCTACGATCTGATCGCGGAGGTGAATATCGAGTTATGAGTTTGGCATGCATTTAAAGAAATGCGGAATACTTTCACAATTGACACCGGGAACACCACAACGAAACGGTGTGTCCGAACGTCGTAATCGAACTCTCTTAGATATGGTTCGTTCTATGATGTCTCTTACTGATTTGCCGTTATCATTTTGGAGTTATGCATTAGAAACAGCGCATTCACTTTAAATAGAGCACCATCAAAATCCGTTGAAGCGACGCCGTATGAATTATGGTTTAATAAGAAACCTAAGCTGTCGTTCCTAAAAGTTTGGGGTTGCGAAGCCTATGTAAAAAAGTTACAACCGGACAAGCTAGAACCCAAAGCGGAGAAATGCGTCTTCATAGGATACCCTAAGGAAACTATAGGGTACACTTTCTATCACAGATCCGAAGGCAAGATCTTTGTTGCTAAGAACGGAACCTTTCTTGAGAAAGAATTTCTCACTAAAGAAGTGACTGGAAGAAAAGTAGAACTCGATGAGATTGAAGAATCTCTACTCGTTGATCGGAGTAGCGCAGATCGGAAAATGTTCTGTACCACCTACACCGACAACAGAGGAAGCTAATGATAATGATCATGAAACTTCATATGAGACAGCTACTGAACCTCGCAGATCGACAAGGGATGTGCCACTCCAGATTGGTATGATCCTTGTCTAAATGTCATGATTGTGGATAACAATGATGAAGACCCTGCGACGTATGAAGAAGCGATGATGAGCCCAGATTCCAACAAATGGCAAGAAGCCATGAAATCCGAAATGGGATCCATGTATGATAACAAAGTATGGACTTTGGTAGACTTACCCGATAGCCGCAAGGCTGTCGAGAATAAATGGATCTTCAAAAGAAAAACAGATGCTGATGGTAATATTAATCTATAAAGCTCGACTTGTCGCAAAGGGTTTCCGACAAATTCAAGGTGTTGACTACGATGAGACTTTCTCACCTGTAGCGAAGCTAAAATCTGTGAGGATTTTGTTAGCAATAGCTGCATTTTTCGATTATGAGATTTGGCGATGGATGTCAAAACGGCGTTCCTTAATGGAGACATTGAGGAAGAGTTGTATATGGTACAACCCAAAGGTTTTGTCGATCCTAAAAATGCTGACAAAGTATGCAAACTTCAGCGTTCAATCTATGGACTGAAGCAAGCATCGAGAAGTTGGAACCGACGCTTTGATAAGGTGATCAAAGACTCGGGTTTATACAGTGTCATGGAGAGGCCTGTATTTACAAGAAAGTGAGTGGGAGCTCTGTAGCATTCCCGATATTATATGTAGATGACATATTATTGATTGGGAATGATATAGAACTATTAAGCAGTGTAAAGGGTTATTTGAATAATAGTTTTTCAATGAAAGACCTTGGTGAAGCATCATACATATTAGGCATCAAGATTTATAGAGATAGATCAAGACGTCTAATAGGGCTATCACAGAGTACATACCTGGACAAGATTCGAAGAAGTTTAGAATGGACGAAAGTAAGAAAGGATTCTTACCTATGTTACCAGGCAAGGTCTTGAGTAAGACTCAAGGACCGGCTACGAAGAGAGAAAGGATGAGTCGGATCCCCTATGCCTCGGCAGTAGGCTCTATCATGTATGCCATGCTATGTACAAGACCGGATATAGCACATGCTGTTAGTTTAACTAGCAGATATCAAAGTGATCCAGAATGGAACACTGGACAGCGGTCAAGAATATCTGAAGTACTTGAAAAGAACTAAGGATATGTTTCTTTGTTATGGAGGTGACCAAGAGCTCGTTGTAACAAGTTACACCGATGCAAGTTGGAACACTGATCCCGATGACTCTAAGTCACAATCTGGGTACGTGTTTATATTGAATGGTGCGCAGTAAGCTGGAAAGCTCGAAGCAGTGCACGGTGGCGAAATCCTCAACGAATCGGAGTACATAGCGGCTTCGAGGCTTCATCGGAAGCGGTATGGATGAAGAGGTTCATTGTAGAGCTCGGTGTGGTTCCTAGTGCATTGGACCCATTTGTCATCTACTCTGATAACATGGGTGCCATCGCCAATGCACAAGAGCCAAGGTCACACAAGAGGCTGAAGCATATCAAGCTGCGTTACCACTCGATTCGCGAGTACATCGAAGATGGAGAAGTAAAGATTTGCAAAGTACACACTGATCTGAATGTGCAGATCCGTTGACTAAAGCTCTCCCTAGGGCAAAGCATGACCAACACCGAATGCCATGGGTGTTAGGTATATTACAATGTAATCTAGATTATTGACTCTAGTGCAAGTGGGAGACTGTTGGAGATATGCCCAAGAGGCAATAATAAAAGTGGTTATTATATATCTTTATGTTTATGATAAAAGTTTATATACCATGCTATAATTGTATTAACTGAAACATTGATACATGTGTGATATGTAAACAACAAAGAGTCCCTAGTAAGCCTCTTAACTAGCTTGTTGATTAATGGATGATTAGTTTCATAATCATGAACATTGGATGTTATTAATAACAAGGTTATATCATTGTATGAATGATGTAATGGACACACCCAATTAAGCGTAGCATAAGATCAACACGTCATAAGTTATTTGCTATAAGCTTTCAATACATAGTTACCTAGTCCTTATAACCATGAGATCATGTAAATCACTTATACCGGAAAGGTACTTTGATTACATCAAACGCCACTGCGTAAATGGGTGGTTATAAAGATGGGATTAAAGTATGAGTTGAGGCATATGGATCAACAGTGGGATTTGTCCATCCCGATGACGGATAGATATACTGGGCCCTCTCGGTGGAATGTCGTCTAATGTCTTGCAAGCATATGAATAAGTTCATAAGAGACCACATACCACGGTACGAGTAAAGAGTACTTGTCGGAGACGAGGTTGAACAAGGTATAGTGTGATACCGATGATCAAACCTCGGACAAGTAAAATATCGCGTGACAAAGGGAATTGGTATCGTATGTGAATGGTTCATTCGATCACTAAAGTCATCGTTGAATATGTGGGAGCCATTATGGATCTCCAGATCCCGCTATTGGTTATTGGTCGGAGTGAGTACTCAACCATGTCCGCATAGTTCGCGAACCGTAGGGTGACACACTTAAAGTTGGATGTTGAAATGGTAGAACTTGAATATGGAATGGAGTTCGAATATTTGTTCGGAGTCCCGGATGTGATCCCGGACATCACGAGGAGTTCCGGAATGGTCCGGAGAATAAGATTCATATATAGGATGTCATTTTATGTGAATAAAATGATGCGGAAGGTTCTATGGAAGGTTCTAGAAGGTTCTAGAAAAGTCCGGAAGAAACCACCAAGGAAGGTGGAGTCCACAAGGGACTCCACCTCCATGGCAACCAGCCCTAGTGGGGGTGGAGTCCCAAGTGGACTCCACCATAGGGGGCCACCCCCCACATGGGAGGTGGGAATCCCACCTTTGGGTGGGAGTCCTAGTTGGGCTAGGTTTCCTCCTATGGAAGGTTTTGGTTTCGGGTCTTATTCGAAGACTTGGACACCAACACTTGGGATCCACCTATATATAGAGGGCCAAGGGGCCGGCCACACCAAAGCCACAAGCTTGGCCGCCCCCATAGTGGCCGGCCACCCCTCCCCAAACCCTAGCGCCCCGCTCCTCCACCATATCCCGCACGCTTAGCGAAGCTCCGCCGGATTCTCCACCGCCACCGACACCACGCCGTCGTGCTGTCGGATTCAAGAGGAGCTACTACTTCCGCCCGCTGGAACGGGGAGGTGGACGTCGTCTTCATCAACAACCGAACGTGTGACCGAGTACGGAGGTGCTGCCCGTTCGTGGCGCCGGAACCGATCGTGATCAAGATCTTCTACGCGCTTTTGCAAGCGGCAAGTGAACGTCTACCGCAGCAACAAGAGCTTCCTCTTGTAGGCTTTGGAATCTCTTCAAGGGTGAGTCTCGACAATCCCCTCGTTGCTACCGTCTTCTAGATTGCATCTTGGCTTGGATTGCGTGTTCGCCGTAGGAAAATTTTGTTTTCTATGCTACGTTATCCTACGGGACCATCACTGCCCCGTCGTCGCCGTCGTCCGCTGCCATCGGCGCGCTCGGCGCTCGCTGCCATCGCTCGTCCTCCCATCCGGGCCCTCGCGTCTTCGTCTTCGTCGCCGTCGGCCCGTCGTGCGCCGAGTCCCTGCGGCTCTCGGCGGAAGAAGCGTCGTCGTCCTCCTCCTCCTCTTCCTCCTCCTTCACCCCCTCGGAGGAGGTGAAGTCATCCGGGAAGCGATCGTCATCGCTCTCTCTCCTCCCCCCGCGAGGAGCGGAGGTCGCTCTCCCCGTCCGTCGAGGACTGGTCGTCCTCGGACCAGATGGAGAAGTCATGGTCTGACTCCTCCCCGCCGCAATGGCGTGGCGGATGTTGGCCGCGTGGACCTCCGCCGGTTGTACTCCGGCTGCGAGACGAAGAGGACTGGTGGAAAGATCCGATGAAGCAGAAGAGGAAGAGGACATGGTGGCACAGGAGGGCTTTTGGAGTGCTAATGCGAAGGAGATGCAGAGGAGAGCTGTTCGTAGCGATTAAATAAAAGGGATATAGTGGAAATTCAATGCCACATTTCGAGGAAGTGGTGCCCAAAGAAAAAAAAAACTGCCAGGTCACGCGGAGAAGTTGAGAAGGCAGGGCATCATCATGAAGAAAGCTGCGACGGTTCTGCCACGACATGACCCTTCGAAGAAAGCATATGGTTTTGCAATTATCATTATCAAAACCAGGGGGCATGTGTTATCACAATTTGACCAAGCCGAGGTGGGCCGCGATCAAGATGGACTTGAAGGTATATACATGGAGAAATAGGTGAATCGGCCTTTATGCGCAGAGTTTGGGCTAGTTAGCCCGTGTATCTTTATAGTAGGCTTCGTAGAAGTTAGAGTTTATCTCGTGCACGGTTTGGTGCACGCCCACATTAGAAAGTCCCTGGACTATAAATATGTACCTAGGGTTTATGGAATAAACAACAACCAACGTTCACCACAAACCAATCTCGGCGCATCGCCAACCCCTTCGTCTCAAGGGTTTCTCCGGTAAACACCATGCTGCCTAGATCGCATCTTGCGATCTAGGCGGCACGAGCCTTACGTTGTTCATGCGTTGCTCGTACTGAAGCCTTTTTGATGGCGAGCAACGTAGTTATCATAGATGTGTTAGGGTTAGCATTGTTCTTAGTATCATATGCTGTCGTAGTGCAACCCTTGCGCATCTAGCCGTCCTTGTACCTCATCATGGGTGCAGGGGCGGCACCCGCTTGATCATTATTTAGTAGATCTGATCCGTTACGGTTGCTCCTTGATTCGTCAAGGATTAGTTTAACATCTGCAATAGTTAGGCCTTACAAAGGGTTGGAGGATCCAGCGCGTAGGGTGTAGTTTGCTGGCCCTAGACAGGATGTTCCGAGGATCAACCTCGTGTTGGTTTTTAGGCCTTGTCTAGGATTGGCTTACGATCACCGTGCGCGAGCGCGAGGCCCAATCGTGAGTAGGATGATCCGATTATGCGGTGAAAACCCCAAATCGTCGTGGATCTCATATGCTTTATCTTGATCAAGCGGGACCACCACATATTCGGCCACCTTGGACGAATCATGGGTGGATCGGCTCCATGAGCCGATTCACGGATAACCTGAGAGCCGATCGAGGCTCGTATTTAACGTGTACGTGTGTGCCCTGCAGGAAACTAAGCGAGGCATCATCCACACCTTCGACCAGGTATAGGTCGGGTGGCACGCCTGCAATTTGCATCGGCGCGCGACCGGGAGGCTTTGCGGGTCGCTCGAGGGACGGGGCCGCCCGCAGCCCTAGTTGTTCCCGGCTCTACGGTGTTGACCAGTCGCTGCCCGTCGGTGGGTTTCTGACGTCAACATAGACCCACTTACACGTGATAGGACGAACACCAGAAGGTGGAGAAACAAGATCCCAAGTGCCAGTGCGCTCAAGCGCAGCGATCTCCTCAGCCATGGCAAGCTGCCATTCAGGATGACGCTCGGCATCCCGATAAGAAGTCGGCTCGGAAACGACGGAAAGACCATACGACTAGGAGAGTAACGAGCCGGAGCACGACGACGAACAGGCCGTGAAGGGGAAGGTCATCGGCGGAGGACAACTCATCGAAGAAGAGGAAGAAGGGACAACATCGGAAGGATCCGAAACCGGAGAACGAGGAGTACTAGGTGGACTAGACGGAGGAGAGGATGGCGCCGAAGGCGCATCGGGACTAGGAGGGGGAGGAGACGGATAGCAGGGGTGCATCCGGAAAAAGAAGAAAAGAGATATCATCCACCGGGTAAGTACCCGAGGTGGGACGAGGATAGAAAGGACGCGTCTCATCAAACGTGACATCACGGGAGATGCGCATCCGACGACCAACGGGGTCCCAACAGCGATAGCCCTTATGCTCATCACTGTATCCGAGAAAAACACACTCAACAGTGAGCGGTCAGCTTGGTGCGATCGCGAGGAGGGAGAAGAACATAGCAAACGCAACCAAATAAACGAAGTGTCGAGTAATCTGGAGAGCAACCAGAAAGACGCTCGAGAGGAATGCCACCTTGAAGGGCAACAGAAGGCTGAATGTTAATGAGGTAAGTCGACGTAGCGACAGCCTCAGCCCAGAAATGCGGCGGAAGAGAGGACGCAATCATCATAGCACGGGTAGTCTCAAGAATATGATGATGCTTACGCTCGGCGACACCATTTTGAGCATGGGCGCCGGGACACGAGGGCAAGGGTGCCCTGCTCAGCAAGAACACCACGCAGTGTGGGAGATATCTCAGCAGAGCAGACGAAACACACGAATAGGCGTGGAATACGAAGTACGAACCATGGCTGCAAAACGGATAAATAGAAAGCACCTTGCGAGAGTGCATAAGAAACAACCAGGTGTATCGCGAAAAATCATCAATAAACAAAATATAGTATCGATGACCCCCTTTCGAAGGAAAGGGAGCCGGACCCCAAACATCCGAATGCACTAAATCAAAAGGTCGCGAGAGATACGACGCACTAGTAGGATAGGAAGCTGAATCTGTTTGCCTAGCCTACAACCCCGACACGAATGCAAAGACACATCTCCCGAGACAGACCCCGAAGACCACGACGAACTAATGACGATAAACGGGAGCCACAGGTGACCCAGCCGATGATGCCACGCTGAAACGATCCGAGGATGAAGAAGCGAAGAACGCGATGAAGTGGCAAGCAGGGAACGCGAAGCCGCTAACTCCCGAGCCCGGGACTCAAGGCTGCGAGGGCCAGCTCCAACCAGGGCCCGTGTACGGCGGTCCTGAACAGCATAAGAATCGCGTCAAGAATGACGCGACAACCGAATCGGACTAGCGGAAAACAGGTTCATCTTAAGACTAGGAACATGGGAAACATCAGGAACAGAGAAAGAGGTAGTAGAAAGGGTGCCTCGGCGGGAAACAGAGAGAGGTACCATCAGCCGTGATAACACGAACGGGCGAAACAAGAGAGCGGAGAGCAGAAAGAATAGAAGACGCAGAGGTCATATGAAAAGAAGCTCCAGAATCCAGATACCACGGGGATGACGTACTGACTGTGTGGAAGGTGGTCGCGCGGTGCCAAGAGCCAGGCACGAACCAGCCCGTCGAGGAAGAGCCTGTACTGAGCAGACCACGAAGACCACGGATAATGTCCCGATCGATAGCGCAACAGAAGATCCTGAAGAACCGGCCTGATGACGAGTAAGATGCGGCGGGCGTAAGCTGGGATCCCTCTGCCAGCAAGTAGAGATAGTGTGGCCAGGCCTGCCACAGTAGGTGCAAGGAGGTGACGTCGAACCACGAGACTGCTGGGGCTGACGCTGACCCTGGAATGGAGGAGTAGGAAGTATCGGCTGTGCCGGAGGCCGCAACGAAGTCGGCGACATAGGAGGTCCACGAGCAGACGGGAGGGCCACGAGCAGCAAGAACAGAGGGAACCTCAAGAAGACCAGCACCACGAAGACGAGTCTCCTCGCACGAAGCTCAGCAAGGACCTCGAGAGAGCGGAACACGACCACGGCAAGCAGGGCCCGGCGCGCTCAAACTCCTTACGGAGCCGCGACAAGAACTCAAAAACGCGCCAAACTCTATGCGCACAGTCGACAACAGGACAGGTGGCACACACACTGTACGGAGAGAATCAACGACGCCAAATAGCACTGAGTGTAGAACTCATCAATAGTTGAATCACCCTGTGAAGGGCATGCTCTGGCGGACCACGGACACGTAAAGAGCATCACCAGGGATAGCGCGACGAAGAAAAGCCCACGCTACCCCATAAACTCGGCATACTGAGGCGAACACGGAGGTGAGAACAGGCAGCACGTGCATCCTCATCAATCCACTGAGTGTACTCGATCCTCAGTAGTCGCAACGAGAGTGAGTTTGGACCTGTCATAATCAGCCGGAGCAGTGTCGCACTCTTGGTGCATCCTTATCCGCCTGAGTAGCATCGGGCAAGGGTGGCGGTGCAACAGGACCGGAGGAGCAACGGGGCGGCGGACAGGAGACCTCGCCAGAAAGCACACCCCAAAGACGAAGACCGCGCATGTGGACACGCATAAAGGCAGCGAAATCAGGGTAATTCGCGCCATCGAAGATCACCGGGCAGCGAGGGATCGCAACATAGCCCGAGGAAGACATAGTTTTTTTCTTCTCTTTTTTTTTTCTTTTTTTCTTTTTTTTTAAGTCAACTGCAGAGGAAGAAGCACGGCCACGCGCGGGCCGTCGGAGAGCAGGGAGCAGCAACACGGAAGATCGGAGCAGCAGCACGTACGAGGGACTTGATCGAGCCCCCTGAGCGCTTGGAGGCGTCCCCGCGCAGCACGTACGGTGTAGAATACGAAGCAGCAGCAAGGAGCGGATCACGCCTGATCGAATCTGGGCACGCGCGACGAACCAGGAAATCCGGGCGCGACAAATTAGGAATCGGGCGGCCGGGGCGGCAGGGCGGCACGCGCAGGGGAGGAATCGGGCGGCGAGGCCTGCCACGCGCAGCAGGAATCGGGCGGCCGGGCGGAATCGGCCGATCGGGCGAAGGACGGGACGACGGACGGGAGATTGGCGATTGAACAAGCAACGTCCGTCGGGGGAACTAGGGGATCAATATTAGCTCTGATACCATGTTAGGGTAATATGCTTGTTGTATTACCAGGGGACCAAAGGTCACAATATATAGTACATGTACAGGTGCACATATGCAGAAAACCCCCTAACATATGGGGAAACTACAATAGACAAATATATACATCTAACAGTTATTAACTTCGCAACATTTTACAAAGATGAGCTTGCACTGAGCAACGCTGTGAAAACAGAGAACATCTCTGAAAAAAATTATCTGACTGGGCCCTGGCTAAGCTTCTGGAGGTAACTAAACTCTGATCAGAGCTAGCCTAGTTTGGAGTAGGACGATGATCTTGACACTGAATCCATGCCCCATCGGAGAAGATTGTGGTAGCTGCAAAGTTGGATGGGCTCCAAAATATTGCACCCGGAGACTGCAACGCCTGTTAGTGTGTCAAAGTAGAATTCGCTCCTGTTGTAACTACCTGGTTACAACTGCGGATCCAGCTCAACATGTCATGGTGGTTTAACATTGTAGTTTTCCATGTAATTATACTTTTTATGATATATAGGCTATGTAGAAAGCTGTAGGTGGTCTACCCTCTGGATCCACCACTGCCTGGTTATATTTCGGAAGGTGCTGCTGGTCCTGAAGAGGAGATCTCTAGATGGAACAAGCAGCTGCTTGCTCTCTGAGCTGCGTGGCTTTCGCCGCTGCAAAAACCCACAAGGGGAGGTGAACTTTCCTGTCAAAAATATAGTCATTTAAAATATGCAAACTAAAAGGTCGTCAGCATAAATATGACATGATTAGTTCTGGGTCGACCTCAAATTAACTTAATTCTCGGTCGACTTATTTCATGTGCAATTCATCCACAAATAAAAAAAGATGTGCAATTGCATATTCATGTGCACAAATCATGATGCAAGTCTAACAATGCTTGATTTAGAACTATCTTACTTCTCGGTCGATCAAAAACTAGCAAAAGGAAATAAAATAATTAAAACAGATTGGAGGGCAATCTGAACCAAGGGACATACCTGTCAAGTGGCTAGTCTACATGGTCTCCTTGAACCCTAAACAGCTTGTTTACTGCAAACACAAACAGATAGAAAAACATGATGTCAGCAAAAGCATAAAATTTCTTTTGGCTCCTTCTTCAGAACATGTTCAATACTAAAGAATTACTTCATATGAAGAATTTCTTTCTGCCTGATTACACTTACGCTATGTGTAATTCCTCATCCTCCAGACAAGGAACAACTTATTTTTACAATACCCATTTGCAGTTATGTGTTGGCAATATATGTGCCCTAGTTGGCATCTTGCAGCTGTAGCTGCTCATCAAGTTCGGTTACATGAACTTATTGTTAGCCCAAAGCAAGCTATTGGGCAGCCCTTCTCTTTAGAGATCATCATGTTGATAACTTGGGTGATCTGGATCAACCATAATGATTTTATCTTCAAGGGTCTGCCTCCTAATCTTTATCGCAGTAAGATGAAATTTATAGAGGAGATGCCCTTGATTTTACACAAGGGCAAGAGGAAAGCTTGTGTTGGCATGAAGGACTAGGTGACCTTTCTTATAGTATATTTAACATACATGTGGTTTTGCTTTAGCTTTTTTTCAAGGCTCTCTAGCTCCGTTTGTACCATACATTTTATTTGAAAATTTTAATAATTATAGTGGGAAAACCTACTGTACAATTTTTTTTTACCTCACACCTTGGCTAACCCCTAGGCAGAGTTCTAACACAATACACCATCTATGTCTCATATGTTGCCTTCTGTTCGGAGATTGTGACATCAGAAAATGTTTGCTGCAGTAAAAAGATGGAGCAATTTCTTCTCAAATATCACAATAAGCAGATATAAATATTACACTCAATGCCCCAATAGAGGAGTTCTTTACCGAATTGACGTCCATGGAATAGTCGGCTTTAGCATATCAAATTCTCACCAAGGATCATCATCCCTAGTCATATGGACTCCAAGGTTAACATAAATTGTGATTAGGTTTTCGAAGATTCTCCAATATGCTTGAGGTTACATTTTTTCGATAAAGGGAATATATTAATATCAAGAAGATACCAATTACACCCAGCCTCTGCAACAACGCACCACCCTAATGGCACTACGGATGCACACAGCCAAAAACAAGAAAAGAAAATTAAGAAACAAAAGTCCCGCTATAGTATCTCGGCCTAACAACAAGAATACATCCACCGCCAAGACAACACCTGAATTACAGACTCTACAAAAACAACGCCTCCAAGAAGGAAACAGTGCTCAAACACCGTCGTCGCTCGATCAAAGATCTTAGGTTTTTACCCTGAAGATAGTCCCCGCTCTCAAAACAATGACTCCACCAAGGACATTGCCGGGCACAACCAATTAAGGCCGACCTTGGGTTTTCACCAAAGGTAGGACTCTGCATTTCACCTGTGTTGTCGCCCCTACTTTCATACCGCTGTGAAGCCCGGAACACCAAGCAAGTCCCTCAACAACGCAGACTTGAACCTCCCTTAGCTAGTCCTCCCTCCGCCCTTCATGAAATTCTCTTCTTCGACTTTCATCATGGATCCATAGTCACTTGATGTCAACAAAGAAAAAGAGCTTCCCGCCGCTCCCTCCAGAACCAATCGGTCGGAATAAAAAACATGGGTGCTTGAGGTTACATGGACATGCCAACACAAACCGCATGCTGATTTCAACTCATACTTACATAATCAAAACTGCAGCTCGATCACAAAGAATACCTAGGGTTTAACCATGGTTGCTCCCCTACTATTCCCCTTTTCAGTTTTTTTGCAACCAATCAATCGTTTTGGAATGAGGAGGTGACTCGACACATGTGAGCGAGGGAGGAAGGTGTGACTTTTTCATCTTGTTTTGTTTTTGCATGCCAGTTTTGTGTTTATTTTTGTATACCCGTGAATTGTCAAATTCCTTGTCGCCCAATGTGCGTGTGAAATGACACAAGTCCCTTGTCGCCCACATGGTGTACTTTATTGGAAATCAAAACAACGACTTTCCCAATAATTCTATTACAATGAGTAAAGCTACACCTACTAGTCTGCCATCATATATAGCTTCCTTGTCTTTACAGGACAACAATACTAGAGATATGAGTGGTGACATGACCCATGTAGCCAGCTAGCAAACAAATATGCAAACTATAACCTTTACCAGTTCATCCAAGTTTCATAGTGATAAAAACAAACTGCAATTGCTATTTTGGCATGATCATACCTTAGGGATGAGCGGCACTGGGAAAAGGAATTCAGCTGGAAGGGAACATTCACTGCTCGGTGTGTGCTCGCGGTGCAGAGGACATCAACCATGTTCATTTACCATATGACCGAGCTGCAGCAGTACCGGGGGCATTCGTAGACGAACAATTGATTGATTAAGCCCTCACGGTTGATATATAGGTCTAAAACGGTGTCCCTTGAGCATTTCATTTTTATTTTGGTGAGAAGACGATCATCGATGCTCGTCCATGCATGCACAACTACAAGTCATGTTTCTGATGGGCACATGGTGCATACAGTGGGAATGAATGCAACATCCGACATCAAAGGAGAGAGAATCCAGTCTCCGGATGGAACATGCATCTAAAGGTATAATAGATGCCCCCCATGGGGCTTTCACAGCAGTTAGTTGATTGTGACCGTCAGATCGAGTTCTTACAGAGCATCTCGGCCATCCATTCATGGTAAGACTGATTTACCCATGTGAACAGTAAATCGGTATTTTGCTGCGCGCACTTGTCATTGTACCTGGAAACCATTATCACTCAGCCACATATTCCTTTTAGTTTCGCTGGGCTCACTTCTCATCCACTTTTGTATTGTTTTAGGGTGGATTTGTGGGGTGCATGAAAACAAGCTAGGTCACAAATATCCCTCCGCTGCCTCACACCCTCGTCCAATCCCCACCCACGCCCGTCCTCGCCCAATCCCTGCACGCGTTCATCATCCCCCAATCCCCTCCCCCTCCACTCCACCTTGCAGATCTCCTCGTCCAGCCACTGCTCCATGTGCTGCTTGCCACACCACCGTTGCCATCAGGGAGCACGGCCACCAGCAGCGGAAGGAGGAGGTCATGAGAGCTGCGAGGAGGAGGAGGGAGGGGAGAAGCAGCTGGAGGTCCGACGGCGGCGGCGGTCGGACGGCAGCCGGGCCTCTCATGGCTGGACGAGGCAGCGATGTGCGGAGGGAAGCAGCGGGAGCTCGGACGGTGGCGGCGGTCGGACCGCAACGGGGCCTCTCAGGGATGGACGAGGCAGAGATGAGCGGGGGATCTTCTCCATCCTTGACTTCCTGGCCCAGCGGGGCTGGACGGTCTCGTCCCCGTTCGTCGGCACACATGCGGCAGAGGAACGGAGGAGGAGGAGGCGGGTGTCCTCTTTCCTTGGTGACCGGGCTGCAGGGGAGACGACGCCATCGTCCTCGACCTCGTCATGCCGAGCTCTACCATCGTCCTCAACCTCTTCGTGCCGAGCAACACCGTCTCCATCCTCGTCCGTCGGCACACAGGAGGTTGCAGGTGTGTACACAACGCGCTTGAGTAAATGTCAATGGGCAATAGTGTGCATTTGTTAGTTTTTTACAGTTCAAGTATTGGTTAAGTATTGGTTGAGGACAATGAAATATATGCAGGTTTAATCTCATTGTTTTCTTTTTTACATATCTCAGGCTAGCATACTTCTGTAGTATCCCGATTGGTTTATAAGCTGATCGATGTTGGATTTGGGCAGACATTAGATGAAATTAAATAAGGTTAGATGACACCTGTTTCGTCTTATATTTTGTATTGTAAACTCTTTGGCTTACTTATGATTACCACATATCCAGATTTTCAGTTGCCGATCCATATTTGGTTAACGGAAACCATATGTGGCCAAATAATTCAGTTTCATTCTCTTCCATGCAAGGCTAACACCGTATCCACCTATGCTCTGTGACACCGATTGGTTTATGTTGATTCTGGAAAATAATTTTGGGTAACATGGTATACTGAAGTTTTACCCATTGAAGAGTCTGATTCTGCTTGCGGGAATGGGGCGGAGGTGGTGACACCGATTACATACTACCTGTTGAAAAGTCTGAATGTGCTTGTAGGTAGCATGGTATACTAAAACATAGTTTACTCCTCTCTTTAACTATAATTTATGTGGTTCTATTGCCGTGACCCAATTCTGCTCTACTGTCAAACATTGATGTGTTTGGATATATGAGAAAAATCCACTTATTTAGTTTAAGTGAGTAGTATGCATTGGCCCCTGGATTGTTTTCTCCCTGATCTGTTGTTACTCGGAACATATTTTAGGGAAAATTTGCTCCTAATGGCTTGCTTAGGAAATCAGGATATGTTTGTTTTGATAATTTCGTTCATTATTTACTGAATTTTTTTAACCTTTTCATTTACCAGATTAATGTACTCCTTTATACGAGTTGGGAGTTGGATGGGTTTACAGCCTTTACAACAATATCTTTCACCCAAACAAATTGGGCATGGGAGCAAACCTCTTCTGCCTCACTAATAAGATTGAGCCAAAATGGTGCTAATGGACCATCAATTGTGGCAAATGGAAATCGGACACATCATGGGTGCATACAGTAAGCGTCATTTGTCTCGTTCTTTCGGACACTTAACTTACCAACAAATTCCACCCTAAGTACCTTTTCACAACTTCATGTTTAGTTACTACCATTGATTGGTGGATGATTCGAATATGGGAAATAAATCTGTGGAGCAGTCCTCAGTGTGCGTGAGACAAAGGACATGATAGCGATATGGATTATCGATTCTGCTAATGAAGCTGCTCAGGCATAAGTTCTCAAATTCATGCTAAGCCAGTGCGTCGAGTATCTTGGTTATGTAAGTGTTTGCAAACACTTACCGTTGTCGGAGTACTATGCAAGTCCGTGAGAGTTTAGGAGGACTAATGAACCAAACTGTATTTGTTTTGTGCTTGCAGAAAAGATGTCTGTGAGGTGGTGATTGAAGATCGTGAGTTCATGTGCTACTGCATCAAGTATCTTGGTTCGGTAAGTGTTTGAAAGCAAATTACGTTGGAGGAGAACCATGCAATTCCATGATAGTTTAAGAGCATATTGAACCAAACTGTAAATTGAGATATATAAATTGTCTTTTCCATAATAGCATGCGTTCTCCCTCATTATCAGTTAGTATCCCGATGGTTCTATTTCTGCCTCACCACTTGACCTCCTGTATATTGATTTTCAGGATAAGCTGATGGATGTTGGATTTGGGCAGGCATTAGATGAAATTAGATAAGGTTAGATGACATTAATTTCATCTTATATTTCCTATTGATTACCACATATCCACATTTTCAGTTGTCGATCCATATTTGCTTAACATAAACCATATGGGGCCAAATAATTCAATTTCGTTCTCTTCCTCTTTCAGATGTTGATGGCATTTTGTAACTACGTCTATCTTCCATGGAAGCAACAGGTGATGCAAGGCTAACACCAGCACATTATCCACCTATGCTTTGTGACACCGATTGGTTTATGCTGATTCTGGAAAAAAAAATTGGGTAACATGGTATACTAAAATTTTACCCATTGAAGAGTCTGATTGTGCTTGGGAGAATGGGGTGGAGGTGGTGACACCGATTGCATACTACCCATTGAAAAGTCTGAATGTGCTTGTGAGTAACATGGTATACTGAAACATAGTTTAGTCCTCTCTTTAACTATAATTTCTATGGTTCTATTGCCGTGACCCAATTCTAGCCTACTGTCAAACATCGATGTGTTTGGAGATATGAGAAAAATCCACTTATTTAGTTTAAGTGAGTAGTATGCATTGGCCCCTGGATTGTTTTCTCCCTGATGATAATATCAGCCGTTACCCGGAACATATTTCACGGCAAATTTGCTCCTAATGGCTTGTTTAGGAAATCAGGATATGTTTGTTTTGATAATTTGGTTCATTCTTTACTGAATTTTTTTAACCTTTTCATTTACCAGATTAATGTACTCCTTTATACGAGTTGGGAGTTGGATGGTTTTACAACCTTTACAACAATATCTTTCACCCAAACAAACTGGGCATGGGGGCCGACCTCTTCTGCCTCAGTAATAAGATTGAGCCAAAATGGTGCTAATGGACCGTCAGTTGTGGCAAATGGAAATCAGACACATCATGGGTGCATACAGTAAGCATCTTTTGTCTCATTCTTTTGGACACTTAACTTACCTGCAAATTCCACCCTAAGTACCTTTTCACAACTTCATGTTTAGTTACTGCCATTGATTGGTGAATGATTCAAATTTGGGAATTAAATCCGTGGAGCAGTCCTGAGTGTGTGTCGGACAAAGGACATGATAGCGGTATGGACTATAGATTCTGCTAATGAAGCTGCTCAGGCATAAGTTCTCAAATTCATTCTAAGCCAGTGCATCGAGTATCTTGGTTCTGTAAGTGTTTGCAAACAACTTACCGTTGCCGGAGTACTATACAAGTCCGTGAGAGTTTAGGAGGACTAATGAACCAAACTGTATTTGTTTTGTGCTTGCAGAAAAGAGGTCTATGAGGCGGTGATTGAAGATGGTGAGTTCATGTGCTAGTGCATCAAGTATCTTGGTTCGGTAAGTGTTTGCAAGCAACTTACGTTACAGGAGAACCGTGCAAGTCCATGATAGTTTAAGAGCATATTGAACCAAACTGTAAACTGAGATATATAAATTGTCTATTCCATAATAGCATGCATTGTCTCTCATTATCAGTTTCACAAGGAAAAATGAATAGTCATATATAAATTGAGATACTCTGAATAGCCACCTTGTGATGTATTGATAAACTACAGTCCAAACAATCTTACCTATTGTGCACCATGGGTGCAATTTTTTGAGGTGTAAATTGGCTAATTGATCAAACCCCCTTTTTTCTTGCAGCATATGCTAAACACTTAACTTGATAATTAGTGGCAACATGATTTGCAAGATTTTTTAAACTGTTCATCATTGTTCTGTGTTTGAAATTTCTATTGGTATAACCCGTGAGGGAACCTACTGAACAACCATATCAATCGTGGATTGTTCCATGCCATGTTTGCACTTCTTGGGTGACAACCTTGATTTATCTTCTGAAACTATGACACCCGAATGTTACTACTGAGGTAGATGCTTTCATGAATTGTTTTATCAATGACTGTTGTTGGTGTTTGTACTTATACGTGGTGCAATGGTTCATCTGATCTGTGGCATAATGAATAACAATCTCATAGGATTTGTGCATGTTGTGCTCTAGACAGGGTGAAAGTAACACTAGCTTCTTTTTCACGGTTTAATTAGTATGAAGAATACAAGTCGAGTAAACAACATGTTCCACTATCCAGGACTTCTGAACTCGGACATAGCAGTAGAGATGCAGCAAATTAAGAAGTGGTGAAGTAGATGCTAAATATTATTCCACTGCAATATCTTTGGAAAAAATTACTGGTAGGTTGAAAGACATTGCGAGTAAATTTTGACGCTAACTTACTCTAATATATAGTTTTCTGCTAATTCAAATGATATTCTAACAACAGTTTGAAATGAAAGGTAATCCGGCCTTGATTTTTCGTTGAACTTATGCTGATATGCATGAATGTGTTTTTTAATGCCAAATGAAATGGTCATTAATTTGGTTCAAGCAATTGTTTTGCTCTGTAAATTGATGGAGCTGTAGTGAGATATCAGCAGTACGTCAGAGCAAAAGGTTTACTGGAACCTTTGTTCTTTAGCAGATCCAGTTCATGTACTTATGTCTCTAATTCTTCTTTCCACACACAGGCTGAGCTCAAATTCTAGGTTTAGTTCCAATCACTGCAAGCCTAAACAACAGCGAGTCAGTCACATGCTTTGATGTTCTGACCTTCAGCCTTAGTTTTAGCTTTGTATAGCTATAAATGGAGTTTTCAAAAAGTGGTTCAGCATTTGCAATAGACTTGATTATGATAGTTTTGTGGTTCTTTTGACATGTGTTGCAGACCTCAGTATATACAACTCATCAGTTGCGCACCACAAGGCACACCGTTGTGATAAGCCTTAGTCTATAGCTGTTTTTTTGTGTGTATCCAGTAAAATGAAACAAATAGTTTGTTTATTAATCATTTGATGCTTGCTTATCATCCATTTTTAAGGATACAATAACGTTTTACAAAATGTTTACTTCCGGGTGTGGCTACAAAAGACGGGGTTGCGCGCCAAGGTGCGCCCCAGAATCTACTTTCCGCTCCGTCCAACATCCGCGGGTCGGCCCAAACAGGGGAGGAGATGACTAGGAGTGAGCAGGGGAGGAGATGACTGGAGAAGAGATGAATTACAACATATTAGTTGTCCATTTTTGGCTTCAGTATTTTACATGATCCATATTGATTTACTGAGCTAATAGATTGCAGCTCAAGATTCTGTTTTGTTGCTCTGGATTGTTTATCAAACCATTTCTCTTTTCGCTCTATAATTTCATAGCCTTCCTGGCAATGATACCTTTCATATATGTTCGCTTTACTGACTTGAGAAAATAGAATGTAAGTTTGCTAAATATTTAAACTTGTCCAGTGAATAGATTGAGATGTTTATTTCCTGCCTTGGTAGCTTTTGTTGTGTATATGGCCGCTGTTGTCAGTGATATTGTACCTATTTGTTTGCTTTTTGAAGGAACACTTTTCATCCGATAAAGTAAATATCCCATTAGGTCATATATTTGTTTCCTTTATGATGCATACATGGTTTTGTTTTGTTGCATTTCCATAGTATATCTATTTACATTTGATTTGATATAGAAAGTTAGGACACCAGTTTGTCGGGTATCACCTAAATGATGGCATGAGACTTATTTGGTTTTATTTAACGATCAGGTACCACCTGCCGTGAGAAACTACATGAAAAGCTGATCTGGGCAACAAATCTACATGTAGAACTGGCTGAACTAGCAGCGATAAAACAGATGACAGTGACACTGCATATGAGCTCGGTGCTATATACACATTGAGTCCATTATCGAGGAGCCTGGCAACGAGACTATTATAGGTGTTCCTGCCATCGAGTCTATTATCAGAGTTCCATATGTCGACTCTTATCCTCTGCTTAGACAAGATTGTTTGCTTATATAATCTCATTTAGAGATAATTGTACCCACCTACACCTTGTGCGAACTCATACCTCTTCTCATGTTGGCTTCCATGTATCAAGACTCCTGTTGTGAACAACTATTTTGGCTATCCAGTTCCTATGATGTCATCTACAGATCAAATTAAACATATTCCCTCTATGGTTGATTATACTATGCAGATGCTCAAAAATAAATGCGGCGGATAACCATGTCTACAGAAATAGGGAAGAGAAATAATCATGCGAGGTACTATCAGATCTAGACCCAAATATATATACCACGTTGTGCTTGAATGACTACTTTGAGCTGAGATACCATATATCTGCTATTTTTTCTGCATCCCATGTACTGTTGTTATATTGTTGTTGTGGTTATCCAATAGAGAGTCCATTGTCATCTTAGTTAGTATTGAATTATGGTGTAGATAAACATGGATAGCAATGTGTAATATATTTACATGTCCCCTCTATACTGCATGACTTAATTGGCTATGGCTTTTTGAGAAATATCCGTGGAAGTTCATATGTTGGACATCTCAGTTAATATTTCTTATTTCATGCATTTTTGTTTATTACTGGCATTGAACTTTCCAAGGTTTACATCATCAAAATTTGCATTTCTTTAGATCGATGATGGATGTTTCTCTCTGTTTAGTTTCTTAATTGGGAGGTCATGATCTGCGAATATTAGATGCGTCTTCATTTCAAAGATTTTCTAAGCATATTTAAGATATTAAATGATTTCATTGGATGGTTGGTCTATGATAGGTTAACTCTATAAATGCATGATTTTACATATAATAGATTTTCATACAAAGTTAATATACTGGTAGGTTAACTCTATAAATGCATAATTTTACATATAATAGATTTTCATACAAAGTTAATATACTGTTTTACAAATTGTTTCTCAATGCGAAAGCCGGGAGCCGCGTGCCAAGGCGTGCACCAAATATGAAATTGATTGCTGAAAATTGTCAACCTTGAATGAAGATGAACCTACCAGTGTTGATTGAGCACACATGCTTCCTTCGGGACAGAATGGTTTTCACTTCAAATCTTTGTTGAATTAAACGTTGATCTAAGTCTGAGATCGTTTTTTTGATGTGAGACATTGTTTTTTAACAATATATTCATTGGATTACATAATGGTTTTTCCACCTACTTATGTTTGTGAATCCTTTGCTACCATGGTCTGTATAAATTTTTACCATAGCGTTTGCCTGTTGTTTTCCAATGCGAAAAGCACTGATGAGTACAGGAAACTGGGTAAGAGGCCATGCACAACTTATGTATTTTGATTTTCGGTTCCTTCCTGGCTTGTTTCTGTAAATTCTTTTGGAGCCACTAAATAGATGTTTCTAAATTGTTTATTAGTGCAAAAAACTGGGAAACCAAGGTGTAGGCATATATGTTTTATGTGTGCTGTGGTCTCTAAATACTATGCTATGACAATGCCCATAGGCAGCTTATGTTGATATTGCTTTTGTTGTTCATTTTGTTACTCTTGACGTAACCATAGTGTTAGTTAGTGCCAAAAAAGTATTAGTTAGTGTAATATATTCCCCTATTTTCCTGATTGTATAGAAGTGTTTTGATTTTATATGCTTTATGTAAATTCATCCTATCGACTTTGTTGTGCAAAACCGAAAAAACATATATCATTTTCCTACCTAATTCTTATCGTGGCTATAAAAAATGTGAATCAACAACCAACACCAGAAGCAGTGAGACACCAGCAGCTTCATGAGTTATGCAACTTTTTATCTTAACTGCTTCGAGTAAAACCGTAAGAATATAGTGTTATTTAGCAGCTATATTTTTTTTATCACCGTTATATAAAATAAATATTGACATGAGCTTCACGGGATCGTGCGCCAAGGCGCACATATAAATCTAGTATATGTCCATCACGCTGTAGGAAGCGAAGTACACACCAGTGACATCATTAAAGAAGACTTCAATCAGGAAGTATGTTTAGGATATGCCCCATCTAAGATGAATAGAATATCTACTCTATGTAATGTTGATGCAATGAGTAAAACAACGCCCACTTGGAATGATCGATGTTGGAAAAACATTCCAGCCTAATTTCCTTCCACAACTGCCGTGGGCTTATCTTTTTTTTTCGATCAAGAAGCAGGATGCACACAACTTTCTTCTTTACTAAATTATTCGCAATGCCTTACGAGGGGAAAACAAAGATCAACTCGAAGCCACATTCCTAGCGACAACTCGCTATACCTACGATGAAGGGGGGACCATGAACAAGGCCATACTCCCTGACGGTACACCAACACACATCATCCAAGAAGCAAAACCCTGTGGGTGCGCCATTGCCCACTACACCGAGTTCACCACCGCCATCTATCTCGAACCCATTTCCAAGAGGGATCCACGCATCGACCTTGCCAGGCCTACCATCGACGCCACCATGACGCCAGACAGCTCCACCATCCTGCGCGCGTACATCATCCCGCGCCTGTCGCCAATACCCCGCAGCGCCACGCCGCCAAGACTCGACGTCATCGATGTGGTAGATGAACACCACTCCATCAAAACCACCACCATCCAGCAGCTGCTCCAAAACGATGCCTCAAGAGGTAGAACGACGCAGATAACGCTGCCATCATCCGATCCGGGAGACCCAGATCTAGGGTTTCCCCCGGAGCAGCACGAGTGAGAAACCGCAGACTGCGACAGCGATGCCTTCAGGAAGGGAGCGACGCGTGATGCCGCCATCGCCCGCAAGACCTTGGTCGAAGCTCGGTTTTCACCGGCAGCCACGCAACCCGACTCGTCGCAAACCGGCCGACCTCCTCCGGCGAAGGAAAAGACCACCGCCACCGTGGCCAGAGCCGCTGCCCTGGGCATCCTCAGGGATGCAGAAGTGGCCGAGGGGAACCACCGCGAGCCATCGATGGAGAAGAGGGAGACGCTGCGCAGACGTCACCGCCCGCCCAGCCCCAAATGGGCCTAGATCGGGCCCGACATCCGCGCCGCCACGCCCGCGTCACCGTCGTCGGCCGAAGCTGCTCCACCTAGGTCGCCACCCACCCCGCTACACCATCGCTTGGAAGAAGGTAGCCGCCGCCACGCCGCCTTGATCCGCGACTGAGGGAAACCGCCGCCGCCGCCATCACACCGCACAGGCTTTGCCTGGCGACGCCCAGGGCGGCGGCGGCGGAGTGGGATCTGCGCTGTGGAGGGCTCGGGAAGGTAGGGGATGGGCGCCCCGGCGCGGCGCGGCGGAGGGTTAGGCCCTATTACCTTAGCTACTGTCGTGGGCTTATCTTTAGCTGCCCAGATTGTGAAATTTGATGCGCCTGATGCATTATCTCTTTCTCCCAGATTCATTCTATCTTCCTTGTTCACAGCACTCTGCCCCATGTATATGGCTCCTTAGGAATAAAATCAGACAAGATAATGCAACCAAACCATCACTAACACAGTAACACTCATTGGCATATACCTCACCCATAATTAGATCTATCTAATTTTGTTTTTATGTCATCACATCAAGCTATTTTTCTATTGATTGGACCATAAGCACATTGCAAACAGGAAAATATCTATTACCCTTACGATTATTTAGATGAGGTCTATCGATTCAGGTAAGTGTGGATTTGAGCCCGTCCTCCTTTCAAAACATGCTTATGGTTCCAATAGGCAGTATGGAAATAACAAAATGTGGATTACGACACATCATATTTCAAATTTGTAAATATGAATCTCATTGCAGCAACAGAAAGATAATAAGCCCATTAGTTAGGCACAAGCAAATTATTTATTTCATAATAATCAGGGTCTACAGAAGTATATGTTGTATGCTTCATGCTGAGCATCACTGGTTGATCAATGTACGCATGCCAAATACGATGAGAAGTTTCTAATATCATAGAAACCCTCCAGAAAAATGGTAGATTTGTTTAAAAACTTGAATAAAGCTTGCCAATAAATACTATTAACAAGATAGCATACAAATTTACATGACAATGGAGAACCCAGCTTATTACATTATCTTCATGAATATTAATTGGAAACACCAAGAAATCAAAGCTATGCAAGCTTGATGAGTTAGTTCTCATCATTACTCAGGAATTATTTTGAATAAACCAAAAGTAGTGCCAATGATCGACTACACATGGCAAAGTTCTAATGTGCCCCTTATAACAAGGAACCCTAGAACAACAAAATACAAGAATTTTTCTATAGAAGACAAACAAACGCAAAAAGGATGACATAATGAACCAAAGCACTAAATTAAGAAATAAATCTTTGTGCATTCAAATCATGAAATTCACGAGGCTGTGAAGAGTATTAGTGTTGTACAAATTAATATCTTGGGCATTGAAGCTTTACTCACATTGGAGAAGGAAACATGAGGTGTCACCTTCATCTAACCGATATTATCGAAAACAATAGTCTAAGAACAATTAAAATGAACCATCTAGCATTGTAGTATGCTACCTACTAGACCCAATTTGTAATATGTAGTGTTGGTTCACCTAAATATTATCAGCATCAACTAAGCTTAACAAGTGATGTTCTCAATCAGAGCTAGTCTCAAGTACTACAATTATACCTCAAACTAAGTAGACTCGCACGACATCATCCAAATTATAGGAATATTGGTAGTTATAGTTGGCTTAAGATCTGAAAGTTCAGAGATGGTAAGCCTAGAGGGGCGGTGAATAGGTTTCTACAAATTTTAATTCTTTCTTTGAAATGTTACGTTTTACGGAATGTAAATGTGAGCCTAATGCAACCTAGGTGAGGCACCCTATATGATGATACAAGTAACTCGAGCACGAAGGCTCTCACATGCAGTTATATCACAAGTAAAGAGTTCGGTTAGGGATAACCGATAGCACGCAGAGACGAAAGTTTATCCCGTGTTTCCTTCCTTTGCAAGAAGGTACGTCACATTTGGAGAGGTGGGGGTCCCACGAAGGATTACCCAACGCCACGAAGGCTCACCTTCTTCTCCGGAGTCTATCCCACGAAGGAATAACTCACTCACTTGTGGTAGACTTTGAGGCAGCCTCTAAACCTTCACAATCTTGTCAGGAGCAAATCCACAGCCCGGATGCTTCCGGACTTCTTTTGCCCACCTAGGGTTTCCAAGAAACCCTAGAGAGCAGGTATCTCGATGAATACAAGGGGGAACAAGATTTGGCTTGGTGGAACTATAGATCAAGGCCTCCTCTATCTTTTCCCCGAAGCGATTTGAGTTTGGATGGAGGAGGAGGGAGATCTAAGGATTTTGATGTTTCTATCAACTAGCACAGTGGCCCTCGCAAATGCGAAGGCATCATCTTTAGTGTGTTGACGGTGGTAGAGAAATAAAAATGTCTTCTAATGGCTATCACATTATTTCCATATATGTGTTAAGATACAATATAATTTTACAACTATAGTAATGACCTCATGGTAATAAAAGTACCACATATGCAAGTATCATCTCTGACTATCATACATTTGTACATTTGTAGGCGAATGAAGACATGTGTGAACACAAAGCCATGTGTGAAGACAAAGCCATGTGTGTTGTTTCAAAGTGATATTAGAGAAGTAGATCAAACTATAGCTCATGGTGTTTCAAAGTGATATTAGAGAAGTTGATAATACCATCTCTGACTATTTTACATGGTGTTTTCTTTCAGTCGAACCGCATATAATTTCCATAGCTCACGAGAAATTAGTGGTGAATTAGGCCTATGTGTCCATCAAGCAGAAATGGTATTTCAATGTGACGTGACGTTCTCATCGATAGCACGATATCTATCTTGTAAGAGTATTTTATCAGAGGTGACGTTCTCGTCAATAAACAGGCCTATGTAGTGACTTCATCCATTTTGAAATTGACTCCAGTTTTCTGTATACGCCTAGTGAGTCAAATAATCTTCAGCTTTATACATACTCAACCATGCATGGCTATACTTGTACATATTGATCCATTTGCACTTTTCTATTTGGCAAAACACTTCATATCCTAGCACATATATATGTGCATTGCCACCAGTTCTAGCTTGTAGCTAGTGTACGTACATACATTTTATTATCGACGTATCTCCTGCTTTTCTTTTTCTAACCTGACATATCTCTAGCTAGGTAGGTTCGGTATATACATGGTCCTACTTTCTCTACTCAATCTATCATTGTCTTCCCCACTATTTAAATGTGCAGATGTCTGAATCTAGTGAATTTAATTAGTGGTGTATCTATTTTTACCATGCGTCTAATGTGCAAATGTGCAGCTCAAATGGTTGTCTGAATCTACCATTATCTATTTGCTTCCTTTCTCGTGTTAAAAAAACAATTTAGTGGTGTATCTATTTTTACCATGCGTCTAATGTGCAAATGTGCAGCTCAAATGGTTGTCTGAATCTACCATTATCTATTTGCTTGCTTTCTCGTGTTAAAAAAACAATTTCGGACCGTTAATTCACAACTTGGCAAAGAAAATTATCACCAGTCAAGGTTTCAAGGCTCTTATGAACCTCCAACCTTTTCCATAACTCACAATGTATCTACTAACTTTGAAGTTCTGTTTTTCTCAAATTCCCTCTTTGCACTTTTTTTTTGTCAATCGCATCTTAATTATATTATAAGGGCATCTCCAACGGGGCAACGCATTTTGGACATACTTTATGTCCGTTAGCGTCTGACATAGACACACACAAAATGTCCACATGTCCGCATGCGTTTGCCCCTTCTCCAGCAGCAGGGGCGCATTTTTTTGACCGTAAGAACCTTTCATGCATGATTAGGGAGGAGAGAGAGGGAAAGATATCATTTGTGTGGCTAGGAATGACCAACACATGGGTCTGCCTTGCATTAAAAGAGGAAGTGCATGCAGACCAAACAGATGCAAACGGACGCACGGACACGTTCGCGCAGATGCATTCTTGACGCATATTTTATCCATGTTTTCGTCAGAACGGACGTTGCCGTCATTTTGCGTCTAGCCGCTGAAGCGCGTTTTTTGTCCACGCAGACGCAAACGGATATTTTTAGTCCGTTTGCGTCGCCCCGTTGGAGATGCCCTAACTGTACAACTTCCATGTATATGTTTTTTAAACCATATATAATTATAAGATCTAAACATTATATCAGTTCAAATTATATATACTCCCCATCCCATAAAAAATGTATTAAATTTGTCTAGATTTAGATGTCTCTAGACACTACTAATACATTCTTAATGGGGCCAAGTGAGTAGTTGAAAATAATTTAATCGTACATGTCAGACACTTAGATTATTTTTTTCAAATGTTAATCAGACTGACGGTGAGTAGAAAATCGTGCATGCTATTGATCGTCCAAGCACGTAATGCATGTTGGAATGGTGACGCACATGAAGTATGTAATCTACATTAGCTGATGTGATTAGCATCATTGCCATACTATTTTATTGTTTTCTTATAGGCCTAAGGTCATTTGTACGTGAACGTGACATGTCTAGAATCTGAAATTGCTAGCACAAACTATATGCATATGGTAACCGAATGAGAGGATTTGCCGTAAGATTTTGTCTATTCGTTTGGCTTTCAGAGTTCTAATCTTGTAGGTCTAAGTTGCCATATAAACGTCAAGGACGTGGCCTTCCCTACCAGTCAATTTTTTTTCTTAAACCAAATCTATCTATAGATCAGTTTTATTATGTGCGTAGTTTTTTTTTTTTGTAATCTTTGAGATATGTTCTAATAGAACACGTGTGTACCAATATGGTTGTTATGTGTCATAAGTTTATTTTTGTTTATTTTTGTACGCGTAAATTGTACGTAACACTTCTTGTCTTTTAATCTCGGCCGTTAAGATTAAAACTATTGGTTTATATTTTTTAGCATACGTGGATTAACCTGGTGCCTCGAAAAACACACTTATTTTTCTTTTAGTACAGTATATAATAGATAGATGGAGTATGAAAGATAGAGCTCAAGAACATGTTGTAGTGTAGTGCCTAAGTGTTCTGAGGTAGGAGAAGGGGTATTTATAGGCCCACTTGAAATCCAGCCATTGTGACTTGTCCAGCTCAGCAAACAGTCGAGGGAGCCCGGTCTGCCGGGCCTGGAGCCGGGCCATCCGGCGTAGGGGCCGGTGCCGCCGGGCCACATGCCGGACCATCCGGCTGGAATCGGATCATGCACCGGGCCGGAACCGGGCGGCTTCTAGGATTTACAGTACATATGCTCCGGTTGTCACCAGTGTAGGAGCCGGTCTGCGCTGGGAAGTCCGGAGCACAGGCCGACGGCGCCGGGCCAGGAACCGGGCCGACCGGTAGAAACCGACGTGAGGCCGGGCGGGCACCGGGTGACGGTGCCAGTCTCCCTGGAATGTGACTGGATGGCACCGGTGCCAGTGTCGGTTGGCGTCGGGCCAGCCGGCGCCACTTCCTGTGCCGCCGGGCCATACGCCGACCAGAGGGAAAAATGTTGTTCCCCATTTTCATCGAAGTGGAGGGTCTCCCTTCACCTTCTTGTTTCATTGATACACCATTATGCCTGTTAGACTAATACCTGAGAATAATCTTATATGCATGTATTAGTCTGATTACTCTAACAACAGTATCATTGTTACCAAAATAATTGATAAGGGTAACATACCCTTACAAGATCAATAGTGTAACGTCTGAAACAAGCGGAAACTGAATTTGTAATGCTTTCTCTAAACTCTCTTATTCAGCTAATTCAGCAACCATCATTGCAGGCACATGAGAGATTGTAGATGCAAAACTCCAGAGATATTGTAACATTTCATATTTTCCGCACTTTGTCATGGGTATACCCTTTCGGGTATCCATAATTGCTATACCCGGTGTGGATAATTATGGAGGTGGGCTAACAAAAGGACTCGACAAATTGGATCTACATGTAATATCGACTTGGACTACAAGAAAGAGGACTCCAATATATAATAGACTATGACTCTTGTAAACCCTACCTTGGTTGCATATATAAAACCAGGCAGGGGTACCCTTAGGACATACGAGCATACCCGCAGATTAGACATAGAGTAGATACAATCCGTCTATGGCGGCACCCTGGAAACACACCTATCATATATAATGGATTGCTAGCCGGACGTAGCGATCCTCCACCGTGGAGACGTGAATCTAGGTACGTCGTGTGCCGTCTCGCTCCAGGAATCTCCAGCGCCGCCTTTCCCTAAAACCTAATTCTATAACCTTGAACATTGCCAAGGGTACAACGTTGTCATTGGCGCCGTCCGTGAAAAGTGCGGCGACTGAATTTCGTGATCCGGACGAGATCCTTCATCATCAACATCGTCAGCATCGCATATCGCCGGTCAACTACATCGTCCACACGGTTGGAGAGCTTGATGACTCGGTTCAGTACAGCCAACATGTGCTAGCTGCTGGCTTACGACACGAGCGGCGGCGAGTGCAATTAAGGAAGACACCAAAGACTGGAAGCACGCGCAGAAAACTAATCTAGTCTTGGGATTTGGTCCTGCTTAATTCTTTTTCTTCACGTGAAGTATTGCAAGGCGGGCGTCATCATGAATTCAAGAACAGATACTAGAAGCATGCGATTAAAAAGAAGATCAAGTCGGCCAATTCTGAGGAACTTTCTTTCTATATGATCCCACGCACGAGCGCGCGACTTGAGACAGATGTTGCAGCGCAAAAACGCCATAGAGATCAACTCGTATACGAACACAAAAAGAAATAGAAGGAGAAGAAGTGAGCTGCAGTACACGCGTTTGTACTTTGTACGTGGAGATCAAGCCTCAAGGAAAAATCATCAGGTCGAGAAGCGAATCAGGTCACATCAGTCACCCATATCAGTTGGATGCTGGACAACTTGAAAAATACTTCGCCTTCGTCGCAATTGTGATTCCGCCACTAAGAAGACCTGACATCGCGCACTCGCTATCGTGGACTCGCCGTCGCGAATTCTCCATCCGACATAAAGACTATTAGGTGCTATATATTCAGTCAATTACTCTTCATATATTTATTTCGGTCAAATATTTTTTTTGGCTCGTGTTGTTATTTGTGCGCAGATTTTTGCACTTCAATATAACTGCAAATCGAAATAAGATTCGACAACTCTGCTGCGTTGACACCGCTCACCATAGCACACTCACCACACTCGGGGGCTCACCCGTCGAGGATCCACCGTATCGACCGCGTCCTGTTCATCGGCTGCGTCCGGTCAGGCGCCACGTGACTACATCCAACACGACATGCTTCCATGCTGACCCCATCGTACCTGATAAAGCTAAATGTTTCTCTTTCATGAGTCGATTATTATTTACTTTCTCCGCACCCAACACTCGGGGGCTGTGCTATTACATCATAACAAAAATACATCCGAATACTCGGGGCCTGCAAAGTCAATAACATTAACTTTGAGTGGTAAACCTCTCAATATCATCGACCCCCAAGCATCTGACACCTCGTATGTGAAAGCCCGAGTAGCTGGTGATCCTCGTCCGATCCTTGAAAACTTCAACCTGGTTGCAATCCAACTGACAGGTTGGTAAGGAACTAAGACATTGGGCGGCAGGCTAACGAAAAGGCTTAGCATACAATGACCACGCGTCTACAAGGTTGGCGACTACCATGAGTTCATGACCGCTACTGTCCTCGCAATGGCACACTTCGCGAGTGGATTAATTCTTCGAGTGCTGGTCGTGCACCTGAACATCCCAGCTTGTCCGTTGTGTCGATTTCATCCACAGTGTCGACTCATGGCTATCTACAAGCTCTATCCACACCCACGGGTGTACGACCCGGGACGAATATTTCCTCGGCTGCTTCAAAAACTCGGGTTGTGTACTTCACCGAGCGCTTCGAAAACTCAGGTTTAGTATTTCCCTCGAGTACTTCAAAAACTCAGGTTGAGTACTTCCTCGAGTAGCACAAACCGATTCTATGCGCGGCTGCAAGCACCCGCCCATAGATTTGGGGGCTACTCCCATCGGGAGCGCTAGTCGCGCACCCAGCAGAAGATCTTGAAGAAACCGACAAATTCGACTACTTCAGCAGCCAAACGAGGCATCCGATATATAAATAAGTTCCTGGGCCACTTCGTCGTGAGCATCCAGATGCCCTGCTAGAGAATGAATGTAATACCATCAGGATCCGTTGTGAGGCATAGCACAGCCACAGATTGTACTCTGCTAGAAATATCCATATCGTCGTCGATGTGACGAAAAATCCCGACGGATGCGTCAGGTACCTTTAATTCACAATTACTGGAATTCAGAACTCGTTAAGTCCTCCGCAGCTCGGGCTGAATTACACTAGTTTTCCGAATTCGTGTCCGAATTGGTGTCCGGGGACACGAGTTTGAAGTAGGTACTCGCAATTGCTCCGGCAATTAACTGGTTCCCGAACTATCGGATACACGCCTACCAAAATCCCTACGATTGTATAACATTTAATATCGGTTGAAACAACCAGTCAACTACAGATTCAAGCCATTAAGAAAGAAGTCGAAGGATTGAGATTCAACCCGAGACGAATACTTCCTCGAATGCTTCACAAAGTTTGAAGTCGACTACTTCATCGGATAGTACAACTTGAGTCTACGCGCGATTGCAAGCATCCGCCCATAGACTCGGGGGCACTACTCCCATCGGGAGTGTTGGTCGCACACCCGACCGAAAATATTGAAGAACCCGACAACTTTGGCTACTGCGTCAACTAAACAACGCACTCGATATTTCGGTAAAAAACATATATTAAGTTAATTCTTTAAAAAAATCTCCGAGTTCCTTTTGCAGGTGAATGAATCAAAGTTTATAGACTCAACTCGAGTCTGCGACTCAAGTAGAGCCTACTCCCATCGGGAACATATGGATGCAAAAAAAGTCGACATCTTCATCAAGTTCTTCTACGAGTAGTACAACTTGAGTCTACGCGCGGCTGAGCACCCGCTCATAGACTCGGGGGGCTACTCCCATCGGAAGCACTGGTCGCATACCCGATAGAAAACAACTTCGACTCGTCATCAAGTACGAATTCACCGTTCTTCGGCTCATCAAGACACTCGGAGGTGATATTCGTAATGCTTGAGTCTATACGCAAGTCTTCGACTTCCCTAGACACCCATTATTGCTATATCCGTTGCGGCTACTTATGGAGGTAGATCAACACAAGGACTCGATAAATTAGACCCGCATGTAATATCGACTTGAACTACAAGAAATATGATTTCAATATGTAATATACTATGACTCTTGTAAACCTTAGATTGGTTGCCTATATAAAGCCAAGCAAGGGCACCCCTTAGAACATACGAGGATACCCGAAAATTAGACATAGACTAGATATAATTTGCATATGGCAGCACCCTGTAAATGTTAGAGATATGCCCAAGAGGCAATAATAAAGTGATTATATTATAATATATTTATGTTTATGATAAATGTTTGCATACCATGCTATAATTGTATTAACCGAAACATTAATACATGTGTGTTATGTAAACAACAAAGAGTCCCTAGTAAGCCTCTTGTATAACTACCTTGTTGATTAATGGATGATCATGGTTTCGTGATCATGAACATTGGATGTTATTAATAACAAGGTTATGTCATTAATTGAATGATATAATGGACACACACCCAAATAAGCGTAGCATAAGATCAAGTCATTAAGTTTATTTTGCTATAAGCTTTCGATACATAGTTGCCTAAGTCCTTCGACCATGAGATCATGTAAATCACTTACACTGGAAGGGTACTTTGATTACATCAAACGCCATTGCGTAAATGGGTGGTTATAAAGATGGGATTAAGTATTCGGAAAGTGTGAGTTGAGGCATATGGATCAATAGTGGGATTTGTCCATCCCGATGACGGATAGATATACTCTGGGCCCTCTCGGTGGAATGTCGTCGATTAGCTTGCAAGCATGTGATTGGATCACAAGAGATGACATACCACGGTACGAGTAAAGAATACTTGTCGGTAACGGGGTTGAACAAGGTATGGAGATACCGATGATCGAACCTCGGACCAGTAAAGTATCGCGTGACAAAGGGAATCGACATCGTATGAAAATGGTTCAATCAATCACTAAGTTATCGTTGAATATGTGGGAGCCATTATGGATCTCCAGATCCCGCTATTGGTTATTGCTCGGAGAGGAGTCTCGACCATGTATGCATAGTTCACGAACCGTAGGGTGACGCGCTAAGGTTCGATGTCGCATAAGTAGATTCGGAATATGAGATGGAGTCTGAAGTTTTTGTTTGGAGTCTCGGATGGGATCCAGGACATCACGAGGAGGTCCGGAATGGTCCGGAGAATAAGATTCATATATGGGAAGTCATTTTCCGGGCTTCGGAAAAAGTCTAGTGTTTTGAGTGGAGCTTCTAGAAGGTTCTAGAGGGTCACCAGTGGGCCCACCACCTCGGGAGAGGCCACATAGGCGCCACATGGCATGGTGGGGCCTTCCCACTATGACATGTGGGCTCAGGCCGGCCTACCCCTAGAGATAAGATCTATCTCTAATTTAAATGGTTTAAAATCTAGAGATAAGATCTATCTCCAAAATTAAAGCGTTTAAAATGAAGAGATAAGGGGAAGGCTTGAGGGGGAATAAAACTCCCCATGCGCCGGCCAAGGAAGAGGTGGGGCCCAGGGGGAACCCTAGGCCACTCCTCCCCTATATAAAGAGAGGAGGGTGGCCGGCCACACCACCCTTCCACCAAACCCTGCCGCCCTCTCCTCCTACGCCGCGGCTTAGGCGAAGCCTTGCAGTATTTCTTCCACCACGCCGTCGTGCCGGGATTCCGTGGAGATCTACCACACCTCGCTGCCCGCTGGAATGGGAGAGGACGGCTTCATCGACACCATACGCCCGACCGAGTAAAAGTGATTGTAGCACCGGAACGATCGTCTACACCAACAACGAGATTAATCTCGTAGGCTTTGGAATCTTCGAGGGTTAGTCTCATCTCCATCTCGTTGATCTCATAGATTATATCTTGGCTTTTCCATAGATTAGATCTTGGATTTATTCGTTTTGCGGTAGGAAAATTTTGTTTTCTATGCAACGAACCCATCAGTGGTATCAGAGCCGTGTCTATGCATAGATCTGTTGCACGATTAGAACACAATGGTTTTGTGGGCGTTGATGCTTTTGTTGCTTTAGTTAGTGTACTTTGCATCTTGCGGTATGGTGGGATGAAGCGGCCCGGGCTAACTTTACATGACCGTGTCTCATGAGACTTGCTCCACGCTTGACATGCAACTTGTATTGCATAAGTGGCTTTGCGGATGTCTGTCTCTCCCACCATAGTGAAGATTCCAATTTGCACTTTCTATTGACAACACTAGTATCACCATTGTGGTTCATATTCGTAGGTAGATTGGATCTTACTCAAAAACCCTAAACCACGTAAAATATGCAAACCAAATTAGAGGCGTCTAACTTGTTTTTGCAGGGTTTGGTGATGTGATATGGCCATAATGTGATGATGATTATATTTGATGTATGAGATGTTCATTGTTGTATTATGGCAACCGAAAGGAGCCTAATGGTTGTCTTTAATTTTTGTTAAAGACATGTGTGTCTATTCATCATGTAATAACTTTATTTCAAGTAGTTGTTATAGTAGCTATAAGTGATGGACAACCATGAAGCGGCGCCACTGACCTTGACGCCATGCTGGTGATGATGGAGATCATGTCCGTGCTTTGGAGATGGAGATCAAAAGCACAAGAAGAAAGGCCATATCATATCACACATTATGAATTGCATGTGATGTTAATCCTTTATGCATCTTATTTTGCTTAGATCGCGACGGTAGCATTATAAGATGATCCCTCTCACTAAATATCAAGATAATAAAGTGTTCATCCTTAGTATGCACCGTTGCTAAGACTTGTCATTTTGAAGCATCTCGTGATGATCGGGTGTGATAGACTCTACATGTGCATACAACGGGTGCAGATTTGCACACGCGGATACTAAGGTTGCCTTGACGAGCCTAGCATGTACGGACATGGTCTCGGAACACGGGATACCGAAAGGTAGAGCATGAGTCATATGAATGATATGATGAACACTTTGAGTGTTCGCCTTTGAAGCTACATCTTTTCTCGTGAAGATCGGACTTGGTGTAGTGGATTTGGTTCGTGTAATCACTAAGACAATGCGAGGGATGTTGTTTTGAGTGGAAGTTCACCTAGTTAATTTAAGAATTAAAATTGAACTCATTTTATCATAAACTTAGTCTAAACTCTTTGAAAATATGTTGTAGATCATGGCGCCCCCTCCATCAATTTTAACCAGTTCCTAGAGAAAGAAAAGCTTAAGAGCAATGGTAGCAACTTCACCGACTGGTTCCGTCATGTGAGGATTTTCCTCACTGGTGGAAGCCTGCAATATGTGCTCGATGCACCGCTAGGTACCCCACCTGCTCCTGTAGTATCTGAGGACGTAAAGAATGTTTACGAAACTCGGGTGACTCGGTACTCCAAAGTTCAGTGTGCCATCATGTGCAGCCTAGAGGCGGAGCTCCAAAAGCGTTTTGAGCACCACGACCCTTGTGAAATGATCTGTGAGCTCAAGGTTATCTTTGAAACTCATGCGTCCGTGGAAAGCTATGAGGCCTCGAAACAATTCTTTGGCTGTATGATGGAAGAGGGCATCTCCGTTAGTGAGCACGTGTTCGCTATGTCCGGACACGCGAAGAAGCTCTGACTTGGGGATTGTGATCCCTAACCAGGGTATTCATCGTGTCCACCAATCACTGCCACCAAGTTACAATAACTTCGTGATGAACTACAACATGCAGAACATGAACAAAGAGTTACCTGAACTCTTCTCCATGCTGAAATCTGCTGAAGTAGAGATTCGGAAGGAGAACCTAGTGTTGATGGTCAACAAGAGCACCAGTTTCAAGAAGCAGGGCAAGCCTAACAAGGGCAACTTCAAAAAGGGCGGCAAGAAAGTTGTTGCGCCTCCTGAGAAGCCTAAGGCTGGCCCTAAGCCTGATGTGCTATTACTGCAAGGAGAAGGGGCACTGGAAGCGTAATTGCCCCAAGTACTTGGCCGATCTCAAGACCGGTCACGTCAAGAAGAAAGGTATATTTGATATACATGTTATTGATGTCTATCTTACTGGTTCTCGTAGTAGTGCCTGGGTATTTGATACTGGTTCGGTTGCTCACATTTGTAACTCAAAACAGGAACTGCGGAATAAACGAAGCCTGGCGAGGGACAAGGTGATGATGCGCGTTGGAAATGGATCCAAGGTCGATGTGATCACCGTCGGCACGCTCCTTCTACATATACTTCGGGATTAGTTTTAAACCTCAATAATTGTTATTTGGTACCTACGTTGAGCATGAACATTATATCTGGATCTTGTTTAATGCAAGACGGTTATTCGTTTAAGTAAGAGAATAATGGTTGTTCTATTATATGAATAATGTCTTTTATGGCCATGCACCTGAGATGAATGGTTTATTCTTGTTAAATCTCGATAGTAGTGATACACATGTTCATAACATTGATGCTAAGCGAATTAAATTGAATGATAATTCTACTTATATGTGGCACTGTCGTCTTGGTCATATTGGAGTGAAGCGCATGAAGAAACTCCATTCCGATGGACTTCTTGAGTCACTTGACTTTGAGTCACTTGATAGATGCGAAACATGTCTAATGGGAAAAATGACTAAGACTCCATTTTCTGGTACAATGGAGCGAGGTACAGACTTATTGGAAATCATACATAGCGATGTGTGCGGACCAATGAGTGTAGCATCGCGCGGTGATTATCGTTATGTTCTAACCTTCACGGATGATCTGACTAGATATGGGTATATTTACTTTATGAAACATAAGTCCGAGACTTTCGAGAAGTTTAAGGAATTCCAAAGTGAAGTAGAAAATCAACGTAACAAGAAGATTAAGTTTCTGCATTCTGATCGCGGAGGCAAATATCTGAGTTATGAGTTTGGCATGCATTTAAAGAAATGCGGAATACTTTCACGTTGACACCGCCGGGAACACCACAGCGCAATGGTGTGTCCGAACGTCGTAATCGAACTCTCTTAGACATGGTTCGGTCTATGATGTCTCTTACCGATTTGCCGTTATAATTTTGGGGTTATGCATTAGAGACAACCACATTCACTTTAAATAGGGCACCATCTAAATCCGCTGAAACGACACCGTATGAATTATGGTTTGGGAAGAAACCTAAGCTGTCGTTGATGGGGTTCGTAGCATAGAAAACAAAAAAATTCCTACCGCGAGACGAATAAATCCAAGATCTAATCTATGGAACACCCAAGATCTAATCTACATGATCGGAGCAACGAGATTGATAAGATACTAACCCTTGAAGATTTCCAAAGCCTACGAGATCAGATCTCGTTGTTGGTGTAGACGATCATCCCTAGTGCTGCAATCCGGCAGCACTTCCGTACTCGGTCGCGCGTACGGTGTCGATGAAGCTCCTTCCTCTCCCCGTTCCAGCGGGCAGCGGAGGTGTGGTAGATCCCCTCGGAATCCAGCAGCACGACGGCGTGGTGGTGGTGGTGGAGGAGAATCTCTGCAGGGCTTCGCCTAAGCCACAACAGAGAGAAGGGAGGGAGGAGAGGTGGCCGCTAGGGTTTTCAAGTTGGGGACTTGGCCGGCCACCCCTCCCCTCTTTATATAGTGGGGAGGGTCGGTTTGGGGTGCCCTCCCACGTCCAAACCCATCTAGGGCCGGCCAAAGGGGGAGGGGGGAACTTTCCTTCCCCCAAGCCTTCCAAATTGATCCCCTAGGGTTTTGGGGAAACCCTAAGGGGTGGCCGGCCTGGCCTTTGAGGCTTGGTGCGCCTGGCCCATTAGGGCTGGGCAGCACCCCCGGCCCATGTGGGCCCCCTAGGTCGTGGGCCCCATGGTGGATCCCTCCGGAACCTTCTAGAACCTTCCGGTCTTTCACCGGAAAAATTCCGAACTTTTCCGAAACCTAGAAATCAACTTCCCTTATATGAATCTTATTCTCCGACCATTCCGGACCTCCTCGTGATGTCCTGGATCCCATCCGAGACTCGAACAAACTTCGTCTCCATACCATATTCCATATCTACTTATGCGACATCGAACCTTAAGCGCGTCACCCTACGGTTCGCGAACTATGCACATGGTCGAGACTCCTCTCCGAGCAATAACCAATAGCGGGATCTGAGATCCATAATGGCTCCCACATATTCAACGATGACTTAGTGATCGATTGAACCATGTACATATGATGCCAATTCCCTTTGTCACGCGATATTTTACTTGTCCGAGGTTCGATCATCGATCTCCATACCTTGTTCAACCTCGTTACCGACAAGTACTCTTTACTCGTGTGGTATGTGATCTCTTATGAACCATTCATATGCTTGCAAGCTAATCAGATGACATTCCACCGAGAGGGCCCAGAGTATATCTATCCGTCATCGGGATGGACAAATCCCACTATTGATCCATATGCCTCAACTCACACTTTCCGAATACTTAATCCCATCTTTATAACCACCCATTTACGCAATGGCGTTTGATGTAATCAAAGTACCCTTCCGGTGTAAGTGATTTACATGATCTCATGGTCGAAGGACTTAGGCAACTATGTATCGAAAGCTTATAGCAAATTGAACTTAATGACTTGATCTTATGCTACGCTCATTTGGGTGTGTGTCCATTATATCATTCACCTAATGACATAACCTTGTTATTAATAACATCCAATGTTCATGATCACGAAACCATGATCATCCATTAATCAACAAGCTAGTTATACAAGAGGCTTACTAGGGACTCCTTGTTGTTTACATAACACACATGTATCAATGTTTCGGTTAATACAATTATAGCATGAAATGTAAACATTTATCATGAACAATAAGATATAACAATAACTAATTTATTATTGCCTCTTGGGCATATCTCCAACAGTCTCCCACTTGCACTAGAGTCAATAATCTAGTTAACATTTGTAAAGATATAACACCTTGGCCTTCTGGTGCTTATCATGTGTTGCTCACGGGAGAGGTTTTAGTCAACGGATCTGACACACTCAGAAATGTATGTATTTTGCAATTCATTTGCATCTCAACGCATCACTCATTTTCCAAATAAGTCGGCATTAACTGTATATGCTTAGTCCTCTGGTGGAACCTTAATTCCGCGGTCTGAAATAAGTCACTAATATTGTCACATACAATATAGCTTCAAAGTTCTGACACTGAACTACACCAAGTTCTCAAAGAACTCTTTGACTTAACATCCCGAGTCATTGTCAAAACAATGACATGCTCTGCCTTCGTTTGTAGAATCCGTCACAATATTTAGAACTGATCTAAATCTAGCATAGACTTCTTCTAGCTCATTGTGCTACCTTATAAACAACACTTAGCCTAATTGAGATTGAAATTTTATTTTTATATGTGACCAAACTAATATCGGTGCAACACCTTACAGCGATTTGTTTGTCACTTCCCCATATAAAAACTATATATATATATATATATATATATATATATATATATCCTTGGTTCTTCTTAAGTACTCAGGGATATTCTTACTGTTGTCCAATGATCATTACATGAATCATTCTGGTATATGCTCGTAACACTTTAGAGCACAGGACTTCTGACTTTGTACATATTATTCGTGATCTAAAATCACTCATGTGTATTTACTCATCGAGTGTCAAATACACTCAAGTCTTGTTAAACCTTCACATGAAAAGAACACCTTCTTAATACTTCTATATTGAACTACTTCAATATCTATTCTATGTACTTAAACTTAAACTTATTATGTGTTTCTATCTATCTTCATAGATCTTGACACTAAATATGTTTCAATTCATATCCTTTCATTGATGTTAATTCTCAATGAAACCTTTTAAATCAATTATATAATTACACTATTTATAATCAACGATATGTCATCTACATAAAGTATTATAAATGTATCTCAGCGCTCCCACTTAATTTCTTGCAAATGCAAGGATCTTCACCGTTTCTGATGAAATCAAAACTCTTTGATTATTTCATCCGGTGAAGATTCCAACTCCGCGATACTCACTTCATCCAATTGAAGTTTGTATACCTATCTAGTATTCCACGGAATAGCAAAACTCTTGGTTGTATCTTGTATACACCTTTAATACACACTTCTGTTAAGTGATGTATTTTGCCATCCTACTAGCATATCTCATAAAGGAAATATGTAGCGATTACCAGAATAATCCACATAGACTATAAGCATTGCCACAGAAGATCTAATCTTATCATAGTCAACTCTTTGAACTTTGTCGTAAACTACTTTTCGATAAGTCAAGCTTCTTTAAGGATATTCCATCCAAGTCTATCTATTTTATAGATCCATTTACTTTTCAAAAGCATTCATCTATCTTGGATTTCATGGCGCATGGCCATTTTAACGGAGTCAGGGCCCATCATAACTTCTTTGTATGTAGTTGGTTTATCATTGTTCAAAAACAATCCTTTGTCCACAAATCATTTATTTGATCACAAAATAAACCACATCTACAAGGTTCAATAAGTACTTTGATCTCCATGACTATAACACTTTGTAGACATGGGAGCCATGATCTTCGTAGCTGCTTCCGGAACCATTTCCGATGTTGTGCTACTCTGATCATCATGCTCAGGTTCATGAACCTTATCAAGTTTCATTGTCCTCCCACTCAAATAGTTCGCTAGAGACAATTTCTTTGAAATGAGTAAGAAACATCGACAAACTCTTTTATCTTTGTCTCCATAGTGGAAAGAATTCCCAATCAATTCTCTGGGATAACCAACAAAGACATTCATCCGATTTTGGTTGTAAACTTATTTACTTATGCTATGCATACCAAAATTTAAGAAAGGACTATTAGGGTTTATACCCATGCCATAACTTGTATGGTGTCATTTCAACGGATTATGATGATGCTCTATTTAGTGTAAAAGCGGTAGTCTCTAAAGCATAATCCACAAAAATATAATGGCATCATTTTATTTTATATCATCATTGACCCAACAAGGTTTGGATACATCTCTCGGATACTCCATCATCACTATGATACTCCAAGAAATGTGAGTTGTAGAACAACTTCATAACTCTCTTAGATGTTCGCTAAAACTCGTAATTCAAATATTTCCACTATGATCCAATCATAGATATTTGACTTTTCTATTACGATGATTTCCACTTCATGCTGAAATTTATTTGAATCCATTCAAATGTTTCAAACTTCTTCCTTATCGAAATATATCCACATATATATACTCAATTCATTGTTAGAAGTTTTCATGAAGTAGAAGAATCTCCCGCACACAACTATGCCCAGTGAACCATATACATCACCATGTATGTTTCCACTAAGTTAGTTGCGCGTTCAACTCTTGGCCTATGAACGGTATTTAAGTCATTCTCTTTAGAAGAGATTTGCAAGCGCCAAATGATTCAAAAATCATATGACTCCAAAAATCCATTCAAATGGAGTTCCTTCATGCGTTCCTTTCTAACATGACCTAAATGGTGGTTCTACTAATGAGTGGAATTCACATCATTTGCCTTATGGCATTTTAGCATCAGTGTTATGTATGTGTGCTTCACCATAAAGATTTATAATAACTTATCCATCGCACATGGAATGCTGTTACAATTTGAACAACTCATTGTTTTCATTTAACCAGAACAAAACAACAATTATAAAGTTCTTTATTATAAATCTGAATGGCTAGACAGAATGCCAACGACGAACATAATAACACTTTATTTTTGTTCCGACGTGCATTCCTATCACATTCCTTTTTAGTCACTTAGGCCATCGTATTCTTGTATTGCGTTGTATTGTATGACATCTCATACCAACCAATTTTGGTACAAGTACCCAAGAATTTCATTATGTGACCAAACAAGGAATACATCCATAACATGTATATCATCTATATACACCGAGCTAGACTTTCTAGTCTTTTCTTTCTGCCAAAATATCTTTTGTAGTTTCTCTTTTAGTTTTCCTCATTCTCAGAAAACACTTCACTTTCAATGACTTCTAAGTCTATTGGTCAAATACCAATAACTTTGAGGTTCTTACTTTGAAGTTGATCATCATATGACAAGTGTTCCAGATTTCACTATTAGTAACTTTGTAATATGATGAACAATTTCACTCATAATTTTATCCATCATATCATGACGACTTTCCGAGACCATGTCTGTACATGCTAGGCTCGTAAAGTTTAACCTCGTATTCGCATGTGCAAATCTGGCTTGTACCCGTTGTATGCACACGTAGAATCTATCACACCCGATCATCACGTGATGCTTCGAAACGACAAGTCTTAGCAACGGTGCATACTAAGGACGATCACTTCATGGATATGCGAATATCGTTAGTGCCCAACTAGTTGGAGGATTGGACGCCTGGCGTCTTCAACCTTCGTACATTCCCATAAAACTTATGAGTTCATGTAGTCTCACTAGATTCTATTCTATCATCTTGCAATAAGGTCTTAGATATCACATATATCTCATACCTTGCTTATTTCTGAAAACAAAATTTCCAGCTCCTTACTTTTCAAACAGATTTGAACTTCAAGTTTCACGGAGTCAAGATGATTCTAGGTACTAATTGAAACCATTGTTCTTTTAATCATTAATGAGAGGTTTACTAAAAGTTTGCAATAGGACTTAATCATTTCTTGATTCTTTAACAATACGGTACCAGTCCGTAAAGTTACTTGTCAGACTTAACAGTATTTCTATCTCAATTACAAGACTAGCGCATGGTAGATAACAGATGCCAATTCTACAAATTTAATTCAAAATACTATTCGACTATGTTCATGATAATTAGTTCATGTTTTAATCTAATTACTAATGAACTCCCACTTAATACAACATCCCTCATAGTTGTTAAGTGGCACACGATCCACATCCACTACACCAAAACCGATCATCACGTGAGATGATGTAGCTTCAATGGTGAACATCAACATGTTGATCATATCATCCATATGACTCGTGTTCAACCTTTCGGTTTCCGTTGTCCCGAGGCCATGTTTGTACATGCTAGGCTCGTCAAGCAAACCCAAGTATTCCGCGTGTGCAAACATGGCTTACACCCGTTGTATGTGAACGTAGAGTCTATCACATCCGATCATCACGAGATGCTTCAAAACGACGAACTGTAGCAACGGTGCATACGAGGGGAGAACACTTTATTATCTTGATATTAATGTGAGGGATCATCTTATAATGCTACCGTCGCGATTTAAGCAAGATAAGATGCATAAAGGATTAACATCACATGCAATTCATAATATGTGATATGATATGGCCTTTCTTCTTGTGCCTTTGATCTCCATCTCCAAAGCACATGATCATGATCTCCATCATCACCAGCATTGCACCAAGGTCCGTGGTGCCGCTTCATGGTTGTCCATCACTTATAGCTACTATGACAACTACTTGGAATAAAGCTATTGCATGATGAATAGACACGCATGTCTTTAACAAAAATAAAGACAACCATTAGGCTCCTGCCGGTTGCCATAATACAAGAATGAACATCTCATACATCAAATATAATCATCATCACATCATGGCCATATCACATCACCAAACCCTGCAAAAACAAGTTAGACGCCTCTAATTTGGTTTGCATATTTTACGTGGTTTAGGGTTTTCGAGTAAGATCCAATCTACCTACGAACATGAACCACAACGGTGATACTAGTGTTGACAATAGAAAGTGTAAATTGGAATCTTCACTATGGTGGGAGAGACAGACACCCGCAAAGCCACTTATGCAATACAAGTTGCATGTCAAGCGTGGAGCAAGTCTCATGAGACGGTCATGTAAAGTTAGCCCGGGCCGCTTCATCCCACCATCCCGCAAGTTGCAAAGTACACAAACTAAAGCAACAAAAGCATCAACGCCCACAAAACCATTGTGTTCTACTCGTGCAACAGATTTATGCATAGACATGGCTCTGATACCACTGATGGGGTTCGTAGCATAGAAAACAAAAAAATTCCTACCGCGAGACGAATAAATCCAAGATCTAATCTATGGAACACCCAAGATCTAATCTACATGATCGGAGCAATGAGATTGATAAGATACTAACCCTTGAAGATTTCCAAAGCCTACGAGATCAGATCTCGTTGTTGGTGTAGACGATCATCCCTAGTGCTGCAATCCGGCCACTTACTCGGTCGCGCGTACGGTGTCGATGAAGCTCCTTCCTCTCCCCATTCCAGCGGGCAGCGGAGGTGTCGGAATCCAGCAGCACGACGGCGTGGTGGTGGTGGTGGAGGAGAATCTCCAGGGCTTCGCCTAAGCCACAAGAGAGAAGAGGAGGAGGAGGTGGCCGCTAGGGTTTTCAAGTTGGGGACTTGGCCGGCCACCCCTCCCCTCTTTATATAGTGGGAGGGTCGGTTTGGGGTGCCCTCCCACGTCCAAACCCATCTAGGGCCGGCCAAAGGGGAGGGGGAACTTTCCTTCCCCAAGCCTTCCAAATTGATCCCCCTTAGGGTTTTGGGGAAACCCTAAGGGTGGCCGGCCGGCCTTTGAGGCTTGGTGCGCCTGGCCCATTAGGGCTGGGCAGCACCCCTCGGCCCATGTGGGCCCCCTAGGTCGTGGGCCCCATGGTGGACCCCTCCGGAACCTTCTAGAACCTTCGGTCTTTCACCGGAAAAATTCCGAACTTTTCCGAAACCTAGAAATCAACTTCCCTTATATGAATCTTATTCTCGGACCATTCCGGACCTCCTCGTGATGTCCTGGATCCCATCCGAGACTCCGAACAAACTTCGTCTCCATACCATATTCCATATCTACTTATGCGACATCGAACCTGCGCGTCACCCTACGGTTTGCGAACTATGCATGGTCGAGACTCCTCTCCGAGCAATAACCAATAGCGGGATCTGGAGATCCATAATGGCTCCCACATATTCAACGATGACTTAGTGATCGATTGAACCATGTACATACGATGCCAATTCCCTTTGTCACGCGATATTTTACTTGTCCGAGGTTCGATCATCGGTATCTCCATACCTTGTTCAACCTCGTTACCGACAAGTACTCTTTACTCGTACCGTGGTATGTGATCTCTTATGAACCATTCATATGCTTGCAAGCTAATCAGATGACATTCCACCGAGAGGGCCCAGAGTATATCTATCCGTCATCAGGATGGACAAATCCCACTATTGATCCATATGCCTCAACTCACACTTTCCGAATACTTAATCCCATCTTTATAACCACCCATTTACGCAATGGCGTTTGATGTAATCAAAGTACCCTTCCGGTGTAAGTGATTTACATGATCTCATGGTCGAAGGACTTAGGCAACTATGTATCGAAAGCTTATAGCAAATTGAACTTAATGACTTGATCTTATGCTACGCTCATTTGGGTGTGTGTCCATTATATCATTCACCTAATGACATAACCTTGTTATTAATAACATCCAATGTTCATGATCACGAAACCATGATCATCCATTAATCAACAAGCTAGTTATACAAGAGGCTTACTAGGGACTCCTTGTTGTTTACATAACACACATGTATCAATGTTTCGGTTAATACAATTATAGCATGAAATGTAAACATTTATCATGAACAATAAGATATAACAATAACTAATTTATTATTGCCTCTTGGGCATATCTCCAACAGTCTCCCACTTGCACTAGAGTCAATAATCTAGTTAACATTTGTAAAGATATAACACCTTGGCCTTGGTGCTTATCATGTGTTGCTCACGGGAGAGGTTTTAGTCAACGGATCTGACACACTCAGAAATGTATGTATTTTGCAATTCATTTGCGTCTCAACGCATCACTCATTTTCCAAATAAGTCGGCATTAACTGTATATGCTTAGTCCTCTGGTGGAACCTTAATTCCGCGGTCTGAAATAAGTCACTAATATTGTCACATACAATATAGCTTCAAAGTTCTGACACTGTCGGAACTACACCAAGTTCTCAAAGAACTCTTTGACTTAACATCCTGAGTCATTGTCAAAACAATGACATGCTCTGCCTTCGTTTGTAGAATCCGTCACTCATAGATCAGAGTAGCGCAGTGCCGGAAGAAGTTCCTGTGCAGCCTGCACCGATAGGAGAGGAAGCAAATGATGATGATCATGAAACTTTGAACGAGGAAGCTATTGAACCTCGCAGATTGACGAGGGAATGTACCACTCCTGATTGGTATGATCCCTGTCTAAATGTCATGATTGTGGACAACAATGATGAAGACCCTGCGACGTATGAAGAAGCGACGATGAGCCCAAACTCCAACAAATGGCAAGAAGCCATGAAATCCGAAATGGGATCCATGTATGATAGCCAAGTATGGACTTTGGTAGACTTACCTGATAGCCGCAAGGCTGTCAAGAATAAATGGATCTTCAAGAGAAAAACAAATGCCGATGGTAATATTACTATCTATAAAGCTCGACTTGTCGCGAAGGGGTTCCGACAAATTCAAGGAGTTGACTACGATGAGACTTTCTCACCAGCGAAGCTAAAGTCTGTGAGGATTTTGTTAGCAATAGCTGCATTTTTCGATTATGAGATTTGGCAGATGGATGTCAAAACAGCGTTCCATAATGGTGATATTGAGAAATATTTGTATATGGTTCAACCCAAAGGTTTTTTTGATCCTAAAAATGCTGACAAGGTATGCAAACTTCAGCGTTCCATTTATGGACTGAAGCAAGCATCCCGGAGTTGGAACCGATGCTTTTATAGGGTGATCAAAGACTTCGGTTTGTACAGACTCATGGTGAGGCCTGTATTTACAAGAAAGTGAGTGGGAGCTCTGTAGCGTTCCTGATATTATATGTAGATGACATATTATTGATTGGGAATGATATAGAACTATTAAGTAGTGTTAAAGGTTATTTGAATAAGTGTTTTTCAATGACCTTGGTGAACCAGCGTACATTTTAGGCATCAAGATTTATAGAGATAGATCAAGACGCCTAATAGAGCTTTCACAGAGTACATACCTGGACAAGATTCTAAAGAAGTTTAGAATGGATGAAAGCAAGAAAGGGTTCTTGCCTATGTTGCCGGTAAGGTCTTGAGTAAGACTCAAGGTCCGGCTACGGCAGAAGAAAGAGAAAGGATGATTAAGATCCCCTATGCCTCGGCAGTAGGCTCTATCATGTATGCCATGCTATATACTAGACCGGATATCGCATATGCTGTTAGTTTGACCAGTAGATATCAGAGTGATCCAAGAATGGAACACTGGACAACGGTCAAGAATATCCTGAAGTACTTGAAAAGGACTAAGGATATGTTTCATGGAGGTGACCAAGAGCTCGCTGTAACTAGTTACACCGATGCAAGTTGGAACACTGATCCTGATGACTCTAAGTCTCAGTTTGGGTACGTGTTTATATTGAATGGTGCCGCAGTAAGCTGGAGCAGCAAGCAGTGCACGGTGGCGAAATCTTCAAGAATCTGAATATATAGCGGCTTCGGAGGCTTCATCGGAAGCGGTATGGATGAAGAGGTTCATTGTTGAGCTTGGTGTGGTTACTAGTGCATTGGACCCGTTAGTCATCTATTGTGACAACACGGGTGCCATCGTCAATGCAAAGGAACCAAGGTCACACAAGAAGCTAAAGCATATCAAGTTGCGTTTTCATTCGATTCGCGAGTACATCGAAGATGGTGAAGTAGAGATTTGCAAAGTACACACAGATCTGAATGTGGCAGATCCGTTGACTAAAGCTCTCCCTAGGGCAAAGCATGACCAACACCAGAATGCCATGGGTGTTAGGTACCTTACAATGTATTCTAGATTATTGACTTAGTGCAAGTGGGAGACTGTTGGAGATATGCCCAAGAGGCAATAATAAAGTGGTTATTATAATATCTTTATGTTTATGATAAATTTTTGCGTACCATGCTATAATTGTATTAACCGAAGCATTGATACATGTGTGTTATGTAAACAACAAGGAGTCCCTATAGTAAGCCTCTTGTATAACTAGCTTGTTGATTAATGGATGATCATGGTTTCGTGATCATGAACATTGGATGTTATTAATAACAAGGTTATGTCATTATTTGAATGATATAATGGACACACACCCAAATAAGCGTAGCATAAGATCAAGTCATTAAGTTCATTTTGCTATAAGCTTTCGATACATAGTTGCCTAAGTCCTTCGACCATGAGATCATGTAAATCACTTACACCGGAAGGGTACTTTGATTACATCAAACACCATTGCGTAAATGGGTGGTTATAAAGATGTGATTAAGTATTCGGAAAGTGTGAGTTGAGGCATATGGATCAATAGTGGGATTTGTCCATCCCGATGACGGATAGATATACTCTGGGCCCTCTCGATGGAATATCGTCTGATTAGCTTGCAAGCATGTGATTGGATCACAAGATATGACATACCATGGTACGAGTAAAGAGTACTTGTCGGTAACGGGGTTGAACAAGGTATGCAGATACCGATGATCGAACCTCGAACAAGTAAAGTATCGCGTGACAAAGGGAATCGGCATCGTATGAAAATGGTTCAATCGATCACTAAGTTATCGTTGAATATGTGGGAGCCATTATGGATCTCCAGGTCCCGCTATTGGTTATTGCTCGGAGAGGAGTCTCGACCATGTCGCATAGTTCACGAACCGTAGGGTGACGCGCTTAAGGTTCGATGTCGCATAAGTAGATTCAGAATATGAGATGGAGTCCAAAGTTTTTGTTCGGAGTCTCGGATGGGATCCAGGACATCACGAGGAGGTCCGGAGAATAAGATTCATATATGGGAAGTCATTTTCCGGGGTTCGGAAAAAGTCCGGTGTTTTGACCGGAGCTTCTAGAAGGTTCTAGAGGGTCACCAGTGGGCCCACCACCCCGGGAGAGGCCACATAGGCGCCACATGGCATGGTGGGGCCTGCCCACTATGACATGTGGGCCCAGGCCGGCCTACCCCTAGAGATAAGATCTATCTCTAATTTAAATGGTTTAAAATCTAGAGATAAGATCTATCTCCAAAATTAAAGCGTTTAAAACAAAGAGATAAGGGGAAGGCTTGAGGGGAAGAAAACTCCCCCCCATGCGCCGGCCAAGGAAGAGGTGGGGCCCCTAGGCCGACCCCCTCCCCCTATATAAAGAGGGGAGGGGTGGCTGGCCACACCACCCTTCCACCAAACCCTGGCCGCCCCCTCTCTTCCTCCTCCATACGCTGCGCAGGCTTAGGCGAAGCCCTGCAGTATTTCTTCTCCACCACCACCACCACGCCGTCGTGCTGCTGGGATTCCGTGGAGATCTACCACACCTCCGCTGCCCGCTGGAATGGGGAGAGGACGGGCTTCATCGACACCGTACGCGCGACCGAGTACGGAAGTGTTGCCGGATTGCAGCACCGGAACGACCGTCTACACCAACAATGAGATTAATCTCATAGGCTTTGGAATCTTCGAGGGTTAGTCTCATCTCCATCTCGTTGCTCCGATCTCATAGATTAGATCTTGGCTTTTTCATAGATTAGATCTTGGCTTTTCCATAGATTAGATCTTGGATTTATTCGTCTTTGCGGTAGGAATTTTTTTGTTTTCTATGCAACGAACCCATCAGTAAACACATCTATCATATGGACGTAGCGATCCTTCACCGCGGTGACGTGAACTTGGGTACGTCGTGTGCCATCTCGCTTCCGAAATCTCCAGCGTCGCCTTTCCCTAAAACCTAACCTTGGACATTGCCGAGGGTACAACCTCATCACACTTTTTGTGGTATCTATTAATCTATCTATCAACCAAATCTACTTCTCTTTACGCAGCATATCAGGGAAATTAAGGGAATATCTACTCTATATATAAGCCACCGAATGATATCACCCAATGAGTCAAGCGACACCTACTTGTCGAATATGTTGTGCATTTTCTCTCCCAACATATAACTCCGAAGGATACAATGCAATGAGTGGCCAAAGCCACATATTATTTTCTTGGTTTGTGTAGGAAAACTTAGATAAGTGAAAGAGATATTTGAAAATATGAGAACACCTTCGGTATAAGAGACATTACGAAAACAACTCAACCATGTGTTGTTTGTTTGGCTGCAATATGCGGACTTCTTAGATTCGAATCATAGTTCTCATCATAGCCAGCAAATCTATGTTGCATAATCGTGATGAACAACATAAAGTTCAACTATCATACTTCTCGTTATTATTAAGGAATGTTGTCTCAATAAACTCAAAGTAGACAAAAGTAGACATGGAAAAAAAAACCTAGTACCCCTTTATAATAAGGAATCTTCGAACAACCAAAACTATGGATTTTGTTTGATAGATAAAATGACTGCAAGAAGACATTATAGTGAGCCAAAGAACTGAACTTGACAACTAATCTTCTTCCACATGAATCGTGAAGTTCACAAGGTTGTACATAGTATCAATATAGCACACATCAATAGCTTGCACACATCAATAGCTTGGGTATCGTTGCCTTCATCTCTAATTTGAAATTTTATAAAACAATAGCCAAATGATACTTAGAATGGACCCTCTAGCTGTATATTGCGTTGACATGTTGTACCAGTTTGTAGAATCTACTATCGGTTCATTCAAATCAAAAATATCATCAACATAAGCTAAGCTTGACTATCGATTATCTCAATCAGATTCAATTTAGTCTTTATTCGAGAAAAGAAGATTCAAATTTACAGCTAGAATATCGTAGTAGGACTTTTTATTTCTTATTTTTCTTTTTCTTTTTCTTTTTTTCTTTGGTTGTGTGCATCCGTACTACCAGGGTAGTGCGTTGTTGCCGAGGCTGGGTGTAATTGGTATCTCTCGATGTTAATATATTTTCTTGCTGTAGCTCGACCTAAGTGGATTCTTAAGATATCATCTAAATTGTAGAAATATTGGTGCATATAATAGGCTTCACCGCAATAGCCAAATCTGCCAAAGCAGCAGCAACTAGCATCAAATTGTACTGTCACGCTTTCTCATGAAATTATACCGTAACAAGAACATCAATGACAGTTATTCATTCAGTAAATTCAGCAAACACTTTCTCAACGTAATAATAGCTTTTGCCAAGGAAAACCAATATACTAACTCATTGGAACTATTTCAAGATAGTAAATGTTTTTTTCTACATGAATCTTGCAGCGTCCATCAGCGTTAACGAGGTATCAAAAAAAAAAAAGTCGAGTAACCCGCAATTACGGGTTAAAACTAATCTGAGATAACAAACATTTCTTATATAGAGAGGATGGCATGGGGTTCTCATCAACCTGGCGTGGTAACAAGGTAAAGTATAACCGCCAGGTTCTAAATAAAAGGCCAGTATCCCACAATCGTGGGTAAAAAAATAATCCAAGATAGCAAGCTTTTCAAAGAGACTGATATTGGTTGCATCATCAAACATCCAAATAATAGAAACAGATGACGCGGCCGCAGAAAACTACGCTCGAGACACCGTTATCACGTCCCCAAAAGGTTCAGAAAACTGCAGGGGTGCCGATCTGAGTTGACTTCACACCGGCCAAGCATGCACCACATTTTTTCAAACTCTGTGGCGCTAGACGCCTCTAAAACAAGATTTTTTTTTTGATCTACCACGGAATCAACCCAAAATGTTATAGATGGGTCACCATCTACCATGGCCATTGGCCAAATTCATCGCCCATAACAACTTTTCTTCAGATATAGTGACCTGCTAGACCCAGCTTTGTCAGGTATTGTGTTGGATGATCCAAATCTGATAGATTATCAACATCAGCTAAGCTTTACTGGTTATGATCTCAATCAAAACTAGTCTCAACTCTCAAGTACTACAACTGCAGCTCAAACTATGTGGATTCTTGCAGTATCATTTAAGTTATACACATATGGGTACTATGGTTGGCTTCAGCCCAAATAGCACAATCTACCAAACTAGGAGAAACCAAACCTATAATGCTTTCTCCTAAATTGTACCGTAGAATAGCAATGTTCCTTATTCAGTTAATTCAGCAAACACCTTCGCAGAAATCGGAGACTAGGTCTCAAAAGCTACAAAGAGATACCATAACATTTCACAACGACCAATCCATTTTGTGGTATCTATCAATCTATCCACCGATGATACTTCTCTTTACGCACTGTACCAGGATAATTAAGATGAATATCTACTCTAGAAAAATTGCATGCGTTTGGAGTCGAGCAACGCCTACTTGCCCTACATACCGTGCATTTCCTGTTCCTACATATACCTCGATCTCACTGAATACTCTGCCATGGCTGGGCCATGAAATGAAGCTAGCAAGTGAAGCCTCATATTATGTTCTTGCCTTGTTTTAGGATTTTGTACCCCCTTCAACCAAGTTATATGTCGGTGAAACAAAAATTTAAGAATGCGACCACACCTTCGGTATGAGAGACACTGGAAAAGCAATTCAACCTTTCGCGGTTTCTTGGACTGCAACTTGTGGGTTTCTTAGACCACAAACTAGGAGTTTCTCTTCGGGCAAATAAAATTTGAAATCTAAGATTGAAGTTTTCTCTCTCTCTCTCCCTAAGATTTGGTCCATATTCATGACCGGCCCTATGTACAGAGCGGCTGACGAGATCTTTGTGCTTGTTGATGTTGTGATATTGCAACATTCCTATTTGGACGAGGAAGGTCGCTTAAGCTTTCCACAACCTCCTGCCAAGCATGATCTTATGGTTCCAATAGGCAATATCTTACGGGGAAAGTGCATTCGGGTACATCCATGTCAATTTTGTAAATGAGCACCCCATTGTAGCAATAGCAAGATAATCGGTAGAATAGTCACATGCCCGCATGCATGCACCCACAGTCCCACACACACATGTACACACCTACACACACAAGTACATGCACACACAAACATGTTGTTACTTCACATTTTCAAAGCAAGAAAATTATAAGTTCGTCCTCGGTGGCGTTCTTTCCTCATCTCTGTCCGGCGTGGGTGGACAAGGTCGAGGGATTTGGGGAAGAGCTCAATCCCTCTTAAGTCGTCCAGGCCGCTAGCGTTCCTGCCTTCATGGCGCCCGAACTGCAGAGGGGCGTGCTTGGCGGTCTCGGCGGGGCAATGCCGCGCCCCAGCTGGCAGAAGGGGAACCCGGAGGCACGCGGGCACCTTTACTGGCTACATCTGATTTTTTTCCAGAATCTTTTGCAACTCAGAAGTATGGTTTTGATTTTTTTTTTTTTGAATAAAAAGATCACTAGTGTTCATGTGCGCGAAACCTCTACTCCCTATATAGAGGCATCTTTTCTTCTGAAAGTGTGAGACAACACAAGTCAGTAGAGGAAACTTACTTTTCTCTAAAAGGAAAAAACCACATGCTCACTTGTCACTGTCTGTAAAATTCCATTTTTTTTGTACTATACTATAGACCACTATGTGGACAAACTGAAACAATGGCCACCCGATAGTTTTACTTTGGTGCAACGAGTAAAGCCGCACCTACTACTCTCTACGCACTAGTCTGACATCAATATCCTTTTCTTTTTTGAAACGAGGCAAAAGACTTGCTATTTTTATTAATAAAGAAGAAGTACAGAATTTGGCCAGTTTATTAGCGAAAAACCGGCCGAAAACCGAAGCAAGTGCCCCGTCGACCGTCATGGAGCATGACCGCCGCAAGGACACAGAGCCACCCTGGCAACCCACACAAGATACACAGGCCGCCGAAGCGAGAAGTCGTCGCGGTTGACCTTCAACGTCATCGTCATCACTCTTCAGCGACTCCGACTTCACCAAAGAACTTCAATATCCTTTTCCTCTTTACGTATACGGATATACTAGAGATTTCACATGACTCAGCATAGCCAAGCAAACAGATATGCAAGCTAATTTCTTATCTGTTCACCCAAGTTTCATATCTGCTAGTAACAACAAAAACTCAGGCAATTCCTATTCTACCATAGTCATTCTTTAGGAATGAGCGGCATTCGGAAAACTAGTTCAACTCGGATTCGTCGCTGGAGTACATACCTGGGTTATATCTGCACGATGTGCTTTGCTCAGCGGCGCATGCTTGCTCTAGCCTCTAATCACTTTGACTGGTGCTGAAATGACACATCCATCTTCAGTTGTATGTAGTGCAAGAGCCCCAGGAGAAGCATGGACCTTGGAGTTTTGCAAGGGATCACATGGTATACTATGGAAAGTGTGACGTGAAACTAGTCCAACCATATAAGGAAGTTCGTATTCGTATGTTAAGAAACCTAGTGTTTAGAAAGCTAGAGCGCCAAATGTGGTATTAGAGAATCAATGAGATAGTTAAGATTATCATGGATCGCTCAAGATATACTCCAATGATATGATATTTGTGTCACGATTTTCCAAATTTTATCACTCTATCCTTTTAATTGAATTTAGATCCTCGATGTGTAAGCGCCTTAATTTTGTGGGACAATCCATAGGTTTCGGATTCTTGGGAAACAAAGAATTATTGATCAATTATCGTCGTTCGTTGTTCTGCTCGGCCGTGACACAAGATCTAGAATGTGGACCCCTTGCCACTTGACTTTTTTTCTTCAAAACTAATTTGATCTAAAGAGATAATTAGAAAGAAAATTGGTGATGTCCAAAAGTAATAGAAACCTCATGTTGTAATTAATTAACAACATTTGTTGATTTTTGCTAAATGGGCTCAAACTATTTAATCGCACTTGTAGTCGAGTATTAATTTTTTTTTTCAAAAGGGAATGGTCCTGGTTTTGATTTGTTACATTTTTTTCAATAAACAATGGCAAAAGGCCTTACATACAAACCGTAGCTCCCAAATAAGGTGATATGTGCCACGGACTACCACAAAATAGAGAACAAACATGGCCTATTTCCTTAACCATAACCATGGTCCATGGCCAGCTCACCGGCCAGATCTTGAAAGAGCTGCTCATGGCCCATGCTCCGGAAATTGCCTCCGTCATCTTCCGTTGACCCGTTTCCCCCAAGAAATCTATGTTGCACAATCTTGATGATTACCTAAAGTTCATCAATCATAGTTCTCATAATTATTGAGGAATTCAGTCTCAATAAACCTAAGTAGAAGAAATTTAAAAATACACATGCGAAAATTCTAATGGCCTTCTCATAACAAGTAACACTGGAGCCAAAAATATGAATTTGTAGTAAAATCTTACCAGAGGATAACATAATGAACCAAAGGCCCGAACTTGACAAATCTTCATGCACTCGAATCACATAATTCACAACGATGCAGAGAGTATTAGTATAGTATAAATTAATAGCATGGATACTAATGTTTTGCTCACGGATGGAGAAGGACATATATATGTAGTGCCGCATTCATCTCTAATCGAAACTATCAAAACAACGACTAAGAATAATTACAATGAACCATGTAGTTGTGTATTATGTTAACCTGCTAGAACTGTTGGTTCATCCAAACCAGATAAGTTATCAACACCACCTAAGCTTGAGTAGTTATGATCTCAGAACTAGTCTCAAGTATTACAGCTGAAGCTTAAACTTAGTGGATTCTTATTGGTATCATACAAATTATAGAAATACTGCAAATAAATTGGCTTTAGTCCACCAATAGCACAATACCCCAAACCAGCGTAAATCATATATGCGATGTTTTCTCCTAAATTGTACTATAGTACAACAATGTCCCTTATTCTGACAATTCAGCAAGCACCTACGTGAACACTCAGAGATTGGGGATGCAAAGTTGCAAAGAGATACTGTAACATTTCATAATGCCCTAGACACTATCCACCGAAGCTACTTCTCTTTATTCACTGTATCAGGGCAATTAAGGTGAATATCGACTCTAGAAAAATTACATGAATCGAGGCAAGCCCTACATACTTGTGATGCAGTGTGCGTTTTTTCTCCCTACATATACCTCTGAAGGATATCATGCAACGAGTGGCCCATGAAGTGAAGCTAGCAAGTGAGAGTAGAAAACATACATGCATGAGTCAATCCACACCTACTTGTGATGCATAGTGTGCATTTTGTCTCCCTACATATACCTTTGAAGGATAACACGCAATGAGTGGCCCATGAAGTTCTTGCCTTGTGTAGGATTTTTTTATCCTTTCAACCAAATTATATGTCGGTGAAAGAGAACGTTAAGAATGTGATCACACCTCTAGTATGAGAGACATTGGGAAAACAATTCAACCTTTATCTGTTTCTTGGACTGCAACATGTGGGGTTCTTAGACTGAAACTGGCAGTTTCTTTTCGGCCAAGAAAATTGTGAAATCTAAGCTTGAAGTGTTTCCCCTCTCCCTGAGAGTTGGTCTATATTCCTAATACACTCCATGTACACAACAGTCCAACATGAACTGCGTGCTTGTTGATTTCTTGTAGATTGCAACATTTCAATTTGGATGAAGGTCTTTTAAGCTATTCACAACCTGCCGTCAAACATGCTCTTATGGTTCGAATAGGCAATATCCTAGGGGGGAAATGTATTCAGGCACATCATATGTCAACTTTGTAAATAAGTTTCCCTTGCAGCACCAACAAGATAAATAGTCACACACACACACACACACGCAAGCATGTTTTTTTTTCAAGAGTACGCCAAAGGCGTACCTTATCTTTATAGAAGGCAGAAGATTGAGTACAAGAACGGCACCACTCGCTACAAGCAACGAGCGTAACCCCACACAACGCCGGCTACAGACCAAACAACCACAACACAAAGAACCTGTCCTAAGCAACAAACCAAGCCACGTCTCGACCGACGCGAAGCACCTCCGAAGAGGAACGGCTCCCAAAGGAACTTCCTTGTCAACGCACCATCCGAAGGAGATCAATGGCAGGACTTGGACGGATCCCAGAAGCAGTCCTCCAGAACATGCCAGCAAAGACGTGCATAGTGCCTTGATGAACTGCCATGGACCGCTACGACGCCGGATTGAAGCCGCCAAGGAACTGTGCACCGTGTCTTCATACCCGATGCTCCCAACAGAGTTACGACGTCGAAGACGCCGCCACCGAGCCGATCCACGGATCGAGGCTTTCGCCCGAAGACAACATCCAGCTCCAAGCAGGTTAGGGGGACTCCGACGCTCCTCGGCGGCGCCTCCAAGGAGGGGAACGACACCCGCGGGCGCCGTCGCCACCGGCCCGACTGAGCCAAGCTAGACTTTCGTCCGAGTCATCGCAAGCCTCCCCAACCGTCCGTGAGGCCTCGCACCGCCGCCGTCGCAGCCCCTCGTCGAAGCAGTTGCAAAAACCGCAGAACTCCGAAACACCCACCGCATGGCAGAAGACTAGGCGAAGACTCCACTCCATCCCGGCGAGGCACCGCAGCCTTCACACCCGCCGGCACGAAGCACTGCGGCCAACCCTCCCGCTCCTCCGGCTTGGGCTGGGGAAGCCCTCCACGAACGCTGCCCACTCCACACAGACGTCCCTCCCAGCCTCCCCGCCCGCCCGACCTAGATCGGGCCCGCAAACCCAGATTGGGCCCGGGCCGCAAGCAACCTCCGCCCGCGACGCCGACGAGGACCACCGCAGGAGCGCGCCATGGGGGCGGCGGTCCTCTGCTCGCCCGGCGCCACCTCCTGAGGCCTCCGCGCCTCACGGCTGCGACGGATCCGGGATCTCCTCGACGACCTCGTCGGGATCTCCTCTCCGCCCGCCCCTCTCTCCTCTCCGCCTGACCTCGCCGGCGCTCACGCCACCGCCGGAGCGCCGGCCACGCCCCGCGCCCGCCGTCGCTCCGCCTGCCGCAGGCGCGCCGCGCCTTCACCCGCCGACTTCGCCGGCCGGGTGGCCGCCACCGCCGGCTCAGCGACGGCAGCGGCCGAGGGAAGGGTGGCGGCGGCGGCTTCTAGGGTTAGGATTTGGGGGAGCCCCCAGAGTCGCCCGTGCGTGGCGACCCGGGGGTTACGCTAACCGAAAGATTCCTGACTTGAGTCTTATGCAAGCATGTTGTTATTTCACACTTTCAAAGCAAGAAAATTCCAAAGTCTACAGAAGTATATACTTCGTGCTTCATACAAAGCATCAGCGGCTGATCAATGTACAAATGCAGAATACTAAGAGAGAAGCATGGCTCCTTAGAAACCCTGCAGAAAAAAAAGCCAGATTGCTTCAGAAGCTTGAAGAAGTATTGTATGTAAATTATAAAATAGCAGAGATGGAAATTTAATTGTTTGCTTAATGTCACGTAGCAGGGCTGTAGATAAACGTACAATAGCAACTTACAGCAGGAACAACATCTTTTGTGTGTAAAGATGGCAATGGAGTTCCTATCTGATTTATAATTATATATCACTTGTTTCATAACATCAGATGTTTCATCATTTTGTAATGACAATAATGCAAAGTCATAGGCTCATAGCTGCACTTACCTACTTAGGTTATGATAGACAGACATGTACATATATACTAAATGGAAAGACCAGCAAATTTCTATTGCGCAACCTTGATAAATTACCTAACGCTTTGCTATCATAGATCTCATAATAATTCAGGAGTGCTGTCTAGATAAACCCAAAGTAGAAGCAATGATCGCCTACACATGGAAATATTCTAATGCGCCCTTATAAAAAGGAACACTGGAACAGCCAAAGCATGGATTTGTCTGCGCAGAACAAACAACGGCAAGAACACAACATAGTGAAGCAAAGCCCAGAACTTGGCAAATAAATCTGCGAGCACTCGAATTCCGAAGTTCACAAGGCTGCATAGTATCAGTATATATAGTACACATCAACAGTTTGGGTACTGACACCTTGCTCACAGATGGAGAAGGACATATGTAGCGCCCCCTTCATCGTTAACTTGAAATGGTAAAAAATAATAGCCAAATTACACTCAGAATAACAGTCTCAATCAGATTGAAGTGGCTAGTGATAATCTCAATCAGATTGACGACTGTCTCGTGTACTACAGCTGCAGCTAAAACTGACTAGATTCTTGAGCTATTATCAAAGGTTCGAAACTACCAGAACATTGCTACTTATAATTGGCTTCAACCAATAGCGCAATCTTACAAACCTGAAGGAACCGAAGTGTAATGTGCTGTCACAGAACAGCACTATTACTAGAACATCAATGTCCCTTTGTCATTCAGTAAATTCAGCAGGCAGCTATGCGGATACATTAGAGACTGGGGATACTGGGGAATACAAAGGTGCGGAGAGTGACTGGCCTCTAGGGTGGCAAGCGGCGCCCCACCACCCAGCTGATTCCCTCGTCTCTCCTTCGAGGCAGATCGCAGAAGCAATAGCCACCATAAGCACTGCTTCGGCCGCCGTCACTTTGCGCAGGCCCCAGCTGGCCGCGCTCTCTGGCCGATCCCTCTGAAGTGTCTCCTAATCGAGCTTGTTCCCCTCATCCTGCTGCTACGCCGTTCATTCCTAGTCTCCCCCGGCCCTCCACTGCCAGTCTTCCACCCACCAGGAGGGCGCCGACCTACGCAAGCCCCAGGAGGTCTTCGTCCTCTGGGACGACTGGTTCTTGCCTTCTTGGACGCCGGTAATTGAGGGATTTTCTGTCTGAATTTTATTAGCTAATCGAACTTTGTTCATTGCATATTTTGGCCTGTTTGGTTTCATTATCTCTCTTGTTGGCGGTCTTGGAAATTTCATGTTGACTCATTGTGATTAAGTCACGGGCAATACATATTACAAGTTGAAAATACATAGCTAGTTTCGATCTTAATACAGAATTTTACAACAACAGGTAATGCAAATATGCAATTGTGCAAAGCTGGCATAAGCTAACTGTATCGCCAAGCACATACACAAGAAATGCTGCTTAGTCTTTCTTGTTTTTAGTACAAGGCGGCCAGTGCTTTTTTGTATTACTAGGGTAATAACCCTTTTCGGACTATTATTGTGAAACGAGGCAAGCGCTGCAGCTCTCGGATCCATGATTCCAGTGATTGACTATTCCTTTTCTTTGTTGGAGTCAAAGCAAATATAGCTTCAGCTTATGTATGTAATGCACTATAGGTGTCTGCCATACTTCCTTGAAAATATGCAGGCAGTTCCCTGAAGAATGGAAATAAAGTAGATTTCACGCTATTATCCTCCCAACCTAGTTTCTGCCACCAGTCATTTTTGCAGAGTATGAGTGGCGCGCTCTCTTCTTTTAGCAACCTGGTTGGCAGTTTCTCCAGCATACAACACTCGTACACAACCAAGCGCTGCAAGCACGGGAATGCGAGTGGGTCATCACATATGTTCTCCAGGTTCATGAGAACACTTAGTCCGAGTACCTTGAGACGAGGAAACGGAGCCGTCGCAGCACATGACAAGGGTCCTTCATCATCATCATTACTCACTAACTCCAACACTGAATAACAGTCAACCACATATATCTCCTCTAGGCAGGGCAAGTGCTTGATCCATGTGATTGTCCTCATGCTGTGGCAGCCTTCTATCTGTAGTGTACGAAGTAAGGGAAGGCAAAGATGAGGCACCACCCCTTTCCATACGATACTTTTCAGATTTTGGAGGTTCTTCAATCGGAGCTCATCAAGGATTTTAAAGTACCAGTCTGAATCCATATCCGTTTCACCTATCAGCAAGCTCTCCAAGCTTTCTATTCCATCCAATGCTAAGGTATCAAGCTGTCGTGCCCTTGTTTTGCTAACGAGTGTAGGTGACATATGGAGACGTCGCAAGCCTTCAACTCCTTGTATATCAAGAAATCTCAAGGGCAGGTTGAAAATTCTGTGAAGGGACTCACAATCAGTAACCGTGAAGCCAAGAAATTGTAAGAATGTCAAACTCTCCAACTCCTCAATGTATGCCCGTGTTTTTTCCTCTGGAAAAGGACCGCATTTGTACATATCAAGCACCCTCAGCAGACTTAGTGCAGATATGGTCCCATCTGGGATAGTTTTCAGTTGATCTGTATATCCTAAATATAGGTACCTCAAACTTTTCAAGAACTGCAGCTCCACTGGGATCAATTGGAGTGGCGTTTCCGAAAGATTAAGGTACTGCAAATTCATTAATGCTCCAATATCTGATGGGAGTTGTTGAATACTAGTTCCCATTAGACTCAAGTGAGTGAGAGATGGAGTACTTGTAAAAAGGCCTGTAGGAACCTTGCAAATCCTCAAGTTTCTGTCCAGTACCAGAGTCAACAACAGGCGAGCTGCGCAACTGCGAGCATCAGGAATGGCAACATCACTCTTGTTCCTAAGGGAAATTCTTTCAATACTACTGCTCCACTCTTGTGGCTCCACCTCTTCCCCACGGTGACGGACTAGCCAGTTCTTATTTGGTCCATCTCCTTGTTGGGTTGCTACAATCCAAAGAGCTAGATCTCGGACGATATCATGCATCCTCACATAACTTTCCCCTCTAGGATGTTCTTCCAACAGGCAAGCTCTTTTTAAGCACCCAAGAACGGAGTGTCCTCTCAAATAGTTGTTCCTGACATCACCATCGTCACCTATTAATCCATGGCTCATCCAAAAATCTATTGTATATGGCACATACACACAATCATGTGTAGTCAAGACAACGAAAAGAAAACATTGCTTCGTCCTCTCATCTGGCAGTTGGTCATAACTAACATACAGTACATGGTATAGGTCACTTCCTGCATCTGGAACTTTGTGGAACTGAGACTGTTGAAGCAACATCACGGTATGTTCCCATTCATGTTCACTTCTTTTTGATGCCATAGCCTGCCCAACTATCTTGAGAGCTAGTGGGAGGCCTCCACACTTTTCCACAATCCTCTTGGCATAGCCTTTGATTTGAGAATTACTGTTGGTTAGTTTATCGCAGCCCGCATTTACTTCAAAGAGACTCCACGCTTGGTCAGACTTTAGCCTTTGTAGCACAATCACATGAGCATGCGCTTGCATTCCATGACAGACATGTTGTAAACGTGTTGTGATAACTACCATCTGCCTATTCCGAGGGCCAACTTGTGTGGAACCTTGTGGTACGCCAACATCGACTAGGTCCAGCATTTGCCAAAGGTCATCTATCAACAACAGAAACCTCCTTTCCTTCAAGAAGTTGTAAATGGATGCAGATCTAGACATGCAGCTTTCATCCTGTCCCAATGCCAGGCCGAGCTGGGCTGCGATATTGTGCTGAACTGTACTCAGATGTTGCTGCTGACCTACTTCCACATAAATGACATGATCGAATTCATGCGCTTCTGCAGCGCCGCTGAAGACGTTGTTTAATTGCTTAAGTAGAGTTGTTTTGCCCGCACCTCCCATGCCACATATTCCAATAAAACTCATGGTGCAGCCTTGTTTGATGTCACCAACAATCTTGTCTTTGTACTCAGTCTGCCCCACAATGTTAGGTGGCAGAGGTAGCTCTCTGCCAACTGGGGGAAGCAAACTGAAGATACTACCATCCCGTGGAAATATTTTGTTTAGCTCCTCGGCATCACTCTTCGTCTTGGCAGCAGCTTTGCCAATCCTATAGTTGAAGAAACAATTCCAGGAGCAACCAAAGAAATGTATTTTCCTTCCCTCATACTTATTGTTGATCATGTACGATTCGTCTACGGCTGATCGAGCACTATCTATCCACCGTTGTGCTTGCTCTGTGAGTCTTTTGCTCTGGAGTTCACCCAGTTGAATTTTCTCCTCAATAGTGTCTTTGGCGTCTTTCAAATATGTAGTAGCCTTTGCTAGTCTACCAACTTTAGTCTTGGGTTTCAGACAGTAGCTAGAGTGCCGCTTAATTGGCTTCCATATCTCATTTGCAAAGACGCCGACTAGTGGGGAGAGTAGCACATGCAAAATATGAGACATGGGGATTGCTGGCAAGAGCAAATGAAGGTATGTTCCAAATCAGTACAGGCTCGAGGTATTAGAAAAGTATATTAAGAGCAATTTTTCAGTGTTAAGCAGGTCTCTAATTTTCTATACATGAAAATAACTGCCTTTACTTTAAGTTTTAACACAATTAGAAGTATGTGTATCCTGTGGATAACTAATGTAAGTATTATGATCTAATCAATCATCTATATTTATATGACATATGTTCTAGACTAATTTCCAAATGAGAAAATAAAACAGTGCCTGATTATATTTGATTTGATAGCCAAAATTTTCTTGTATGCTATCGTACTGAAATAAAACAATTCTTTATTTTTCTGCAAAGAGTGTTGTATACACGAAAACAATTTCATTTAACTCCAAAGAATTTTTTTACCGCAAAGCTCCAAAGTATGTGCTTTGTCCAATGTAGAGCGCATAATTCTCTGAATTTTATGGAAAACCTTTTGCAAGGAGGGAGCAATATATAGATCAGTACAGACAAGACAGTGCCCGCTGATTGTAGTTGGGAGATGTCGATCGGAACGGAGCTGATCAAGATTCAAGAGGGAGGAGCCTTCTGCTGCTAAACACCAACGGTTCTACAGGAGCTGCTGACAAACCAAACTACTCTTGCTGGAGAAGGACAATAAGAAGACAGCATGAAAATTTGGAAGCAGCTGGATGTGGTATCCACCTCATTTTTTTCGATAAAGGGAATATATTAATATCAAGAAGATACCAATTACACCCAGCCTCTGCAACAACGCACCACCCTAATGGCACTACGGATGCACACAGCCAAAAAATTATTGCATGTGGCTTAAAACAAAACAAAAAAGGCTTGATCTACATCTAAAGAAGAAGCAGCTGGCGAGAGGCCGCCCCAAGATCAAAACCTTTATCTGGCAGTTGGCGAGAATCCAAAAGCGTAATGGTCCGTCTAATGGGCAGTGTGCTCTTTGCGGCCAGGCTGAAAACGTTGACCACATTTTCTTTGCTTGCCCTTTGGCTCAGTTCATGTGGAGTGTGGTTCGTTCTGTTTTAGCCGTTACCTGGAACCCTTCATGGTTTGCTGAGTTTTGTGCTATTTCGAATAACTTTTCGGGAAAAACAAAAGGAGTTCTTTGGATTCGTTTGGCTGCCATTAGCTGAGTTCTATGGACAACGAGGAACAAGTTTACAATTGAAGCTAAGTTCCCTAGACAACCTTCTGCCTGTACTTACCAGACTCTGATACTTATGCAGCAGTGGAGGCCACTCATCAAGCCTGACGTTCTCCCTCTCCTCGACGAGCTGATCAAGATGCTGAAGAAGTCCTATGAGGAGACGGCCACCCCAGCTACCTAGATGTCTGCACCCTAGTTGTCTGGTGTTTAGTTTCATGTCGTGTTGTTTTGTTTAAACTTATGTTCAAGTGTTGAGCATGAGGCTATGCTGTAAAACTAGAGCTGGTATCCCCAGCGTTTGTGTGTGATGCCGCCCGCGCCATGGGGCTTTATTAATTTACAGCCGAGCACACGTTGTGCCTTCCGTCTAAAAAAAAAGCAGCTGCTATCCCACTAAGGGAGTAGTTTATTGGATAGAGGCTTGATGTGAGGGTGTGGTTCATGGCATGCTTTGTTCATCTTTTGGACAGAAGCCAGTCGGTCTGTGTGTTAGTTCAAGCATCTCTCTCAGTTCGCAATCAGTATGTAGATTAGTTACCGGTTAGCCACCAGCTATGCAAGCATGACTTATTCGTCGCGCAACCAACACAATTAATTGTTTAAAATAACTTGTCCATGGTGCTCTGACTTTTTCCCAATTATATTACTCACGTGACATTAATATTATGCATGCTAAATTGCTTCTTTCTCCGCTTTGCAAACGGGTTCGGCCTCTGGTCATAATGACATGCTCCGCTTCAGCAATAACAAACATTTGCATTGGAAGTGGAGCTTGTAGAGTATCCTCTCGAAACAGCCGATTCACCATGCACTGCAGTAGCAGCTCCGCAACACTCACAAAATAAATCGGAGAAAGGGCGCCCCCTTGGCAAACACCATGCAGACAACTGAGACAAGGAAATTTCTTTCCCTGTACCTGTTCAATAACACTGCTGATTTACCAGTGGACATGATCATATCCATCCAACGCAGCCACACTTATCATCCAAACCTTACATGCAAGAACTTTCGTGTCAAACGCCTTGGCAAAATCTAGTTTCAAATGATTACCTATTTACCAGATTGCTTATTGGTGCAAATACTCATTCGACCATCCCATGCAGTCCTGTCTAGTTTTAGTTTTCACGTACCCATACTGGTTATCATGGACCATATTTTTAAGACGACTAGCTGGTAGCTTTGTAAGCAACTTAAGACAAATATTTAGTAATGAAATGGGCTGATAATCATTCGCACCTTCTGGCGAAAGAACCTTTGAGATCAAGGTAATGAACGAGTTTGTTGATGCTCTATAAATTAATTGTACCCTCACAGAAATCATGACACGGGTGGTAAAAATCATATTTTAGATGCTTTGTACCCTCACAGAAATCATGACACTGGTGGTAAAATCATATTTAGATGCTCTGTAAATTAACTGTACCCTCACAGTAAAAATCATAATTTTATAATCGGCAACATACTTTGAGAAACAAACCTGAGAACCCATCATGCCCTGGTGACTTGTCGGATGACATGCGTGCAACCACATTATCAATTTCTTCATGAATGAAGAGACTTGACAAATCAGCCAGGTTATGCAAGGGAGTAAAGAATTGTGCAAGGTTCAGACTATCAGAATTGGGAACCAGAACAACCAGTCTGACATAGAATTGCTGCCTTTTCATGATGATCATCTGCCACTTATCCATCCTCCCTCTGCAAGTAAGTGGTGGAGTTTGAATGGTTGTCATTGAGTGGAAGACCAGGTGTTTTCATCCCCTAGCGCACCTAGCAGTACACCGTTTTCGCCAGTATTCTTGTTTACAGAGAAGAAGGTGCTACATCCGGTTTTTTACTATATTTCAAAATTTCCACTCCGAAAGATACAAGGCATGTTCCTCTTCATACCCATCCAAGAGTAAGATAATATCATTGCAATTATCAATAAACGTTTGCAAAACTGAGAAATTAGTACTCCATGCTTTATCCTTTGCAAAGGAGTTTGAATTTTGCTGATAAGCTTTTTTGCACTGTCCCTAGGACAGTTAATATCCCACAACACTTTCACCTTGTCAAGAAAGCCTGGCATACGAATCAAATGATTCTCAAATCAAAGTACTTGCGCTTTAGGGATATAAGTGCCCACTGACACAACACATGGCACCATGATCCGAGGTAGGTTTAGCAAGAGGTTTAAGCAGTGTTGAGGTATTTTAGGGTCCAGGCATGAGATGTGAAAAACCAGTCTAACTGAACTAGAAGAGGGTCTAGTTGCATGTTATTCCAGGTGTAAAAACATCCCTAAATTAGAGCTCAATGAGGCCTAAGTAACTAATTATTTCATTAAATGTGCAATGTCATTCAGATTGGCCCCTGGTATGTTACGGTTTTCAGCAGAGCGATAGAAGTTGAAGTCACCCACTAACAGACACAAGTCTTCATCTGCAATGTCTAAGTGAAAAAGCCAGGCCACAAAATTTTCTCCCTCAAAAAAAAAAAAGAATATCCCTCAACTCCTCCGAAGTGTCCATACACATTAACTAACACAAAGGTATCTGAAGAAATAGAAGAGGTGAACTTAACCACAATCCCAAAGCTCTCCTCCCCTGAGAACATATTGCTGACCCACACTTAGAAAGTTAGAATGAACCTACTAGTAGCTGTTAGTCCCAGTTTGTGGAATGTATTGTTGATTCATTCAAATCAGATAGATTATGAACAATAGCTAAGCTTCGACTAGTGATGATCCCAATCAGATTCTGGTTAGTCTCATCTCATGTACTACAGCTGCTGCTGCTGCTCAAACTAAAGTGTATTTTCAGGTATTACCGAAACCACAGGAATACTTGGGATTACTTATAATCAGCTTCATTTACAATCTAGCAACCAGCGGGAAGCAAACTAAAATACTATCACGAAAGCATCAATGTGGCATTGCCCCCATTTATTCATTCAGTAAATTCAGCAAACACATTCATCAGAGAGTGGGGATACAAAGCTGCAGAGAGAGAGGGACTGACCTCTCATCTCTTCCTGGATCAGAGCTTGGAAGCGAAGCTCCTGGCCTTGTCCTCATCGCTCTCCTCGACGATCCCGACCTTACTGCACGCGTCAGGGTACATGGAGACCCTGATGGAGGCGTAGACGGCGCCGTCCCACTTCCTAGCGGCGAGCTCCTCGGCGAGCCTGATCGCCTCGGCGGCGGTCTCGGGCGCGCCGGGGCAGACGACGTCGACGATGCCCATCTCCTTGGCCTCGGGCGCGCGGAGCTTCCTGCCGCGGAGGAGGACGTCGCGGAGCGCGTGCGCGGCGGTGACCTTGGCGCGGAAGAGGGCGACGAAGTAGGGCGGGAGGGGCAGGCCGATGTCGACCTCGCTCATGTAGAGCACGCCGCGGTCGGCGCGCATGACGCGGTAGTCGTGGCAGAGCGCGAGGAGGAAGCCGCCCGCGGAGGCGTGGCCGGTGACGGCGGCGACGGTGGGCATGGGGAGGGCCAGCAGGTCGGCGGCCACGGGGCGGAGCGCGGCCACCAGCTCCCCGAGCCTGGCGCGGGAGGCGCCCGCCCACCCGATGTCGAGACCGTTGGAGAAGAAGCGGCCCTCCGCGACGGTCACCAGGGCCGCCCCCGGGCCGGCCTGGGCCGCTTGCGCGGCGACGGAGGCGAGCGCGGCGCGGATCGAGGCGATGAGCGCGTGGCCCAGGCGGTGCTCGCCGTCGCCCGTGAGGGTGAGCACGAAGACGCGGCCGCGCTGCTCCAGCGTGCACATCGTGGGCGGCGGCGACCTTGGGTTGGGTGTTGGGTTTGGTGGCGTGCGGAAGAGACGAAGTGTACCTGCCACCGGAAGACGGGGATTGCGTGTGGGTTTTAACGCGCGGCGTCACCGGCAGCGTCAGCGGAGAACTCCACGAGCCGGCGGCTTCTTCTTACCGGCCGGAATTACGCGGCAGTTTAATCGGAATTCACCGTAGCTCGACGATGTTACGGTGCGCCGGAGACATCATCGATGGCGCCATCGCTGACGCAAGGATCGATGCGTCGGCTCACGATCAGACGAAGCAGGGTACGTTGTGCTGAACGTTCGTGCCACAGACGAAGCCCCCAACAGCTGCCATTTGTGGATAAGCTTTTCTTTAGATGATTACCTTTTTGTTTATGATAATGTTGAGCGGTACAAACCTCGACCAGTTCCCAGCATCGGGTACCTGTCGGTTTCATGATTCATCAGTTCAACAACCAGAATTAACTAGTAGTATGATCTTTGATTCCCTCGAAAATACTCCCTCTTCAGTTCAAAAAAAAAGAAAATACTCCCTCTTATCTGAATCAGCATGTTTGTCTAGACGTATCTAGATCTGCACCCTATTTAATGTCTGGATAGATTTAGACAGACGGAGGGAGTAATATTCATCTACAAGAATAATTCAATCAACATGAAATATATTTTCATTTTATACGCATTTGGTATTATGAAAGTTAATACTACATTTTATATAAAATTTGACTTTGACCAAAATTAATGTGTATCCTAAATTAAAATTATGGAGGAATTAAAATAAAAACTAAATTCAGCAAATTGCAGAGCTTGCATCCCCAGCCAATCCAGAGGAAATGGCTATGACCATCTTATCCATGACTCCAAACTTATGTGTGCAACTTGCACGTTCTGTCAATCCAAAAAAGAGCTGAAAAGATTTTGATCCAGTACAACCTATAAGCTAATGGCAATACTACAGGCAGCATAGAAACAAAACGCATAGTTCAAAGTGCATTGGTTTACAATAATACTTGCAAGTCCACAGGAGGTCACGCTGTTTGTTTGCAGCGGGCAAACAACCAACAAACCTAGATGAATCCCGAGTGCAATCATCCATCTTAGGTACAAAATGGGACTAGTCTACTTCTGTGTAGCAGCAACTGTTAGCTTCTGAAATGTAATAGCTTTTGCCAATGGGAAAACCACTACTACAGAAAGGCAATTCTCATGGTTGAAATTCAGTTCGAGTGTACCAATTGCAACTGCTCACAACACATTACCGAGTCTATTCATGCCAATATTATCAACTAACACATCCGAGTCACATAATTTGCACCTTCTCTGACATGGTCCAGCATGCTCAGGCGGGCAACTCGAGCTTCACGTTGTTCTTCCAACTGCAATGAACAACATCAAATTGTCCGTAAGCAAGGAGCATGTGCATGGCATGTGAAATGCAACGACAATATGCAATTTACCTTAAGAAATAGTAGTAGAAGAAATCTGCATATAGACCTGTTTGGACCAAACCAGCGATCCAAGCTGAAAGAAACAGAACATTAGGAAACCAAATTTGCGGTATACCTTGGGGGGCATGAAACACGAGTACAAAGATCTTTCGCCAACACAAAAAAAGAAAGAGTGCTATAAATATAGGACTCACGGATCCATCTGCTTTGGTGACCCTCAGTGAAGTAACGGTAAACCCAGTTTAGAATGTAGAATGCACGGTAGGCCCTGCAAAACAAGTATGTTTGGACTGTAAACAAACGAAAATAACTGCAGATGCAGTGACGCAATTCATCTTCAGAAGAATTTTGTTCTTGCTCTTTCATGTAAACGGTTTTTCGAGATTTTGAACTAAAAATTTCTACAAAGTCACAGGACTAATTCAAATTTGACTACAATATTTATACATGAAGTAAACATAACATAACCAACGTGGCTACTGGTTACACCTAATTGAAATTCGGGAGGACGACTTGCCAGGGTCAACGTGTCTACTGGCTACAGCTAACTGAAATTTGGGAGCACGACTTGCCTGGGTTAACATGGCTACTGGCTACAGCTAATTGAAATTTGGGAGCACGACTTTCCTGGGTCAACGTGGCTACTGGCTACACCTAATTGAAATTTGGGATGCATCAAGTCAGATGTGCCCTGATTCAACTCCAACATAATATATGGACTTAACATTTTGTTACAAAAGAACTAAAACTACTGCGGTTCAACTTTCTCCTGATCAAATAGGTCCAGCAAAACAAAACAACGCATGTATATTAATGTATTATACATCTCAAACATAACATTTGGAGACTGGTATCGATGCATTGCCAAAGTAACATGTCTAACTTACATTCTCTCATGTTTGTTCTGTTTCCCCCAAATTTACATTCAAATATCATGTGAATTTAATAGTCTTTCTATAACAGTTCAACACTTGACTGTGCATAACATGAATATCAAACACATAACTTTAGGCTAGTATTAAATTTTCCAATGAACGATCCACCACATGATGTTTTTGGACTACCTATGTTTATGCTACTTTCTGCAGACACACACATAAGCCACTATCTTTGATGAACATAACATAAAATAAAAGTTATATGAAGTATGAAATGAAAAGCAGTTCTTTTCCTTTTTGTATAGGAACACCAAAGGGAAGACCGCCACGTGAATTGCCTATTTAGCGTAAAACACGTACCCGAGAAAGAGAACATATTGTCCAGTCAAGTTATCCACATTTCTGCTTCTCTGGAGTAGAACTAACTGAGGGAGAATTGCCACTGCCTCCAGGTAAATGGAAAATGCCCAGCATATCTGCACAGTGACAATATTTTATGAAAAGTTGAGGCGCACACAATAATGAATTATCAGAACAGTTTGGTCAAAATCCACTAATGTGCTACTGTGGGTCACTACCTAAACAGAATTCCAACAAAGACAAGAACAACATGGGCATGATTCCCAAAAACTGGTCACTTACAAAATAAGCTAAACTGTACCGCACAGATGAACATACAGACAGATTAAATTGAATTTCTGGCTACTGTACATTGTGGTGGACAGTGTACAGAATCACTAAAGCTTTAAAGTTCCAAATGCATGACATAGACATTCTTCAACTTCTGTTTAGTTAGCATATACTTTCCTAGGTTTGTGGAACCTTGAGCTCAATATCCAAGTTTTCTAGCGGAACACAGACTGTTCTGTCCAGTGGATCAAATAGCTAACTGATGAGATTGATCACGAATTTGTCACATAGGGAGTAGTACCTAAATTATGATGATAGTTAAATTAACAGTTCACAGTAACAAAATGGGGCCTGAATGGCCCTACTAAACGCAAAACTTATCATAGTAGCATACAGATTTAGTATAAAACGAATTGCATCATCACACATCTCGTAACACCATCAGTCAGCCAATCGATCAAATAATGCAGCAGCCAACCAATCCGGCGCAGATCGATCGGAGAGAATTTTTACCTCGCGGATGGTAAAGCGGTCGTTGAAGATGAGCGCGAGCACGAATGCGGCGGCGGCGAGGATGGCGTGCCTGAAGGTGTCCTGCTCCCTGTCGTAGGTGCGGCGCACCTGCGGGTGTCGGCGCATGTACCAGACGATGGCGGCGGAGGTGGTGATGAAGACGAGCTTCATGACGGTGTTGTAGAGCGAGATGTAGTCGGTGAAGAGGTCGAGGTAGCGCGCGACGAAGACCGCCAGGTACAGCTCCTGCGTCTTCCTCGACACCCCTGCGAGGCGCGCGCCAGATCCGTGTGAGCGGCCGGCGGAGGAATCAATGACGGGGACGAAACCCTAGGGATTGTGTTTACCTGAGCAGGACTTGTTGGCGTAGATCTTGAGGAGGAGGACGATGACGGAGAAGAGGTGGGTCATGTCCCCCAGGAAGCGGAAGGCGTTCATGGCTGCGGCGGCGGCCGGCGGCGGCGGCCGGCGGCGGCCCGGCGGCGGTGGCTAGGGTTGGGGGTTTATTGGGAGCTCCAGATGCGGAGGGGAATGGCCGGGAGGTGTGGCAGGAGGCCAGCAATGGAAGGGAAGGTCGTGATCCCTGTGCGGAGCGGTGGGGCCCAGTGGTCAGTGGCCGTGGAGCGCGAGAACCAGGTGGCGGGGAAGGAAGACGTGTCTGGGCGCGAGTGGGGCCCACGCGGCAGCGAGCGAGAGGCGGTTGTCCAGCGGCCACGTGGGCTGCGCGGGAGGCCACGTGGCGCGACACCTCGCGTTCCTCTGCTGGAGTATTTGTTTTCTCTTCTTCCCCCAACTCTGTCACTCCTCACATGCGGTGCCGCTGGCTGATCGCTTCCGCCCCAATCCACCGCGCTCTGCTTTCCCGGACGACCCGCCGCGAGATCCGGCTCCGTTTCGGGGAGGGCGGAGGGCACGTCGCATGAGCGTCTGATCGGCGGACGCCGCCATGGGCTGCGCTGGATCCACGCCCAAAGTCGATGGTATTGTGATTTTACTTATTTGGTGCTATCTTTTGTTGCTTGGTCTCAGTTGTTTCTCTCTTCTTGTTAGCTGGTTAGACTAAGGTCCTACTTGAATTGCCTTCCGTAACCGCATCTTCTAGGGGTGGGAGTAGCCGAGTAGGGTGATCTGTCTCCTCGGATTTTATCCAAGGACTTCAATTGTACTGCTACCCGTTTAACTCGGTTAGTTGATGTTTGAACAAGAATGGACGGTTCAAGCTAGCGATTCAGAGTACCGCGCAAGAAGCCCTGGAATTCAGCTCCGGAGTTTAATTATTTATTTTGCGACAAAGTAGCAGAATTGTTCCTGGGGACGATGTTTCACTTTTTTCTGAGCTGAAACTGTAGCAGACGCCCTGACGATCATTGTGCGAATTGTTACTTCCTCCAATCCATATTAGTTGCCACTAACATAGATGTATCTAGAGATATTTTAGTTCTAGGTACATCCATAATAGATGTGCCGGAGAATTAGATTTGCTTGTGCGCCTGATCGAGTATTTTAGTTCTGGCTTACAGTTACACTGGAGTAAGTAGTGAAAATTGATGGAGGTATCATTTGGATTTGGTCAGTACACCGAAAAATTAGCGGTATTTTGGTAAGCAAACGAGATGAAAATACTCTCTAGGAGGACAAAAAAGGTAGTACTACTAACTTGCAGATGTCTTGCAAAAGCAAACGTGACAGCTTATTCTATGATAGAATTGCGTCTCTTCGGATTAAGCACAATTTTCTTTTCATCAATCGCTAACAAAGTATCTTGTTCCTGGTGCTTTATATCTAGCTATCTGTACTTTATATCTAGTTATCTGCACTTTATTAGGTGGAGCATTTCAGAAAGACACGCTCATTGTGCCAATGGTTGGTCTGCTTACTAGTTTAAGTGACCCATCTTCTTCCCCTTGAGTACTTGTCTGTTCAGTGTCCACTGATGTAGTGCGCCCTACCGCTTGTAGCGGTTGATTCCACTTCTGTAGAGAGTTCGGCGAGATGGTATTACTTCTCCAAAATACGGGCCAAGTAACTGATGATGAACTTTTGCTTGTGCCTTGCAGAAAACTGTAGGATATCAGTTTGGGAAAATGTTTGTGGATTTATGGATGCAGTTGTGTTGTAACAAGTAGGTGTTACCGTGACGAGTTGGTGAAACATGTGCATCCTGCTCTCGTCAGCAATTACTGTAAAACTTGCGTGTTGAATTTTTTTTTATATCGCCATATGTTAATATCTTTTGCTTGGAGTTTCAAATTTCATATTGCATGGTAACTTGTTGGTGCTTTTGGATTTATTCCATAATTAATTCAGAACATTTTCTCATTAATACAGAGAGCAGTAAGAAGCTAAGGAAGCCAAAGCCTTGGAAGCACACTCAACCAATAACACCTGCAGAACTCAAGCAGATGTGTGATGAATTCTGGGACACAGCCCCACACTATGGTGGACAGAAAGGTATTTAGCTGTTTATACTTAGTTTGTTGGAAGTTAATATTCTGTTTTAAGGAGTTACCAGAATTGTTCCCACTTGGGTGGGTGGGTTCAGCAACGTTGTGTGCAAGACTTATGTTGTTTGATCGATACTGCAGTCGCTGTTCAAGTTTGCGACAGATGTATATCTTTGATCTCAGTATATGTACCTGTTTCAATGGTCGCTGTCTTGTATATTAAATTTGATCTGTCCAAGTGAAGTCCTTCAAAGAGAAATGTTCAGGACCTGGTAACTTAGATATAATAAGAATTTCATTCGTAAGAGTTGATAGTTGACCCCTGGCTCCATAATTTGTCTTGTTTTTTATGAAGCAGAAGCAGATGTATAATGGTCTTGAACTTTGAACACCATCCTTTAACTGTAGCAACCTAGTTTTACCATTCTGGCATTGGTGGTGACTTTAACTTACCATCTATTTGTACAGAGATCTGGGATGCACTCAGGGCTGCCGCTACAGAAGCTGACTTGACTCTTGCACAGACCATAGTAGACAGTGCTGGAATCATCGTTTCGAATCCCGATCTTACAGTTTGTTATGATGAGAGAGGTGAGACTATCTTCGGTCAGAGTTGTTTCATCTTTGCAAGTTGCACTGCTATTGTTCAAGTGTTTTTTGTCTCTAGACTAGAATCTGCATTAATTTGGTGTAAGCTGCGATGCAGGTGCCAAGTACGAGCTGCCTAATTACGTTTTGAGCGAGCCAACAAATCTGATACGTGATGGCTGAATAAAAAATTGCAGCATCAGCACAAAGCATATCTCTGGTGCGAAACGATGCGCATTTAGCGGTGCACGTTTGAGAAAAGTACATAAATATTATAGATGTATGTAAATTGTGTGAAATCGCTCATGTGGGCACTTGCTCAGCATCATATTCACATCCATGAATGACAGAATGCCCTATGCTCACTATAATTTATGCTATTGCTAGGCACTGTTGCACAGTTGTAAACATTCACCTGTATTTGTACTTCTTTCCCTTGTGCTGCAGAACACGCACATAGTGAAGACTTCAATGCAGGTGCAGGTGCAGGTGCACCAATACTGCCACTGACTTTGATCCTATGGTGCACTTGCTATTGCAACCTGTTATATTTTTTTCATGTCAAAACATGTAAGGGTTGATCAAGTTTTGACAAAAAGATCATTGGCATGCAAAGTACAAAACCAATATCAATACAATATCATATTTGCTAATATATTTTTTAAAAAGTTTGGTCAAGCTTTACCTGGCTTGATTTTTCAAAAGAAAAATATTCTTTACTGGTTGCAAGGAGGGACCGAGGGAATAATAGAGATTGTGCTGTACTTTGGTGGACTTTGGTGCACGTGGTGGAGTCGTGGACCCTTATGAACATAAAAATCAGAAACTAAAACTAAATAAATTGAAAACTATGGCATAAATCGTGCACTTGGCAGGTATGTTCATGTCAAATTTAAAATTAAAATGCAAAAAGAACTTTCGTGAAAAAAAAACAAATGTGTAAGGAACGGATACATACTTATGCAGGCCACTTTTCCTCTTGTGTGTGGCCGTGTAGGCCACATGCCATCTTTCCTCTCTTGTGTAGGCATATACAATATTTTTTATGTGTGTGACTACTATTTTATAAAGCTTTGAAATATGATTATCGAGATTTTTTGAAATTCAGGTCCACATCGACCCATGTTCACCGTTGTATTGTCTGAGAGTGTGTTTGACTAATTCCTGAGTTATTTGCGACATTGTGTTAAGACGACTGACTGAGATATATGTGACTTAAACTGCCAAATTTGATTCTCTTAGAGCGTTTTTCTGGGAGGGGATGGACCCAAAACGTAAGTACCACCTGGTTAACTGGCCGGCTGTTTGCAGACCCTACGAAGTGGGAAGCTTGGGAGTCCTTAACTCCAAGCAAATGAACATCTCTTTGATGTCGAAATGGGTTTGGAATCTTCCTGGGCATTTCTCGGGCCGGGCTTCGGCTGGCTCGAAAAAAGCCCGACGGGAAATCCTTGGCCCGAGCCCGCCCGGCCCGACCAACTTTTAGCAAACTTTGGCCCGAGCCCGGCCCGCGGCCCGAAAAAGCCCGGTTTTTTCCGGGCTGGCCCGACGGCCCGGCCCGATCTAATGGTAATTTGCATTTTCCTGTGGCCCGAGCCCGGCCCGATTTAGTTACGGGCTGAAGAATGATGGCCCGAGCCCGGCCCGATAGAGAGAAAAAGCCCGGCCCGGCCCGGGATTTTTGGGCCGGGTCGGGCCGGGCTTCCCATGCCCAGGTATAGTTTGGAAACTATACCAGGATGACGGATCCATCTAGGAACCATTGATTAGAGCCAAATATATGGGTACTGCTGATATCTTCGCTTGCGCGAGCCATGGGGGCTCGCTCTTCTAGAAAAGCCTACATCAGATCAAAGAATTGTTCAAGATCGGGGCTAAACACGATGTTAAAAATGGGCATCGGACCCAATTCTAGTTTGAAAGATGGAAATGCGGTGTGGTGCTGAAGGATCGCTTCCCTCTTATCTTTAGCATATGCGACAACCAACGGGTTTCGGTTGCATAGGCCTGTCAAAGGGCAGCCACATTTGCGACTTAGACGAACACTTGATGGGCGAGGTAGAGCTGAGTGGGAACAGAAACTCATAGATAGCACACACCTCTCCTCTGGCCTAGATAAGATCTCTTGGTTGTTGGACCCATCCGGGGAATACACGGTTAGCTCAATGTATGACGTGTTATCTTGCGGAGCCCAGTGCCCCACTTTAGGGATATGTGGGCAGCCAAACTACTCCTGAAGATACGCATCTTTACCTGGTTGTTGGCGCTGGATCGCCTCCCCACAAGAGAGTTGATTGCACATCGTCGGGGACTGGCAAACGGGCTTTGCACGCTTCGTGGAGCAGGTAAAAATTCTAGTCACATCTTCTTCAGTTGCTCCTGGCCAAATGTGGATGGAGTGTGATTTGCCAGATGCTAGGACTGTTGGAGATATGCCCAAGAGGCAATAATAAAGTGGTTATTATATATCTTTATGTTTATGATAAATGTTTGCATACCATGCTATAATTGTATTAACCGAAACATTGATACATATGTGTTATGTAAACAACAAGGAGTCCCTAGTAAGTCTCTTGTATAACTAGCTTGTTGATTAATAGATGATCATAGTTTCATGATCATGAACATTGGATGTTATTAATAACAAGGTTATGTCATTAGATGAATGATGTAATGGACACACCCAATTAAGCGTAGCATAACATCACGTCATTAAGTTCTATTTGCTATAAGCTTTCGATACATAGTTACCTAATCATTAGATGTTCTACCTTATACTCCATGTTTTGCAGAGTCTTTTGATGGTCACTGAAAGTCACTGCAGTTCCATGTGCTTAGCGTGGAACTACTTTGTAAATATCAGTTATCGGAGATGGGTTTAATCTTCATGTTTTGTGGCACTGGCTTGGATATGTCCTTGATATTCCTATGTCAACTTCAGTATTTTTTTTCCTATTTAGTTGTGTTCGGATGCATTCCATTTTGTAGCTTTGAGTTACCACAGATAATTTGTAAGGAACCCTCTGATGGGCTATTATTGACGTTAATTTGTAAGCTCATGATTTATTTCCATTCACATTGGTTAGACTTTGAGATACAAAACCACCATTCAGCATATTGATAGGGTTTTAAGAAAATGGATTTGCAAAGTTCAAAAAAAATTATAGCTCTGGTGGATGAGAACACTCAGGTTGTTGTTGTTTTGCAGCAGATTCTGAAGTTGGTCGCTCCTAGCCAGTAGCTATCATCAAATTCATAGCATGATATTGCTTACACTTATTACCATAAAACTATTTAGCACCATAATATTTGCGGAGACCTCCTTCTCTGAATTTACTTTCAGCTTTCTGAAACTGTTTGCTTTCAAACTCCTTAATGGGCATTTCAGTTGACCTGGTCCCGGTAAATGCGAGTAGCCATGTTGCAGGGTTCGTCCATGCCGCCATGCGGGTCAGCATCGGCGATGGCAGACGAGCCCTCTTCTGGACAGGCTGTTGGGTCAACGGGCAGACCATCTAGTATACTTGGAGTTCTCTTTCTTATTTGTGAGCATCTTACGATGTTGTTGACCATAATGTCATCCTATATAGAACTTTCTTCTCTGAGAATTTCAGATGGTGTACTGAGTTCGTAAATATGTAAATTGATTTTTGTAAAAAAATTGATCAAATGGTTCTCCTTTTCAGTCATTGATGAGTAAGTGGACCTGGTGGGGTTTTTTTTGCAACAGGGGTCATACAATTTAGCTGGTAAAATGGTCGACTCAAAACAAATTTAAGACTGAATGAGGAGCTTACAACTTCTAGGATTTGACTGGATGCAAAGCTAAGTGTAATAATGGAATCCATCCTAATGCGAAAAATATTGCCTTGCCCAGGTTCTAGAAAAGAGAAGGACTAAGGATCAAATAATGAATGAATAGCAGTAAGTTAACCAGTAAGTTGTCGTAAGAACCTGCATGATTTAGATGCCATGCATGCTCACATCAGACTTAGCATTGATTTCAATTTTTTCCACTTAACCTTATTAGTCCAGAAAATATTTGGCCACGCTAGAGTGAAATGCATACCTGATTTAGTAGCCAGAAACAATACGGTTTGAGTACAAGGACCTTGCACTGCCACACTTGAATCGGAACAGCACAACCATTTGACAAAAAATAATAATTTGAAATAATTCGGTTCTCATATAGTAGATGAACTCAATACAAATTTGAAATTCTCGCTAATGGACAAGAAAATTCTATAACATTATGGTCAGCAAAAGCTCAAGACAGTAACCTAGAAATTTATCAGTCTGGACAGAATTCAATTAGTAGGACAGCTCAAGTAGAACAAGAACTAAAAACAAACTGGGATAGAATAAGTGATATAGTGATGTACGGTGCACAGTTTTGTTAGGTTATTCTCTTACTCTAAGGCCCTAACCAAGAAAGTAGATGAAATAAATATGCTTTGTAGGTTTGTCAAGCTGCATAATATTTGAAACCATAAACGGAAGGCCGTGCAGGTTTCAAAAAAGACAACAATACTTCTTTATCCTCTTTTTATTTGCTGCAATATACGGCGAGGGATACTTTTTCCCTACATGGGTGGCAGCATAGTTTATGGATTGCAGCACCACATTCACCCTAGGCTTATATGATTCATCGTTTCGATATGTATTTCACCTACTTTTATATACTTTGACTTCAGACACTTGAACGGCTGTGTGCATCCTGGTTATGCAGCTGGATGTAATTGCTTCCCAAAATTAATAAGGCATCCTTTATCGAAAAAATACAAGAGGAAATCCACATTTCAGCATTTCAAATGTTGAAAACGAGTAAGAACAGGGCAACATCAAGTGCTAACAAGTGGGCACAATATGTAGTACTACATGACAGAAAGCAGATTAAATGACTAGGTTCACTTACAGAACTATGCATACCCTTGGGAACTCTTGGCTAACCAACATTGTTCAAAGCCCAAACAGGCATGCACCCAGACAACAACATACAGGAATATCAAACTTTAGACAAAAGAATTTCGACATTTCCAAGCCAGTGCCATAAATTAGAAGAATAGGTCCATAGCGTCCAGAAGTTATCGTTGCCGTGCTAGATTGTAAAGCTGCAGTACTATGAGTGACCATCTGATGGTCAATCCGCAAAGCAGGGAGTATAAGGTAGACCACCCAAGAATTCTCCAGAAGTGCAGATAACATGCACTTTCTGATTATCCATATCATATGACACTGTCATCTCCTTCCGATCAGTAAGGAAAATCAAATTACGTTCCGGGTGAATTGCAAACATCGTATAGGACTCGGTATTTAAGCGATGATGCCTTCCGAATAGTTCCAAAACGTTAACAGTGTGCTTCAAGGTCCACTTTCCGCTGTCGTAATCCTCAAGAACCCAAACATAGAGTTCACAGTCAGAATAATTATTTATCTGCCACGCATAGAAGCGTCCCTGAGAATGACCAGTGGAACCGGGAACACCAAAAGTATCACTGCTGCTTACATATGGCAGTTTAAATTTCCTGCAAACTTTCCCCTCGTCATCGACTGTGGCTACCCAAGAATAAAGGGTAGTCATATGCATAGTCCCATTCACGAAGGCACACTCCCGATTCCCAACCGGAATAGTTTGGTCACCCCACTCATTCTGCACGGAAGTCCATCGTCCAGTTTGTGATGAGTAGATGGCTACCTCTGCAGCTTCGGCGCGAACACTTCTCTGGGGCACAAACAACACAAAGCGGGATGGAGCGGCCGTGTCAAAACCTAAAAAGACATTGATCCGGTCCACATGAACAAGGGAACGTTCCTCTCGGCCAGGCAATGATATAGGAGGTATTACAGCCCACTTCTTTGTCGCGGGGTTGCAGACGACAAGATCATAGGTGTATCCTCCCTCTGGAGTCGATTTCAAGCACTGGCAGAGGAGAAGGCTGCTGCAGCATTGTACAAGCTGGACGTGGATGTAGCTCTCGCGCAAGAAAGGCATAGAGGGATCGACTATAGGGGGGCCTCCCCCGGGCAAATTGTGGAACTTGAGGCCATCGCGGCTGAAGTGGAAGAAGCCGGAGAGGGTCTGCGGGCACCTCTTGCGGATTTTGGGATCGGAGCAGAGGGCAAGCCACGGCTTGGACACGCACTTGAAGCGGCGGAGCGACCTGTAGGGCACCCGGGACAGGATCTCGACCAGGGCGTCCTCCGGCAGGCTCGCCACGGGCTGCTGCTGCTCGTCCTCATGTTCCTACAGATGGGTGAGACGGTTCAGTTCAGGTTCCTGATTAAATAGAAGGCCGCTTTGCCTGGCTTTATAAATAAAGCAACAACCATGATACAACGTAAGATCCAGGAGATCACTCCAACGCACACAAAGATAAAACTCCCTAGAAGTAGCACCATGTGAATAGGATACAAAGCTCTGAAGCGGATGGAATAAGCAAGCTAATCTGCAGTCTTAAACATCGCATGTAGCTTCCTGAGTCCTGACCTCGTCCCTCCGTCTAATCAGCATGTACCTCAATGACTGCATGTGAATTACTACTGATCGAAGATCGGAAAAGCAAGAGCAGGGGAGCGAACCTCGGACGACGATGACTTGGTGGAGGGGAACGGCGGCGAGGAATGGGATGGAGTGGCCCTGTCGCGGACTTGGTGGCCGGTCGCCGGCGGGTTGCTCGGATTCTTGCAGGCTTTTTCCCCTCCTCCTAGTTGCATCGCCTACTCCCTGGATCGTGGATCCGTGCAACTAAGCCCTCGGCGTGGCCGTGGCCGGATGGTGGCGCAGGTCGCCGGACGCTGGGCTCGCCAAGGGGAGTGACTGACTCTGTGACTGACTTTGGTTGGGGGATTTATTTAATGTAGGTCTCGTATGGTTGAGGGGTATCTCTCGTATGGTTGAGGCCTTGAGGGGTACGGGAATTAACGGATTAATTAGTTGAAACGTACTGTACGTACTCTGTCTCTCGTATGGTTGAGGACTTGAGTGGCTTCGGAAATGCTAAACTTACGGACAGAAAATTCTACGGACTAACTTACGGGCTGATGTGGCTATCACCTCTATCCAATCGTGATGAACCATGTCACGTCCGTAAACCTGTTCCGTAAATAAATTTCGTAGATGTAGCATTACTGGCTTGAGCGGTGAGCGGAAAAGAAAATTAAGCAGCCGTCTCCAACGTGGCGACCCAGACAGACGGACGTTGGACCGTCCGTTTTAGGCTGTTTGGATGGCCCGCGAAGACACGGACAGAGCCTTCGTTTGGGTCGCGCGCTGCGTCCAACGCGGTCAGATTTGGGTCACGGCCATATAAGTTGGTACGGAGTATTTGCCTTCAAATTCACTATAAAAGTATAAAAAATCATAAGAAATATATAAATAAGTTTAAATGCTCAAGAGCTAGTTGTGGTCGTGTTCTCTTTTGCGGTCCATGGCGGCCGCACGCCTTGGCAATGACCCCTGGTACACGGGGATCTGCGAGACATTGTGCTCGTGGATGATCAACGCAGCCTCTGTGAGAAACTCGTCGTCGGACTCCTCGTCTGACGACGTGTCGATGAAGTTCTTGAAGAAGTATTCATCGTCGTTGTCCATGATCTACAAATGAAATGAGACAAATTTTAGATCACCCATTTCATCGAACACCTCGCAGGCGGAGGCCATCCTATGCGTCTGTAGGGACCTGCAGGAAATGGCCGTCCCGGTCGACTTGCGGCCTGGAAGCACGGTGCACGAGAGCTCACCTCTGGCGGCAACAGCGAAGCTGCTGATGGTGGGAGGTCTCGTGACGGCAAGAGGACAACAGCGTCGGTGACGGCTTCCTCCGACTATGCTACGAGGCTGCGAAAGCACAACGCGAAAGCGCGGGGGCATGTCATATGCTTCCGCACCGCTTGTCGGCGTCTCGACGACGGTGGCCGGCGTCGACAACGCTCCCAAATCACCGGTCCTGTGGTGCCTGCGGAGCGGTGGGAGATGTGTGCGAGGGGGCTGTATTTTGGGAGGCAGACAGGCGGGCCAGGGGAGGACAAGGGGAGGACGCGAGCGGTCAGCCCCCGGTGTCCGCGGCCACGCAAACAAGGCCCAGATTTGGGCCGGGTTTGGGTCGTCCCGGACGCCGCGGCCATCCGTTTTAGGGATGGGTCCGCGCGCTTGGCTGGGTTTTTGTCCGTTTGACTCATCTAGACGCGCGGGCTCGGGATGGGTCGCCGCATTGGAGATGCCCTAAGAGCATCTCGGGGCGCACCCTCGGAACCACGTCTAGTAATAATGTTGGATCGAATGTTTGCGGGTGCCGCTGCTTTTGGGACGCGTTTGTTTTCAGTCGTGTCCCCCAAACAAAAAATTTAAAAACTTAGATTCAACCAGAAAACACTCGAGTTCATTCAAATTTGTTATATATTACAAGAATTTTATGAAATCCAACCAAATTTAAACATAAAACAAACTAATGGTTGAGGGGTATCTCTCTCTCATATGGTTGAGGGGTATGGGAATTAATTGATGACTTCTCATGACACACAGTTAAGTTGACGGTGATTACAACAACACATGATCCAAACCCATAACATAAATCGCATTGCTAGTTGGCTGTAGATGTCAATCAGTTTGCACAGCCACTAAGAAAAGAATGGCGACAATACGACTCCACCATAACATCCCATGTTGCTCCACGTTATACAACATCCAGGGAGGCTGTTCTATAAGTTCAGTTATTGTTGTGATATCTCCAGGAATCCACATGCTCTTGCATGTATTCACGACATTATTACCTAATAAGTCTTGTAGGAAAAGACAGACATATGGTGATAAGGCTTTGACCACTACATGCCTGAGACAGACCCGTCCTGATCAGTTAGTTCTTAGCAGTGAGAGCATTGTTCTCCTTGATCCGAGCCCGGTTGTCCAGCTTGACGAAACGCTTCAGGTCTTCGTAAGGCAACGTCTTGGCGTCTTTCCTCCGGAGTTCGCTCAGCACGGGGCGCTTGTCCACCAGGTGCCACAGCCAGTCAGGGTATTCGGAATCTGGTTGGATCTTGGGATCAGAACCCTCCTTCAGGATATTAGCCCCAAACACAGTTGTGCTCTTCATTTCCTTGCTCAGCACAGGCTTAGCGTCAGCTGCACCACCTTTCCCACCCTTCTTTCCCTTGGCTGAAACCGCAAAGCTTCTGACCCCAACCAGTTGAGCCACACCGTCTCTTGGAATAACTCCACTCTTCAACACTCTTGTCCAAGACATTGCCATTCCTGGGTTGATTGATGTTTTAACTGCATATAACATCACAACTATCTGTTAGCTGATAAAATCAGGGGAAAAAATACCCATGCTGTAAAAAAAAAAAAGTTCAGAACCTGCAAATGACAAAGGCATTTGGTTTGGAAGGTAATGTGTGGATATATATGTAAAAGGGGTCTGTTGAGTATATGGAACTGATACTACAAAATGAGTTTTGGGTTACTGCAGCTTGTTTTAGCCACTAGATTTTTATTTATATTTTGTAATACAGGGGATTGCATGCAGGATGCAGCTCATGAAGCCAACATGTGTTATTTGAGGCTTATAGTTCTGCTTATGCTTACTGCAAATTATAATTGTCATCGGACATCAGACACTTTTTATGTTGTTCTATTGAATGCATAAACTGCATAATAATTAAAGACGATGGTATTCAGATATAACCCCATTATTTCATTTGAAGTAAGGTTTTTGCCAAAGTAATATAACAGTTAAAACTGCATTCCTTTCGTTTGGGAAGGCCGAGACTAAAATCCTGAAGAGCATTGACACTCTAGTTCCAGCATGAAGCACCAGACAAGCTACCAAAAATAAGAACTACAAAAAAAAAAACATCTTTCCTAGGCTATTTATGCAAACAACAACAACAACAACCAAGCCTTTCAGTCCCAAACAAGTTGGGGTAGGCTAGAGTTGAAACCCATAAGATCTCGAAACCAAGTCATGGTTCCGGAACGTGGATAGCTAACTTCCACGCACCCCTATCCATGGCTAAATCTTTGTCGATATTCCAAACCTTCAGGTCTCTCTTAACGGACTCCTCCCATGTCAAGTTTGGTCTACCACGACCCCTCTTAACATTCTCATCACGCTTTATCCGTCCGCTATGCACTGGCGCTTCCGGAGGCCTCCGTTGGATATGTCCAAACCATCTGAGACGATGTTGGACCAGCTTCTCTTCAATCGGTGCTACCCCAACTCTCTCCCGTATATCGTCATTCCGAACCCGATCCTTTCTTGTGTGGCCACATATCCATCTCAACATGCGCATCTCTGCTACACTTAACTGTTGGATATGTCGTCTCTTCGTTGGCCAACACTCGCGCCATACAACATCGCAGGTCGGATAGCTGTCCTATAAAACCTGCCTTTTAGCTTTTGTGGCACTCTCTTGTCACAGAGTACGCCCGAAGCTTGGCGCCACTTCATCCAACCAGCCTTGATTCGGTGGCCCACATCTTCATCGATATCGCCATCCTTCTGCAACATGGACCTCCTAGGCTATTTATGCATAATTCATAATCTGGAATCATTCGTTCACGGTATTTCAGCTATAAGCATCATGGTATGGTTAACAATTTTATCTAAAGGTTCAGGAAAACCATGAGAAAGGTGTAGACCAAAAATGTCCCCATCAATCAACACAAGTTTCTTGCTGAAGCAAAAGCAGTTAAACATAAGACACAAATTCTTTAAAAGTCGAATAACAGTAAACTGACTTCCAGATCAAGACCATCCGACTCAAAATAAGGATAATACAATGCATCTAGAGTGAGCCTATATGCCCAATTCCAACTTGGGCATAGTTGCATAGCGCGTAACATTTTTGAATAAGCGCCTCTGTATGATCAGTATTTTTTTATCTATGGATTTTTAATTTCCTGAATTAACTTCCGAACGGTAGCATTTCTAGAATAGCATGATATTAAGGTACTAAAAGGTTCGTTTTACTGCTTCACCCCCCAACATTTCCACTACAATGCAATAATAGCAGGACTACATAAGAGATGGGGATCGTGCCAAGGACTGACATGCAAGTATGCAACTCAGTCTACCTATGTCCTTGATGCTAGAATCAGTATCAAAGAAATGCTGAAGTTCAATTTCTCTTATGGGCCAGCATTTAGAATTAGCAGTAGCACACAAATCAGTCATCAAATCATAACCAAGCCAGCACATTCACAAGCAAAGCATCAGCACAAAGCTTGTAACAGCACATCACGAAAAGGGGGCAGGCAGATTGACTGAGAAAATAGAGACAGAGGAGGCACGGGTCACATCCTATATCAGAGGAGGGGAGGGGAGGGGAGGGAGGGGTCAATGAAGCACACACCTGCGCCGGACGAAGGTCGCCGGAGCTCGGGAGGTACGTGCGCAGGCCGCCGGGGCACCTTCGATTCCTGCAGACAGAGACAAAGATGAGAGGGGCGGGAGAGAGAGACCATAGGAGAGACAGGACCGCGGGGATTGGTAGGTCCGGTGGAGGCCGCCGGCACCATCCTGAGGCAGAGAAGGAGGGTGAGGTACCTGCGCCGCCGTCGGTGACGGTAGGGTTCCGCCCGAGTGTTTCTTGTGCGAGTTGGGGGAGGAGAAGAGAGAAGGGGTGCGGGTCGGAATGGGCGCTCCCCTCCTATCCTACGCCTCACGCGTCCGTTACGGGCGCGACGCCTGCAGGCGGATTCCGGGTGGGCCGGCCCATGTAGCACTCTCTCCGGATTTTTCACCACCGAGTCCTTTTTTTTTTCCGAAACACAAACACGTAGACACTCATAAATACGTACATGTCTCTGTAAAGGCACACACACGCACTCTCTCACTGAAGAATATTCCGCTTTAATGAGACACCAGAATGTCAAATTTGGATTTAAACTCTACTGGGCTGAAGATGCCACTGCCCTTCTAATCACCTAACCACAGGTTGGTTCTCTTCACCACCGAGTCCAAAACAGCGTACTTGGATGGGCGTATTTTATCTCCGTGTCTGCTCGGTTTGGCCCGTTTCCGGCCGGAAGTGACACGGACCATCTCACCGCAGCTTAGTTTAATTTACGCCGGTAACGTTGTGCACTAGAATAAATCTCAGGTATTCTCAAAAGAAAACTAGAATAAATCCCGGGTGGAATGTTACAGCTGGAAAAGAAGCGGGAGTTCCCAAGCGGGGCCTAAGCGGATATGTACCAGGACTGTGAATTCAGGGTGGCAATTTGAGAGATCATAGGCTAAGCAGATATCTACATGCGAAAATTTTGTTTAAAACTTTTTGAAGCTTGGAAATATGATATTTGGGGCCCACCTAAGTCTGATCTACGATCTAATCAGTTGGTTCAACACCAAATTTAAGAAGTATCCGTAACATATGCAAAATGATAAAATACCCAAATAATATTGTAATTAAGGACCAAATATACATAGTTCGAAAAATATAAAATTTGATTTTTTCCTTTTTGTGTGTGTAAGCAACATACAATTGTATTTTAAGTATCGTCGTATCGACATAGTTTGTATATACGTGACTTGTTTTGATTTTTTCATAAAACTTTGAAATAAGATTAGTGAGGTTAATTGGAGTTCAGGGTTGTATTGTGGAGAGTGTGCTTGACTAATTCTGGAGCTAGTTGTGATATACGTGACGTGGACAATATATTACTATCCATGTCTCTAAAAAAAGATGATGGAAATGCTGCATTACCATCTTCTTCGGCGGACCTACCATCCCTACTGCCCGGGCGACTGCCCGGGCTTCTCTGTCCCTCGACAGTAGTGAATTGCAATTTTTGACAGCGACCAATACTGTGAGACGCTGTCTTGCCCGGGCTGTATTGGGGAGCTCCTATCTCCCGCTTTAAGCAGGAGCAAACCTCCGTCCCGCTCGAAGCGGCCACTTCGTGGGCCGTCTGGGCGTGGCCCAACAAAAGGTATTGCTTCTTTTTTCCTGTTCTTGTCGTTTTTATATTTTCTGTTTTTTTTTGTTCAGATAAAGTCCAGATCTGAACGTTTTCGAAAAACAAGAACACTTCGAAAATTTCGTTTTTTAAAAATTGAACAGTTTCAGAATAGAACATTTTTTGAAGTTGAACATTTTTTAGAATTGAACAAATTTCAAACTAGAAAATTGTTCAGATTTGAAAATTGTTTATTTTTGAAAACTAAGAATTTTAAATTGAACAAAATTTATATTTGAACAAATTTGGAATTTAAACAAATTTATAATATGAACATTTTAAAATCAGAACAGAAAACAAATCTGAAAAAATTGTTCAAACGCAAAAAATGTTCATATCAAAAAGTGTTCAAAATAAAAATTGTTTAAACTTAAAAATTATTCAAATTTTAAAAAGTTCAAATCTAAAAATATTCGAACTTAAAGAACGTTCAAATTCGAAAAAGTTCAAAATTTGGAAAGTTCAGAAAAAACCCATCAGAAAAACAAAAAACCGGAGGAAAAAAACCAGCAGAACCAAATAAAAAACAAGTAAAAAAAGAGAAAACTGAAGAAAAAAGCGGGGAAAACCATTTCCGTCGCTAATGGGCAGGCCGAACTCGATCCCGCTCTGAGCGGAGCGATTGCTCCCTCCCGTGTTGAGCGGAGAATAGGGATCCGCGCTGTATTGGCCGATCCTTGGGCAATTCCCCCACGCCAGCCCGATATGGGCCAGAATTTGGGCCAGCAGAGTACATCGTTATGTGTTGTAGTGGCCACTGGCCGGTTACCGATCTAATCTCCAGTAAGAAAATGTTACTGATCCGATCGATCCGCACTCCCCAGAATATCCAAATCAGCTGGTCTCTCTCAAAAATATATTACTCGTCTCTTCATGTGAAATCCTCTCGTCACACCTATGTATGAAATATAAGGACCTCTCCAAATTTCAAACTTTAACCATGAATTCAGCATATAAAATATATGTTACATAAATTCTATCATTGATTTATATTTGAACAAAATCTAGCAACATAATTTTCGTGAAAAATAAATTATATTTAGTTAATTTTGACGTTGAAGTTAGGCTAAAATCTTGAGGAGGCCTTATAATCCCATATAAAGGGAGTGTGATGGAACGTCGCATCCTTCTGGCGAGAAGCAAGCCGGTGGGGTGGTGACCTCAAAAGCTTTGTGGATGGTCTCCGTCAATGGGAGCGACATAGGAAAGCACCCCAATCATGAGACGCACACCGACTGCGACATGCGGAAGTGAGGAGGAAATTCTAGCAGGTGGCATCTCGACCCAGGGCCAGGGAGCGGTGACTCCGACCCAAGGATGATGAGTTGGCTCGATATTGGTGGCTCGACCTAGGGCCAATGTACAAGTGGCGGCTCGACCCAGGACCGGCGGGCTCGCTTGATCTTGGCAAGTACGGCAGAAAACTAGCTTTGCAATTGCATCACATAATTTACTGACCAAAATTTTGCTTATTGTGTAGTCTTTTGGGTGCATTTGGAAATGTGAGCTTTTGTGGTCCACCATTGCAGCTTCAATACTGTCTAGTACTGATGAACATTTGAGCTTTTGTGGTCCACCGCTATGTACCAATAAACATTTTCATGTGCTATTGTGCTTTTTATTTACTGTGTCTATTTTACATGCAAAAACTTTCACGCGTTATCTTTATATTTGCCGATGTGTATACGAAATTTTTTGTCACACTTTGGCTTGCCCAGGCTTTGAAAAATTTCTGGATCCGTCTATGACCATCTTCATAGAGAAATGGCCGGGCCTCTTGGAATAGCTTAGCTGCAGCGATGCCAATGGCAGGTCTTGAGATCTGATCGGCAAGGAAACAAGAAGGCCGGGTGACACTGCCGTTTGTAAACAAGCTACAGCGACGCGTCTACCAACTTGTCTCGTGCTGTATTGTCAAAAAAAAAAAGAAAAACTTGTCTCGTGCTGTTTGCCTGTTTTACGCTGGTGTCTGCTCCGTTTCCGGCGTCGATGGAAGTGGCCGGGGGATCTCGCGAGCCGGCCTTGACGCGCGAAAAGGAGCAGAACGCACGCCAAGTGCACATCGTTTGATAGTGTATAATCTTTTCCGTGCACAGATTCCAGGCCGGCTAACGTAGTACGTAGCGTAGCCTTTGTTTTTGTGTCAGCGCGAGATTAGCCGGGATGCTCGCTAGTTCCAGCAGTTCGATTGGGGTTAGGACAATGCCTGTCATTTTGTCCGTAGAATAGAATCTATCAAGGGCAGAACCTATCAACCGTGACCCGTGTTACTTGTGTCATACAGTTTTTTTGGTCTCCGTTTAAGAGGTGTTCGCAGCGGTAGAGCGTGCATTTGCGTGTTTATAGAATGAGTGTATGTACGTATTTGTAAATGTCTACGCATATGTTATGCTTCGCACAAAAGAAGTTAAACAGGTGCGCAAAGAAGTATTTTCACACAGATTTGAACCAGAACACAAAAATTAATTCCTTGTCTCATCGACAAAACCTCTTGGATCTGTCGATGGGGATGAAAAGAAAATGGTGCACATTAGTTGCGAACTGAGGTCGATGATGCCAAAGTGAGGTTAGCGCATCCTCCATTAGTGACGAACCTATTGAGATCTCCTTTGATTCATATGATATAAAAATTATAGAAATAAGCATATGACTGGAATGTCATACTTATTTTTTTTGAAATGTCATAATTATTTGAATCATATGAGAAGATAAAGTGTATTTGATTGCACCAAATAAATTTTCTATGAAATATGACCTAATTTTTTTATAGGATTTGCACTATGATCCTATGAATCGAACAACTTATGTACAGTACAAATTTTCTCATCTCTACTACTTATAAAAGAGAGAACTTGCCAGGACTAACCTGTGGTCCTTTGGTGGTCTCTTTTGATAATAACCTGTGAATCGAATCATATTGAATTGGTGGTCTCTTTTGACAATTCCCCCTATACACGAATTTTTGACAAAAGAGACCACTTGTGCAAGTGAATTGTCAAAAAGGACCACACGGTGATGACTGGGGATCTTTTTAAAGGTTTGTATGCAGCCTGTAGGGAACAGTGTCTGTCGGGCCAACGAAAGTTGCCCAACAATTCAATGGATGCACCGTTCTGTCAATTATGCAATAACGTACTAAGGCAAAAATTTCAGATATGTTGGACAACTCAAGGCATGGTCAGCGGATGTTTCTCGGCAGGCTAGATGTTCCGTCGGTGAGATGACAATGACATGCGTTTCTTGTGTCATATGCTTTCATAAAAGATTATGAAATCGTGGAAGTTCTTCCACGCTAGATAGCACTGTAGACTTTTTTTTTTAACTGAGCACTGTAGACCTTACTATTGGACAAAAAAAGTGCAAAATGAATCTATTATGAATTGGATGGGTAGCCGACAACAGGCTCCTTTGGTGTATGATTTGGTAATTTAAGTATAATTTCAGTTGTGTGCTCAAACTTTTTAAACATTCCTGCTATTTAGTTCAATTTTTTTGTCAGTATACGCTTCTGATCTTTGGTTTATCATTCCAGCAGTGACATTCTTATCCGTTTGCGCTTAAGCTCATGAGCGGAATATGCAACAATCTCAGGTTAAAATAAAGGAATTCACGAAACCAGGTTGTGCTTACAGAGCCAATATTACCACCTGTGGTGGTGGAGGAAGAGTATGACGATAATAATCCTACGTATTTTTTGACTTGTGAAGGTTATTGTTTACGTACTAAGTGCTCACTTACTTGGAAATTGGTCCATCATCTGCTGCAGTTCTTTGCTATTGTATTCATCAACGGCCTTGTTATTCTTGTAAGCTTCAAAGTATGAGGTTTGCCATCCATTGTAATAACATTGCAGTCAGTTTTTTGTGGGATCATATGTTCTTGGCATGCATTGAACTGGATTTTTTTTTTCACACTTCTCAGATATGACACTAGCGAAATGTTCTCATCCTTAAATATTGTAACTCTGTAGTTTTCAGAATACAAAATGTAGTGATAATAAAATGAAAATTATTGTCTAAATGTTAACAAAAGTTCATTTTCAGGGTTTACTTGGGTTGTTGGGCAGTAGTCTGTTGAGCTTTACCATTTTTATTTCCTGAGAGAGACTTAGCAAAGACACAAATTAGGACAGAGAGCGTGTCCTTCCACGAGCCATAACAAGTGTTAGTCTCGACCATCCAAAGTTACAATGGGTCATCATTATGTTCAAAAAAAATAAAAAATGGGTCATCATTTTTCGTTCAGTTTTTTTGATCCATTCCAGTTTGGTCTAAATGTGAACATGTCATGTGGATTCAACTTGATCCAATTGTAAACATATTACTTGATTAATGAGACGTGCGTTGCACGTGCACACTTACTAGTAAATACTAAACCTACATAATTTTTACAAACCCTATAAACAAAGAAGGTCTAAGTCATTTTCTGCCAAAATTTTCTGGCGGCAACCTGTATAATTTTGGCTTTTGACGCTGAATCCAAGAGTCATATTTCAAAAGAGTTGGTTTGACGAGGCATTAGCTTTTGTTAAAGGTCGGATTTATGAAAAGAAATTACGCCTACGAGGTAACGGGTGGACATTACGAAAAGATCTCACGTGGTGCCACTCGCGATGGTTGAGAGCGATTAACTTAAGGAACTAGCAGAGTGCAGAACTGGTTACATTTTTTCGACTACCTACGTTTTAGGTTTGTATGGGCTATGGAGTACCGTTGCAAGTTGAGTGGTTGAGTAACACTCACGCCTTGGGCATCCGTGGGTAGCGCTGCGCTGACGGATTTGAGTGTCGCGTACGTAGGCTAGCTTGGAAAACGGAAAGTTTCGACTCCCGGAGAAGAGCAGCGAAGATACGTTAGGGCATCTCCAACCGGGCGACCCAAACGGACGCGCTGGGCCGTCCGTTTTTGGCCGTTTGGGTGGCCGAACGGACACCCGGACAGCGCCGCGTCCCCTGTCGCACGCTGCGCCCAACGCAGCGGCCACCATTTGGCCATTTGGCCTACTTCTTTGGGAAATAGGCCATCTGGCCACGATACTTTATAAAACAATGTCTAAACCTAGAATAATATCTCATAAACATGGAATAATATATAACAAACATAAAATATAGCAAATAGCATAAAATAGCATCAAATGTAGCATGATAAATCAATTAAAATGTGCCATAGTTTGAGAAAAATATAAAAATTACAATTGAGATTGTCTAACTCAATTTGGGCGCTCGAGGATCTCCTTCTGCCTCTTCTCGAACCAAGCTCTCTTCGCCTCACTCATGTTGGTCAAGTCGGCGTTCATGATGAGGTTGTCCTCGGCTTGGCGTTTGAGCTCAACTTCCTGCGCCTTCATCTCCATCTCTTTGGCCCTTGCCATTGCTTTGAGCTCAATTTCCTTTGCCTTCATCTCCACCTCTTTCGCCCTTGCCAGTGCTGTGAGCTCAAGTTCTCTCTCTTTGAGCTCAAGTTCTTTAGCTTTGGCCTGGGCCTTGACCTCTTCAATCTCAAGCTTCTTCTGCTGGACATCAAAGAATTTCTTCCTGTCCTCTTCTTTCTCCCGGCGCCTCCTCTCATCCCTCTTGTCCGTGGACACCTCTCTATCCACATGCATCTCCTTCAAAGTCCCATACAATAGTGCGGAGGAAGCATCACGCTTCATGTCGGCTTTGGTTGACTTGTGGCCGCGTGGACGAGAAGCGGAGCTACCGCAAGGCTGCCCACCATCAGGTCAATGACCGTGGCATCTTTGGCGGGGTTGTTGCCAGTCAAGGTCGCCATGTACCCCTCAACCCCCTCGTGGAACTTGGGGGTGCCCTGGAGTTCCTTCCAACAATGAGGGAAGGCAAAGGTCTTGTCTCCATTGTTGGCTTTGTAGAAGTCCAAAGCTCGCCACACCTAGAGCAAAGCGATAGAACAACGATAAACATATGTGCGAATATCGGATGATTAAGTTGAGGTTAAGAATCATACCAAGTCCTTCATACCCATGCCACTAACGGGGAGCCGCTTCGCGTGCTCATACGCCGCCTGGAACTTGTTGCATTCCGTTTGAATTGTTCCCCACCTCTTTTGGATCGATATGTCGCTGCGGTCGCTCTCAAATGCCTCCTGTCCATATTTGCGATGTTCACCGAAGAATTCATAGACCCGGCGCCAGAATGCGGTCCCCTTCTGCTCGGCACCTGTCAACGCATCTTGCCCGATGGTCAACCATGCATTGACGATCATCTTGTCCTCCTTCTCCGTGTAGTTGGCGGTTCGCTTGCTTACCCGGCGAGCTCTAGCTTGTGCAGCTGCGGCTTGTGTGAGGCCCTCAACGAACAACGGCTCCTCCTCGATGTTTATGCTGCCGGACAGGCGGTTGTGCCCTCGTGTCAACGGGAGGTGGTGCCTGTGTCGAAGGATATGGCAGGGTGGCCGGCATCGTCTGAAGCGTAGGGGCCCCACGGTCGACGGTGGCTGCGCGCGGACAAATCGTCGAACAGGTTGCGTGCGCCATGGCAGCCTGCCAGTTCTTGTGGCCTTTGGAGTTCGCGGCGCACGGTTGAGGTCAATGGACGAAGGTGACGGCCCCGACATGGACTCTCCCACCTCCGGTGACCCATCCCGTGAGTGGTACGCGTGCGCCCAGAATGCGCCCCCAATTCCTGCCCAAACGGGCAGACGGTGGGCCAGTTGATCTTGGAGGAAGGGGCAGGGTCACGGATGAGGCCGAGCCCCCCGAGGCCGTGCCGGTGGCGGGGATGAGCATGTGCTGGCCGAGCGATGAGTGGCCGTAAAACAGCATGGCCTGCGCCTGCTCTTGCATGACCGTGTTCTTCGCCTGTGTTTGGAGTTGGAGGAGGTGCTCCGCCGCCCGCACCCGCTCCTCCTCGGCGGCGGCCTCCTTCTTCCGTTGATCAGCGCCCGGCGCCGGTCCGCCCGCTTCTTGGACTCCATCGCCCTCTGCTCCGCGGTGAGCTCGGCCGCCTTCTTCGGGCGGCCGGCTCCACGACCACCGTCCGGTTCGAGCCGCCTCCACGGAAGGAGAGGCAACGGCCGCGACCAGTGTCCTCTCCGATGGTGGCGGTGGTGGCGGCGGCGTCGCTTCGTCGGCCATCTCTAGGTTTGGGGAGTGGAGTGGAGTGTTTCGTTGTGGGAGGCGACGGGCGCGGGCGGACAAGGGAGGGCGAGCGACCAGCCTTTCGCGTCCGCCCACGCAAACTCGTCCAAGATTTGGGCGGGTTTGTCGTCCGGACGCCCGGCCGTCCGTTTTAGGGATGGGTCCGCGCGCTGGGCCGCGATTTTGTCCGTTTCGACCCATCCGGACGCGCGGGCGCGGGATGGGTCGCCCGGTTAGAGATGCCCTTACGTACCACTGGACTGGACACTGGTCGTCGCAGCAATACTGTTCTCTGACAGTCTGACTGCACTTACAGTAGCATGTTCTCCCACGTGGGTTTTCCTCTCCCCAGCTTCGAACTGCAGCGGAGGGAGATCGCAGATTCGCAGTACCGCGCTGCGTCATCATTGGCCAAGAACTGGGGCCAGAAACTGACCCGCTTACAATAAATACAAAAAGAAACGAACCGCTTGTGCGGGCGGTTTGCAAAACTATTTCATCCATCTAACCCTTTTGTGTGGCGCCTATGCGATGGGCGCCACACATCTTGCCTGCGTGGCGTGCATGAGCGTGCGTGGCCTACAGCTGCCAACGTGGAAGCATGTGTGGCGCCCATGGCAAGGGCGCCACACTACTCTTTATTAATAAACGTTGTCTAGAGCTTACAGAACATAGTGGTAGCTTAGTTGGGTGAACCCTTTGGTGCAAACCTCTAGGTCTTGAGTTCAAACCCCCAAACCACTTGATTTTATTTTTTCTTTTTAAAATTATGCTAGATATTGTAGTATGTTCTAAAATATAGAACCCAGCTCCGTATTGTTTTTAAAACTTTTTTATCATTTTTTAAATCATTGTAGGAGTCCAAAATAAAACATACTGCCTCCTATTTGTTTTAATTGATACACATGTACATAGTGTGGCGGATCTGCTTATTAGAGAAACAAACGCAAGCTAAATCATTGCTATTAGTTTATCATAGGATGCATATATATATGAAGTCATCAAACCAAACCTTTGTGAAGCAAACCTTTGTGTACAGAAATGTGTCCCTATGCCTTGGCGAGCCGTGGATGGACAGTGTATAGATTTTGGCAAGCTTAGTGCGTACAGAAATGCACATTGTGGTTCAACGGATCCTACAACATACCGAATTTGCTCAAATGTGTATATGTTGTGGAGAAGGAGAAATCCAAAGCCGAGTAGTTCTGTCTCCCTCTCACGGTGTATGGTTCTCTAGTTCAATCTTGAGATATTTTTGTAGTGCCACACTCAGTTTTTCTCCCTTAACCAATTTGCATGGTTTACCATGCAAGACGTACCATACTCGATTTTTATTGCTCCAGAACGTATGTATTAATGTACAAAACCTTTGTGAAGCAAACTAACGTTAGTGTACATCAATATATACTTCTAATTGCAAGATTTTAATTGATCCTGAAACTATAACTTAACTTCTAATTGCAAGCAATAAAATCTTAACTATCCTAATCTTAACGAAATATTTGCAGCTCATCAAGTATATAGGTACAGAAATGTTAGTGTTGCAAGCAATAGAACAAGAATTCTTACTATCCTGATAATCCGCATCTTCCCGTGAGGTTATCTCATGAACCATTTACTAGCCATACGAAGAGCCGATCCTTTTGAAGCAATAAAATCTTCGTGGCCTTGATTTTGCATATATAGATACAACTTTCGTGTATCACACAAAGATTTGGTTTGATGACTTCATATATACTAGATGATTCTCCGCGCGTTGCGGCGGACATAGTAGCAAAATGTTTGACTGCAATAAAATTTGAAAAATATGTGAATCATATCACAAATGAGGTTAACCAAATTTATCATCGCCGTAAGTAGGGATTACTTTACCATTTCACTGTGAAGTGAAGTATACACGTGGTTTCTGATCATGTCTAGACTACGGATTCTGAACTTCTGTCAGACATTTCATGCATGCATGGACTAAACAGATTAATTTGTGGAGAAAATAGTATGGGCCAGATTCTCAAAACCATTGATTTGCTTGTTTTGGTCTTGATTCTGCAGCATATCACAGTCCTTGTCATCTGCAAAAGGGAAACAAAATACATGATTGTTTTTGAAAAAAAGACACTGCTAGGGTATATCTATCAGTACAATATTTACTATTGCTGTTGTTGAGAAAATTAAATAAGCAGGCCTGGCTCATCCCCCGCTAATCTGCAAACGGAAAACACAACTATGATTAGAGCAACCCAAAAACTAATAGCAATGGTTTAGCTTGCGTTTGTTTCTCTAATAAATAGATCGGCCATCCTATGTACATGTGTATCCATTAAAACAAATAGGAGGCAGTATGTTTTATTTTGAACTCCTACAATGATTTAAAAAAATGATAAAAAGTTTTAAAAACAATGCGGAGCTGGGTTCTATATTTTAGAACATACTACAATGTCTAGCATAATTTTAAAAAGAAAAAATAAAATCAAGTGGTTTGGGGGTTTGAACTCAAGATCTATAGGTTTGCACCAAAGGATTCATCCAACTAAGCTAACACTATGTTCTGTCAGCTCTAGACAACGTTTATTAATGAAGAGTAGTGTGGCGCCCTTGCCATGGGCGGCACACATGCTTCCACGTTGGTAGCTGTAGGCCACGCACGCTCATGCACGCCACGCAGGCAAGATGTGTGGCGTCCATCTCATGGGCGCCACACAGTGCAGTGTGGCTCCCCTCACATAGGCGCCACACAAAAGGGTTAGATGGGTGAAATAGTTTCGCCGGAGGGTCAGTCTATGCTTTTCTTTCACTTTTGGGTTATTTTTGTGCAAACCGTCCTTGTGCGCGTTCAATCCCGGCTGATTCAAAATTGTGACACTGTTGTGAGTACACAGTGTTCTTGTTTTAAACAATAAATCAAATAATATTACAATGCTTGGCATAGGGACGGCCCTCCCACATCGACGATCTCAATACGACCGATGCTGGTCTTTGTTCTTCGCCTTCTCAACCATCGATCCGCCACACGTGAGGCCTGACATTGATCTACTCTCGAAGACGAAGAAGATTGGTCAAGATCAGCAGCCGCTGTTGTTGGTTAGCGGCGGCATCAGCCTCCTCCTTCATCAACATCTCCATTGCCATCATCTCTTCGTCGATGTCCACTGCAGCAAAACGTCGACCACCTTGTGGGCGGGGCGAACAAATGACACTCCCGTCCGTCGTGTTGTGTGGCAAGTCTGGGAGCGGCGAGGGGCGCCACAGAAAAGCTGAACGGCGACGTGTGGTCGCGTAGGCATAAGAGGGGGTGGGTGGGGGGAGGGGGTAGCACCCTCGGACTACGACAACAGCGATGGCGATCCAATGGGGTTCGAAGCGGATCAGGAAGGGTGGAGTGGGCATGGAATGGCCGTGTGCCGCTGCCAAGGAGGGCTCGCACGAAATACGATGTGGCGGAAGGTGTCGATGCCCCCCGCCCCGCACCTAGGGTTGCCAGTTATACTACTGGGTTCCAAATTGTGCGAGCTAGTTTCAAGGGCGGCGATGGGAGCATGTTTTTGTGTTGGCACCCCAATATGGCTATAGGGTGGCGCTGGTGAAGGTGCTCTAACGTTTCATTACCGTTAGAGAATAGTGAGAATCCCCTTGGTGAGTTCATGATTTGTCTCATGTTACTTTTGCTCGCTTTTGTGTCATGTTACTTTCGTTTGCTTGAGTTCTTGTGAAGTCAAAATCTTTTCTCGATATCACCATGAAGATTTTATGTTTCGACAACATGCACTTCTGGTGATAATCCCTAATACAAGTACATTCATTGGTCATGACTTCCCATCTTTTTTGGATGGACGACTTAAGGGACTTTTAGAAACCTTTGTGCAGGTGATTGGCCGTATCGTTGATCCAGTCCAATTGCAGTCTATTTACTCAAGTCTTGGTGGTATTTGTCTTACAAATATTGATACCACATAGAAGATGTATCCGTGAGATCTTATAGTAGTTTTTTGGTTGTAGGAATTACTTTATAATTTCTTGGATAATAGACCTAAGTTAGTGTGCAATAGTGGCCGAGTATGAATAAGATTACAGGTTTTTCTATAAAAAAATAAGTCCCCTTGTTGTATGTTAAAGCGTGCCTAAACAAATTGATACACACCATGCTTAGAAGAAAGTCCACTTTAGGTCCTTAAATTATACTGAAAGTTTACTTTTGATTCTAATTTTTTTGTTGGGTTTCAAATAAATCTTGCACTCTCATAATCATTCACTTTTAGTCCTTATCTACCATGGGTGTCGAAAAGTCAAAACAATGGCGCAAGGGCAGAGTAGCAAGATCATAGTGATAGGCAAAGTAGACTTTCGTACCGTAGCGTGATACTTCAAGTGAATTGGAATCGCAAAAAAAAAAAAAATGACTTGGGAGAAAGAGGAGTCGAGCGAGAGCCTTGTTCAGAGGCACCAGTTAGCTTCGGCGTGGTCCGGTTCAAAACCAATTTAGTTTGTTGACTGTTTCTTCTTTCAAGTTAACGATTTTCTCAACTTAATTAAAAAGAGATAAAAAGTCAACTACTTCGAGAATTCAAAAGATCCGTTCTAAATCAAAAGTAATTTCTAGGACGAAAGATGAACTTCTCCAGGAGTTTAAGTATCAAAAGTGAACTTTCTTTCCGTGCTTATCTCGCAGGTTTATCATCTACGCTGTCGTTCCATGTTTCAAAGATTGTCGCTCTGGTTTCATCGTGGCAATGCCAATCAGGAGACACGATCACGCAGAGGTACAGTCGGCGGGCGCCATAGGCCCTAGCAAAGATCCAGCCGATTATCAGTCGAATCAATCCTTTTTCGGCGCCAACTAGCCGTTCGGGCCCGTGCTGCCCCCGACACGTCGGCTGCCTCTTCCGGTCCAGTCGCCATCTCCGAGCTATCGTCCGGCGCGCCCACCAGCATCATCGTGAAGATAAAATGTGGGTCTCCCTGCGTAGACTGCACAGTGTTCTCGGCCCCGCAATCATCGGCGCAGCAGCTCGATTGGGAGCTCGTGTCGAGGGACATTGGTCTGGCGGGGGCGGGTAGTGTCGCGCGCAAGTACTGTGCGTGCACGCTACGTGACGCCTACTACGAGTATTTGTTTCTTGTGATTGGACTGGGTGAGTTAATCATACGAGCACTACGCTACTAACCACACAGCATGCAAGCACTGATTGGTAGCTAAGCCGTTAGACCGGAGAATACAGTGAGTTACTTACTACTTGTGAAAACGAACTCATCTGCTTTCTTTTTGAAGTAGTTTTAGCTACTGTAAGCGCATGTATATTGCCAGACGTTTAGTAAGTTTATGGTGCTAACTGCTAAGTCTCCAAAAGACTACCAACTAGAGCAACAACCATCGTCAATAATGACAGTTGTAGATTGAAAGAGACCGACAACTACTCATCTAACCTAGCGACACGTTGCATGGTGACCAATTACATCACATCAAATTTGGCCAAGCTCTCGCCTCCAAATCAAGCGGCTACCCACGTCAGGCGCTATGAAGTTTAGCCCATGTGGCATAACTGGTAGGATTTTAATCCTTAGTGTTCTTGTAATAGGCTGCATTGTAGACGCCCTAAAGAAACTTGTTGGTTTCTTTCGTAATGAATGTAGCCGGGAAGAGATCCTCGTGCATCTAAAAAAAAATCAGCGAGTTACTCCTACCAAATAGTGGAAAGTAGTTTCTTGCCTTGAATCATACTCTCCCAGATTCATATGAGTCAGAATTTTAGTCCAAATATATGCCTCTTAGTAAAAAGATAACACATTTATTATGGATCGAAGGGGTAGCACATATTTTGCTGGTGATGAATTGTAGCAGATCTCTTTGCTAACTTAGAAAATAACAAAATTTCCGCTAAGATTATGGGCTAACAAATTCCGTGCTAAACTGAATGTAGATCCGCTAAACCATGATAAGCTTTATTCATTTCAGAAAGCAGGTGTGCATTTTGCTACTAGGACTAGTCACAATGCATAGTATATCATATAAAAGTATCATGTGTATGATACTACTACATGTTACTATGTCCACAATGCATGATACTATCATGTCCTAGTAGTATCATAATCTTCTTATATTAATTGATTTGTAGAATCTTAATGCAATCTATGTACAAGATGTATTTGATATTAAATTTTCTAGTACTACGTGCTATGATACGGTATATATCTATGATACTCTCTCTCATCTTTAATTACACTGCCACATCAGCTTTCTGCATGCATGAGATGCATGATTCTACCTATGATACTTCCGTTATGGGTACTCTCAGAGTAATCCTAGCTGGATTATTTAAAAAATCTCCGTTGATGACCACATGGACGTGTTAATAAACCAAGCTTTCAACCATCCATATCATGTGAGGGAGTAAAGTGCTACAGGCTCCCTGAAAAGTGCAGCATGAGACAAAAATCAAGCAAGCAAGACAAACCAAAGCGTAGTAAGGCTGGTGCCAATGCACCGCCCGCCTCCCGCCCCGCCACGTCAGCTTTTCTCCCACTCTCACCCCACTCTCACCCTACTCTCACCCCACCTTGCCAATGCATGGGCTATAGTCCTCACTCTCTCTCTCTCCACATCACCATTTCTTTTCCACATTAAGTTATTTCACCCGAATTTTTGTAGACATTCAAAATAATGCAAAAAAATTATTCAACTAAAAATGTTACCGATTACATAATAATTAATAAAAATACAAATTATGTTTCTTGTTTTTCTAAATAGCCTATATGACAAGTGTGTACTTGTGTTTGTATTTTGAACTGAAAGAGTAAAAAAGTAAAGAAAATAAAAGAAGGAAAGAAAATAAAAGAAGGAAAGAAAATAAAATAAAAACTGACATTTAAAGAATAAAAGAAGGAAAGAAAAAAAGAAAAAAGAAAAAAACCGCCTTCTTCTACCTCTCGCCCGCGTCGCCCCGCCTCTCGCCCCTCCTCTCGCCCGCGTCGCCAACGCGCCGCCCCGCTCCCGCCTCCATCTCGCCGCCAACGCGGGCGGCAGCCGGGCGGTAGCGGGCGCTACCGCCGGGCGAGCCTGCCACCGCCCGCCGCTCCAGTCCCGCCCGCCTCCCGCCCCTCTCCCGCCCCGTCGCCGCCGCTACCGCCTCCGCTACCGCCTGCGCTGGCACCGGCCTAATCACCGTTCCTTTTTGAGCCGCGCCATATCCGTTACATGCTTTTATTTCCGTTTCCAGTAACAAAAAGACAGAGTTTCCACGCCGACAATTCTTTTTTTTTTTGAAACAAGCCACCGACAATAATTTAGTTTACTTGCATTAGAAAGAAAAAGAGGGCATGCCATGTCACCTGAGTGTACACCTGTACTGTTTTGACCACTAAAAATTGATATTGGAATGCACTGCCAATTTCCACCACAGAATGGCCAGGATACGAAAATGGAGGGTTACAAAGTGCAGAAAAACATTTGAATGCGACATATTGTTAATCAAATAAAAATGTTACTCCGTAATGTTATTTTCCCGAAAATGGAATGTTATGTTTTTTTTTGCAACACATAGTAAGACATAGACGCTACAAATACATACATAAACTCACCCCTATGAAGACAGTCACACACACATCATACTTCTATGAGCACCTCTGAAAAACGTCCAAAAACTAATTCAACAGATATTGAGATTGATAAAGTGAACACATACGTCTTAGTATTGATAGAAACGTCGTCTCCCACTGAAGAATAATCTAGCTTTATAAGACACCAAAGCATCAAACATAGGATTTGATATTTGGTGGCCTAGGATGCCGCTGCTATCATAACCATCGAACAATATGTTAGTTCTCAAATGTTATATATCCAGACATAACTCTTTCTTATGTTTGCACACGAATTGAGAGGTTTGCGATTTTCTTGTCACCTTGGTTGCTGCCTACCCTGGATCCGCAGTTGATTGATGGATGTCTTTGTCGGCGTGGTGTTCGAGTATCGGTGTTTGGAGTTCATTCGTGTCGCCTGCGGTCCCTTGTGTTGGCTAGTGTGGATGTGACTTTGTTGTTTTGGGTCTTTGTTAGGCTTGGTTTCTGTGGATTTGGTCCTGTTGTTGTAGGTTTTCATTCGGTTTTCTCCTAAAAGCTCAACACCCTCTTCTTAATTAATAGATGATGCAAAGCTTTTCCCTCCGTTTTTTTTTTTGAAGTGGCATGCAAACTGTTCAGACTTAGAAGTCCCTTTTGGTTCTAGTAGATAAAAGACATTTAATAAACCAAAATGCTAAGAGATGCATGAATAATCCGAGGAGTAACATAACTCATAGGGCTGACTAAATTTCAGTGTGTAGTTTCATGACATAGTAATTAGATTTAGTATCACTATTGTGCAAAAATCTTGAGTCTACATGATTATTTCCCCTATATTTTTATTGCTTGAGAACATTTCCAGTGATACCGCCCTTAATGTCCATAATGTCCATAGAAAATTCTAGAAAAAATATGAATATGACGGGCGTGGTAACATGGATGCGCACAAAGAGAAATAAAGAAAGTTAGAACACACCACCTATTAAAAAATGGTAAATTTTGCACTTTTCGTTGGTGGACCGTGCTATGACCGGTTTTGAAGAAAAAGTGCAAACCTTTCTGTTTTTGATGAGGTGGTGCATTTTGACGAATGTGTCACTAAATTATAATGGTACATGGCAAGACATAATTGGACGGTGAATTTTAGCAAACAACTGAAATAACAGTATCATGTACTATCAAAATTTCCCTTTATTTTTGACACAATCTTTTGCAGTTTTGGATGTGACCCAATCTTCCAACGGCCGCCCGAGCCGAGTGCCCCACCACCCCCAGGTCGGTTGAGCAGCCGTGCCGCTGTTCCTCGACACGACGGCCATACCATCCATCACATCACATCACAGCCAGTCGACGCCTACTTCACTAGCCCGCACCAGCACACCACCCCCTTCTCCCTCTCTAGTCTCCACTGGCTCGCCGTGAAACACGAGCCGAGACGCGAATCTCGTAGCCATCCCAAATGATTTAGCGGCAGAGTTCGTTGGAAACGGATCACCGCAATGCCGGGGCCGCCGGCGCCGCCGGAGAACGCGGCGCCTGAGGCGGCGGGCGGCAGCAGCGGCGAGCACCTCCGCGGCCACGCGCACCTGACCAACTGCATCCACCTGCGCCACCACCACGGGCACGGCGGCGCCGCGTCCGGGCGGAGGCGCAGCCCCACCACGGGCGAGTCCTCCGCAACGCTGATGCGGGACCTCCTCTCGATGCAGCGCTCCCGCTCGCTCCGGGACCCCTCCACCCGCCGCTCCGTCGACTCCGCCTCCAACAGGGTCGCCGCCGACCCCGACCCCGACGACCCGCCCGGCCGCGGGGCGCTCAGGACCCTCCTGGACCAGCTCGCGGACGACGCGCTGCAGCCCAGGCCCGCCCGCCGCCCGCGCCGCCGCTTCAAGCGCGGCCAGGGCCGCCGCGCCAACGCCGACGGCGCCCTAGATCGCCCCGCGGCCGCCGCCTTCTCCGCCAACTCTAGCTCTCAGGAGGCCGTCTGCGGCAACAAGTACTTCTTCGGGGCCGGCGGCGGCGACGACGGCAGCGGCGAGGAGATGCAGCAGCGCCCACGCCCGCACCCGCACCCGCAGGCGTCGCACGACTCGCGCAGCGTCTGCGGCATCCCCTGGAACTGGTCGCGCCTCCACAACCGCAGCAGGTCCATCCTCGACACGGCCGGCCGGAGCCTCTCCTGCGGCCTCTCCGACCCCAGGGCTCCATCGGCGGCGCGGAGGTCCGAGGCCGCCACCTCCGCGGGCTCCTGCGGCGGCGGCGGCGGTTACATGGACGGGTCCCGCTCGCACCCGCACTTCCCGGTGACCGCGAGGCTGACCTCCTCCAACAGCTCCGACTCCGACTCGCTGCCCCTGCTCGGCGAGGGCGCGCGCAGTCGGACTGGCATCCGTGGCATTTCCAGGAGCTTCTCCGGGGAGCTCGGGATTTTCTCCAACCAGAGCAGCGAGTTCGATTCCGACCTCATGTCGGAGGCGCGGTCCGGGCAGAAGTCGCAGCGTGGCCGGCACCGGAGCCTCACGCAGAAGTACGCGCCGAGGACGTTCAAGGATGTCGTCGGGCAGAGCTTGGTTGTGCAGGCGCTGTCCAATGCCATTCTCAAGAGGAAGATCGGGTCTGTCTACGTCTTCTACGGGCCGCACGGCACAGGCAAGACATCCTGCGCTCGGGTGTTCGCCAAGGCGCTGAATTGCCACTCCGCCGAGCACCCACGGCCCTGCGACACATGCGCGTCGTGTATCGCGCACAACCTCGGCAAGAGCAGGAGTTTGGTGGAGATTGGGCCTGTTGGTAACATTGACCTGGACAGCATCGTGGATATCCTTGACAATGTGATGCTTTCGCCGCTACCGGCTCATCACAGGGTGTTCATAGTGGATGACTGCAACACTTTGCCGCCTGATACCTGGAGTGTCATATCGAAGGTTGTCGAGCGCGCACCTCGGCGTGTGGTTTTTATCCTCATCAGCCCCAATCTCGAGCTCCCGCATATAATTATGTCGAGGTGCCAGAAGTTCTTTTTCCCGAAGCTGAAAGAATGCGACATAGTCAACACTTTGCAGTGGATTTGTACCAGCGATGGCCTGGATGTTGATAGAGATGCATTGAAACTTATTGCTTCCCGGTCGGATGGGTCATTGAGAGATGCACAGATGACCTTGGATCAATTGAGTTTGCTTGGGCAGAGAATTTCAATCTCACTTGTTCAAGAGCTTGTAAGTTATCCAACAACAAGTCCTTAAATTACTTCTTTATTAGGTCATACATATGTATAATTGAATAATTAAGGCTATTGTAGTTGGAGAGCAGTTATTGCTTAAATAGCTCTGGAACATGTTTTCAAGCTGATCAACGATATTGTCGTCACATACTTCAAATCTATTTTTAAATGTGTCTTTCCATTTTTGCATACTGGAAGCAGCAAAGAACCTTTTTTTCAGTACAATACTTGTTTTCTCTCTCTATGAATAACACAATCCTTTTATATTATGTGTACATATATGATTGCCATGTTTAATACTTCTCTACCTGCCTATAACAACCAAAATTGTTTGTATATTGACAGGTTGGCTTGGTTTCTGATGATAAATTGGTAAATTTGCTTGATTTGGCACTATCTGCTGACACTGCCAACACAGTGAAAACTCTACGCGATATTACTGAAACAGGTGTTGAGCCTTTGTCGCTGATGTCACAACTTGCCACAATAATAACTGACATCCTTGCTGGCGCTTACACATTCACACAAGGAGGAGTTCGAAGAAAATTCTTCAAACGTCCAACATGTAAGCAACAATACTTCTTTTACTTTGAAATGATTTTACAGTAGGGGATAATTGCACCTGAACCATGTACTATAGGAAAGTCCATTTTTTAGGAATGGTTATTGCATGAAAGTCTACTACTGTAAATATTCTTTTTTCGCAATATAATATTTTGGTATACTGATTAACAGTATCAAAGGAGGATATGGAAAAGCTGCGCCAGGCCTTGAAAACACTCTCAGAAGCTGAAAAACAGTTGAGGGTCTCCAATGATAAGATGACCTGGCTTACAGCTGCTCTGCTTCAGCTTGCTCCTGATAAACAATATACACTGCCGAGTTCATCCACAAGTACAAGTTTTAACCAGGGTCTGCCTAACTGCCCCGAGAGGTACATAGCAATAAACTCTACTACAGATAATAACGAGATATATGCTGGTCCCCTTGGTTACAATGGTGGAAGGAGAGCCAGGGAACATACACCAGATGGCTACAAGCTGTCAACAAGTGCTACCAGAGTGAATGAAGGATCTAAATGTAGCAGACCTGACAATGAGATGATTTGGCAAGCTGTTCTGGAGATTGTTCAGTCAGATTCACTGAGAAGAATGATGGCTCAGGAGGGGCGGATTATTTCTGTCAGCCTTGGCACAGGTAGGATTCCCTCTTACCATTTCTGTTTGCATTATTGATTACACCATGCCAAGATTTCTATTGCAGAATATGCTAAGGATAATGTTGCTCGTTATTAATTTGTAATAACAGCTATGAATGTAAATGTACAAGTTGTACTGCATATATAGGGTAATCACACGATAGAAGTGGCTGACCTTTTTATGTTAGCATTGGGTGACCAAGTTATATTACTGCCATCAGCTGGTCACTGTCCATTTGAGTCCATCACCATGTATATATTGCTTCTAGGCCAGGTACGGAATATTTTGTGTTTGGTTTGATGAGTTCTTCACGATTGCTAGCAGGTTTAAATCTGTGTTGAAGTGATTTCAGAACACATAAAGAGAACTATAATTAACTAGGCCATTGTCCATGTCCACTAGGTACGGAATATTTCGTGTTTTTTTTGATGAGTTCGTCACGATTGCTACCAGGTTTAAAGCTGTGTTGAAGTGATTTCAGAACACATAAAGAGAACTATAATTAACTAACCAACCATTAAATTGTGCTATTGTAAGGATACTGCTGTAATAATCTTTGTTCTTACATTTTTGTTCCTTTTCTCCTGCAGCACCAACTGTGCAGTTAATGTTTAGCTCTCATGTGAATAAGTCCAAAGCTGAAAAGTCCAGGGGACAAATTATGCAAGCATTTGAGTCTGTTCTTTCTTCTGCTATAATACTTGAAATCCGGTATGAATCGGAGGAGGATGGAGTAGGTGTTCCAGCTATTTTTCCTTACCGCGAGGATACCTCTTCTAATATTGCTTTAAGGAGGTCTTTCACGAAACATAGTTCAGTTTCTTCTGGAGGTGAGAATTTAGTAAGGAGGCTACATAAAGGCAGCGTAGCCCAGGGCGCTAGCTCAAATCAGACAAGGTGGATGCAATCTGATCCACACATATTGACTGAAGGTGAGATTATTGAAGTGGGTCCTTCTCAAATGGAATGGTACGACGAACCAGATACTGGTCCTGTTGCCACAGATAAAAGAAGACAAAGTGTACGGGAAGCAGCAGCTTTGTCATCGCAAGACCAAGAAAATATTGGCCCTCGAGGAGGAATGAATGTGAATAATGAACATGATCGACAAAGGAACATAGTAAGAGGTAAGGTGTCTCTTGCTCATGTTATCAATAGGGCGGAAGGTTGTTCTCAACATGGAGGCTGGCCGAGACAAAAAGCCATGTCAATAACGGAAAAGCTCGAGCAAGAGAATTTGTAAGTAATATACTACAAGCAGTTACATTTCTTCAACCCTAGTATGCCAGTTATTTCATACTTTTAGTGTGCAATATTCCTCGTGAATAGAGCCTGGAGTCTATATCTTGTAATTGGTTTTACATTTTCCATTTTTTGAATATGATTTTGAAATGTACACCTATTTGCAGGAGATTGGAGCCTAGGTCAAGTCTGCTTTGTTGGAAAGCTTCAAGCACTACTAGACGGAAGGTAATGGCTGAGTTCACACAAACTGAAAACATCAGTCCTAGGGTAGTTTATATATATTCCATTCTGCAAAGTAACCAGTGCTTGGGAGGAGGCATTTAAGATAGATGGTGTGATAATTGCCATTCCAGAAGTATTTGTCCGCATACAACATGAAAAATTATTGCCAGTAATCAGTGTTATAAATGTTTTGCAACACATCGAGCCTGGGTAGCTTGAAACTTGTTTGTATGTCCCTGTTGAACCAACTCTCTTTGAAGAGTGGTTCGCTTTAGGGATCCACCTTAACTCTCTTTGAAGAGTGGTTCCCTTCAGGGATTCACCCTCAGTGAAAGTAGTAGAACACATGCTTCCAAAATATGAGGTAATAGTAGCTTCAAAGGAGTGAAAAATAGAAACAATATAGGTCTTAATGGATTATCTTCGGCATGACATCTTAGTTTAATCCGGACTGGATAGGGGCTGTATGCCATGGGATCCAAGCATTTTTTTTTCTTGATCAAACAGTGATAAAATATTTCAAAGGCATGCTTTTTATTGAAATTACTCATGTTCTTCTTCGCGGCTATACTTTTGGCCCTTGCTGAGTTGACATCGTGTCATTTTGCTGCAGCTCTCAGCATTGAAGATCAGGACGCGAAGATCACGAGCTCTATCAAGGCTCGTCTTGTGCGGAAGGTGCATTTCAGTAAAATCTCCAAGATGACATTCTGACTGGCCCGGAGGTCCACCAGATTTACATGTAGCTAACTCATCTCTGTGGTTTATTCTCTGTAATTGTAGCAATCTGTAAGAATGTAGGTTATTCTGTGCATTGTTTAACATGTACTCCCAGAGGAATGAAAGAAACTGCCAGAAAAAAAATGTCCATTTTGTTCTCCTGAATATATTTGAATGCCAACATCAACAATTGCCACGCTGCGTGGCGCACCTGCCAGATACTACTAGCATCGGTTTTATGCAGCACCCGTCCAAGGAATGTGTAAAAATGACAAAACTGACCATTTTTTTGTTTGTAAAGTTTAGCACAAAATAAACCAACTTTTAAAATATTTCACAATCTAATCCCTTTTCATGGTGTCCGCACTCGAGGCGCCATGCTAGCACAACGCCTTTAGTCATGCAAACGCTACGCCAACGCACCTAGATACGTATTTTTCATGTATGTCGCCTCGGACTAGACATCATACTAGCAACCATGATGCCTTGGCCCTTGGGTTGGTTCGCCATGCACATGGGGTAGGGTTGAAAATGAAAGGGAAACTTTCCTTCTGTTTCTGAAGGAAAAGGAAATGGAGGGCTAAATATGGAAAAGGAAGCGGCATTTGGAGAAAAAGAAACGGAAACGGCAAAATTATAAACGGAAACGGAAAAGAAAACGAGGAGCCCTTTCTGACGGAAAGGGAAACAGCAGAGGAAATTTCGGAAAAATAAATACGGAAAGTTTCCGGAAATATAACCTAGAGAGGCCCGTGCATTTAGTAGGCCTACATTACACATGAAACTGGGCTTGGCCACGTATCAAGTCCACTAATTACTCTAACCCTAATCACTTTGTATAATTATGTGTGCATGCAGCCGTTAAACTATGTGTGTTACTTTATATTGAATTGCCGCTTGTCGAAGTTAAGTGATATTGTTGCGGTCAGAAACCCACCGGCGAGCAGCGACGGCAACACAAGGAGCGGAGGCTCCCGGATTGCGGTTGACCCTGGTCCCTCGGGCGACGGCCCGCAATGCCTTCGCACACGTCCTAGTGCTTACGAGGCGTGCCACCTGACCTATACCTGGTCGGGAAGGTGATGGTTTGCTTCGACTAGTTTCCTGCATGGCAAACACGTAAACATTAAATACGAGCCCCGATCGGCTCTTAAGTTGTTCTGTGGATCGGCTCAAAGAGCCGATTGCCCCATGGTTCATGTTAGATTTATAAGGACATGGGGATCATGCTTTATCAATATCAAACTAAGCTAATCTACGATAGTCTAGGGTTTTCACCGTATAATCGGAACATCCTATGCGTAATTGAGCCTAGCAGATACGTAAGATGATGGAAAACTAACCCTAAAGAGGCCTAAAAACCAACATGAAGTTGATCCCCGGAACAATCCCTCTAGAGCTTAGTAAACCACACCTTACGCACTACCGGATCCTTCAACCCGTTTATAAGGTCTAACCATACGGATATCAAACCAATCCTTGAAGAACAAGGAGCAACTATAACGGATTAGATCTACTAAATAAAGAATAAGCAAGATGCTGCCCTTACACCTAAAATAGGTGTAAGGGCAGCTAGATATCGAGGGGTAGCGTAGCTAAACAAGTGCATCGTAAAAGCATTGTGATCAACCCCAAAACACCTAAGATAAGGGTGTTGCTCGCCATCAAAAGGCTTCAGCACGAGCAACACCAACAACGAATAAGCGATGCCTAGATCGCAAGATGCGATCTAGGCAGCATCCGGGAGAAACCCTCGAAACAAGGGGTGGCGATGCGCCTAGATTGATTTGTTGTGAACGTGATCGTCCTCCTTTCTCAATAACCCTAGATACATATTTATAGTCCGTAGACTCTCTAACTTGGGAATAAACCCAATCGTGTACGAGCTAAACTCTATCTCTTAATTCTAACCGACATGTATCCTACTATAATTTACAGATACACGGGCAATCTTGCCCAAACTTCTTGTACAAGGCCGGTTCGGGAATATTTTCCATGTATATCTTCTAAGCCCATTTAATCACGGCCCATCTCCAGACTTGGTTAAATTCTGATAACACATGCCCCCTGGTTTTGGCAATGATAATTTCAAAACCACTCCGTTTTTCTTCGTAGGGTCACGTCGTGGCAGAAGCAGAACCGTCGCGGTATCCTTCATCATGATGCCTTGCCTTCTCAACTTCTCTGCGCGATTTGACAGTTCTTTGGCGCCACTTCCTCGAAAACTGCTGTAACATTAACTCTCCCCCATATCCCTTTATTTAACCGCGCCGAGCAGTTCGCCTCTTCATCCTCTTGCTCCGTACTAGCCATCGGCAAAAAAACCCCTTCCTCTGTAGCCATGTCTTCTTCCTCCTCCTCCTCCTCTGCCTCCTCAGGCCTCTCCTACGTATCTTCTCCCCTCCGTGAGCCCACGCTGGAGTGGGACCCGGTGGCGGCGTACCCGCGCGCGGAGTGGGATATCGAGTCCCATGATTCCTCCGTCTGGTCCGAGGATGACAAATCCTTGACCGACGGAGAGGACGACTTCCAGTGCCTCGTCGACGGGGAGCTGGAGGCGGGGAGCGAAGACGATCGCTTCTCGTGGGACGGCTACACCTCCTCCGACGAGGACGAAGAGGAGGACGACGAGTCCTCCGACGAATATCCCCCGGAAGCGCTTCCGCGCCGGGTCGGACGACGGCGGCGACGGCAGCGAGGAGGAGGCTCCCGTAGAGGGCTACGGGAGCAGCGACGAGGAGCCCACCAGCAGCTGCGCCGGCGGCAGCGATGACGACGACGAGGGCAGCAACGGCCCTTAGACTAGGGACTACTACTAGTAGTAATCGGCTTTTGTTCTTTCTTCCTTGAGCAATCGGCTCTTCTCTGTAAAAGCCCTTTTATTAATGAAGAAAATATTTCTAAGCCGATTTTGCCTTTTTACCAGTTTTGCCGATTGTCAAAGCAAGTCAACACACCAAGAGCCGATGGCAGCGCATCGGCCCTTGCCATAAAACGCGCCAAGGCTTTGCCTATTCAAACGGTAACCTGCAACTTATCCGAAAGAGCAACACTCAGATCCCCAAATCGCCGCTCGAACAGATCCAACTCACGGCCACACGAACCTCAGATCTCAATCGCGCAGGCTCAAACCCGCAGCGAATCCAATGGCGGAATCATCCAACGCCAACGCTATGGTCTCCGGCCTGAAGGTAATCCTCAACCGCTCCTCGCTGTCCGAACATAGTGCTAGAATTAACAACAAACATCTGAATTAATGCTTCGTTCCGTCATTAATTTCTAGGTATCAGACATTCTACTGCCACATCCTTCTCTTCCAAATTCTCTCTGTCTTGGCCCTCGTTCTACCGAGAGTCCTGCCCATCTGATTTCATGCGAGGCAAATAGAATTCCCTTCGTGAACCAAAACCTAGATCTGACTTCTTGGGCCGACTGCTTACGAGCCTGGCCTAATCCTCCTGAAGATTGGGTTTCATGGTACAATAGAGTCTCCAAAACTCACCACGCCACTTGGGAAACCGCAGGAATAGCCGATGCTTTAGCTTTATCACTATCTCCCCTTGAGAAACATGAAAACCTTCTGAAAACCATCGGCTATTTTTGGTCTGATGCCATGAATTGCTTCATGTTTGGTCATGGCCCCATGACACCAACCTTACTAGATGTGGCCATGATCACTGGTTTAGACATTGCATCCCCAAGCCCATCTGCCTTTAGGCTGCCAAAGGTCCCCTTCGCGCTTTCTTCCAAAACAGAGTGCACAAACTGGGGTGCTTACCTTCGGCGCCACATGAAAAACAAAGGCCCAGTAACAGAGAAAGAACACACGGCCTTCCTGAATTTCTGGTTGGAACACTTCATATTTTGTGGTCCTTCACTTGCTCCAACCAAGAATTATCTTTCCCTGGCCTATGAACTTGCCAGAGGCACTCAGCTTGGTATTGGCAAACTGTTTCTTGGAGAGGTCTATAGATATCTCCAGCTAATGTCTGTAAACTGTTCTCCCAAAAGACAGTCAAAAGAGGTCCCTGGTGGTTTATTCAGCTATGGGCTCAGCTGTACTTCCAAAACCAGATCCCAAACCTTCCACCCTTAGCCACTTGCACCTTTCCAGATACTAACGGGAGGCAGATCCGATGCACTAGCTACGGCCAAGCTCTATATAGCCTCCCAGGCAGCAAACTGACCTCTAAAGGAGCATCAGAATGGTTCAAAACTTTCTACCAAGGCCTGGACAACCCTCTCTTCTTTCCTTATACGGAGTCTGAAAATTTTGAAAATCCAGTCTCCTTCAGGTTAGATAGCTTTGCCGATGACGCTGACACTCGGCAATTGTATTCCATCATGATCCGTCCTTGCTTCCTTCCCGTTGGCATGAGCACCTCAAACAGGATCATCAAACCTGGTTATGAGTCTTATCAGCCGGTCGTAGCCGGCCACAGGTCTTGGACAGGTATCTCCCCATTTCTTTCGCACCACGACAGAGAGCAGAGCTGATCTACGATGTCCTCACCAGTCAAAGGTGTTATTCCTTTTTTGACGCTCTAGCCGCCCCAATTCCTCACAACCTCTCTTTTACCTCATCAACCGATGGTTTTGAGACTTGGTGGTCAATGTGGAAGACTCACGCCTTCAGGAGAGCTCTGGGACCATTGCTGAAACAACTTGATGCTGAATATGACATCCCTGAAGATCAGGTACCACTACTCACAATTTATTTTGAAGTGGCTTACAATGATTTCCTTTGTAACCTTGCTCTGTCTCCTTGCAGCAACAAGACGGTCCGGATCCTGTAGATGATGACGGCTCCCCTTTCAGATTCTCCCACTCCGGTGGTCCTCTTCTGCAAAAACTCACCATCTTTGAAAAAGGTGGTGATGCAGAGTCAGCCGATGACACCAACATCGGCTTCCAAAAGCAGAGTGTCTTCCAGGTCAGCTGCCCCGAGCCTCAGCCAAGGCGAGAACAGCAGTGAGGAAAGTAGCTGCCAGGAAGACTCTGAAGCGCCAAAGCCCTACTCCGGCTCAAGAAAGTTTGCACGTAAGTTGACCCATGCTTTGGCTGATTTCATTCATCCTCCTAGGCTTCTGCAGCATACTTATATTTCTTTTACAGACCTCTACTGAAGAAAACTCCAGCGAGGACACACAGTCCAGTCGAAGGGACTCGAGCTTGGGTAACTCTGGGAAAACCACCACGCAGAGCCAGCCAGACTTGCCACCGTCGGCTTCCAAGAAAAGGTCAGCCCCCGAACCTGCTATCTCCCAAATTCCCATCAAAGCAGGGCAGGGCAGTCGCACAAAGAGCCGATGTATCAAAAGAGCTCGCAAGGAACCGCAAGCCTCTTCATCAAACCAGGAGATCTCGAACGTAACCCCCCTCCATACTCTCCCTGGCTCATATTTCATGCTAACCCATCACTGTTCTTGTCGTCTAACCATTCCCTTTGCAGACTGATGATACCTCTAGTGGGGAAGTTGAGGAGGTACCAATGCCATCCGCCACCCTGGACCTAGCAACTTCTAAGAGTGTAGCTGACAAGGTGGCCAGCTTGGCCAAACCAATAGCAGAAACACCAGAGCCGATCACCTCTTCATCGGCTGTTCCTCTGGTCTTAGGAGAGGTACAATCCTTCCCCTTAGCTCTACCTTACTCCTTTGCTGTCTCCTGACGTTTTTCTTGTTGTTTGTCAGGGTTATGACCTTTCAAGCTTGCTAACCTTTGACCCCGAATCCATCGAGCCGGCTACTGCTAAAACAAGCGAAGAGCCAGGACCCAGCACTACACATGGTCAACTCCAGCATCTCAAGGCCCTGCTCTCCTCTTCCATCGAGACATTGGTTGAGGACTCCGAGGCAGTGAAGAGCATTCTGGAAGACATCCAGCCTCATCTTCCGGTGACGCTGCAGGTGAAACTTTGGCCAGTCGTAACTCTGTCTGCCTACAGGTCAAGAGTGACATCGGCTCGTCAGCGAATCGACCTGCGCCACGCCCAACTTCCGTTGAAAGCCGATATCGCAGGCAAATGCCAACGGCTTAATGAGAAAAAGACTTTGGACGCCAAGACGACACTTCGACGTCTGCTGAACGGCGACCTTGCGCAAAGAGTTGGAGGCCTTTGAAGAGAAGGTCCGGGCAACAAAACAGCTCATTGAAGCTAAGGAAGCTCTTATCGCCCGCTCCCTCGATGAAGCGAAGGCCTCAAAGCGAGTGAAGCGATCGCGCCCCTGAACAAGCAGGTGGCAGGCAAAGACGAAGATGATGAGGCCGAGATCGCCGAGGTGGATCGTGTTCGTGCCGATGCCCTCCATGCCCTTGAGATGTTCCTTCAGTAGAGTCTCCCTGTGTAATCTGAGAAACTTCATTATTGAGTTTGTACGAGTTTGTACTCTAGAGTCGATGTCTGTGCATCGGCTGTACTCTATAATTTTTTTTTACTTGCCGATTTCGTGCATCGGCCTACATATTTTACTGTCCATTTTTTACTATTCCATACTAGGTGCCCCCGAGCCGAATCCTTCAAGTGATTGAAGATATCGGCTCTTGCTGATGCATGTTGGTCGTAGCTTATCCCCAGGACCAATGTCGATCTCTTCTAGCTCATCAGCTGACGTAAATCCATATCCTAGCTTTCCGTCGCCTGTTAGATCGACGTTGAACACAGGCAGAACGTATCGCGAGGATAATTTTGGCCGATTGCTGGAATCGGCCTCCATGTTGATTGAATTGCTCAATGAAGGTTTACAACTTGCGTGTGCTCCCTTACAGGAGGGAGTCTTCCTACTACGACTACGTGACATGTTTGAAGTGAGATCCTTGCTTTTTATTTTTTGGGGCCGATCGCAAGGATCGGCCTTACCACGTATGTCGATGGATATTGCTCTTGCTACTCTATCAGGCCGGTGGATAAGACCAGCCTCACCCCGTTTTTTGTCACCTCGATGCGATCGTAGCCGTCCAAACTGATTCCAGAGAGCGGCTCTTGGTCTTCCGAGTCCCAAATGTTCATGCCGGCTATTGAGACGTCGATCGAGTCATCTGCATGCACGACTTCTACGTCGTCTCCATCCCACTGTATCGGGCATTGGTGCATTGTGGATGGAATGCGATTGGCGTGAATCCAATCCCTTCCTAACAGGCAGCGTAGGTGCTCTTGCTGTCGACGATGAAGAATGTCGTTGGGATCGTCTTTCGGCCTATGGTTAGATCCACGTACAGGACACCTTGCGTCCCTGATGCTTGGCCGTTGAAGTCGTTTAGTGTGACGTTGGTCTTGATCAGATCGGCACTAGAGCGTCCTAGACGCCGTAGCATGGAATATGACATTATATTGACCGCTGCTCCCGTGTCAACCAACATCCTGCCGACGGGCTGCCCATTGATATAACCCTTTAGGTACAGGGCCTTCATGTGCTTGTAGCCCTTCTCCCGTGGTTTTTCAAAGATGACGGGCTGTGGACCGCAGTCAAACTGTGCTATCGGCACTTCTTCAGTTCCTGGGGCACGAAACTCCGATGGAAGGAAGAACACCATGTTTGTGCCAGCCGATGTACCCACATCGGCTTTTTCTTGCTTGGGACGCCAAACTTTCTTTGGTGGACGAGTCTCTTCGTCCAAAGTCTGCTGAATTTTCAGGGCCAGATCGGGCCGCTTTCCTCAACGTGTGCAAGTATCGCGCTTTGGCTTGCTCCAAGCTGCGTAGCCGCTGAACCCTACGCTTTTGGGAGTGGCTGAGTCCATCGGGTACCACCTTGGCCGGTGGTACCTATCCTCTTCTTCATCTTCGACTCCTCAAAGTCTTCATCTTGAGAGGACTCAGCGCTTGTTCGTGGCGGGAGAGGTCCTAGACGCTTGAATACTGAAACTTCCCATCCTTCTTCGGCGTCTACACTCGGGCGGTTGTCGATTGTAGGCAATCGGCTCATCCCTGAGTCCCAGCAGTGTTTAAAGAAGGGACAGTCCCAGTGTCTATCCATGTCTTCCTGCTCCCTTGACCTCTCCTTAGCGCGGTGCTCACGTCCTTCGTCGTTTCGGTCATGTCGACGGTACCTTCCTTTATCTTCATCGGACCGATTGTATCTCTCGTCGTTTCTGTCGTACTGCCGACGTCGGTCATACTGATACTCATATTTGTTGAGGAGATGCGTGGAAAGTGGCTTTTGGTATCGCACGCTTCTCACTTGTTCCTTGGTGAGGTACCGCTTATCATCATATCGGGGCCGGTCGCGTGGATCGGCCTCCTCCTTTTCCTTGTTGCGGGAGTGACTGCTTTCCTCTTTATCCTTGCCATGGTGGCGCTCAGGCCCTGCCATGTTAACATCGAACGAGAAATCCAGTCGACGCCTCGCGGAGTGGTTAGGTTCCACCATGTTGACGCCAGGAACGGATGTGTGTCCACTTTCATGGCAAACTGTCCGAAGAGCAATCGGCCTTGTTCTATCGCCATTTGGATCTGCTGACGACACTTGCAGTCATTGGTGGTATGGGTGAACGAGTGATGCCATTTGCAGTACGGCCTCCCGTTCAACTCTTGTGCTGTAGGGATTTTATGGCCTTCGGGTAACTTCAGCTGTTTTTCCTTAAGCAATAGATCGAAAATCGGCTCAGCTTTGCTCAAATCGAAGTCAAACCCTTTTGCAGGCCCTTGTGGTTTTACCCATTTACAGGACACGGGGTTTGCCCCCCGAGCCCACTCAGCTACAGCCACCTCTAGGTCTGGTGCAGGATCTTCAGCTTCTTCCATCTCAACGAGGCCTATCGGACGCTTGAACTTGTCTTGGTACAATTCAGGGTGCCGTTGCTCATACGATGTGAGTTTCTGCACCATGTGCGACAATGAACTGTACTCTGCTTGGGAAGTCAGATCCTTGATCGGCGTTGCGAGGCCCAGTACTGCCAGATCGATTGCTTCTTTCTCAGATAAACGAACCGAATAACATCGGTTCCTGACGTCTGAAATGTTGGATGTATTCGACACTGTTTCTCCCCGCTTCTGCCGCACCTGTGTTAGATCGGCAATTACAGCTTCGGTAGCATCTGAGTGATACTGCACGTGAAACTGCTCCTCTAGCTGCTTCCATGTGCGGACTGAGTTTGGTGGCAACGAGGTGTACCAACCAAAGGCTGATTCCGTAAGAGATTGTGCGAAAAACCTCACACGTAAAGGGTCTGATACTGAAATCAAGCCCAGCTGTGCCAAATATCGGCTTACGTGCTCTATTGAGCTAGCTCCTTCTGCTCCATTGAATTTTGAGAATTCGGGAGCCGATACTTGGGTGGCAGCGGGATCGGATCATACTCGTCAGGGTACGGCTTGGAATAGCCGATTGTCTTCCTCTTCGGCAGGATGCCGAATTGGTCTCTCAAGATGGTGCTGATCTGTTCCATGGTATTAGCTGTAGGGACCGAGCCTTCATGACTCGTTCCAGCAGCATATTTTGCCAGCCATGCTTGTTTGTCAGCGTCTGCTCCAGAAATCCCTTGGTGCAATCTGGTTGTTCGTGACAGGGCATTGCAGTCCGACACGTATGTGCACACGTATCCATGCGGGATCTCCTTAGGCGGCTCATATAGGAACTGGAAATCGCTAGGATCGCCTCCAACCTTGTAGACGACGTACGCCGGTGAACCCGGCGGCTCTGGTGCTGCAAGCGCGAATGGTAGCGGCGGTTTGATTTGGAGCGGTATCTCTCCCTGGTGAGTCCCTAGGGTAGGTCCTGACGGGGAGTACTGATGCTTCATGATTTCCTGCACCACACGGACCGCGACGCTCGAGAGTATTCACCAGGCTCTCAGAATAGCGGTGTAGAGAATGAGCCGCCATGTAATTTATTTCTGGCGCGAGCTCGGTACGTTCCTCCGAAGGGGTAGACAGGTCCACTCGTCAACAATACCTTCGGGGAGAACCCCTTCCACCTTACGCCATGTGAACGGGTCCTCACGAAAGAGCCGATGAGATCGGCTTCCAAGATGGCTTTCATCTCATCATACTTCTTCTTCGCTCTTCGGCAGATCTGCGTACGTGACTGGTTCGCCAACCACCTCCTCCGCAGCTTTTGACATGGTTGCTGCGGATGTCGATGCTTGTTGTTGTTGCGAAGGTCCCACCGGCGTGCAGAATGTGTTGCGGTCAGAAACCCACCGGCGAGCAGCGACGGGCAACACGAGAGCCGGGAGGCTCCCAGGATTGCGGTTGACCCTGGTCCCTCGGGACGGCCCGCAATGCCTTCGGCACACGTCCTAGTGCTTACGAGGCGTGCCACCCTATACCTGGTCGGAAGGTGATGGTTTGCTTCGACTAGTTTCCTGCATGGCAAACACGTAAACATTAAATACGAGCCCCGATCGGCTCTTAAGTTGTTTAGTGGATCGGCTCAAAGAGCCGATTGCCCCATGGTTCATGTTAGATTTATAAGGACATGGGGATCATGCTTTATCAATATCAAGCTAAGCTAATCTACGATAGTCTAGGGTTTTCACCGTATAATCGGAACATCCTATGCGTAATTGAGCCTAGCAGATACGTAAGATGATGGAAAACCAACCCTAAAGAGGCCTAAAAACCAACATGAAGTTGATCCCCGAAACAATCCCTCTAGAGCTTAGTAAACCACACCTTACGCACTACCGGATCCTTCAACCCGTTTATAAGGCCTAACCATACGGATATCAAACCAATCCTTGAAGAACAAGGAGCAACTATAACGGATTAGATCTACTAAATAAAGAACAAGCAAGATGCTGCCCTTACACCTAAAATAGGTGTAAGGGCAGCTAGATATCGAGGGGTAGCGTAGCTAAACAAGTGCATCGTAAAAGCATTGTGATCAACCCCAAAACACCTAAGATAAGGGTGTTGCTCGCCATCAAAAAGGCTTCAGCACGAGCAACACCAACAACGAATAATGATACTGCCTAGATCGCAAGATGCGATCTAGGCAGCATGTTGCTTACCCGGAAAACAAGGGGTGGCGATGCGCCTAGATTGATTTGTTGTGAACGTGATCGTCCTCCTTTCTCAATAACCCTAGATACATATTTATAGTCCGTAGACTCTCTAACTTGGGAATAAACCCAATCGTGTACGAGCTAAACTCTATCTCTTAATTCTAACCGACACGTATCCTACTATAATTTACAGATACACGGGCAATCTTGCCCAAACTTCTTGTACAAGGCCGGTTCGGGAATATTTTTCATGTATATCTTCTAAGCCCATTTAATCACGGCCCATCTCCAGACTTGGTTAAATTCTGGTGATAACAGATATATCTTGTCTTATTATTATTTTATTTATTTGTGTCATTCAGTCTATAAATCAAGGTATTATGCCGCATTGCGTTGTAGCAAATATCCGTTTTCGTAACGTATGCGCTACGTATCCGTTCTGTATTCATATCCGATGATTTCTGTTTTCATATTCATTTCTGGAGTTTTCGATTCCATTTTCGATTCCGACAAGACAGCGGGAAACAAAAACGATAAAGCATGTTTCCATCCGTTTCCGTTTCATTTTCAACCCTACACATGGGTGCGTTGGATCTCCAATATCTGAAGTTATTTGGAAAATAACAAGGCACTTATCCTGCCATCCAAATAGGTGGGAGCCCAATATATGAACGATGTTCAGTGAACCAACCCTTGCAAGACAGGCTGTTGAATCGGTTCATTGTCGAACCGGTAAGCAAGAAGACAAATTACTAAAGGATATCATCAAAAAATAAACACGACCTCGACGTTGGCAACCGACGTAAGCAAGAAGACAAATTACTAAAGGATAGCCACAAACTAGCCCAATGTTCAACCGCGATAGCCACCCCGCCCCGCCCCGCCCTATTGGCATGATGGCAGAACACAGTTTTCATAGACACACAATTTAACATACTAGACCATGAAAGCGCGCTTTGCCGCGCCCGTCCATTTTCTAATAGAATGATAGGATTATTTTTTTCGATAAGGGGCGCTTTATTACTTATAAGGTTTTAAGTAATACACCCAGCCTCTGCATAACTAGGATGCACACAGCCGTTTAAAAGGTCCACAAATCATCGACAAAAAGATATATAGAGTGATATAAAGAAAAGGCCAACTACTATGACGCTCCGTTGGCTTCAATCCTCCGATTATGCAGCCACCCATGTTGGGAAATAAACTCCGTGGCCGTGTTCTCCAATCGTGTAAATATATATGTAAATATATGATCAAAGAGAGAAATCTTAACCGGTTCACAACAAATGAATGTGGTAGTATATGGAAGACTGGGTTTTTACTTGGCTTGAAGTTGATTCAATTTAGGGCCTGAAGTATGCGGGCCTTGAAAGCCATAGTTGAGTGATTGATTAGTCTTACGTGTCACATTGCATCATATTTAACTGCACATTGCTGAAATGAAAGGTTTTTTATTTGATTATTTGATTATTTCAAGTTACTTCACGATGTACACAATGCTAATTTATCATTACATATCAAATTGTGGTTACCAAAGTCGTGCAACTGAAATGGGTATGGTAGACTGTAACCGGTTCTGGTAGTATATGTATTGTGTGGTATAGGTGCTAGTATATAAGCTAGGACCAACTTAGTCAGTTGTTGAACATTTTAGCCTGTTAATTCCACAAAAATCGGATATCGATCTTCCCACTGCTATTTATATGTTTATCAAATGCTACAACAAAACTGAATTCATAGTGCCAATGTATGCGGAAGAACCAAAATCTGCAATGATTCATACAATGTCACATTTTATAGCATGTGAATGATCTCAGGCGCAGCCATGTGTTCTTCTGTGCCCCTTTAAAGATTATAACTTCAGGTTTACCATTCTCCTCGGAGGCTATATTTTGCTCTTCAACTAATTTCGGCTGATTTGGTAGAGGAAGATATTGAAGGTAATCGGAAGAAGAGAAATTTTGGTGCATGACCAATCCTGTCGGCACAACAATCAAATCAAGGGAGGCTTCTGTAGCTCTTAACATGTTAAAGCAATCAAATGAGAAATTACATATTAAAGTATACACTTGAATTTCTGATCGCAATTAATTTTGTTCTAAAGCATAGGAACCGGAATGAAAAAGCTTGTACTCCCTCCGTTTCTAAATAAGCTTCTCAACTTGTCTAGATACAGAGGTACATAGACATGTTTTAGCTATAAGTACATCCGAATCTAGAAAAAGTTGAGAAACTTTTTTTTGAACGGAGGGAGTACATATAATGCAATCTCTTCTGGTGAATTAACCACCCAGTGGTATTCTGGCACAAGACTCTCTAAACCCCTCTTTAAGAAGAATTTAAGAGTATATTATTCATCACAAATGTAGGAGACACATAAGAGGTGGTTAAAGAAAAAAAGATCATGTAATATAAGGACGAGACAAAATACCATGATCTCCAGAGCACATCCTCCTAATCGGGAGAGCAGCAAGCTAGTTGCTATGGGTATTCCGGTATAATTATGAAAATGAAAATGAATAATGACCACAAAGTAAGAGATTCCTACCAGTACAGTTGTTCCCACATGGTGCAAATATTCACTCATTAATCAATCAAACTACTGCGAGCTATTTAATTAAAATTTATGTGCTTGTGTGTTTGTGTGCTTCTTTGGACAAGCAAACAAAGGATGTGCACAACTTGCTACTACGTACTTGTGTAGTTGTGGATCATACTTGACATGCGCTGGTCCATAAAAGAGACAGTGGGACCAGTAATCTTAGCAACCCTCCGGTGAATAATATGCGGTGAACTCATGAAGGCCCCGGAAGGTAGGAGTGTCGGTAATCACGAAGGTCACTGTAAAATGATTTCAGCTAATACACCTCAGTGGTATGTTTGTTGGTAGGGAAGAAACCATATATATCAATGTACAGGTATAATAGTATTTCATCCGTTCAATAATATAAGATATTATTACAAGCATTACATAAGTTAACATGTTGTAATGAGATATTATACTACGGGACGGATGGAGAATAATAGAGACGTGGGCCAAAATTACGGAACATATCACAAGAAGCTAGATCCTCCTACAGGCTAGAGAGAGCTGATGCATGCCTAGGTCACACTCCATATCCCCACTTACCAGTGGACCAACTTAGTGTTTTGTTACATTTGACGTTGAATATCTGAATATTGAAGAAAAGAGAGGGTGTTAAAGATGCAAATACATGTAGCATCGCATTTATATGATTATTAAAAAGACAAACAAAATTGCAGTGCTAGACAACAAAAAAGAAGTGTAAACTATTTTATTTATGCAATTTTCAAAAATGAAGACACTTAACCATTTAGTAGGTGCCCCGCTGGCCCTCGCTCAGGCAAGAAAAGGCAAACCTTACAGATGACTTCACTTATTCAAGGTGCAAGACTTAAGCAACCTTAGAGGATATATATAACTTAACCAAGCAAACAATTAAGTTCCAAGAGAGACTACCGAAGTGCTATTGGTATAACTAATTAGCATGGGTACGCAGTATTTAACCTCTATGCATGGATATATAAACATATTTCGGTGTAGTTAACCGAAGTTTCATCATCCTTGTTCGGTACGCAAACTTACATAGCACACGTTTTGTTCTTGAAGAAATCATTAAAAAAAGTCGGTTTTCATATGAGCAAAAACACTCTACAGACCTCACTACATAGAATGACTATTCCAAGAAAATCTTTTATTTGTAATTATTGAATCAGATTTTCATGCTCCGGGGAAAAAATCTTTAAGCTGGAATCAACAATTACCTGAGACATCGATATACATTGCACATCCAAACTGCTCCTCGTTGACATCAAAGGAAAAATGGTCGAATAGATCAAAACTAACATAACTCTAACGGAAGGGAATGATAGATCTAAAATTCTGAATTAACAAGAAATTCTGAATTTAAAACAATATATGAGATAGTAGGTATCGTCAATCTATAATAGATCGAAAATCAAAGAAGGTGGGCTACCTTAACTAAGTATTATTGTGCGCACGATCATAGAAATATGTAAATTGCCAAATAAAAGTAAATGTCCGAATTTAGTGACACATGACAATAAAATAAGGATATCATATGCATATTAGCCGATTACTAATTGATAATGTATAATAGTTTCAACCAAATATTGAGTACGTCTGCGTAGGACCTGCAAAAGTTCAATAGCAGAACCTCAATTGCATCTGCCATGGAGGCATTTCTTTTATTTGCCAGTTGCCATACCAGCAAAACTCACAAGTTCCTCTTCTATATAAGAACTGATTTGCCTTAAGAGCCAGCAAAACCATGCCAACTGAAGCCACCATCGAAACATTGACAACACCAGTCAGTCATATTGGATACCTTGGAGGATTTGGAAGGCCTCTTCTTGTTCAAGTCATGGAAGAGGGTAAACCAGATCAGCCTGAGGACGCACTCCAGATTCATCATCTACAACACACCAGAGCAAATAAGATGACCAACGCTAGGCATTGCAAAACGATTCGAGGCTGAGGAACTTGCGTTGTGTATGTAAATTGTATGTATGTAGTGATGAGCACCTATAGCCGATGTGATGTCCCTGCCTACCTTCCTGTCCCGTGCTTGAATGTATGTAGGTAGCTCGTATCCGGCGAAGGAAGGCGAGAGAGCTCCAAATCTTGCATAGAAACAAGCTGGTCGAGGCATTGGTGATGTACCGCCGCCACAGGTCTTATAGCAGAGCTCATGACCAACGCCGGGCGGAGACCCTCCCTGCTGCAGCGTCACAGAAGAAGGGGGAGGGCGGTGGCCAGGCGACGACGACGGTACCATTCCACGTTGAAGGACAGGAGCAGCTGACGGGCTGAGGAAATTTCCGCCAGAATCATCCTAATTTCAACACCTGTAATCCAACTAAGGCAAATATTATCAACATATATCAGCTGATAGTAAATTTGTCTCATCGATGGAGATTGGAGAGCAGCCTTCGAAAGTGTGTGGTGGCTTCTAGCTGCACGGCCCCGTCGTCCGAGAGCGCCGTCTGCACCATCGCTGCCCTGGCGCTGCACGGGATCACATATCCAAAGAAAAAGTCAGATCGAGAATCCCCACATGACTACATGAGCCTCGACAAACAGACCAGATAACGAGAAAAAACAAGCATCGGGGAGGTGGACCTTCTGCTAGAGCGCTGAGGAGTGGCCCATCTGCGCGCGCCACCGGCGGCGGCACCAGGGAACCCATCGCGGCGCTTCTTTAGGAGGTCTGACTTGCCGGTGGCGGCCGTCCTCCACATCAACGGAGACCTTGTAGAGCAGGATAGAGTTTGAGAAACCGAGAAATTTATAGAGCAGGAGAGATATTAGGGAGTAATCATCAGTCGCCTCCTGTCACCTGTGATTTGCCCACGATTTCAGCCATTAGTGTTTTTGTAGCAAGTACTGAAAATTAATAACACGGAAGGCGCTCTCGCTGCCGCATCAACTCGCCGCTATCAATGATCACGAGCAACCCATCAGCTGTGGAGGCGCCCTCCCTGCCGCATCAGCTGCCAAAGGCCGCCTCGACCACATATCTTTGAAGCCCTAACACACTGGCCCGTTTGGATGTTTTGGGGCCCAAAAAATGTGGTGCGGCCCAAGTCTACACGGGGAGTAGCAGTCCTCTAACGAAAAGGCCTTTTATTGCGAGGTGTACTGGTAACGCTCATGTAGGTAAGGTCGGGAATGGTAAGTACATTTAGACCGTTCAATCGTTTGATCGGACGGCAAACAACGCCAAATCGCTGTGGAATGGCCATGCTGGTTCCATTTTACTGTTACTTAATACGGTGCTTAACATAGGCGCATCCAGAAATGTAACATAGATTTCCTAAAAAAAAAAATGTAACATAGATGAATTACCTAATATACGCACACCCGGGTTTCCCCACCTCCTTGCGCTAAATTGGTACCTCAAGGCGACTGGAACCATCTGATTTTGATGGAAGAGAATAAAGATTTTTTGGTCTCCCACTCAATTGTCTTATGGATAGGATTGAACTCAAAATTTAACTTATGAGTGTACGATACATAAAAGCAGTATACGACAAGGCAAATATAATATAGAAGCCACCTACAAAGATTTCTATAGACTGTCGTAGTATTACAGAAAATACTGCAATCACTATCCTCGTCCCTTCTTCTTCAGAGGGGATCCTCTTCCCATCTTTCACCTCCGATCAAGAAAAGATGTAACTGCTCGTACAAAGAAACCTAGGACACAGTTCAAGGCCGCATGATTGTTAGATTGTAGCAAACATACGCCAAGACTAAAGACCATGCCAGTGACATAATCAAGTTCTGCACTACGCTAAGATTCTATTACGTTGAGCTATTTTTTCCAACACCGCTCATTCCAAAGGCATAGTCTTGGCAGCATAGTAATTGCAGAACGGATTTTCTCACTTAAAGAAACAGAGCTAGACGATAAGGAAATGGGTTCATACTTGTTTACTTGGTGGTATGGGTAGTATATGTAGAAGGGGAAAATATATGATGGTAGAATAGCTAGTTGGCCTGACTTTACTCATTTCACCAAATTTTCAAGGGCATGCCAGTTATTATTGAATTCTACACTTACAATGGTGTACCATGTGGCTTAGTACAAACTTAAATGTATTATATATAGTCTTATAACAACTTACCAATAGCCAACATCAGAAAAGGATGCCACTCCAATTTAGGATTTGTTTGAATTCCGTGTTTCAAGTTCTTCTACTGCCTCATGAATGGCAAAAAGATGAATGATGGTCATAATAATTGTGTTCCGTCCAGTTTTTGATGAATACCGTAGTTTATGGCATTCTACCGTCCGATTAGTCTAAAAAAGACTTGAATTGAAAAATATATAACACTAGAATTAAACAACAAATTGCACACGACACACTTCTAGATTGTTTCTTTTCGACGAACAGGTCACAAAGTTCGAACCTATGCTCCATGTACTTATATTTTTAGTTGTGAAGGGCCACATACTATAAAGATATCAAATAATTATTGCATAAGAGATAATTTGATCCCACAACTTCATGCATATGGACTCAACTGGACGCTGTTTTAGAATTTTAAATTCAAATTGATCGGAAATTATTTGATTGGTAGCAACTTTTCTCAGAGAGGAACCAAGTTTCAACTATGACAAGGAATCTCGTATGAGAAAAACCTAGCTCCAACTTTTCAATAGGCACATAGTGTCTTCCTCCAACCTCGGCGTTGGGATAGTAAGACCATCATCTCACAGATATGTCATGCCCCGTGTTGCAAGATGGCGTTCTCTTGATGATTTCTTGTTGTTTGCTTTTCTTCCATTCGGGCCTTCTTTTCCAATTAGTCGGATGAGTGAAATTGGATCTTCGGCATGCCAATCGACAACTCTACAATAAGCCATATGATATCGCCTCTTGTGGTGGGCTCCCATTACGGTATTCAATAGACCTCGGGTGTAGCCCATGGTGTTAGCTCAAATCGGGCAAGGTGGATATGCAATCTGATCCACACATATTGACTGAAGGTGAGATTATTGAAGTGGGTCCTTCTCAAATGGAATGGTACGAAGTACCAGATACTGGTGTTGTTGCCACAGATAAAAGAAGGCAAAGTGTACGGGAAGCAGTAGCTTTGTCATCACAAGACCGAGAAAATATAGATCCTCGAGGAGGAATAAATGTGAATATATATGAACATGATCAACAAAGAAACATAGTAAGAGGTAAGGTGTCTCTTGCTCATATTATCAATACGACGGAAGGTTGTTCTCAACATGGAGGCTGGTCGAGACAAAAAGCCATGTCAATAACAGAAAAGCTTGAGCAAGAGAATCTGTAAGTAATGCCATGCTACAAGAAGTTACATTTCTTGGACCCTATAGTATGCCAGTTATTTTAACTTATAGTGTGCAACATTCCCTGTTAATAGAGCCTGGAGTCTATATCTTGTAATTTTGTTTCACATTATTGAAATGTGAAAATTTCCATTTTTTTGAGTATGATTTTGGAATGTTTACCTATTTGCAGGAGATTGGAGCGTAGGTCTAGTCTGCTTTGCTGGAAAGCTTCATGCACTACTAGTCGGAAGGTAATGACCCGAGTTCACACAAACCGAAAACATCAGTCCTAGGGTAGTTTACATATTTTCTATTCTCTAATGATAAGGGGTTGCCCGATCTTCTCAGTAAGCGACGGTGGATGTGATGAACACGGGATGAACACAGCGGAGATACACGATAATGAAGTGGATGATAACTTGTATGACGTCGACGAAGTCTCTCAATTGGTCCCTGTCGCCAATGGAACAACTCTCAACCACAAGATATTCGCAACTCCACACACACGCACGTAGCCGCCGACCATGAAGCGGTAAGTTGCAACCGTCTAATTCCCAATGGAACAGCATATCACACAAGACTTTCAGTAGCAAAACACCAGATCGAATTGGTGTATAAATTCAATAGAGTTGCAGAACAATCAACTATAAACTAGGGTTTATCTTAAACGTGGTCTAAACCTAATTTGGGGGCGTCCTGGGTACTTATATAGGGGTTCAGGACGACCAGAAATCGAGAAAATACATCAAAAACCGACCCAGGTCGGGATCTGGTCGAGACTGACTCGGACACGGCCGACCTGGGGGCCGGTCGACCGGGCCAGGGACCGGGCAGGCTGGTTTGAACCGGGCCTGGAACCGGGTGGTGACCGGACTAGGGGTCCAGAGCCCCTGGATGGTGCCCGGTGTGCACCGGTCCAGGGTCCGGTCGGCGCCGAGCTGACCCGGCGTGGCAGCCGGTCAGACCGGGCGTGGGACCGGGCCGTCCGGCGTGGCGGCCGGTCAGACCGGGCCTGGCGACGGCCTGGACATCGTCTTCTTCCCTTGCGCGTCCATTGGATGTCTTCTTGTCCAGCTTCATGTCCAGCTCCATGTTCAGCTTCACGTCTAGCAGCTCCTCTTCTCCTCGTGCGATGCTTGCTCCATCTTCATACCTGATCATACATAAATAACAAGGCTTAGGCAATATAAAGTCCTCATCAATCAAAGTATCATTTAGGAACAAGTTCACCTGTTGTTTGAGTAGCTTCGCACGAGCTCTTGTCATAGGTCCAATCCTAACTTCATTGGACTTGAGCTTCACAACAACATTGTCTTCATCTTGTAATGACGGAGGTAGTAGTTCAGTTGGGATGTCCTCATCATCTCCCCCACCCTTCAAAAGGCGTCGACCTCTACGCTCCAAGGTCTTCTCCGTCATATGGTGTCAAATCAGCAACATTGAAATAAATACTGACACCAAAATCATCAGTTGGAAGATCTATAAAGTAGGCATTATCATTGATCTTGGCAAGCACTTTGTAAGGACCAGCACCACGAGGAAGCAACTTGGACTTCCGTAGTTTTGGGAACCTGTCCTTGCAAAAATGAACCCAAACCATATCACCAGGCTTGAACAACATCTCCTTGCGCTTCTTGTTCACCCTTCCAGCATTGTTCTTGCCTTTTGTTTTTAATGCAATTATTGAGCATTTGAATCTGCGTGAAATTGCACTAACTGGGAGGCAATTTACGTGGGCAATTCGTCGAGATGAACCTACATATGAGAAGCTCGATAGAGTTCTAGCATCCATCTTTTGGGAACATAAATTTCCTTTACTAACGGTACGAGCTTTGACTAGGGATGATTCAGATCATACTCCAATTCTTATTGATTCAGGAGTGAAAGCACATCTGGGTAATAAGTCAAAATTCTTTTTTGAGCTACATTGGTTGCCTCAAGAGGGTTTCTTTGATATGATAGTAAAGGAGTGGAAATCAGTGGTGGTGGGAGCGAATCCGACTTGGCTGAATAAGTTGAGACATGTAAGGAGATTTCTCAAAGGATGGGCAAAAACTTAAAGTGGAAAGTATAAAAAAGAAAAAGAGAGACTATTACTTATCATTGATAAATTGGATTTGAAGGCAGAAACAAACCCCTTGAGTATGAATGAAAAAGAATATCTAAAGAAAGCAAATGATAGCTTAAATCAATTAAGAAGGGATGAGGAGTCTAAATGGGCTCAGAGAGCAAAAGTTAAACATATTCAGGAGGGGGGCAATAATACGAGATACTTTCATTTAATAGCAAATGGTAAACAGAGAAACAGAAAAGCTTCCAATTAGAACAACAAGAGGGAACTATTGTTGGGGAGGATAATTTGAAAGTCTATATCACTGAATTTTATAAGAAATTGTTTGGGGCACCGGCGCCAAGTAAGATCTCTTTATTTGAGGAGGTGGTACATGATATCCCTCAAATTTCATCGGCTGAAAATGAGATTTTGACAGCTCCTTTTACTAAAGAGGAGGTCTTTGAGGCAATCTCACAGATGGAACTCAATAAAGCTCCTCGACCGGATGGTTTTCCGGTGGAGTTTTATCAAATTTTTTGGGACGTAATAAAAGAAGACTTGATGGTGTTGTTCTTTCAGTTTAGTAACAGGGATTTTCCCTTATACAAACTAAATTTTGGCGTTATCACTTTACTACCCAATAAAGAGGATGCGGTCCAAATATATCAATATAGACCCATCTGTCTGTTAAATGTATGTTTCAAAATATTCACTAAGGCTGGTACGAGTTGTATATCAGGGATTGCCCCACGAGTCATAAAACCGACTCAATCAGCCTTTATGCAAGGTAGAAATATTTTAGAAGGGGTAGTCATTCTTCATGAAACAATTCATGAGCTTCATAATAAGAATATGGATGGGGTGTTGTTTAAAATAGATTTTGAAAAGGCTTATGATAAAGTGAAATGGCTCTTTTTGCAACAAACCTTGCGAATGAAAGACTTTGCTTTAGAATGGGGTAGAATAGTTCAACAGTTTGTTCAAGGAGGGAGTGTAGGTGTTAAGGTGAATGATGATATTGGTTATTATTTCTAGACAAAAAAAGGATTGCGGCAAGGGGACCCTTTGTCCCCAATGCTTTTTAATATTGTAGTTGACATGCTTGCCATTTTAATTGAGCGAGCAAAAGAGGATGGTCAAGTAGGAGGACTTATTCCACATCTTGTTAAGGGTGGTCTTTCTATACTACAATATGCCGATGATACAATTCTTTTTTTGGAACATGACCTTCAGAAGGCAGTTAATATCTTATCTTATATTTACTAATTGGAGACTCCCTACAAAGCACCACATTAATCCCTGAGATTAGCAATTTCAGTCCATCCGATGTACCGATGATGGAATATGTAGCCGTTGGATGACTTAACCTGCGCGGGTAGGTCGTCATCTCTCCCTCTTTATAATCTACCAAATCTAAACTAATCTATCTTCTGTCCATGCCTGACGGCTGGTGATTCCATCGCCTGTCTACCCAGCCCTGCGATCTCATATGTCCATGCCCGGCGGCCGGTGATTCCACCGCGTGTCTACCCAGGTCGGCAAGTAGCATCATGTGCAGTTCACGATTGCTCGACGTATTTTTTTTAAATAATACGAATTAATTATTTAATTCCAGAAATAGCGCGCGTTTTTAAATAATTCCAAAAGTGTGACCCGGTCGGACTACCGCAGGCCGATCGGACAGCTGTGGGCCAATCGGACGACAGCAGGCCGATTGCAGGTGGCCGCTGTACCTGCCCAGCCGACAGCACCCTGTCGGACCACTGCAGGCCGATCGGACAGCGGCATCCAAAGCTGTGCATGGCCGCACACGCGGGCGCGGCTTTCCTTTCCACGCGCTGCCGCAGAGACAGGCCGGCCTCATTTTCTCTCTTCTTCCTCCTCTCTTCTTCCCTGCTCTCTTCCCTGCACGCAAGAACACACCTCGAAACTTCACCATTTTTGCAGATCCCTAGTGATTTAGCCGATAAAACTTCACCATTTTGCTGCTATTAGTTGAGGGAAGCCCGATCTACAGATGGGTTAGGTTTTGGAGATGATTGGTGGTGCTATTTAGCAGCAATGGTGATGAAGTGGTGGAGGTTGGTGGTGGAGGTTGGTGGTGGTGTTAGGGGCTGAGCTGCTGCTGGTTCGTGGTGGTGCTGAGCTGCTGTGTGCTGTTCGTGCTGCTCGTGCTACTGCAGTTGGAGAGGCTGCTCACGCTACAAGGGTAAACCCTAATCTTTGCATAGTAGTGTTAACTGTGTAGGTTAATGTGGGGTGCTGTTGGTGTTAGTGTATTTATGTGCTGTGTAGTAGTTACGTTTGTTGACGCGGACGGAATTTTTTTAGGTGAGCAAAGATGACAGATGTAGTGAAGATAGTATTTTACTATGGTATGGGTAGTGTCCGATCAAATGAAATGGGAGTTGATCTGAGTAGTTCAAATATGTAGAGATGAATATGACTGCTCCTAGAACATGGACAATTGAGCAGGTGAAGGATTGGTTGACAGAATGTTTCGGGCTTAATCCTGAAGTGCACACAGTGGGTGTGCATGCATTATGGACTAAGTCGGTATCAAACATTTTATGGTATCTGAGGCCTGTAGATGATACCTCTAAGTGGGTGAGCTGGTTAAAAGGATCTGAAAGGAGACACTACAAGAAAAGTTGCCATGGCCGACGAAGTTGAAGTCGTGCCATGGTTGCTGGTGTACCATGGCCGACGATTTTGGGTCTGTCCGTTGTGCATGTCAAAACGTTTTTTTTCTCGTTTTTGAGGCCACCTAGCCCGACGAAACGGCCAAAACGTGGCGTATGGTGGCCCGGGACGTGGTGCATCTCGAATTCTCGGGTTCGCCGGCCGAGTCAACGCAAATCCGCACCGCCAGGGATGTAGGGCCCAGATGGCAGCCTCTCTGGCATTGTTTTTTTCTCGATCGCGCCATCTCGTTCAACGCTCTCCGATCGAGCCGTTTACGATGCAGGATCATGGGTCCCGCATGTCATCCTCTATGAACCAAAATTCTTTCTATTCTTGGATTTTTTTGACCCCGATTTCTGGCTACTTCCTTTTCTTTTGATCCCTTGCCGCCTCTCAAACGGTGATACCGCTGCTGCTAAATGGGACCCGCATGTCATCCTCTATGTACTATAAAACTTTCTTTTCTTGGATTTTTTGGCACCTCAAATTTGGTCACTTGCCTTTTTCTTTCGATCCCCTGCCGCCTCTCAAACGGTGATACCGGCTGCTAAATGGGATCCGCATGTCATCCTCTATGTACTATAAAACTTTTTTTTCTTGGATTTTTTTGGCACCTCAAATTTGGTCACTTGCCTTTTTCTTTCGATCCCCGCCGCCTCTCAAACGGTGATACCGCTGCTGCTAAATGGGACCCGCATGTCATCCTCTATGTACACTCAAGTTTCTTTTCTTGAATTATTTTTGGCTCCGATATTTGGTCACTTGCCTTTTTCTTTCGATCTCATGCCACGTTTGAAACGTTGAGGAACCTGCTGGCTCATGGGACCCGCATGTCATCCTCTATGTGCTATAAAAGTTTATTTTCTTGGGTTTTTTTTCACCCTCGTATTTTTGGCTATTTCCTTTTTCTTTTGATCCCTGCCGCCTTGGAAACGTTGAGTAGCTGACTCATGGGACCCGCATGTCATCCTCTATGTACAATCAACTTTCTTTTCTTTTGATCTCAAGCCGCATTTGAAACGTTGAGACCGCTGTTGCTAATTGGGACCCGCATGTCATCCTCTATGTATAATAAAGTTTCTTTTCTTGGATTATCTTTGGCTCCTGATATTTTGCCACTTGCCTTTTTCTTTCGATCTCATGCCGCCTTTGAAACGTTGAGTAAGCTGCTGGCTCATGGGTCCCGCATGTCATCCTCTACGAACAATAAAAGTTTCCTTTCTTGGAGTTATTTTTGACCCTAATTTCCGGCTATTTGCCTTTTTCTTTTGATCTCCCCTTTGAAACGATGACGGCGCAGCTGGCAGGTCGGTCCCACATGTCATCCTCTGTGAACAATAAAAGTTTCCTTTGATGGATTTATTTTGAACTCCTATTTAATTTCGGGATATTTCCTTTTTTTCTTCCTTTGATTCCCTACCGCCTTGGAATCGTTGAGGATGCTGCTGCCTCATGGGTCCCGCATGTCATCCTCTCAGAACGGTAAATGTTTCTTTTCTTGGATTTTGTTTACCAAATGATTTTTGGCTAATTTTTTCTTTCAATCTCCTGCCGCCTTTAAAACGTTGAGGACGCTGCTGGCTCACGGGTCCCACATGTCACCTCTATGAACAATAAACGCTGAGGATGCTGCTGCCTCATGGGTCCCGCATGTCATCCTCTTAGAACGAAAATGTTTCTTTTCTTGGATTTTGTACCAACATATTTTTGGTTTATTTTTTCTTTCCATCCCCGCCTTTAAAACGTTGACGACGCTCATTCTCATGGGTCAGCCTCCCCGTACAACAAACATATGATATCTTGATTATTTTGCAGACAATAAACAGTGTATTGCGCTCTGAGCTATATCAAACGGATAATTAAATCTTTATTTTTACATAAAAAACTTGTATGTTGAATCTCCTTGTTTTTTTGTCTTTGCGAAGCATAGGACTTTCCTTTCTTTTAGAAAATTCAGAACTTTCTGTTTTGGAGTGGGCTGAAATTGTACGAGTCAAAAGGCCAAGCAGGATAGTTCGAAGGCCCAGATGTCCAGATGCAGCCCAATTGAAATCTTTCTTCTTGGATTTTTTTTCACCCCTGATTTGGCTACTTCATTTTTCTTTTGGTCCTGTGCCGCCTTGAAAACGTTGAGACCGCTGCTGCAAAATGGGACCCGCATGTCATCCTCTATGTACTATAAAACTTTCTTTTCTTGGATTATTTTTGGCTCCGATATTTGGTCACTTGCCTTTTCTTTCGATCCCGTGCAGCCTCTCAAACGGTGAGACCGCTGCTGCTAAATGGGACCCGCATGTCATCCTCTATGTACAATCAAGTTTCTTTTCTTGAATTATTTTTGGCTCGATATTTGGTCACTTGCCTTTTCTTTCGATCTCATGCCACGTTTGAAACGTTGAGGAACCTGCTGGCTCATGGGACCCGCATGTCATCCTCTATGTGCTATAAAAGTTTATTTTCTTGGATTTTTTTCACCCTCTGATTTTTGGCTATTTCCTTTTTCTTTTGATCCCTGCCGCCTTGGAAACGTTGAGTAAGCTGCTGACTCATGGGACCCATGTCATCCTCTATGTACAATCAAGTTTCTTTTCTTGAATTATTTTTGGATCTGATATTTGGTCACTTGCCTTTTTGTTTCGATCTCATGCCACGTTTGAAACGTTGAGGAACCTGCTGGCTCATGGGACCCGCATGTCATCCTCTATGTGCTATTAAAGTTTATTTTCCTTATTTTTTTCACCCTCTGATTTTTGGCTATTTCCTTTTTCTTTTGATCCCCTGCTGCCTTGGAAACGTTGGGTAAGCTGCTGACTCATGGGACCCGCATGTCATCCTCTACGAACAATAAAAGTTTTCTTTTTTGGAGTTATTTTTGACCCCTAATTTCTGGCTATTTCCCTTTTTCTTTTGATCTCCTGCCCCCTTTGAAACGATGAGGACGCTGTTGGCAGGTCGGTCCCACATGTCATCCTCTACGAACATTAAAAGATTCTCACATGGCTTCTGATATTTGGTCACTTGCCTTTTTCTTGCGATCTCATGCCACGTTTGAAACGTTGAGGAACCTGCTGGCTCATGGGACCCGCATGTCATCCTCTATGTACAATAAAACTTTCTTTTCTTGGATTTTTTGGCACCTCATATTTGGTCACTTGCCTTTTTCTTTCGATCCCCTGCCGCCTCTCAAACGGTGATACCGCTGCTCCTTAAATGGGACCCGCATGTCATTCTCTATGTACAATCAAGTTTCTTTTCTTGAATTATTTTTGGATCATGATATTTGGTCACTTGCCTATTTCTTTCGATCTCATGCCACGTTTGAAACGTTGAGGAACCTGCTGGCTCATGGGACCCGCATGTCATCCTCTATGTACTAAAAAGTTCATTTTCTTGGGTTTTTTTCACCCTCGATTTTTGGCTGTTTCCTATTTCTTTTGATCCCCGCCTTTTGAAAGTTGAGGACTCTGCTGCCTCATAGGTCCCACATGTCCTGTATGAACGATAAAGCTTTCCTTTCTTGGAGTTTTTTTACCCCCTAATTTCTGGCTACTTTCTTTTTCTTTTTATCTCAAGCCGCATTTGAAACGTTGGGACAGCTGCTGCAAAATGGGTCCCGCATGTCATCCTCTATGTACTATAAAATTTCTTTTCTTGGATTTTTTTCACCCACTGATTTTTGGCTATTTCTTTTTTTCTTTTGATCCCTGCCGCCTTGGAAACGTTGACTAATCTGCTGGCTCATGGGACCCGCATGTCATCCTCTATGTCCATCAACTTTCTTTTCTTGGAGTTTTTTTACCCCCTAATTTCTGGCTACTTTCTTTTTCTTTTGATCTCAAGCCGCATTTGAAACGTTTGGACCGCTGCTGCAAAATGGGACCCGCATGCAATTCTCCATGTACAATAAAAGTTTCTTTTCTTGGATTATTTTTCACCCTCATTTTTGGTCACTTGCCTTTTTCTTTTGATCCCCTACCGCCTTGGAAACGTTGAGTAAGCTGCTGACTCATGGGACCCGCATGTCATCCTCTATGTACAATCAATTCTTTTGATCTCAAGCCGCATTTGAAACGTTGAGACCGCTGCTGCTAAATGGGACCCGCATGTCATCCTCTATGCACAATAAAGTTTCTTTTCTTGGATTATCTTTGGCTGATATTTTGTCACTTGCCTTTTGCTTTCGATCTCATGCCGCCTTTGAAACGTTGATAAGCTGCTGGCTCATGGGTCCCGCATGTCATCCTCTACGAACAATAAAAGTTTCCTTTCTTGGAATTATTTTTACCCCTAATTTTTGGCTACTTCCTTTTTCTTTTGATCCCCTGCCGCCTTTGAAACATTGAGGATTCTGCTGGCTCATGGGTCCCACATGTCAGCCTCTATGTACAATAAACATTTCCTTTCTTGGAGTTATTTTGACCTCTAATTTCTGGCTATTTCGCCTTTTTTAAAATCCTGTGTCGCCTTGGAAACGTTGAGAATGCTGCTGCCTCATGGGTCCCGCATGTCATCCTCTCAGAACGATAAATGTTTCTTTTTTTTGGATTTTTTACCAACTGATTTTTTTCCGATCCTCTGCCGTCTTTAAAAACGTTGCTGGCTCATGGGTACCGATGTCAGCCTCCCCGTACAAGAAACATGTGATATCTTGATTATTTTGCAGACAATAAACAATGTATTTCGCTCTGAGCTATTGCAAACGGAAAAAAATAAATCTTTACTTTTAAATAAACAAACTTATATGTTGAATCTCCTTGTTTTTTAGCATAGGACTTTCCTGTTTTGGAGTGGGCTCAAATTGTACGAGTCCAAAAGCGTCCAGCAGGATAGTTCGAACCCAGACGGCCAGATACAGCCCAATTGAAATCTTTCTTTTCTTGGATTTTTTTGAGCCCATGATTTCTGGCTACTTCCTTTTTGGAAACGTTGAGAACGCTGCTGCAAAATAGGACCCGCATGTCATCCTCTATGTACAATAATTTTTTTCTTGGATTATTTTTGGCTCGATATTTGGTCACTTGCATTTTTCTTTTGATCTCATGCCGTCTTTGAAACGTTCAGACCGCTGCTGCAAAATGGGACCCGCATGTCATCCTCTATGTACAATAAAAATTACTTTTCTTGGATTATTATTTTTGGCCCCTGATATTTGGTCACTTGTCTTTTTCTTTCGATCTCATGCCATGTTTGAAACGTTGAGGAACCTGCAGGCTCATGGGACCCGCATGTCATCCTCTATGTACTATAAAAGTTCATTTTCTTGGGGTTTTTTCACCCTCTGATTTTTTGCTATTTCCTTTTCTTTTGATCCCCTGCCGCCTTGGAAACGTCGAGTAAGCTGCTGCAAAATGGGACCCTGATGCGTGTAGTTGACACGTCCGTTGGGAACCCCAAGAGGAAGGTGTGATGCGCACAGCGGCAAGTTTCCCTCAGTTAGAAACCAAGGTTTAATCGAACCAGTAGGAGTCAAGAAGCATGTTGAAGGTTGATGGCGGCGGGATGTAGTGCGGCGCAACACCAGAGATTCCGCCAACGTGGAACCTGCACAACACAACCAAAGTACTTTGCCCCAACGAAACAGTGAGGTTGTCAATCTCACCGGCTTGCTGTAACAAAGGATTAACCGTATTGTGTGGAAGATGATTGTTTGCAAGAAAACAGTAAAAACAAGTATTGCAGCAGATTTGTATTTCAGTATTAAAAGAATGGACCGGGGTCCACAGTTCACTAGAGGTGTCTCTCCCATAAGATAAAAGCATGTTGGGTGAACAAATTACAGTCGGGCAATTGACAAATAGAGAGGGCATAACAATGCACATACATGACATGATAAGTATAGTGAGATTTAATTGGGCATTACGACAAAGTACATAGACCGCCATCCTGCATCTATGCCTAAAAAGTCCACCTTCAGGTTATCATCCGAACCCCCTCCGGTATTAAGTTGCAAAGCAACAGACAATTGCATTAAGTATGGTGCGTAATGTAATCAACAACTACATCCTCGGACATAGCGCCAATGTTTTATCCCTAGTGGCAACAGCACAACACAACCTTAGAACTTTCTGTCACTGTCCCAGGTGTCAATGCAGCATGAACCCACTATCGAGCATAAGTACTCCCTCTTGGAGTTAAAAGTAAAAACTTGGCCAGAGCCTCTACTAGAAACGGAGAGCATGCAAGATCATAAACAACACATGTATAATAACTTGATAATTAACATGACATGGTATTCTCTATCCATCGGATCCCGACAAACACAACATAGAGTATTACAGATAGATGATCTTGATCATGTTAGGCAGCTCACAAGATCCAACAATGAAGCACAATGAGGAGAAGACAACCATCTAGCTACTGCTATGGACCCATAGTCCAGGGGTGAACTACTCACTCATCACTCCGGAGGCGACCATGGCGGTGTAGAGTCCTCCGGGAGATGAATCCCCTCTCCGGCAGGTGCCGGAGGCTCTCCAGGATCCCCCGAGATGGGATCGGCGGCGGCGTCTCTGGAAGGTTTTCCGTATCGTGGTTTTTTCGTATCAGGGTTTTCGCGACGGAGGCTTTAAGTAGGCGGAAGGGCGGTCGGGGGCCGGACGAGGGCCCACACACGGGCGCGCGGGCCCCCCTTGGCCGCGCCGCCATGTGGTTTGGCCACCTCGTGGCCCCACTATGTTCTTCGGTCTTCTGGAAGCTCCGTGGAAAAATAGGCCCCTGGGTCTTCGTTTCGTCCAATTCCGAGAATATTTCGTTACTAGGATTTCTGAAACCAAAAACAGCAGAAAACAGGAACTGGCACTTCGGCATCTTGTTAATAGGTTAGTTCCAAAATGCACGAATATGACATAAAGTGTGCATAAAACATGTAGGTATCATCAATAATATGGCATAGAACATAAGAAATTATCGATACGTCGGAGACGTATCAAGCATCCCCAAGCTTAGTTCTGCTCGTCCCGAGCAGGTAAAACGATAACAAAGATAATTTCTGAAGTGATATGCCATCATAATCTTGATCATACTATTTGTAAACATATGTAGTGGATGCAGCGATCAAAACAATGGTGATGACATGAGTAAACAGGTGAATCATAAAGCAAAGACTTTTCATGAATAGTACTTCAAGACAAGTATTAATAAGTCTTGCATAAGAGTTCACTCATAAAGCAATAAATCAAAGTAAAGGTATTGAAGCAACACAAAGGAAGATTAAGTTTCAGCGGTTGCTTTCAACTTGTAACATGTATATCTCATGGATAATTGTCAACATAGAGTAATATAACAAGTACAATATGCAAGTATGTAGGAATCAATGCACGGTTCACACAAGTGTTTGCTTCTTGAGGTGGAGAGAAATAGGTGAACTGACTCAACATAAAAGTAAAAAGAATTGTCCTTCAAAGAGGAAAGCATCGATTGCTATATTTGTGCTAGAGCTTTTATTTTGAAACAATTTTGTCAACGGTAGTAATAAAGCATATGAGTTATGTACATTATATCTTACAAGTTGCAAGTCTCATGCATAGTATACTAATAGTGCCCGCACCTTGTCCTAATTAACTTGGACTACCGGATCTTTGCAATGCACATGTTTTGACCAAGTGTCACAATGGGGTACCTCCATGCCGCCTGTACAAAGGTCTAAGGAGAAAGCTCGCATTTTGGATTTCTCGATTTTGATTATTCTCAACTTAGACATCCATACCGGGACAACATGGACAACAGATAATGGACTCCTCTTTAATGCATAAGCATGTGGCAACAATTATTATTCTCATATGAGATTGAGGATATATGTCCAAACTGAAACTTCCACCATGAATCATGGCTTTAGTTAGCGGCCCAAAGTTCTTCTCTAACAATATGCATGCTCCAACCATGAAGGTGGTAGATCTCTCTTGCTTCAGACAAGACGGACATGCATAGCAACTCACATGATATCCAACAAAGAATAGTTGATGGCGTCCCCAGAAACATGGTTATCGCTCAACAAGCAACTTAATAAGAGATAAAGTGCATAAGTACATATTCAATACTACAATAGTTTTTAAGCTATTTGTCCCATGAGCTATATATTGCAAAGGTGAATGATGGAATTTTAAAGGTAGCACTCAAGCAATTTACTTTGGAATGGCGGATAAATACCATGTAGTAGGTAGGTATGGTGGACACAAATGGCATAGTGGTTGGCTCAAGTATTTGGGATGCATGAGAAGTATTCCCTCTCGATACAAGGTTTAGGCTAGCAAGGTTATTTGAAACAAACACAAGGATGAACGGTACAGCAAAACTCACATAAAAGACATATGGTAAACATTATAAGACTCCATACCGTCTTCCTTGTTGTTCAAAACTCAATACTAGATGTTATCTAGACTCTAGAGAAACCAAATATGCAAACCAAATTAGCAAGCTCTAAGTATTTCTTCATTAATGGGTGCAAAGTATATGATGCAAGAGCTTAAACATGAGCACAACAATTGCCAAGTATCAAATTATCCAAGACATTTTAGAGTTACTACATGTAGCATTTTCCAATTCCAACCATATAACAATTTAACGAAGAAGAAACTTCGCCATGAATACTATGAGTAGAGCCTAAGGACATATTTGTCCATATGCAACAGCGGAGCGTGTCTCTCTCCCATAAAGTGAATGCTAGGATCCATTTTATTCAAACAAAACAAAAAAAAACAAACCGACGCTCCAAGCAAAGTACATAAGATGTGGCCGAATAAAAATATAGTTTCGGGGGAGGAACCTGATAATGTTGTCGATGAAGAAGGGGATGCCTTGGGCATCCCCAAGCTTAGACGCTTGAGTCTTCTTAATATATGCAGGGGTGAACCACCGGGGCATCCCCAAGCTTAGAGCTTTCACTCTCCTTGATCATATTGCATCATACTCCTCTCTTGACCCTTGAAAACTTCCTCCACACCAAACTCGAAACAACTCATTAGAGGGTTAGTGCATAATAAAAATTCACATGTTCAGAGGTGACACAATCATTCTTAACACTTCTGGACATTGCATAAAGCTACTGGACATTAATGGATCAAAGAAATTCATCCAACATAGCAAAAGAGGCAATGCGAAATAAAAGACAGAATCTGTCAAAACAGAACAGTCCGTAAAGATGGATTTTATTAGGCCACCAGACTTGCTCAAACGAAAATGCTCAAATTGAATGAAAGTTGCGTACATATCTGAGGATCATGCTCGTAAATTGGCTTAATTTTCTGAGCTACCTACAGGGAGATAGACCCAGATTCGTGACAGCAAAGAAATCTGTAACTGCGCAGTAATCCAAATCTAGTACTTACTTTTCTATCAAAGACTTTACTTGGCACAACAAAACATAAAACTAAGATAAGGAGAGGTTGCTACAGTAGTAAACAACTTCCAAGACACAAATATAAAACAAAAATACTGTAGTAAAAACATGGGTTGTCTCCCATAAGCGCTTTTCTTTAACGCCTTTCAGCTAGGCGCAGAAAGTGTAACTCAAGTAACATCGAGAGATGAAGCATCAACATCATAATTTGTTCTAATGATAGAATCATAAGGTAACTTCATTCTCTTTCTAGGGAAGTGTTCCATACCTTTCTTTAGAGGAAATTGATATTTAATATTACCTTCCTTCATATCAATAGTAGCACCAACGGTTCGGAGAAAAGGTCTTCCCAATATAATGGGGCAAGATGCATTGCATTCAATATCCAAGACAACAAAATCAACGGGGACAAGGTTATTGTTAACTATAATATGAACATTATCAACTTTCCCCAAAGGTTTCTTTTTAGCATTATCAGCGAGATTAACATCCAAATAACAATTTTTCAATGGTGGCAAGTCGAGCATATCATAGACTTTTTAGGCATAACAGAAATACTTGCACCAAGATCACATAAAGCATTACAATCAAAATCTTTGACTCTCATTTTAATGATGGGCTCCCAACCATCCTCTAGCTTTCTAGGAATAGAAGTTTCAAGTTTTAGTTTCTCTTCTCTAGCTTTTATGAGAGCATTTGTAATATGTTTTGTGAAAGCCAAATTTATAGCGCTAGCATTGGGACTCTTAGCAAGTTTTTGCAAGAACTTTATAACTTCAGAGATGTGGCAATCATCAAAATCTAAATCATTACAATCTAAAGCAATGGGATTATCATCCCCAAGGTTGGAAAAAATTTCAGCAGTTTTATCACAAGCAGTTTCAGCAGTTTCAGGTAATTTTGCGCGCTTTGCACTAGGAGTAGAAGCATTGCTAACACCAATTATTTTACCATTGATAGTAGGAGGTGCAGCAACATATGAATCATTAGCATTGCTAGTGGTGGTAATAGTCCAAACTTTAGCTACATTTTCCTTTTTAGCTAGTTTTTCATTTTCTTCTCTATCCCACCTAGCACGCAGTTCAGCCATTAATCTTATATTCTCATTAATTCTAACTTGGATGGCATTTGCTGTAGTAACAATTTTATTTTCAATATCCCTATTAGGCATAACTTTCGATTTCAAAAGATCAACATCAGAGGCAAGACTATCAACTCTAGAAACAAGAATATCAATTTTATTGAGTTTTTCCTCAACAGATTTGTTAAAGGCAGTTTGTGTACTAATAAATTCTTTAAGCATGGCTTCAAGTCCAGGGGGTGTATTCCTATTATTGTTGTAAGAATTCCCATAAGAATTACCAGTTACCATTATTATAAGGATATGGCCTATAGTTATTACTAGAATTGTTCCGATAAGCATTGTTGTTGAAATTATTATTTTTAATGAAGTTTACATCAACATGTTCTTCTTGGGCAACCAATGAAGCTAATGGAACATTATTAGGATCAACATTAGTCCTATCATTCGCAAGCATAGACATAATAGCATCAACTTTATCATTCAAGGAAGAGGATTCTTCAACAGAATTTACCTTCTTACCTTGTGGAGCTCTTTCCGTGTGCCATTCAGAGTAATTAACCATCATATTATCAAGGAGCTTTGTTGCTTCACCAAGAGTGATGGACATAAAGGTACCTCCAGCAGCTGAATCCAATAAATTCCGCGAAGAAAAATTTAGTCCTGCATAGAAGGTTTGGATGATCATCCAAGTAGTCAGTCCATGGGTTGGGCAATTTTTAACCAGAGATTTCATTCTTTCCCAAGCTTGAGCAACATGTTCATTATCCAATTGTTTAAAATTCATTATGCTACTCCTCAAAGATATAATTTTAGCAGGGGGATAATATCTACCAATAAAAGCATCCTTGCATTTAGTCCATGAATCAATACTATTCTTAGGCAGAGATAGCAACCAATCTTTAGCTCTTCCTCTTAATGAGAAAGGAAACAATTTTAATTTTATAATGTCACCATCTACATCCTTATATTTTTGCATTTCACATAGTTCAACAAAATTATTGAGATGGGCAGCAGCATCATCAGAACTAACACCAGAAAATTGCTCTCGCATAACAAGATTTAGTAAAGCAGGTTTAATTTCAAAGAATTCTGCTGTAGTAGCAGGTGGAGCAATAGGTGTGCATAAGAAATCATTATTATTTGTGCTAGTGAAGTCACACAACTTAGTATTTTCAGGGTTGGCCATTTTAGCAGTAGTAAATAAAGCAAACTAGATAAAGTAAATGCAAGTAAACTAATTTTTTTGTGTTTTTGATATAGCAAACAAGACAGTAAATAAAGTAAAGCTAGCAACTAATTTTTTTGTGTTTTGATATAAGTGCAGCAAACAAAGTAGTAAATAAAATAAAGCAAGACAAAAACAAACTAAAGAGATTGAGAAGTGGAGACTCCCCTTGCAGCGTGTCTTGATCTCCCCGGCAACGGCGCCAGAAATTTGCTTGATGCGTGTAGTTGACACGTCCGTTGGGAACCCCAAGAGGAAGGTGTGATGCGCACAGCAAGTTTCCCTCAGTTAGAAACCAAGGTTTAATCGAACCAGTAGGAGTCAAGAAGCACGTTGAAGGTTGATGGCGGCGGGATGTAGCGCGACGCAACACCAGATTCCGGCGCCAACGTGGAACCTGCACAACACAACCAAAGTACTTTGCCCCAACGAAACAGTGAGGTTGTCAATCTCACCGGCTTGCTGTAACAAAGGATTAACCGTATTGTGTGGAAGATGATTGTTTGCAGAGAAAAAAGTAAAAACAAGTATTGCAGCAGATTTGTATTTCAGTATTAAAAGAATGGACCGGGGTCCACAGTTCACTAGAGGTGTCTCTCCCATAAGATAAAAGCATGTTGGGTGAACAAATTACAGTCGGGCAATTGACAAATAGAGAGGGCATAACAATGCACATACATGACATGATAAGTATAGTGAGATTTAATTGGGCATTACGACAAAGTACATAGACCGCCATCCAACCGCATCTATGCCTAAAAAGTCCACCTTCAGGTTATCATCCGAACCCCCTCCAGTATTAAGTTGCAAAGCAACAGACAATTGCATTAAGTATGGTGCGTAATGTAATCAACAAATACATCCTCGAACATAGCGCCAATGTTTTATCCCTAGTGGCAACAGCACAACACAACCTTAGAACTTTCTGTCACTGTCCCAGGTGTCAATGCAGGCATGAACCCACTATCGAGCATAAGTACTCCCTCTTGGAGTTAAAAGTAAAAACTTGGCCAGAGCCTCTACTAGAAACGGAGAGCATGCAAGATCATAAACAACACATGTATAATAACTTGATAATTAACATGACATGGTATTCTCTATCCATCGGATCCCGACAAACACAACATAGAGTATTACAGATAGATGATCTTGATCATGTTAGGCAGCTCACAAGATCCAACAATGAAGCACAATGAGGAGAAGACAACCATCTAGCTACTGCTATGGACCCATAGTCCAGGGGTGAACTACTCACTCATCACTCCGGAGGCGACCATGGCGGTGTAGAGTCCTCCGGGAGATGAATCCCCTCTCCGCAGGGTGCCGGAGGAGATCTCCAGGATCCCCCGAGATGGGATCGGCGGCGGCGTCTCTGGAAGGTTTTCCGTATCGTTTTTTCGTATCGGGGGTTTCGCGACGGAGGCTTTAAGTAGGCGGAAGAGGCGAGTTGGGGGCGGACGAGGGCCCACACCACAGCGGCGCAGGCCCCCTTGGCCGCGCCGCCATGTGGTTTGGCCACCTCGTGGCCCACTTCGTATGTTCTTCGGTCTTAAGGCTCCGTGGAAAAATAGGCCCCTGGGTCTTCGTTTCGTCCAATTCCGAGAATATTTCGTTACTAGGATTTCTGAAACCAAAAACAGCAGAAAAACTGGCACTTCGGCATCTTGTTAATAGGTTAGTTCCGAAAATGCACGAATATGACATAAAGTGTGCATAAAACATGTAGGTATCATCAATAATATGGCATAGAACATAAGAAATTATCGATACGTCGGAGACGTATCACCCGCATGTCATCCTCTATGTACAATCAACTTTCTTTTCGTGGCTACTTTCTTTTTCTTTTGATCTCAACTCTCAAGCCGTATTTGAAACGTTGAGACCGCTGCTGCAAAATAGGACCCACATGTCATCCTCACTGTAAAATAAAAGTTTCTTTTCTTGGATTATTTTCACCCTCTGATTTTTGGCTATTTCCTTTTTCTTTCGATCCCCTTGCCTTGGAAACGTTGAGGATGCTGCTGCCTCATGGGTCCCACATGTCATCCACTATGAACAATAAAAGTTTCTTTTCTTCGATTTTTTCACCCTCTGCTTTTTGGCTATTTCTTTTTTCTTTTGATCCCATGCCGCCTTGGAAACGTTGAGGATGCTGCTAATGGGACCCGCATGTCATACTCTATGTACAATAAAAGTTTCTTTTTTTGGATTATTTTTGGCTCCTGATATTTGGTGACTTGCCTTTTTCTTTCATTCTCATGCCGCCTCTCAAATGTTGAGTAAGCTGCTGGCTCATGGGACCCACATGTCATTAACTATGTACAATAAATTTTCTTTTCTTGGATTATTTTTGGCTCCTGATATTTGGTCACTTGCATTTTTCTTTCGTTCTCATGCCGTCTTTGAAACGTTCAGACCGCTGCTACAACATGGGACCCATATGTCATCCTCTATGTACAATGAAAGTTTCTTTTCTTGGATTATTTTTGGCTCCTGATATTTGGCACTTGCCTTTTTCTTTCGATCTCATGCCGTCTTTGAAACGTTCAGACCGCTGCTACAACATGGGACCCATATGTCATCCTCTATGTACATTAAAAGTTTCTTTTCTTGGATTATTTTTTGCTCCTGATATTTGGTCACTTTCCTTTTTCTTTCGATCTCATGCCGCCTCTGAAACGTTGAGTAAGGTGCTGGCTCATGGGACCCGCATGTCATCTTCTATGTACAATAAAGTTTCTTTTCTTGGATTTTTCCCCCTGATTTTTGGTCACTTGCCTTTTTCTTTCGATCCTATGCCGCCTTTGAAATTGAGTAGGCTGCTGGCTCATGGGTCCCACAGGTCAGGCTCTATGAACAATAAACCTTTCCTTTGTTGGATTTATTTTTTACCCCTAATTTCTGGCTATTTGCCTTTTTCTTTTGATCCCCTGGGCCTTTAAAAACGATGAGGACGATGCTGGCAGGTCGGTCCCACATGTCTTCTTCTATGAATAATAAAAGTTTCCTTTGTTGGATTCGACCCCTAATTTCTGGCCATTTGCCTTTTTTCTTTTGATCCTCTGCCGACTTTGAAATGATGAGGATGCTGCTGGCAGATCTGTCCCACATGTCAGCCACTCTGAACTATAAATGATTCCTTTCTATGATTTATTTTTGACCCCTATTTTCGAGATACTTGCCTTTTTTTTTGGATCTCCTACCGCCTTTGAAATGTTGAGGACGCTGCTGGCTCATGGGTCCCACATGGCATCCTCTTTGGACGATAAACCTTCATTTCTTGTTAATGACAGGTTTTTCTGTATTATTTTTGCAGACTAATACAAGCTCTTTCGCTCCAAGATCTTGCAAGTTAATAGAATAAATCATGGAATTATTAGGATATGTTTTAAATTTCAAATCCACTTTATGAATTTTTTAAAAATACCGTGATCCGTGTGGGTATGGAGCGATCAAGGATTTTCATATTGGCCATGAGCAGTTTCAAAAATTGCAACCGGATAATTCTAAATAAATAAAAACAACTTTTATGCAGAATCTCCGTGTTTTTGTTTTTTGCCATCATAGGATCTATGGTTCATTAGAAAAGGGCCGAAATTGCATGAGCAGAAAAGCCCATTTCTAGTTATTGGGCTTCAACAGCCTGAGCAAGTAGGCCTATAGCAAATACCATGTAGATGGCCGTTGGAACCCAAAAGTATTTGTTGCCTAGACTTAGATGCCAAACTCAGCCTTATTGACATGAACATGAACCTTGCTATGCACACGACAATTTCAGTCCGATCCGTGTACGCAACACAAGATCAAACCCAACGTGTGAGGAAGCAGGTGGCAGCACACCTCCAGATGCTCAATCGTACACATATCATATAGGAGTTGTCGTATGTACATTAGTTCCGTATTGACATGTTTGTTTCTTTGGTTAACATGTGGGGTCCGCACAGTCACCTAGGTCGCACATCAACTTCTTTGCTCATAGTTGATGCATGTTTAGTGGCCTGCAGCAAGAATCGCTGCCCCCAGGGATGTACTTTACCCTTTAGCGGCGAAAAAATAGGAATGGTCCTCTCATGACTATGATCAACAAGAGGTGGCTATATTATAAAGGACGTACACACATTGTAATTATAGTGCTGAAATAAAGTCAATCCTAAAACAGCCATGCATGGGTTATAATATGAAGGCAACACGAAATACAAAAGCAGGGCAGTGTTCAAATAAACTGATTCAAACTAGTACATACTAAAAACAGTGTACTACTTCTCAACACTTCAAGCATAATAAAAAAGTGTGTCAGTGTTTTTTTAAAGGTAACACCGAACGGGCAATGTTTAAAGCAGGCTTAAACCACATAGCCGCTTGTCGGACACTACCCCAACTATCTCTGGGAAGGCTGATAACTCCCACAGTCTCACCTTCATCTGGCTGGAGGTTGCAGCGCAAAATTTTAGGGTATTGATTATGAAGATACTTCCGGTATGCTGTGTAGACGCAGTTTTTCCTCATGAATGGAACCAATGTGCCATCAGGAGCTTTGGATTCACGCTTCTTCAGGTTGGCAATGATCGGGTAATTGAGTCCGAGGAACAGAGAGTGGTCGCCGAGGCTGTTAACCTGCCTCCAATGAAAGTCCCCTGCACGTGCTGCAACGAACAGAGATATGGGATCCTGCTCAAAGACGTAGGTGGCAACAGGAGGATACTGCCGTAGCTGAAGCCCATTAGCAGCATAGGGAATGTCAGGAGGTACTTCAGCATTGGCAATCCCAATGTTGTTTACTGTAAGGATGATCATCAATCGCTTGCCATCAGCAGTTGGAGCGAGGAACCACGCGTACTGCTGATCATCCACCACCGGTGGCGGGATTACGAACATGGACATCGGGTTTTCTGCAATATTAGAAATGGAGACGAATAGGGTGTTACTGGCAACCATATTCAAACAGCAGCATTGTTCATCGTTCATGCTCACAGTATAAATACGACTATGTAAGCTAAGGACATTGGTCATTCATGTGTTCAAATCGAGTGTCCAATATATCAGTTATACTGCATCCATCCCACGAAACTAGTCTTAACTTCGCCAAAACTAGACACTAGTTTTGGCATACACAGTTATATACTACCTCTGTCCCACCGAAAGTGTCTGAGATTTGTCCAAATTCAGATGTATCTAGACAGTGAAAGCATATAGATACATTCAAATTTTGACAAATATATCATCTTAAGTTTAAGTCCTGTGTTGTAGTTAATTCCCTTTGTCTTAAGTGATCCAACGGTGTATATGATTAGATATTTGTATACAATATAGGAGTACAGACAATCTACCAGTTGGTCCAGTTTTAAACTGAGTATAGAGCTTCAATCATGACCCTTGGAGTGCTAAATCTAACGGTGCACAACAGCAGGATTCTCTGTGAAGAGTGCACATAGCTAACTCTACAATATTTTAGAACCATCACGTGAGCCTTGGGTCTACCCCAAAAAATGACCAAATATCTGAAACCCCTGAATCATAGGAATAACCCCGTTCAAAGAAATCGCTATTCAGCACTGCTACATGGATCAATGGAAGGTTCTTACGGTCTCAACTCTCAAGGAAACATCAAAGGAAAAGGTAGATAAGAAACGAGTGAGTGTTAGATGTACACATATTTTTAATTTTTTATTTGTTCCCTTCGTTTGCCGACTGATGGGAAGAAACATCATTTTTTGTAGGACCACTCTTGTTTTCGTATTTTATATATGCATTGTTGGCAATATTTTCTTTCGAAAACCATGAATATAGCTCGAGCTACATGTAGCATGGTTTTTGAAAATTTTGAGAGCTGCATTTTGAAGTTCCAAAGAAAACGGAGATTAAATACGGGTGTCAACAATGTTGTGTTCTACCAACATTCAAATGTCCAAATCAAAATATCTTATATTTAAGGTTTTGCAACAACAAAAAAATCTGATATATATTTTCCAACATTTTGTAACTTCAAAATCTATCAGATTCTGTCATTTTTGTGCGGCCCGAATATAGGGTATCTCAATTTCAGATTTTACACTCTGGTAGAATAATACATTCTCTACATCTATTTTTTTTAGATTTTTTATATATTCTTTCAAAACTTGCGAAAGGCATGCTATAAATATTCTTTTGATTATCAAACAGAATCTTTAATGGTTTGACGTGCATACATACTAGTAATATAAAAATATAAAAGTTCTCGCCTTGTACACATTTTGTTGATTTTTTGGAATGAATACAACATTCAATTTGGTAGATAGAGTACTAAACATTTCATGGGAAACTTAAAGCAGCTTGCCAAACAAAGGCTAATAGAAAAAAAAATAGAGGTATGATAGGCATAACATCCACGATGGGGTTGAAATATGCATAAGCTTCGGGCAATTTGGCAAAGAAAAATCTAGCCGGATAAAGAACAGAATTATAAAAGGTACAGGTTAAACTAAGTAAATTAGGCATAACAAGTATTTCATTCTTGTTTAGTAAATAATTGGATTTTGATTGAGTTACTTTTCTAAGGGAAAAAAGGAGAAGGCAGATATTCAAGACACTTTTGGTGGGACGGAGGGAGTAAATCAAAAGTAAGAAATAGTTATAACATGTTTCATGAGATGGAGTACTAAATAACGGCCATATGCATCTCTTCGATGCAGAGGCCGGGGTACCTCGCCCTCTATTTCGAGCAAAAATCAACTAGTTATATGAAACAATGGGTGTAAAAGTTAATCAAGAAGGGTGCCTTCATTGTGCTACGTTAACATTTGAGATACTTGTTAATTACATCCATATTCTGCAGTGGATAGAGTTACTAATTCAGGATTGCATTCACATACGGAGTATACTATGTTTGCTGATGACTGATTAGTACTAATTCGTTGCAAGCAACGGTTCATTCATATTCAGATAAAGGATGTGATCGTTAAGTCATATACTTATGAAAGTCCTTATGCATCTCTCTGATGCAGATGGCGGGGGTCTCTCGTCCTCCTTTTGGAGCAAAAATCAATTAGTTATATATGAAACAATGGGTGTAAAAGGTTATCAAAAAGGGTGCCTTCATAGTGCTACCTTATCTTTTGAGATACTGGTTAATTACATCCATATTCTGCAGTGGCGTAGAATTACTAATTCAGGAATGCAATCACATACTGAGCATACTATGTTTGTTGGTGACTAATTAGTACTAATTCATTGCAAGCAACGGTTCATTCATATTCAGCAAAAGGCGGTGTGATCATTAAGTCATTTATGAAAGGTAAAATATAAACAAGGTAGTTCATGAATAACTTCATTGATTAAGGCAGTGTATCATGCAATGCAACATAAGGACTGAAAAAATACCATTTGGGGTGTCCCAGCAGTACGTCCAGCCCCTAATTTCGTCCACCGCAAAAACTTGGCCACCGAGTTCAATGGCATCACAGAACGCCGGCACAATTTGTTCAGGTGTAGGGTTCTTCAGCATTCTCCAGTCGCCACCCCCTTCAAGGTAGAAAATCCTTTTGTCGAACAAGGCGATGAGCTTGTAATCTGCGTACCTCCCACCTTTTGTGGGCACTTGGCAGATTACAATCTTCAACAAATTAATTGCTCGACTCCAGCAAAGATAGTATAACCAATCTTTAGTAGCAGGTTGATATGTAACACCATGACCAATCTTCGGATCAGGTGGGGATGGAAGGGGGATATGTCGCTCGGTGTAGACGTTCACAAGGCACCACTGGCACCCACGATGATCGGCGGCGGCGATCCAGTCGCCGTTCGCGCCAAGCCATTTTCTGTCGTGCATGAACGGCAGGGTGACAGAACGGCGAGGATGGTCGAGGGGCACCAGGTCGTACACGGTAACATGCAGACGAGATGCTGTCGCCACGAACCAGTGTTCATCGAACCAATAAGCAGGCGGAGGCATCAGCAGGCAGGGTTCATCCCAATGGTGCATCTTACCTTCATCATTGCTGATCTGGTCGTAGAGCTCCCTGGAACATGCGGCAAGTCGGACGGTGTAGGTAACGTCCAGATGCGCAGTGATGAGTGATGTCTACGGGTGCTTCTATTCTTGTAGACAGTGTTGGGCCTCCAAGAGCAGAGGTTTGTAGAACAGCAGCAAGTTTCCCTTAAGTGGATCACCCAAGGTTTATCGAACTCAGGGAGGAAGAGGTCAAAGATATCCCTCTCATGCAACCCTGCAACCACAAAGCAAGAAGTCTCTTGTGTCCCCAACACACCTAATAGGTGCACTAGTTCGGCGAAGAGATAGTGAAATACAGGTGGTATAAATAAGTATGAGCAGTAGCAACGGTGCCAGAAAAGTGCTTGCCGGCGTGTAGTTGATGGTGGTAATATTGCAGGCAGTAGAAACATAGTAAAACAGTAAACAAGCATCGATAGCAGTATTTAGGAACAAGGCCTAGGGATTACACTTTCACTAGTGGACACTCTCAACATTGATCGCATAATAAATAACTCTTTCTCATATGTGCTACATACACTCTTTTGTTGGATGACAAACACCAGTCGTTGTGTAGGGCTACAAGAGCACCTCAATGCCGGAGTTAACAAGCTCCACAACATTCGATGTTCATATTTAAATAACCTTAGAGCATAATAGATCATTGCAAAATAAACCAAGAACTAACATAGCGCACACACTGTCCACATTACACTATGAAGGAGGAATAGATCACATCAATACTATCATAATGATAATTAACTCCACAATCTACAAGAGATCATGATCATAGCCTACGACAAGAACCACACGGTGCACACACTAGTCACCTTTACACCATGCAGGAGGAATAGACTACTTTAATAACATCACATGAGTAACACACAACTAGTAGCGATACAAAGCTCATCATATGGATCTCAATCATGTAAAGCAGCTCATGAGATCATTGTATTGAAGTACATAGGAGAGAGATTAACCACATAGCTATCGGTACAGCCCCGAGCCTCGATGGAGAACTACTCCCTCCTCATGGGAGACAGCAGCGTTGATGAAGATGGCGGTGGTGTTGATGGAGAAGCCTTCCGGGGCACTTCCCCGTCCGGGCGTGCCGGAACAGAGACTCCTGTCCCCGGATCTTGGCTTCGCGATGGCGGCGGCTCGGAAGGTTTCTCGTACCGTGGCTTTTTCGTATCGAGGTTTTAGGTCAGGGACCTTTATATAGGCGAAGAGGCGGCGGAAGGTCGAAGGGGCGACGACACCATAGGGCCGCGCGGCCGAGGTGGGCGCGCCACCTATCATCTGGGGCCTGTGGCCCCCTCTGGCGGCTCGGGTGTTACGGATGCTTCCGGTGAAAATAGGAACCTGGGCGTTGATTTCGTCCAATTCCGAGAATATTTCGTTACTAGGATTTTGAAACCAAAAACAGCAGAAAAGGCGGCACTTCGGCATCTTGTTAATAGGTTAGTTCCAGAAAATGCACGAATATGACATAAAGTGTGCATAAACATGTAGATATCATCAATAATGTGGCATGGAACATAAGAAATTATCGATACGTCGGAGACGTATCAGCATCCCCAAGCTTTGTTTCTGCTCGTCCCGAGCAGGTAAACGATAACAAAGATAATTTCTGGAGTGACATGCCATCATAAACTTGATCATATTGTAAACATATGTAATGAATGCAGCGATCAAAACAATGGTAATGACATGAGTAAACAACTGAATCATAAAGCAATGACTTTTCATGAATAGCACTTTCAAGACAGGCATCAATAAGTCTTGCATAAGAGTTAACTCATAAAGCAATAATTTAAAGTAAAGACATTGAAGCAACACAATGGAAGATTAAGTTTCAGCGGTTGCTTTCAACTTGTAACATGTATATCTCATGGATAATTGTCAACATAGAGTAATATAACAAGTGCAATATGCAAGTATGTAGGAATCAATGCACAGTTCACACAAGTGTTTGCTTCTTGAGGTGGAGAGAGATAGGTGAACTGACTCAACATAAAAGTAAAAGAAAGGTCCTTCAAGAGGAAAGCATCGATTGCTATATTTGTGCTAGAGCTTTTATTTTGAAAACATGAACAATTTTGTCAACGGTAGTAATAAAGCATATGAGTTATGTAAATTATATCTTACAAGTTGCAAGCCTCATGCATAGTATACTAATAGTGCCCGCACCTTGTCCTAATTAGCTTGGACTACCGGATCATCGCAATACACATGTTTTAACCAAGTGTCACAAAGGGGTACCTCCATGCCGCCTGTACAAAGGTCTAAGGAGAAAGCTCGCATTTTGGATTTCTCGCTTTTGATTATTCTCAACTTAGACATCCATACCGGGACAACATGGACAACAGATAATGGACTCCTCTCTAATGCATAAGCATGTGGCAACAATTATTATTCTCATATGAGATTGAGGATATTGTCCAAAACTGAAACTTCCACCATGAATCATGGCTTTAGTTAGCGGCCCAATGTTCTTCTCTAACAATATGCATGCTCCAACCATTAAGGTGGTAGATCTCTCTTACTTCAGACAAGACGGACATGCATAGCAACTCACATGATATTCAACAAAGAATAGTTGATGGCGTCCCCAGAAACATGGTTATCGCACAACAAGCAACTTAATAAGAGATAAAGTGCATAAGTACATATTCAATACCACAATAGTTTTTAAGCTATTTGTCCCATGAGCTATATATTGTAAAGGCGAATGATGGAATTTTAAAGGTAGCACTCAAGCAATTTACTTTGGAATGGCGGAGAAATACCATGTAGTAGGTAGGTATGGTGGACACAAATGGCATAGTGGTTGGCTCAAGGATTTTGGATGCATGAGAAGTATTCCCTCTCGATACAAGGTTTAGGCTAGCAAGGTTATTTGAAACAAACACAAGGATGAACGGTGCAAAAACTCACATAAAAGACATATTGTAAACATTATAAGACTCTACACCGTCTTCCTTGTTGTTCAAAACTCAATACTAGATATTATCTAGACTTTAGAGAGACCAAATATGCAAACCAAATTAGCAAGCTCTAGGTGTTTCTTCATTAATGGGTGCAAAGTATATGATGCAAGAGCTTAAACATGAGCACAACAATTGCCAAGTATCAAATTATTCAAGACATTCTACCAATTACTACATGTAGCATTTTCCGTTTCCAACCATATAACAATTAACGAAGCAGTTTCAACCTTCGCCATGAAAAATAAAAGCTAAGAACACATGTGTTCATACGAACCAGCGGAGCGTGTCTCTCTCCCACACAAGCATTTATTCAAACAAAAACAAAAATAAAAGCACACAGACGCTCCAAGTAAAGTACATAAGATGTGACTGAATAAAAATATAGTTTCAAGAGAAGGAACCTGATAATTTGTCGATGAAGAAGGGGATGCCTTGGGCATCACCAAGCTTAGATGCTTGAGTTTTCTTGAAATATGCAGGGATGAACCACGGGGGCATCCCCAAGCTTAGACCTTTCACTCTTCTTGATCGTAGTATATCATCCTCCTCTCTTGACCCTTGAAAACTTCCTCCACACCAAACTCGAAACAACTCATTAGAGGGTTAGTGCACAATAAAAATTAACATGTTCAGAGGTGACACAATCATTATTAACACTTCTGGACATTGCATAAAGCTACTGGACATTAATGGAACAAAGTAATTCATCCACAATAGCAAAAGAGGCAATGCGAAATAAAAGGCAGAATCTGTCAAAACAGAACAGTCCGTAAAGATGGATTTTATCGAGGCACCAAACTTGCTCAAATGAAAATGCCCAAATTGAATGAAAGTTGCGTACATATCTGAGGATCACGCACGTAAATTGGCTTAATTTTCTGAGCTACCTACAGGGAGGCAGGTCGAAATTCGTGACAGCAAAGAAATCTGAAACTGCGCAGTAATCCAAATCTAGTATTCACTTTACTATCAAAGACTTTACTTGGCACAACAAAGCACAAAACTAAGATAAGGAGAGGTTGCTACAGTAGTAAACAACTTCCAAGACACAAATATAAAACAAAGTACTGTAGCAAAATAACACATGGGTTATCTCCCAAGAAGTTCTCTCTTTATAGCCATTAAGATGGGCTCAGCAGTTTTAATGATGCACTCGCAAGAAATAGTATTTGAAGCAAAAGAGAGCATCAAGAGGCAAATTCAAAACAAATTTAAGCCTAACATGTTTCCTATGAAAAGGAATCTTGTAAATAAACAAGTTCATGAGGAGCAAAGTAACAAGTATAGGAAGATAGAACAAGTGTAGCTTCAAAAATTTCAGCACATAGAGAGGCATTTTAGTAACATGAAAATTTCTACAACCATATTTTCCTCTCTCATAATAACTTTCAGTAGCATCATGAGCAAACTCAACAATATAACTATCACACAAAGCATTCTTATCATGAGTCTCATGCATAAAATTATTACTCTCCACATAAGCATAATCAATTTTATTGGTAATAGTGGGAGCAAATTCAACAAAATAGCTATCATTATTATTCTCATCAAGTGTAGGAGGCATAGTATAATCAAAAAAAAATTTACTCTCCATAGTAGGTGGCACCAAAAGACCACTATCATTATAATCATCATAAATAGGAGGCAAAGTATCATCAAAGAAAATTTTCTCCTCAATGCTTGGGGGACTAAAAATATCATGAAAACCAGCTTCCCCAAGCTTAGAACTTTCTATATCATTATCAACAATGGTGTTCAAAGCGTTCATACTAATATTACTACCAGCATGCAAATAAGGTTCCATAGGTTTTTTAATTTTCGCATCAAACCATCCATGTCTTAAATCAGGAAATAGAATAAGAAGCTCATTGTCGTCCATTATGCCAAACTAGTGTAAAGAAGAAACAAAAAGATGCAATTGCAGGATCTAAAGGAAATAGCTTCGAGTACTTACAACGCGAAAATAGCTTAGTAGCCGAGATCCGGAGTGTGAGTACCTTTTACCTTTCCTCCCGGCAACGGCGCCAGAAAATAGCTTGATGTCTATGGGTGCTTCTATTCTTGTAGACGTGTTGGGCCTCCAAGAGCAGAGGTTTGTAGAACAGCAGCAAGTTTCCCTTAAGTGGATCACCCAAGGTTTATCGAACTCGGGAGGAAGAGGTCAAAGATATCCCTCTCATGCAACCTGCAACCACAAAGCAAGAAGTCTCTTGTGTCCCCAACACACCTAATAGGTGCACTAGTTCGGCGAAGAGATAGTGAAATACAGGTGGTATAAATAAGTATGAGCAGTAGCAACGGTGCCGAAAAGTGCTTGGCGGCGTGTAGTTGATGGTGGTAATATTGCAGGCAGTAGAAACATAGTAAAACAGTAAACAAGCAGCGATAGCAGTATTTAGGAACAAGGCCTAGGGATTACACTTTCACTAGTGGACACTCTCAACATTGATCGCATAATAAATAACTCTTTCTCATATGTGCTACATACACTCTTTTGTTGGATGACAAACACCAGTCGTTGTGTAGGGCTACAAGAGCACCTCAATGCCGGAGTTAACAAGCTCCACAACATTCGATGTTCATATTTAAATAACCTTAGAGCATAATAGATCATTGCAAAATAAACCAAGAACTAACATAGCGCACACACTGTCCACATTACACTATGAAGGAGGAATAGATCACATCAATACTATCATAATGATAATTAACTCCACAATCTACAAGAGATCATGATCATAGCCTACGACAAGAACCACACGGTGCACACACTAGTCACCTTTACACCATGCAGGAGGAATAGACTACTTTAATAACATCACATGAGTAACACACAACTAGTAGCGATACAAAGCTCATCATATGGATCTCAATCATGTAAAGCAGCTCATGAGATCATTGTATTGAAGTACATAGGAGAGAGATTAACCACATAGCTACCGGTACAGCCCGAGCCTCGATGGAGAACTACTCCCTCCTCATGGGAGACAGCAGCGTTGATGAAGATGGCGGTGGTGTTGATGGAGAAGCCTTCCGGGGGCACTTCCCGGCGTGCCGGAACAGAGACTCCTGTCCCCCAGATCTTGGCTTCGCGATGGCGGCGGCTCGGAAGGTTTCTCGTACCGTGGCTTTTTCGTATCGAGGTTTTAGGTCGGGACCTTTATATGGCGAGGCGGCGTCGGAAGGTCGAAGGGCGACGACACCATAGGGCCGCGCGGCTAGGGGGTGGGCCGCACCCTATCATCTGGGGCCTGGCCCCCCGCGGCTCTCGGGTGTTCTGGATGCTTCCGGTGAAAATAGGAACCCGGCGTTGATTTCGTCCAATTCCGAGAATATTTCGTTACTAGGATTTCGAAACCAAAAACAGAGAAAACAGAACGGCACTTCGGCATCTTGTTAATAGGTTAGTTCAGAAAATGCACGAATATGACATAAAGTGTGCATAAAACATGTAGATATCATCAATAATGTGGCATGGAACATAAGAAATTATCGATACGTCGGAGACGTATCAGAGGTCGATGTTGTCGCCGGTGAGAGCCTCCAAGTGGCCGTCCCCGCCGCCCCGGCAAAGCCTTGAATATTCCATCACGTGAAGATGGATTTAGGTGGATGGCGGATGCAACTGCGCTTGGGGTTTTCGGAGGAGAGGGCGAGCGCTATGGAAGGAACGATGCGCGCCGCGGCCGGCTGGGGTGAGGAGAGAAAGGTATAGTACTAGTGATGCGGCGTGGTGGGGATCGAGATCCTGCGCGTGCGCGTGATTCTGGGAGGGTGAAGAAAAAGATGATAGACATGCAAGGGGCAAAACCTAGGCAGTACTCTAGGCTGCTGCTGCTGCGACTGGGCGCCGATTTGACTGTTGGTAGATGGTAGACTAGCACGCCACCCATCTATAAATTTGCGACGACGTTTGGTGCAGTGATGTCTCGTCACATCAGCTTGAGCAGAGAGGGCTTTTTTTACAGTTTCCATTACGATATATTTTTCGCCGATAATCGTAGTACTCTATGCCAGAGACACGTACCTTAACACGTGGGCAGCATGCAACCGCGCGAGCACCAAAATGAAATGAGAGATGTTTTAGAGCAGAACTTCATTTTCAATGCATTCCTAGCTTGGTTTGGAAACCGGACGGAGCTTCAGTGACTTGATGCTTCCAAGTCTCATTGTGACTAGGTGCCACTATCTACCATCCATTCATGATCCAACGTTCCAAACTATCTGTTATTTCGAAGCTAAAAAAGAAAAAACTATTCAGAAAATTTTGAAAAAAATCCAGTAATATGTAGATGCCTTGTTTTAAAATCTATGAATATTTCATCCCATTCGGACGACTAGCTTGTGATTAAATAGCTTCTTACGTATTCGAGCACTAGTTTAAACTAAATATATATTTGCTCACAAACCTATGATTCAAATCGAATGAAACTCCACCAAAATATAAATCGAAATATGCATGATTTACTGCAATGTTGAGCGGATAATTCAATCCCACGAAAAGACAATATGCTCCAAGACCAGTAATCTCTTCCCTAGCTTATCTGAACATAACTGACAGTGTCCTTAGAGAACATCTTGCAGCCTCAGTAAAGCCTCAGGTATGAACAAGAAGCATTTCCATTTACAGATCACGCTAAGAACCACAACCCAGGATCATCCTCATAGCCTATATCATCAAGGTTGCCCTCCAAAATGCTTATGTTTTTGGAAAGTTTTCTTGACGTTAGGGAAGATTCTGAAGGGCTTAGCTTCGCTACAATAGCAACAAATGGAAAATTTTCGCCACTAAAAAGAGTATCCCGCCATTTTAATATACACTTATTAGTAGTTGATCAATTGTGCATTGCAAAACACAAAGTTCAAATCAAATGTGTAACATACCAACAGAAAGTTAACTCGCAGTTTTACGAGCACATGGCGATATTAAGGTGATGAAGCAATATAAACATCAAAAGAAGAGGCAGAACAAGATCTCCTACTCAGGGACTCTTGCTGGACGCCGAGATATAGGTCGCTAGCTGTGCACGGAGATCCTCCTTCTCCTTGATAATCGCCTTAAGGACGGCGGTTTGTCCGCGCATTAGCACCCTCGAGATCTGCCTCTTGAGCTTTAATTTCAACCTCTGTTCCATGAGATACTTGATGAGGTTGCTTCCAGTATCCATCCATGTGACGCTCTTGTTGTTCAGTTCCACCCAGTAGGCGTTCTGCTGCTTAAGCATGTCGACGTATCGCGCAAGATAAAAGGAGATCTCCTTCTCCAACGCCAAAACTCTGTGAAGACGATCACACTCCAGGGTGAGGGAGTGTTCATTCTCCAGCTGGCTGCCTATGTGGGCCTTGTTCTCCTCCTTTTGCTACAACAATCATTGTATGAAAAAAAAGAAATCAACCCATTCATATATGAGTATTAATTACCCGCAAACAATAGGAGTACTAATTTCTAGCATGGATATTGATAAAGGAATGGACAACACTCGGACGCTCCAAAAATACCACAGGGTTCATCAACACATAATTAATCGGAAAGCAGTGATTACATAAACTATAAAAAAACAAGTGGACAGAGGCATACAGCCTACCTGGCTTGGCCGGGAAACGGGGCCGAACTTAGCTTCGGACGGCCGGACTTGGGGCGCCACCGTCGTTGTGGTTACCGGGGAGACATTTGAACCGCCGGCCCTGTGAGATGTAAATAAATGTAAAAACGGTTAGAAAATAAGAATCAACTGAAGGACACCCCGCTAGAAACTTACCCGGACGAACCCTCGCCCTTGATGGTGGTGTTTGCATCATCATCATTCATCAATGTGACGCTCTGGTTATGCAGTTCCACACAAACGCGGTTCTGCTCATTAAGCCTGTCAAGCTCGGCAGTAAAGGTATTGATGCCTTGCTGAAGATAAAGGCAGATCTTGTTCTCGGACGCCAAATCTACGTGAACAGGCTCAAACTCCGGGGTGAGGGAGAGTTCATTCCCCAGCTGGCTGCCTATGTGGGCCATGTTCACCTCCATTTGCTGGCACGATCATTGTATGGAAAAAAAAGAATCCAACCAATTCATATATGAGTAATTGCACGCAAAAAAATAGGAGTACTACTAATTTCTAGCACAGATCTTGATACAGGAATGGACATCACTTGGACGCTCCACAAATAGCACAGTGTTCATCAACACATAATTAAAAGGAAAGCCGTGATTACATAAACTACTCCATCCGATCCCTTTTAGTACTCCGTAGTAGTAGTTAACACGGATTTAGTAAAGTTGTATTCTCCCTCTGATCCCTTTTAGTTGACTCGGATTTAGTACAAAGTTGTACTAGTACTAAATTTGAGTCAAATAAAATGGATCGGAGGGAGTACTAAATCTGAGTCTATTAAAATGGATTGGAGGGAGTATAAAAAAAAAGTGGATAGAGGCATACAGCCTACCTGGCTTGGCCGTGAAACGGGGCCGAACTCAGCTTCCGACGACCGGACTTGGGGCGCCACCGTCGTGGTGGTTACCGGGGAGACGTTTGAACCGCCGGCCCTGTGAGATGTAAATAAATGGAAAAAACAGTTAGAAAATAAGAATGAACTGGAGGACACGCCGCTAGAAACCTACCCGGACGAACCCTCGCCCACTGGCTCGCTCTCCATCGAATAGAGGATAGACTGCTCTGCGAGAATGCTCAGGCGATCATAAGTGGCCATACAACGACGCGCTAGCTGGCTAGATGTCAAGTTTTTCTCGGCGGTCCTAGTCCTCATCGTCTTCCCTAGGATATCCTGCCGCCGGGCCGCCCGGCTCAATGGAGCCATGGCTTGCGAGGTACTTTACTAGTTAGGGTGGAGGGCTGGTGAAGGCTAGTTACTAGCTACCAGGAAACAGAAAGAGAAGAAGGGTGGAGGGCTGGTCAAGGCTAAATCTTACATACACCCAGAAAAGACCATCGTGCCCTCGCGGGGCTTCTGAGCAATTATAGAGACGTGTGTTCTCAAATGGGCAAGATAGGGTACCTTCCCGAGGAAGCATCTAGCACCCAAGCCAATGGACTGCGCGTTGAACAATGGTTACAGTATGTGTAAAAAGAAAAGATAACAAGGGAAATGCCTGGCAGGGTCCAGAGGTGCATTTAATCGGACATGGAATTCCATATTTTATTACACCATAGAGTATGTGAACATAAACACAGAATACAATCAAGCGCTTAGTGTTTACATAAAGGGCCCTAACTGAAGATAGGAAACGCAAGCAAGTCCCTCTCCGCCAAATAAGATCATATATCGTCGTTAGGGCCGCCCTGGTGAATCCTCTGAATGAAAAAAGCCCATAGTTGGCAACCTAAACCCGCCGCTCTAGTCCGAATAGGAACTTCCGTCCGATGAATTTGAAGCAAATTGAATGCAACCAAAGGAAATTCATTAAAACTAAAAAAAGATGAAGAGTTCACGAGGAAATGGTATGGCGATTTGAAAAGAAAATGAATCACTACATATGTGAATCTGGTCATAATAAACGAAAATGCCAAGTAGAGTTTCCAATTTTGTTCATAAAAATAGATCAAATTTGAACTAGATTTGTGATGTAGATTGGTCATAGAAACCGCTATAAGCCATCGCAATGTACGGAAGTGAATGATTCTAGGCATCCATATTTTAATTACTTCATGTAATGTAATTGAACAAGCTAGATTGGGTATTGCCCCATGAAATTGTACCACACATGCCAACAATAGTAAACCTGATTGCTTCCAAGTACGCCAACATTATGTGGCTTGATTAAATGTGCATTAAACTTAAAATGCCTGTTTATTTATTTTGTTTTAGTAGTCGTATGACAGTGAAGGATCCAGAGTTGCATTAATCGGCGAATTGGGTTACATATTACATAGACTAATTCATGGTAAACATAAAATACATCCAATCCCTCAACATTTTTAGATAAAGGTCTAAGTAGTAAAGATTGGAACATCAATCAGGTCCTTCCCCACCGAAGTAGATGACCACCTCCAACACTACGGCCGTCCTGACAAGAACCATCAGCAAAACGTCTCTTTTAGTCCTTGTACTGAGTACTTTGAAGCCGGAAGCCCCAGACACACCCTTCCTGTTACGGTGATGAAGCAATATAAACATCAAAAGAAGAGGCAGAACAAGATCTCCAACTCAGGGACACTTGGTGGACGCCGAGATATAGGTCGCTAGCTGTGCACGGAGATCCTCTTCTCCTTGCTAATCGCCCTGTCACAAGAAAAACAAATTAATTCAGCATTACTTAAATCCGCATTAGCATCGTCCCAATAAGATTGAGGGTAGTGTTATGTTCACTCACTCCTTATCGATGCGCAAATAGATAGTCAGCTGCTTCGATGATTCATTGCCGCACAGGTACCGCGGCGGCACCGAGAGGAAGGAAGTGACATCTCCCAAAGAAACTGTGCCCGGAGTCGGGCTGCTCGTCGGCTCTAATACCGCCTTCACCACGTCAAACAAGTGTTCCCCGGTAAGCTTACGCGGCCCCGGCATCGGCGGGCCGTTCGCCCACATCGTCACCCTATACCGGGGCAAGTTGCACGCCGCCGGCCTGACGCACACGAAGGATACCGCGGTGTCCATGCCGCAAGGGTGGATGTGCAAGGCGAACACTGCGCCATCCGTCCCGTAGCCGATGAGCTGTCGTTTTGGCGAGCCCGGTGCCGGCACCTTCAGATGAACCAATCCGAAGTCCTCGTCGTACGGGAACCTATCCACAACGGTCAAGTGGGCTTCTCTGAGGTGTAGGATGAACGGTACCTGCGAATCGGCGAATTCGCAGCCGGGGTGCGTGCAGAAGCAAGAGCCGTGCGGGCACGCCATCATGTGCTTGTCTTCCTCGTTGTAAGGGAACTCCCTCCCGCACCAGTCGTTGATACACTGGATCGTCGGCTTCAGAGGCTGCTTCTTCGGCACAGGCAACTCCATAGTCTAAGATCTGATGAGGGATCGGAAAGGGGCGCGGGGGGTTGTGGCGGCGGCGGCGCGAGCGAGGGGGGAGCAGTGAAAAGCTGAGAACTGAGATGGGAGATTGATGTTTATGGAGATTGATGTTTCTTTATAGAGGGCTCTTCTTTTAACTGGAGCCTCTAGACTGGTGGACACATGACCTGTGCTCACTGAAGTGTGCGACCTCACGCATGGGAACCACACGTAAGTGACAGACCAGTTGGTGTACTCGGGTGATTATTATAATGTATTAGTACTCCATAGTTTCCTATGGATCCAAGGGTAGGAAAGCCAAGTTATCTCATTTACAAGACATTATTTTTTCCATGAAGCCAAGTTAACTCATCAATCAATTGGTATATTTTGGTTATATTCAAACTTTTACTTGAAACTAGTTGGTCATGCCATTCTACTACTCGCTTAAAACTTTTACTGCGGGAAGGGAGGGGGGTGATGCTACCCTGAATTTGTGGGACCCAAAAAAAACTCGGAAATACGAGCGATGCATCAAAAAGAAACACATTCATCCCCCTCCCCCAGTGATTTGACCTAGATTTGAAATCAAGGCACACGTGATTCAAAAAAGGCAATCTAAAAACATGGATTATTCATCATTTTGTACATATATATAGGGAAAATACCAAACATGCCATACCAGTGTTTTAGAGAAGAACCCTCAATTAGATTGGCACCATGTTGGACTTCGTCCAACTAAATTTCCTCCCACATGCATGTGAGCTTCATACCACTACACAAGAACCATGCCAAACTTTTGAATCATGGCCCAATTTTATGTATATATTTGAACTTTTCATCATGCACGCATGAATACTTTGCAAAATATGTGCATTTTGGGTTGTCGCCCGTAAATGTGTTTTTGCTTGTCTACCACCAATCAAGTTTTCATTCGCGGGGAAACATGCATGACAGGATGACCATTTCCAAGGTTTCATGAATTATCTCAATGTGCATCCATATATATACAATTTCTTGGGCTAAATCCGATAAAATGCAAATTTGATACAGTGTGTAGATGAAGTACAGATCAAACTAATAATTTAAAAAATACATGGGTGTGTGACCTGAATGTGTGGATCGAGCCAAGTACATTTTATATAATAATGGCCAAACACATGCACTGCACCCTCCTACTAGAACAAATTAAAACAAGAAGGGCGAGAGCATCATGAGATTGCTCGACGTATCTAAATTTCAAAACAAGCCGAATTAATAAGTTATTGTGGGGCTTGATAGAAAAGATCGAAACAAAGCATGCATAGTCATATCATTTGTGGTTCATAATACCTCTATGGATAATACCAAATAAACATGGCATATATACACTTCTATTTTTAAGACAAGAACCCTGCATATTTTTTTGCACCATGTGTTTGAGGCCTCGCTTCCCCAGAAGTGTGTGTGGGAGCATTGCATGCTACGAGAAAACAATGCCAAACATTTGAATCGCATGACTCATTTTTTGGTAGTGATATATAGGTTTATGGTTTATATACAAGGTTTTGTGTTAGGGTCTAGGGGTTTAATATAATTAGGGTTTAGGGTTTATAGAGATTGACATCATCTGTTTCATTTCACATTTGTGATGTACAATACTACATACCTAAGTAAAATCGATCATTCTTAGTCACTCCAAAATGAAGCTCGTGGTCGGGAGGTTTTTGGAATTTACATGTTTGAAACCCAATACCACTTCTCTTCATGCTTGACTTCATAATTAATTAAGACAGAGTTTACGGTTAGGGGGTAGATACATGATTTTTCTGGTTTGAATATGTCTAGATCGACCTTTGTACGTTTATCAACTTGAATGCTTAATGTATAACATAAGAAGACTATGTGCTTTGGTTTTTCATTTTTCATTTTTTTTATTTTTATGCCCATTTGAATTTTGGTCAAATCCTAGGTTAATTTGACCAAGAGTTAAACACGTTTAAAACATGAATATGAAAAAGTAAGCATGTATCCTTCTTAAGTCACTCCAAAATGTAAGTCTTGGGAGGGTTTTTGAAATTTCCATGTTTGAAACCAAAAACCACTTCTCGTCATGCTTGACTTTCATAAAATCGACCGAGATTAGGGTTAGGGGGTAGATACATGATTTGTCTGGTTTGAATATGTCCAAACATTATTTATGAACTTGAATGCTTACTATATGACATAAGAATGTCATATAGTAAGCATTCAAGTTGATAAACAAGGTTTGGACATATTCAAACCATGTATCCACCTAACCCTCAACTAACTCGGTCAATTTTATGAAAGTCTAGCATGAGAGAAGTGGTTTTGGTTTCAAACATGGAAATTTCAAAAAACTCCCAAGAGTTACATTTTGGAGTGACTAATTAAGAAGGATAGATGCTTAATTTTTCATATTCATGTTTTAAACTTGTTTAAATCATGGTCAAACACCTAGGATTTGACCTAGATTCAAATGGGTAGAAAAAAAAAAAAATCAGAAAAATGAAAAACAAAAGTATATATCTATATGTAAGTAAGCATTCAAGTTGATAAACAAGGTCTAGACATATTCAAACTAGACAAACCAGTATTTGAATTTTTATACCCATTTGAATCTTGGTCAAATCCTAGGTTTCACCAAGATTTGAATAAGTTTAAAACATGAATATGAAAAAGTGAGCATGTATGCTTCTCAGTCACTCTAAAATGTAGCTCTTGTTGGGAGGGTTTTTGAAATTTCCATGTTTGAAACCAAAAACAACTTCTCTTCCTGCATGCTTGCCTTCATAAGACAGAGTTTAGGGTTAGGGGTAGATATATACATGATTTTATGGTTTGAATATGTCTAGACCTTGTTTATCAACTTGAATAATGCTTACTATATATATGACATAAGAATGCAATGTCCTTTGTTTTTCATTCTTTTGATTTTTTCTGAATTTTTATGCCCATTTGAATCTTTTGGTCAAATCCTAGGTTTGGCCAAGATTTAAACAAGTTTAAAACATGAAAATGCAAAGGGAAGCTTGTATCCTTCTTAGTCACTCTAAAATGAAGTTTTGGTTTTTTGAAATTTCCATGGTTGAAACCCAAAACCACTTCTCTTCATGCTTGAGTTCATAAGACAGAGTTTAGGGTTAGGTGGTAGATACATGATTTGTATTTTTTGAATATGTCTAGAGACCTTGTTTATGATTACTATATATATGACATAATAAGACCTTGGTTTTTCATTTTTTTTTGATTTTTTGAATTTTTATGCCCATTTGAATCTTGGTCAAATTCTAGGTTTGGCCAAGATTTGAACAAGTTTAAATCATGAATATGAAAAATTAAGCATCTATCCTTCTTAGTCACTCCAAAACTCTTGGGAGGGTTTTTGAAATTTCCATGTTTGAGACCAAAACCACTTCTCTTCATGCATGCTTGACTTCATAAGACAGAGTTTAATTAGGGTTAAGTTAGGGGTAGATATATACATGATTTTCTGGTTTGAATATGTATAGGCCTTGTTTATCAACTTGAATGCTTACTATATATATGACATAAGAATGCTATGTCCTTTGTTTTTTATTCTCTCGATTTTTTCTGAATTGTTATGCCCATTTGAATCTTTTGGTCAAATCATAGGTTTGAACAATATTTAAACAAGTTTAAAACAAGAAAATGAAAAGGTAATCATGGATCCTTCTTAGTCACTCTAAAATGAAGCTTTTGGGATGTTCTTGAAATTTACATGTTTGAAACCCAAAACCACTTCTCTTCATGCTTGACTTCATAAGACAGAATTTAGCGGTTAGGGGTAGATACATGATTTGTCTAGTTTGAATATGTCTAGACCTTGTTTATCAATTTTAATGCTTACTATATGACATAAGAAGACTATGTGCTTTGCTTACTATATGACATAAGAAGACTATGTGATTTGACCAAGATAATTTAAACAAGTTTAAAACATGAAAATGAAAAGAGAAGCTTGTATCCTTCTTAGTCACTCGAATGAAGTTTTTGGGAGGTTTTTGAAATTTCCATGTTTGAAACCCAAAACCACTTCTCTTCATGCTTGACTTCATAAACATGAAAAGGAAGACTATTTGCTAACGGAGGGAGTAAGCACTCTTGCTATCAAAAGTACCAAACGATGCATACCAAAATGATTTTTTAGAGGAATACTAGTTCAGATTATTTAATTTTATATTAGCAGGCCAAAATCGAACCCCGTAGTTGCATTTTCTGAAATTGATCCGTAGTACTGTGCAGAACCCTAGTTTAACTTATTAATAGATTCGTAGGTCGATTTTTTTACATTTTTATTATTATTACTAGGCAGCACATGTGTTTGCCCGTCCAGTGAAACTCTTTCATTTCATTTTTATTTTCCGCAAGGTCGGGAATCGGAGGAAGAGGGATCACACGGGAGGAGACGAAGGGAGAGCAGTCACGGGGCCCCACTTATTTATGGTGTCTACATTTTTTCGGGTGATTTGACTGTTGTGCAGGGTTGTCAGTGCGCAGAGGGTGCGAGCGAGCGAGGCCGAGAATGAGAGAGATGTTTTTTTTGTTGGAGGGACAACCGAACGATCCTGAAGGACCCAGATTTCCAATGTCTCAGGGAGCTTCTATTCTTGTAGACAGTGTTGGGCCTCCAAGAGCAGAGGTTTGTAGAACAGCAGGTTTCCCTTAAGTGGATCACCCAAGGTTTATCGAACTCGGGGAGGAAGAGGTCAAAGATATCCCTCTCATGCACCCTGCAACCACAAAGCAAGAAGTCTCTTGTGTCCCCAACACACCTAATAGGTGCACTAGTTCGGCGAAGAGATAGTGAAATACAGGTGGTATAAATAAGTATGAGCAGTAGCAACGGTGCCAGAAAATAGCTTGCCGGCGTGTAGTTGATGGTGGTAGTATTGCAGCAGTAGTAACAGTAAAACGAGAAACAAGCAGCGATAGCAGTATTTAGGAACAAGGCCTAGGGATTAGACTTTCACTAGTGGACACTCTCAACTTTGATCACATAGCAGAATAGATAAATGCATACTCTACACTCTCTTGTTGGATGATGAACACATTGCGTAGGATTACACGAACCCTCAATGCCGGAGTTAACAAGCTCCACAATTCAATGTTCATATTTAAATAACCTTAGAGTGCAAGAAAGATCAACACGACTAAACCAAGTACTAACACAGCATGCACACTGTCACCTTCACGCTATGTAGGAGGAAATAGATCACATCAATACAATCATAGCAATAGTTAACTTCACAATCTACAAGAGATCATGATCATAGCATACGCCAAGTACTAACACGGATGCACACACTGTCACACCGTGCAGGAGGAATAAAACTACTTTAATAACATTGCTAGAGTAGCACATAGATAAATTGTGATACAAAACACATTGCAATCATAAAGAGATATAAATAAGCACTTCACTACGCCATTCATAACAGTGAATAAGTATTCTGTGAAATATAGCCTAAGAGACCCACACGGTGCACACACTGTCACCTTTACACACGTGGGACAAGGAGTCTCCGGAGATCACATAAGTAAAACTCACTTGACTAGCACAATGACATCTAGATTACAAGCATCATCATATGAATCTCAATCATGTAAGGCAGCTCATGAGATTATTGTATTGAAGTACATAGGAGAGAGATGAACCACATAGCTACCGGTACAGCCCCGAGCCTCGATGGAGAACTACTCCCTCCTCATGGGAGCAGCAGCGGTGATGAAGATGGCGGTGGAGATGGCAGCGGTGTCGATGGAGAAGCCTTCCGGGGCACTTCCTCCGGCGGTGCCGGAACAGACTCTGTCCCCAGATCTTGGCTTCACGATGGCGGCGGCTAAAGGTTTTCCGTATCGTGGTTCTTCGTATCGAGGTTTTAGGTCGAGACCTTTATATAGGCGAGAGGCGTCGAAAGGTCGAAGGGCGGCGACACTATAGGGCGGCGCGGCCAGGGCCTGGGCGCGCGGCCTATGGTCCGGGGCAGTGCCCCTCTGGTCCTTCTCGTGTGTTGGATGCTTCCGGAAAAATAGGAACCTGGGCGTTGATTTCGTCCAATTCCGAGAATATTTCGTTACTAGGATTTCTGAAACCAAAAACAGCAGAAACAACAGGGCACTTCGGCATCTTGTTAATAGGTTAGTTCCAGAAATGCACGAATATGACATAAAGTGTGCATAAAACATGTAGATATCATCAATAATGTGGCATGGAACATAAGAAATTATCGATACGTCGGAGACGTATCAGCATCCCCAAGCTTAGTTCTGCTCGTCTGAAATCGATAACAAAGATAATTTCTGGAGTGACATGCCATCATAACCTTGATCGTACTATTGTAAGCATATGTAATGAATGCAGCGATCAAAACAATGGTAATGACATGAGTAAACAAATGAATCATAAAGCAAAGACTTTTCATGAATAGTACTTCAAGACAAGCATCAATAAGTCTTGCATAAGAGTTAACTCATAAAGCAATAATTCAAAGTAAAAGGTATTGAAGCAACATAAAGGAAGATTAAGTTTCAGCGGTTGCTTTCAACTTGTAACATGTATATCTCATGGATAATTGTCAACATAGAGTAATATAACAAGTGCAATATGCAAATATGTAGGAATCAATGCACAGTTCACACAAGTGTTTGCTTCTTGAGGTGGAGAGAGATAGGTGAACTGACTCAACATAAAAGTAAAGAGAATGGTCCTTCAAAGAGGAAAGCATCGATTGCTATATTTGTGCTAGAGCTTTTATTTTGAAAACATGAAACAATTTTGTCAACGGTAGTAATAAAGCATATGTGTTATGTAAATTATATCTTACAAGTTGCAAGCCTCATGCATAGTGTACTAATAGTGCCCGCACCTTGTCCTAATTAGCTTGGGTTAACACGGATTATCATTGCATAACATATGTTTCAACCAAGTGTCACAAAGGGGTACCTCTATGCCGCCTGTACAAGGGTCTAAGGAGAAAGTTCGCATTGGATTTCTCGCTTTTGATCATTCTTCAACTTAGACACCCATACCGGGACAACATAGACAACAGATAATGGACTCCTCTTTTAATGCTTAAGCATTCAACAACTTAATATTCTCATAAGAGATTGAGGTTTATGTCCAAACTGAAACTTCCACCATGATTCATGGCTTTAGTTAGCGGCCCAATGTTCTTCTCTAACAGTATGCATACTCAAACCATTTGATTGTGAAAACCGCCCTTACTTCAGACAAGACGAACATGCATAGCAACTCACATGATATTCAACAAAGAGTTGATGGCGTCCCCAGGAGCATGGTTATCGCACAACAAGCAACTTAATAAGAAATAAAGTGCATAAGTACATATTCAATACCACAATAGTTTTTAAGGCTATTTTGTCCCATGAGCTATATATTGCAAATGCGAATAATGGAAATTTAAAGGTAGCACTCAAGCAATTTACTTTGGAATGGCGGAGAAATACCATGTAGTAGGTATGTATGGTGGACACAAATGGCATAGTGGTTGGCTCAAGGATTTTGGATGCATGAGAAGTATTCCCTCTCGATACAAGGTTTAGGCTAGCAAGGTTATTTGAAACAAACACAAGGATGAACGGTGCAGCAAAACTCACATAAAAGACATATTGTAAACATTATAAGACTCTACACCGTCTTCCTTGTTGTTCAAAACTCAATACTAGATGTTATCTAGACTCTAGAGAAACCAAATATGCAAACCAAATTAGCAAGCTCTAAGTGTTTCTTCATTAATGGGTGCAAAGTATATGATGCAAGAGCTTAAACATGAGCACAACAATTGCCAAGTATCAAATTATCCAAGACATTTTAGAATTACTACATGTAGTATTTTCCAATTCCAACCATATAACAATTTAACGAAGCAGTTTCAACCTTCGCCATGAAAATTAAAGGCTAAGAACACATGTGTTCATACGAACCAGTGTCTCTCTCCCACACAAGCATTTATTCAAACAAAAACAAAAACAAAAGCACACAGACGCTCCAAGTAAAGTACATAAGATGTGGCCGAATAAAAATATAGTTTCAAGAGAAGGAACCTGATAATTTGTCGATGAAGAAGGGGATGCCTTGGGCATCCCCAAGCTTAGCGAGTCTTCTTAGAATATGCAGGGGTGAACCACCGGGGCATCTCCAAGCTTAGAGCTTTCACTCTTCTTGATCATAGTGTATCATCCTCCTCTCTTGACCCTTGAAAACTTCCTCCATACCAAACTCGAAACAACTCATTAGAGGGTTAGTGCATAATAAAAATTCACATGTTCAGAGGTGACACAATCATTCTTAACACTTCTGGACATTGCATAAAGCTACTGGACATTAATGGATCAAAGAAATCCATCCAACATAGCAAAAGAGGCAATGCGAAATAAAAGGCAGAATCTGTCAAAACAGAACAGTCCGTAAAGACGAATTTTAAAATGGCACCAGACTTGCTCAGATGAAAATGCCCAAATTGAATGAAAGTTGCGTACATATCTGAGGATCACTCACGTGAATTGGCTTAATTTTATGAGTTACCTACAGAGAATTAGACCCAGATTCGTGACAGCAAAGAAATCTGTTTCTGCGTAGTAATCCAAATCTAGTACTTACTTTACTATCAAAGACTTTACTTGGCACAACAAAACTCAAAACTAAGATAAGGAGAGGTTGCTACAGTAGTAAACAACTTCCAAGACACAAATATAAAACAAAGTACTGTAGCAAAATAACACATGGGTTATCTCCCAAGAAGTTCTTTCTTTATAGCCATTAAGATGGGCTCAGCAGTTTTAATGATGCACTCGCAAGAAATAGTATTTGAAGCAAAAGAGAGCATCAAGAGGCAAATTCAAAACACATTTAAGTCTAACATGCTTCCTATGCATAGGAATCTTGTAAATAAACAAGTTCATGAAGAGCAAAGTAACAAGCATAGGAAGATAAAACAAGTGTAGCTTCAAAAATTTCAGCACATAGAGAGGCATTTTAGTAACATGAAAATTTCTACAACCATATTTTCCTCTCTCATAATAACTTTCAGTAGCATCATGAGCAAACTCAACAATATAACTATCACATAAAGCATTCTTATCATGAGTCTCATGCATAAAATTATTACTCTCCACATAAGCATAGTCAATTTTATTAGTAATAGTGGGAGCAAATTCAACAAAGTAGCTATCATTATTATTCTCTTCAAGTGTAGGAGGCATAGTATAATCACAATAAAATTTACTCTCCATAGTAGGTTGTACCAAAAGACCACTATTATAATCATCATAAATAGGAGGCAAAGTATCATCAAAGAAAATTTTCTCCTCAATGCTTGGGGGACTAAAAAGATCATGAAAACCAGCTTCCCCAAGCTTAGAACTTTCTATATCATTATCAACAATGGTGTTCAAAGCATTCATACTAATATTACTACCAGCATGCAAATAAGATTTCATAGGTTTTTTAATTTTCGCATCAAACAATCCATGTTTTAAATCAGGAAATAGAATAAGAAGCTCATTGTTGTCCATTATGCCAAACTAGTGTAAACAAGAAACAAAAAGATGCAATTGCGGGATCTAAAGGAAATATCTTCGAGCACAAACACAATGGCGCCAGAAAAGTACTGTTACCTGGAACCGGAGTATGAGTGCCTTTTTACCTTTCCTCCCCGGCAACGGCGCCAGAAAAATGGCTTAGTTGCCGGGGTCCGGTGTGTGAGTGCCGTTTACCTTTCCTCCCCGGCAACGGCGCCAGAAAAATGCTTGATGTCTACGGGAGCTTCTATTCTTGTAGACAGTGTTGGGCCTCCAAGAGCAGAGGTTTGTAGAACAGCAGCATGTTTCCCTTAAGTGGATCACCCAAGGTTTATCGAACTCAGGGAGGAAGAGGTCAAAGATATCCCTCTCATGCAACCTGCAACCACAAAGCAAGAAGTCTCTTGTGTCCCCAACACACCTAATAGGTGCACTAGTTCGGCGAAGAGATAGTGAAATACAGGTGGTATAAATAAGTATGAGCAGTAGCAACGGTGCCAGAAAATAGCTTGCTGGCGTGTAGTTGATGGTGGTAGTATTGCAGCAGTAGTAACACAGTAAAACAGTAAACAAGCAGCGATAGCAGTGTTTAGGAACAAGGCCTAGGGATTAGACTTTCACTAGTGGACACTCTCAACTTTGATCACATAGCAGAATAGATAAATGCATACTCTACACTCTCTTGTTGGATGATGAACACATTGCGTAGGATTACACGAACCCTCAATGCCGGAGTTAACAAGCTCCACAATTCAATGTTCATATTTAAATAACCTTAGAGTGCAAGAAAGATCAACACGACTAAACCAAGTACTAACACAGCATGCACACTGTCACCTTCACGCTATGTAGGAGGAAATAGATCACATCAATACAATCATAGCAATAGTTAACTTCACAATCTACAAGAGATCATGATCATAGCATACACCAAGTACTAACACGGATGCACACACTGTCACCATTACACCGTGCGGAGGAATAAAACTACTTTAATAACATTGCTAGAGTAGCACATAGATAAATTGTGATACAAAACACATTGCAATCATAAAGAGATATAAATAAGCACTTCACTACGCCATTCATAACAGTGAGTAAGTATTCTGTGAAATATAGCCTAAGAGACCCACACGGTGCACACACTGTCACCTTTACACACGTGGGACAAGGAGTCTCCGGAGATCACATAAGTAAAACTCACTTGACTAGCACAATGACATCTAGATTACAAGCATCATCATATGAATCTCAATCATGTAAGGCAGCTCATGAGATTATTGTATTGAAGTACATAGGAGAGAGATGAACCACATAGCTACCGGTACAGCCCCGAGCCTCGATGGAGAACTACTCCCTCCTCATGGGAGCAGCAGCGGTGATGAAGATGGCGGTGGAGATGGCAGCGGTGTCGATGGAGAAGCCTTCCGGGGGCACTTCCCCGCTCTGGCAGGGTGCCGGAACAGAGACTCCTGTCCCCCAGATCTTGGCTTCGCGATGGCGGCGGCTCTGGAAGGTTTTCCGTATCATGGTTCTTCGTATCGAGGTTTTAGGTCTGGGACCTTTATATAGGCGAAGAGGCGGCGTCAGAAGGTCGAAGGGGCGGCGACACTATAGGGCGGCGCGGCCAGGGCCTGGGCCGCGCCGGCCTATGGTCCTGGGGCCCGTGCCCCCTCGGTCCTTCTCGTGTGTTGGATGCTTCCGGAAAAATAGGAACACAGGCGTTGATTTCGTCCAATTCCGAGAATATTTCGTTACTAGGATTTGAAACCAAAAACAGCAGAAAACAGCAATGGCACTTCGGCATCTTGTTAATAGGTTAGTTCCAGAAAATGCACAAATATGACATAAAGTGTGCATAAAACATGTAGATATCATCAATAATGTGGCATGGAACATAAGAAATTATCGATACGTCGGAGACGTATCATACGCATCAGAGAGCAGTTTACAGCATGACACAAAATAAATAGGAAATTACGTCTAAATCCCTAAGATTTACATGGTAGACCCCAGGCTGAAAGCAAGAAATGCGATCGGGTCCTTAACAGCCACCGTCCGGATTGATCCTCATCGCAGCCGGGCACGAACCACTTGGCGCGACCAAATCGCCATGGCTAAAGAGCCTGCACACCATGGCCTCCGAGCTGAGCTAGAAACGCCCTGCCAAAACCGGCAGCCAACGGAGGTGGATAATTGGAGAGAGAGAGAGAGAGAGAGAGTCTTGATGCATCTCGCTTGACAAAGAATATGGCTGGGAGTTTGCTTACCTAGCGTACGTGACTTGTGCTCACTGAAGTGTGGGACCTCACGCATGGGAACCACACGTAAGTGACAGACTTGTTGCTCTAATAACTCGGGTGATTATTATACTGTATTATTACATAGTTTCCTATAGATCCTTCTTAGTCACTCCAAATGAAGCTTTTGGGAGGTTTTTGAATTTTCCATGTTTGAAACCAAAAACCACTTCTCTTCATGCATGCTTGACTTCATAAGACAGAGTTTAGCTAGGGTTAGGGGTAGATACATGATTTTCCTGGTTTGAATATGTCTAGACCTTGTTTATCAACTTAATTGAATGCTTACTATATGACATAAGAAGACTACGTGCCTTGGTTTTTCATTTTTTCATTTTTTTAAATTTTATGCCCATTTGAATCTTGGCCAAATCCTAGGTTTTTCATTATTTTGATTTTTTGAATTTTTATGCCCATTTGAACGTTTTGGTCAAATCCTAGGTTGGGACCAAGATTTAAACAAGTTTAAAACATGAAAATGAAAATGGAAGCTTGTATCCTTCTTAGTCACTCTAAAATGAAGTTTTTGGGAGTGTTTTTGAAATTTCCATGTTTGAAAGCCAAAACCACTTCTCTTCATGCTAGACTTCATAAGACAGAGTTTAGGGGTTAGGGGGTAGATACATGGTTTGTCTAGTTTGAATATGTCTAGACCTTGTTTATCAAATTGAATGCTTACTAGCTACATGACATAAGAAGACTATGTACTTTGGTTTTTCATTTTGCTGTTTTTTCATTTTCTGTCCATTTGAATCTTGGTCAAATCCTAGGTTTGACCATGATTTATACAAGTTTAAAACATGAATATGAAAAATTAAGCATCTATCCTTCTTAAGTCACTCCAAAATGTAACTCTTGGGAGGGTTTTTGAAATTTCCATGTTTGAAACCAAAAACCACTTCTCGTCATGCTTGACTTTCATAAAATCGACCGAGATTAGGGTTAGGGGGTAGATACATGATTTGTCTGGTTTGAATATGTCCAAACATTATTTATGAACTTGAATGCTTACTATATGACATAAGAAGACTATATGCTTTTAAAATTCAAACATATGGTAAGCATTCTTATGTCATATAGTAAGCATTCAAGTTGATAAGCAAGGTTTGGACATATTCAAACCAGACAAATCATGTATCTACCACCTAACCCTCAACTAGCTTGGTCGATTTTATGAAAGTCTAGCATGAAGAGAAGTGGTTTTTGGTTTCAAATATGGAAATTTCAAAAAAGCTCCCAAGAGTTACATTTTGGAGTGACTTAAGAAGGATAGATGCTTAATTTTTCATATTCATGTTTTAAACTTGTTTAAATCATGGTCAAACACCTAGGATTTGACCTAGATTCAAATGGGTAGAAAATTTAAAAAAATCAGAAAAATGAAAAACCAAAGTATATAGTCTTCTTATGTCATGTAGTAAGCATTCAAGTTGATAAACAAGGTTTGGACATATTCAAACCAGACAAATCATGTATCTACCACCTAACCCTCAACTAGCTCGGTCGATTTTATGAAAGTCTAGCATGAAGAGAAGTGGTTTTTGGTTTCAAACATGGAAATTTCAAAAAAAACTCCCAAGAGTTACATTTTGGAGTGACTTAAGAAGGATAGATGCTTAATTTTTCATATTCATGTTTTAAACTTGTTTAAATCATGGTCAAACACCTAGGATTTGACCTAGATTCAAATGGGTAGAAAATTTAAAAAATTAGAAAAATGAAAAACCAAAGTATATAGTCTTCTTATGTCATGTAGTAAGCATTCAAGTTGATAAACAAGGTCTAGACATATTCAAACTAGACAAACCAGTATCTACCCCCTAACCCCTAAACTTTGTCTTATGAAGTCTAGCATGAAGAGAAGTGGTTTTGGGTTTCAAACATGGAAATTTCAAAAACCTCCCAAAATCTTCATTTTAGAGTGACTAAGAAGGATACAAGCTTCCCTTTTCATTTTCATGTTTTAAACTTGTTTAAATCTTGGCCAAACCTAGGATTTGACCAAAAGATTCAAATGGGCATAGAAATTCAGAAAAAAATCAAAAGAATGAAAAACCAAAGGACATAGCATTCTTATGTCATATATATAGTAAGCATTCAAGTTGATAAACAAGGTCTAGACATATTCAAACCAGAAAATCATGTATATATCTACCCCTAACCCTAAACTCTGTCTTATGAAGTCAAGCATGCATGAAGATAAGTGTTTTTGGTTTCAAACATGGAAATTTCAAAAACCCTCCCAAGAGTTTTGGAGTGACTAAGAAGGATAGATGCTTAATTTTTCATATTCATGATTTAAACTTGTTCAAATCTTGGTCAAACCTAGAATTTGACCAAGATTCAAATGGGCATAACAATTCAAAAAAATCAAAAAAATGAAAAACCAAGGTCTTATTATGTCATATAGTAAGCATTCAATTAAGTTGATAAACAAGGTCTAGACATATTCAAACCAGGAAAATCATGTATCTACCCCCTAACCCTAGCTAAACTATGTCTTATGAAGTCAAGCATGCATGAAGAGAAGTGGTTTTTGGTTTCAAACGTTTAAGCCAAAAGCCCCTTTTGAAATATTTCAAACTTATTCAAATTTGGTTCAAATTTGAAAGACATACAAGTTATAGCACACATAGTGCATACATTTTCACACATACTGCACTTGATGCTAACCCTATAGTTTGAGGTCATTTGGATGAGGTCGAAAAAATCTTGGATTAGAATCGTGTTGTTCGAACCCCGTAGTTGGATTTTTTTGAACCTTGATCTATAGAACTGGGCAAAACCCTAGTTTAACCTATTTAATTATAGATTCGTATATCGATTTTTCTACTACCTTTTTATTATTACTATGCAGCACATGTGTGTTTGCCCGTCGAGTGAAACTCGGAGGAAGAGGATCGCTCGGAAGGAGAGAAGAAGGGAGAGCATTATGGTGTCTCCCCTTTTCGGGTGATGATGTTGATGCGGGGGTTTGTCGGTGAGCAGGAGGTGCGAGAGCGAGGCCGAGAATGAGAGAGATTTTTTTCTATGAGAGGGACAACCGAAGGATCTGAAGGACCCAGACTCCAATACGCATCCTGATGCGTCTTCTCTTGACAAAGAAGATGGCTGGGAGTTTGCGTACCTTTTGCACGTGACTTGTGCTCACTGAAGTGTGGGACCTCACGCATGGGCACCACACGTAAGTGACAGACCTGTTGGTGTAAAAACTCGATTGATTACTATAGTGCATTAGAACAAAGTTTCCTATGGATTCAAAGGGTAGGAAATCCAAGTTAACTCATTTACATCCATGAAGCAAAGTTAACATATCTATCAGTTGGTACATTTTGGAGTGACTAAGAAGCATCCATGCTTACTTATTCGTTTTCACGTGTTAAACTTGTCTAAATCTTGGTCAAACCAAGGATTTGACCAAGATTCAAATGGGCAGAAAAATAAAAAAAACAGAAAAATGAAAAACCAAATCAAATAGTTTTCTTATGTCACATAGTAAGCATTAAAGTTGATAAACATGTTGCCAAACTATTTGAAGGGCTATTTTCTAAAACACTAGTATGGCAGTATGGTATTTTCCCTAGCTATGTAGAAAATGATGAACAATCCATGCCTTTTGATTGCCTTTTTTGAACCACCTTTGGCTTGACTTCAAATTTAGGTAGGGCAAAATCATGCGGGGAGGGGACGAGTGTTTCTTTTGGATGCATCGCTCGTATTTGCAAGTTTTTGGGGTCCCACAAATTCAGGGTAGCATCATGCATGCCCCCTTCCCCTACCTTCCCGAGCTGAAAAATGTGTTAGCCAAGTAGTAGAATGGCATGACCAACAAGTTTCAAGTAAATTTTTGAATATAACCAAAATGTACCAATTGATAGATGAGTTAACTTGGCTTCATGGAAAAAATACTATCATGTAAATGAGTTAACTTGGCTTCCCTACCCTTGGAACCATAGGAAACTTTGTACTTATACAATATAATAAGCACCCCAGTTTAAATCATGAATCTGAAAAATTAAGCATCTATCCTTCTTAGTCACTCCAAAATGTAGCTCTTGGGAGGGTTTTTGAAATTTTCATGTTTGAAACCAAAAAACCACATATCTTCATGCGTGCTTGACTTCATGAGACAGAGTTTAGGGTTAGGGGTAGATACATGATTTTCCTGGTTTGAATATGTCTAGACCTTGTTTATCAACTTAATTGAATTCTTACTATATGACATAATAAGACCTTGGTTTTTCATTTTTTTGATTTTTTTGAATTGTTATGCCCATTTGAATCTTGGTCAAATTCTAGGTTTGACCAAGATTTGAACAAGTTTAAATCATGAATATGAAAAATTAAGCATCTATCCTTCTTAGTCACTCCAAAACTCTTGGGAGGGTTTTTGAAATTTCCATGTTTGAAACCAAAAACACTTATCTTCATGCATGCTTGACTTCATAAGACAGAGTTTAGGGTTAGGGGTAGATATATACATGATTTTCTGGTTTGAATATGTCTAGACCTTGTTTATCAACTTGAATGCTTACTATATATATGACATAAGAATGCTATGTCCTTTGGTTTTTCATTCTCTTGATTTTTTTGATTTTTTATGCCCATTTGAATCTTTTGGTCAAATCCTAGGTTTGATCAATATTTAAACAAGTTTAAAACAAGAAAATGAAAAGGTAATCATGGATCCTTCTTAGTCACTCTAAAATGAAGCTTTTGGGATGTTCTTGAAATTTCCATGTTTGAAACCCAAAACGACTTCTTTTCATGCTTGACTTCATAAGACAGAATTTAGGGGTTAGGGGTAGATACATGATTTGTCTAGTTTGAATATGTCTAGACATTGTTTATCAATTTTAATGCTTACTATATGACATAAGAAGACTATGTGCTTTGCTTACTATATGACATAAGAAGACTATGTGATTTGACCAAGATAATTTAAATAAGTTTAAAACATGAAAATGAAAAGGGAAGCTTGTATCCTTCTTAGTCACTCGAAAATGGAAGTTTTTGGGAGGTTTTTGAAATTTCCATGTTTGAAACCCAAAACCACTTCTCTTCATGCTAGACTTCATAAGACAAAGTTTAGGGGTTAGGGGGTAGATACATGGTTTGTCTAGTTTGAATATGTCCAAACATTGTTTATGAACTTGAATGCTTAGTATATGACATAAGAAGACTATATGCTTTTAAAATTCAAACATATGGTAAGCATTCTTATGAAGTCAAGCATGCATGAAGAAAAGTGGTTTTTGGTTTCAAACATGGAAATTTCAAAAACCCTCCCAAGAGCTACATTTTGGAGTGACTAAGAAGGATAGATGCTTAATTTTTCATATTCATGATTTAAACTTGTTTAAACCATGGTCAAACCTAGGATTCGACAAAGATTCAAATGGGCATAATTTTTTAAAAAAAATCAAAAAATGAAAAACCAAGGCACATAGTCTTCTTATGTCATTTTATGAGGTTTTTGAAATTTCCATGTTTGACACCCAAAACCACTTCTCTTCATGTTTGAAACCCAAAACCACTTCTCTTCATGCTTGATTAAATCCTAGGTTTGACATAAAAAGACTATGTGCTTTGGTTTTTCATTTTTATGTTTTTTTTTTTATGCCCTTTTGAATCTTGGTCAAATCATAGGTTTGACCAAGAGGTAAACAAGTTTAAAACATGAATATGAAAAAGTAAGCATGCATCCTTTTTAGTCACTCCAAAATGAAGCACTTGGGAGGTTATTAAAATTTCTATGTTTGAAACCAAAGACCACGTCTCTTCATGCTTGACTTCACAAGACAAAGTTTAGGGTTAGGGGTAGATACATGATTTTTCTGGTTCAAATATGTCTAGATCTTGTTTATCAACTTGAATGCTTACTGTATGACATAATTAAGAAGGCTATGTGCTTTGGTTTTTCATTTTTTTCATTTTTCTGAATTTTTATGCCCATTTGAATTTTGGTCAAATCTTAGGTTTGACCAAGATTGAAACAAGTTAAAAACATGAATATGAAAAAGTAAGCATGCATGGATCCTTCTTAGTCACTACAAAATGAAGCTCGTGGGAGTATTTTCCTCCCACACGTGAGCTTGGTACCACTACACAAGAACCATGCATATGTTAAAACTTTTGAATCATGTGTTTTTTCTTCTCTTGATTACTGCCCAAAGGAGAAAAATTATATTAAATGGGTGTTTTCTATGAAGTGCCTACCGAATGAAGTGTACACACTACCACCAATCCAATTTTCACAGGTCTGCATAAGAGACATGGTAGCTACGTACGATGGCAATTTCCAACGATCCACGGATTATCTTTGTGTGCAACCATATACTGAATTATTTCTGGGCTAAAAGTTTTATTTCAAATGTAATTGGAAGGAAGGGTACATGAATTAGAATTAAAAAACTAGGTAAATACATGACATGCCCCCAAGATGTGGAAGCCTAAAACAATGGCCAAACATGTGCGGTGCATCCAAGTATAACACATAGCATGCACCGATAGTTTGACCTAAATTTGAAATCAAGCCGAAGGTGGTTCGAAAAATCGTAAAATGGCAAAACAAAGCATGAAGTTACAAATTTGTGATGTACTATATGTCCATTAGGATATTACAAGGCTGACAAGTATACCTATGTTGTAAAATTGAGCAACATAATACACAATATATATATATATACCCAAAATATACGATTAAAAAGTTAAAATGGACATCTAGTTTGTAATGATATAATTTTTGTACCATAAAATTCATATTATGTTGTAATCAAATTAATGATATAGGGATGCACGCTGACATTATAATCCCTAACGGAGGGAGTAAGCACTTCAGTTATGAAAAGTACCGAACAATGCATGCGAAAATGATTTTTATTGGAATACTAGTTCAACTTATTTTGTTATAAAGGGGCGTCGTGAGATTGATCGACCTAAATTTGTAAACAAGCCAAAGTTATTGTGGGGCTCGATATAAAAAGGTCGAAAGAAATGATGGAGTCATATAATTCGTGGTTTACATACTTCCACTATGAACAAAATTTACTTGAAACTTGTTGGCCATGCCATTCTGCTACCCCCCCCCAAAAAAATTCAAATATGAATCCTTGTGGCACGACCATGTTGGGGTTCACTTCTGGCTGGCTATCTACCCAGCCGAGCATGCGGGCTCTATTACCTTGTACGAATCCTCGTTTTAAACCAAGAAGAAGTGAACAACCCCCCCGCCACACACACACACACTTCTCTCTCTCTCTCTCACTTCTCGCTCTCTCTCTCTCTCTCTCCCTCCACTAACCGGCTTTAGATATCGCATCATTTGTCTCTCAGACTCCATTGATTTGCCCCAAGTTCAACAAGGTCGCTCCCTTTTCCTCTGAGAGTCCATTGACTTTTATTTGCTGGTGTCACTTGTGCTAAACTGTCATTCCTTGTACTCCCTCCGATTCATATTACTTGATGGTAATATAGATGTATCTAGACACATTTTAGTTGTAGATACATCCATTTTACCATCAATTAATATTGATCGGAGTTGCAGCGTGGTATGAGGCCTGCCGCCTGCCACCGTCGGCGAGGTTCCAAGTAAACGGTGCCAGAAGAAGAGTAGCGCGGCTCCGGATTCAACCACGAGGCGGCGATGGACGGCACCATGGAAATAAACGCTACGAATTTGGAGGCCATCGCGTACAACATCGCTGGAACGGCGCAGGTCATGTGCTCCCACGACGGCTGCGGGGTCAACGTCAGCTACCACGAGTCCCTAAGACACCAGATCGCGTGCCCGCACGGCCGGTGCAACTGCACGGAGCAGGGCTGCGACTTCGCCGCCCCACCGTCAGCGCTCCTCGTTCACCTCGCAGAGGCCCACTCGATTCAGGTGCACAGGTTAGAGTATGGCAAGTCCATAGAGTTCCGGGTGACCATGACGCACCCGTGCTCGCCGTGCAGGCGGCTCGTCGTCGAAGGGGATGACGGCTCCGTGTTCGTCCTGTACATCGACGCGCTCGGCCCGGCCATTGTCTTGTCTTTGGTATGCGTCAGGTCGGCCACATCCGTGTGGCCGCTCTACAGGGTGAAGATCTGGGCGCACGGCCCGCCGCCGTCCTCGAAATCGGACTGCAGGCGGGATGTCGTGAAGATGTCTGCCGATGCTTCTGGCAGCGCGTCGCCGGGCGCTGTCGTGTTTGAGGAGCTCACGTCGTTCCTCGTTGTGCCGGGGCCATACCTCGTTGGTGCTGGATCGTCCAAGGAGCTGCGTTTCTACATTCGCTTATGCAAGCAGATGTAGCTACTGCTACTTTGCGTAGTTGAAAAAACTGTCAATTTGTAAAGTACTAGAGTGTTCGTACGGCTGCTATTTTTTTATGGGGTCTTTGTTTCATATTTGTGCTGAACTGTTTGTAGTAGTACTTATACTTAATAATGATGCAGCGTGGAAGTGAATACTCTTTTTTTTGTGAATCGGAAGTGAATACTCCAACTACTATATGTAATTGTAACCCCTCCATCTGATTTACTCCCTCCGTCTCGATTTAGAGGGCTTGGTTTATTTTGCAGCAGGACCAAGGCATTGTTTCATTGGATGACGAAAACTCTCCGGAGCGCTGCCTCCTCCGGATGACAATAAAACATGATGTACAATGGGTTGTTTTTTAGTCTTATCTTTGGTAACGAGACATCCTAAATTTGTGGTGAGAGAGATTTATGCTAAGAGATGATCTCTTAGCTAAGAGAAGGCAAAGTCTTTTTTCATCTTTCTCTTTCTTCCACATCAGCGTTTATCCTACGTGGCACTGCTAAAATATCACCATTGTACATGCCCTAATACTCCACTAATGGTGTACAAAGCGTGCATGCAGCCGATCACATGCCCCCATGCAAACTTGTTTGGTTTCACACTCCACCAGCATGCACAAGGCTGTTCCCAGAGAATAGAAAAAGGAGAAAAGGGAAGGTGGAGACTAATTCGAGAAGGTTACTAGTACTTCTAATTTAAATGCATGCAGGCCTTAGATGAGAGGTAATATGGGACAAATATTTGTTCAGATTAGGCCCTGTGAACCGAGACAGAGGGGTATAAAACTATCTGCACTTCCAGATCATTTCTCCTGTTTTTTAGATGTCCTTTCACTTACTATAAAAAACAAAGAAGCACTATAAGGGCTGCTTTCAATCAAAGGAATGTGGAGAGTGTAGAAATAGGAAAGGTGTAGGATTGAAATTTTCCCATAGGAATCAAATCCAACATAATTCCTATGTCAATCCTATGAATCAAAGAAGCCCTAAGTGGTTACCGGTGCTTAATGCACAGTTCCAAAGAGTTCATCCCGCAGTCCAAATAACTAATAATCAGATGATGTCAATTTTTATGTATGTAGTTGTGCCTATTACCATCACAAATATAGTCTCAAATAGTATGATGGCAGACCCCTTAAATAGAGTACTCCAGCCTCGAGGCTAGGAGATAAGAGAGGCCATCGATATGCCATACTCCTCGCGCGCTCGCAATGCTGGAAACTGTCACCGTTACCCTGAAGATGGACTCCACCGTGCTTCACTGCATTTTCTGCTCCCAGCCCCTCAAGCCCCCCGTCTTCAAGGTCGATCCCTTTCCCTCCCACACTCCATTGATGTTTCTTTTGTGGGTTCACTACTGCAAAAATGGGAATCCACGAACTTTGATTTGTGCAGTGCAAGGGTAATCATTTGGCCTGCGGCCGCTGCCTCAGCGAGCTTCCCGGGAACCGGTGCCATAGGTGCGTGGAACCCCGCGGCGGATTCGAGCACGACCCGGCAATGGACGCCGTCGTATCAGCGGCGACGGTTGAGTGCCCCCACAGCAGCTGCGGGAGCTTGGTGGCCTACCACCAGGTCCACGACCACAAGATTGCATGCCCGCACGCCCCTTGCGCTTGCACGGAGCCCGGCTGCGACTTCGCCGCCCCGCCAACAGCGCTCGTCGCCCACTTCGCAGCGGCCCACTCGATCCAAGTGCACAAGCTCCCGCCGTACAACACGACCAAAGTGTTCCAGGTGCCGGTGCCGGTGCCGGGTTCGCCGTGCCTGCGGATCATCGCCGAAGGGGAGGACGGCGCCGTGTTCGTCCTGATCATCGGCGTGCTCGGTTCGACTTCGACCACCATCGTGTCTACCGTGTGCGTTAGGGCGGCCGCGTGCGTGTGGCCTCTGTACACGGCAAAGATGTGGGCGAATGGGCCGGCGTCGTGCTCGTTGGCGCACTCGAGGAGCAGGGCGGACACCGTGAGTGTGTCTTTGGAGGCGTCGAGCTGCGCCTTGCCGGGCGACGTCGCGTTTGATGAACTCACGTCGTTCCTCTCGGTGCCGCCGCTGTACCTGGTGCTTGGTGGACCTTCCAAGCTGCTGCGTTTCTACATTCGCATCGAGAAGGAGAACAATTAATCCTCAAAATAAGTACTCCTACTCCATATGATGATACGTACTAGTATAGTGCTAATGCGGATGTAACCTCTAGTAAAGTACTAGTACTAACACTGTCTGAGTTGTACTATTATTTCAGTTTCGCTTCTATTGTTGGGTAACATCATCAGGAACATAACTTGAACTTATTGGTTTCAAATCTGTGACAACAAAAGAAAAAGAACAAGAAAGGGAGTACTCCGTAACTGTTTTTCGTCCTGCTAATGCAACCTTGAGGTGACAGGGACAACTTTGTACGGAGTACAAAGCATCGTGCTCATATAAATATACGTACAAAATCATCAGCAGTACCTCGATAGGTGCCATGTCCATTGATAGACTGGGTCACTGGGAGATGGATATTACTACTGGATAGCTGTCCTGACGTGATAGGATGCCTACATACTCCCTCCGTCCACAAATAAGTGGACATCTAGCCTTTTAAGAAATCCACAAATAAGTGTACATCTAGACTTCTTGGTATATTTTTTACGTTTAGACCCCTAGTGCATGCCTTGATCTCAGCTCCCATTAATTAATTTTGGTTTCTCAATGTTGTTTTATTGGGTACTAGCATGCACACCATTTATTAGCGCCTAAATCAAAGCAACTTCTTGATTAATGAGCAGATTGATTGAAGGAATGAGGGTCTTTTTTACAAAAAAAAATTAAAGTCTCTTGAAAACCGCGTGCGTCCACTTATTTGTGGACGGAGGGAGTACACCCTACTCGGCAGGTGACGATACCTTCCCAACGAAGGTATCCAGTCCCATCCATTGATTATTTTATTATGGACGGAGAGCATTCTAGAAGAGATGTCATGTCTTGGGGCAGAGGTTCGGCTTAATCATGGTTTTGATATGGCCACGACTTTTGTCATTTAAGGCAACACCTATGGGAACCAAAAGATTACTGAAACAGCAACTACATTTTACTTGACGCTAGTGTAGATGTATCTAGACATATTGTAGCTATAGATACTTCCATTTTAGCATCAAGTAATGTGGATCGGAGGGAGTAATACAATACAGTATACTCAGTATAAGGTTAACTTTGGCACACGCTGGGACGCACATATTTGTTAGAAGTACACACATGCAAGACAGAGCATAGAGTAAAATAATTACTCTACTATTTACTTATGAGCAACCAAAAGCTTGTACGTGTCCACTATATATATGGGCATGGACTACACTTATTGCTTGTGGATGAGGATAGCTGTTGTGGACAACACAGTGGATGCTGTTAGAGTGAAACGGCACACTTATTATGGATCGTAGGGAGTATGCAAGATAAAAAAAGATCTACCATACATATTATTATTATATACTTTTTTTGCGAATCTTATTTTATACTTATCAGTTATGTACTCACGACACTGGGAGCATACACACACACGATCGTACATACTACAGTAGTACTGTACTGCTTTTAACACTACTTGCAAGATAAAATATAGCTGGATGTACAGAACTACTTATCACTGGGTGCATACATACACGATCGTATACATACTAGTACTGTACTACTTTTAACACTAGGCTATCCTTTTCAGTGGTCTTCCTCTTCAGCTTCCACAGCCTGTACCATGCTGCTCTTCTTCTTCTTCTTCTTCTTCTTCTTCTTCTTCTTCTTACTCCCGCTGTCCTGGAATTCCGCCAATTTTTGTTGACCCTTCTCAAAGTTCACTATTCGCCTGTATACCTCATATGTCGCGTATGCGTCGATGCTTGCATACATGATATGCTTCATGGACAAGGGCACCTGCTTCCACAGCTTGTGTTCCTCATGCGTAAGTTTTTTCATGATAGATTTGTACTGGCTGTCTATAATGGCCGCAGCATAGTCAGCCAACGAATCCTTATTGTTACTAGTGGAATCGGCAGGCTTCCACCTTTTCTGGATGTCCACGAAGTTCGCCACTGAGAGGTTGCAACGCCCAAGCCTGGTAATGTCGTTGCCGATGTCAACACCTGCAAATGTTACGTCAGCCCTGCCAAGAAAGTCAGCGAGTTTGGGGCATGGCTGGTCGGCCGAGGAAATCTGGTACAGGAGGCAGTCCGTGCCCATGCACAACTGTATGAGGGCAGCCTTCTGTTCAGGCCCATAGGTGTACTCTACGTCTAGGCCAACAATTTTGTACGAGTCTTCTTTCTCCAAGATCAACTCGATTTTGTTGATGTGTTCCTCCACCTTAGACGCCATATTGGTATAGTTGGCCGTAATGGTGGTTGTTCCATGAGCGAGGAAAGTGTGCCCGTGGTAGAACGCTTCCATGGAGGGTAGCGAGAGGGGCACATGCGAGAGTGTCAGGGAGAAGACGAAATGAGGAAGACGAAATGAGGAAGACGAATGTTAACCGCCACGCCAGGGCCTGGAAACCGCTAGATGCATGCATTTTGGACGGTTTTGAAGATGACGGGCCATAGGGCACGAATGCAGTTTCCTTGTTAAAATAATAATAACCGCCCACGTACTTAATTAATTGGATGCTTATTTGTTTCTCGAGAGGAGCCTAGTTTTTTTCTACTACTCCGTACGAAACTCTGAGGATCTAAATCATCAGCATTAGTACAAAGAGATTCAAAAGTAATAGTATTACCTTCGTCTAAAAGGAGGTGTCTTAGTTTTGTCTAATACGGATGTATATAGACATATCTTAGTTGTAGAAATTACAAATATGTCTTCCTTGCACCACTTAGCTACCACTACAAACACTAACGCAAGGTAGATCAGCATCATGCAATGTAGACATTACAATATTTTTGTACTACTGTACTTGTCTTCCCTGGTCTATGATTCAATATCTAGTATACTGTACTGCTTATACACCAGGGAGATTCAAAATACGAGTTGAGCGCCAAAACTCCCGCCTCCATACACATATTTCGAATTCCCATTCGACCCCTATTACCAATGACGCAATGGCAGACAAGTGAAGCCGGCGTGGGTTGGGGTCTCGTTCGTAATTTACACATCCCCTCTGATATATATAGTCTACCGCCTTCCTTTCGTCTTCCCCATTTCCGCAAAAAATCTGTCGCAATACTCCAGGCCCATCATCTCTCACCTGCCGGACCACCGCACCGGAATATCCCGGCCGTACTTAGCCGGCCTACCACCTCACCTACCTGAGGTTACCGACTCCCTCGTCCGCAGCACCAGATCCGCTTCACCAACGCCGCCGTGTACTGCATCGGATCTGCTTCACCGACTGCTTCGTCCGCAGCACCAGATCCGCTTCACCAACGCCGCCGTGCACTGCACTATCTGAGTTCACCGACTCCCTCGTCTGCCGTACCTGATCCGCTTCACCAACGACGCCGTGCACTGCACCGGATCTGCTTCACCGACTCCCTCGTTTCAGATCTGCTTCCCCGAAACCATCATCGACCGCCCCAGATCTGCTTCCTCGACGCCGACGCCCACCGCAACCGCAGCACCCCCGCCGTCGTCGACGTGACCCGCAAGGATGCCGAGTATGACTACACGAAGCCGCCGTCGAGGTAACCAGACCCCCTCCCCCCTACACGTTTTGGGCTGTTACCATAGAAGGTTCAAGCATGTCTTGGTCAACTAGAATGTGTCTATATACATCTGAATCTAGTCATAACTGAGATTTATATTAGCATGTAAGTATCTAGAATTGGTTTACTGTCATGCAATCCAATCTAGTTAAACCCGTGTCAATCTATATCTATACCTAATAATATATAATAATAAAGAAACTAAGGCAAAATTTTCGTCCAACTTCAAACTACCCATAAATTTCCGAAAATTACACCTATGCCCCCCGCGAGTTAATACTGATTCGTCCGTCTAAAAAAGCATCGACAGAGAAGTCCCATAGATCCAGCTCCGCCCTGCTCTCAATGCGCGTGGCAGATGGCAGAAACCTGCGCATTTGCCCATGCCACTCCTCGAGCTCTCTGTCTTGATGTGCTTCACACACCTTGATGTGCTTCACACACATGGCTTATAATACTAGGAAGCTTGTACATGACCCTTTAGATTGTTGCCATGTGCCAGAATCCAAACCCTATACCATACTTCTAGAATACTCTACAAACTCTAGATATTTCATACTACTCGTAAATATCTTACTCTAGAACATTCCCCATTCTACAATTCTCTCTACATACCTTGGATACTTCATGACTAAGCTAGCTCCTTTACTAGCCAACCACATTGATAAGATTACTACTAACAATCTCCCCCATAATCTTGTCATATAAACTATCTTTACTACGTATTAAATTTAAAACAGGTCGCGGTGGTTGGTGATGGTACGTCAAACGTGTATACAACTCACCCGAACATAAAAAGTAAGGTCAGCGTGACCGGCTCCATGAGGAGTTCTTATCAGGATTAGTTAGGTCACGACCAAAATCCAATCCGTAGCACTAGGTAGCAAAATCAGCATCCCTTTCCTAATTCTAATCGCTAAAACAAGCATAGATCGGTTCAGCCACACATCTTTTTCGTTCGCTCCCCTTTTTATTCTCTAAGGAACCCTCTCCTTAATGAGCGTAGATTGATGGAGATGGCTTTTGTACCGGTCAATCTTTATATCAGCAGGTGATCCGTCCTTTCTCCTCTGCCGTGGTTCATCAACGCGTGTCCGACAATCCCGGTTAGATCGGCACGATCGGCAAAAAAGAAAAAAGCCAAAAGAGACCCATTGATTAGGCTCCTCTTGCCGTGCAACTTTAAATTTTCTAACTTTTCCATTTAATTGACAATGTGGATGTATCTATACACATTTTAGTTCTAGATACATCCATATTGAAGTCAATTAATATGAATCGGAGGGAGTAACTTTTCTTTCATTCGCAAACATACAGTGACAACTTATATGACTCTAGGTTTCTTTTCCTAATTTTTGCACGTGCATGCATTTTCCATTTAAAATTCGTAGGACATACAAATCTCAACACTTATGCAACTAAAAATCCTTTAAAAACAAAACTTTCAGACCCTGCAGCATTTAAGAGGTTAGTGACAAGAATCAACCACATGTTTAGGAGCGCAGTGACATTCTCGCTAAAAAACCATGTTTCACGCGTGGGTGTTTCATTAATAAAGAGAAATATCTGATTAGTAAAGAGAAATATCTGTTCAGTTGGGGCCACGTTTCGACGTGTGTTCTCGACGAATCAGTTTCTCAGACAAAGTATCTCGAAGGTGTTCATAGAGGTAGCATGTGCATTTGTGCGTTCATAGAAGCGAGTGTATGTACTTAGTGAGCATTTATATTGTACCGTGTTTTGTAAAAAAAGATGGTGTGAAAGGGCACCTTTTACGATATACTCCCTCCGTCCCAAAATGTAAGGGGTCTAAGGATTGGTCAAAAGTCAAACCTTACAAACTTTGACCAAATATTTAAAAAATATTTACATCTACAATATCAAATTGACATATTAAGAAAATATACTTTAGGGTGAATCTATTGATAATGATTTAGTATTGTAAATATTTATATTTTTTTGTATAAACTTGGTCAAATTTTAAAAACATACTTTTAACTAATCCTTAGACGCCTTATTTTTGGCACGGACGGAGTATCATTCAATAAATACTATGAATTATTCGATCGTTTGTTCAAACATGTCAATTAGATCGGTCGATTGATCAACTCGGATCGGTCGATCGAGCATCAGAGTTGTCTCTGTGGTGACAAAAAATAATGCACATTGTATAAGACTGACGTACCACAGATTGTAAAGAAAAATGAGGACCATGTGGCCACACATCCTGGACATAGACATTGTGATTATATTCCATTTATTCTATTTTTGGAGAGAGCGATCTTTCGTTATTAACCCGTTGCAACACACGGGTATTATGCTAGTATCCCCTAATCCAGATCACATGGACCATGCACTTCATCTTGTGATGGCATCACACCGACTCACGTCAAGCAACGACGCCGCACCCTGCTTGTTAGCCTCACACCGACTTCATATTAGATATCATGTAGTGCATTTCAAGTACCAAATCACTGAGAACCAACCTGTGGTTGGATGGTTAGGAGGCAGTGGCACCCCCAGATTTGACGCTTTGGTGTCTCAAAAATGGAGGAATATTCTTGTGTGGGATGCGGCGTTCCCGATGACATTGTGGTGATAGTGGTGACTTCGTCAATCTCAATACCCGTCGGATCAGTTTCTTGGATGCATTTTCCTGGATGTGCTCGAAGGGGTAGAGTGTGTGTGCGTGAGTGATGAGTGTATGCATGTACATGTGAGCGTCTATGATTGTACTGTGTGTTGCAAAAAATAGTATTAATTTTTATCTTGTTCATACTAAGACTAGCAAAACGTTCCCTGCTCTATAAACTCTCAAGAAACACCCCTATAATATCTATCTAGTTCGTCCTAATGTTAGAACAGTAATTGCATGCTATGTAATTCATCTATTTTTGTTAGGAAACCTACATGTTTGTTTGCTTTTCTTATTCTCAGGTGACAGGTTGTGTGCTGGGACCATAGCCGCCGTCTGTTTTGTTCGTTGCAAAATGTTGTTTTATATTCCGCCATTCTGTGCTCTTCTGTGTTCACAAGGTTTTAAATTATAATTTCCATCTGTTTTGTTGTAAACAATGACGGTAAATGCCAATTACTATTTCCTTTCTGCTATCCTTTTGCCATCCTGTAGTACATGTGTGAACTCATTGCTCTGGTACATTTAAATTCTTCATTGTTTTTGTTCTTCAAGAGCTGCAACCCTAACTCTTTGCTGTAATTTCATGTTGCACTATCACATGGAACACAGCAAATCGTGGAGTGAATCACCCCTATAATCCAGTAAGTACCTTTCATTTTTGTATTGATATGCTTATCGTGCTGGGAACCAGTTTGTGTTTAACACATTTACTCTCCATATAGATAGGATAACTGGTTTGAAATAAATCATGCTATTTATATGACTGCACGTCTTCGTTCATTTTCCTGCTAGCTTCTCAAACTTGTTCTATTGCCTGTCTAATCTTTTTTTGTTTGATCATGATTAAACCAATTTAATTGTTCTGCTTAACTTAAATGATCTGGCATTTTATTCCAGCCACATAATGTTTGATTGCTCTTGCACTTCCTCATACCGTTATGTCTTCTGGATTTCATCCATACATGATAAGAATGTTTTGCTTGGTGAATATGAGTCAGATGATGATTCAATTGGTTATTAGTCCTTGATTCATTGAGTTGACTGATGATTAAAACATATAAACCTTGGCACTTTCTGGCATGCTTGTTGTGGGATATAATGAGCATATTTGTTTTTTGTAAGATTTTTTCTGATTTCACTGTTGATTAATCCAATGCCACCTTCTGTAGTAGGAAATCCACCTTCAGTGGGTATCATAAATAAGACATGTTGTTTCTTTTTGGCTGACCCATATTTTATTTTTAGGCACAAAATGGTTCATTTGTTTGTTTCTCCTTCCCTTATATTGGGCTCATGGGTTAAACATTGAAATAATATGTCAGTTTATATGAATCCCAGAATGGTTGCTGTCTAATCTGTCTTAATTGGTCCTGCTCGTTTATATTTGGCACCAAATGGATATATTTCTCGTTTATCTGAGGCATTCCCATGGCTGGCCGATGATGAAAATAATGAAATTTAGGGGGTTGGAGATTCTCCAACTGCACAATGTCTGGCTAGTTTTGTCCACATGACCACTTTTGTGGAACTTAAGGGATCTGAAGCACCCCTTCCAAGTGTCAATTTTAATTGACAGACTTCTGTTATGCAGTTTCCTGGCTTATTTTATTAGGCACAGACTGTCTAGTTACTTGATTTATTTTGTTCATATTTGCCATCCGGTTGCTCTGCCTGTTGCAATGGGGTTGATAGCTTGCTTTGTTATATTATGCCTTATGCTTTGTGAAAATCTGCCATCTGTTTTGATGCTTTGCAAAAATCTGTGACAACTAATATGGTTGTTTTCTCAAATTGTATGGTTCTGTAACTTGCACTGTCTTGTTTTCAGCCCCTGAATAGAGCAAGGAAGGCAGATGGCAGGGCATGTACATCAAGTGTCCAGGTCTTTCCACAGCACAGCCATGACAATGCCAATTCATCTGATAGTCAGATGATATCTACTGTCCCAGCCATTCCAGCGCAAACAATCGCTGCCTTTGCACACGAATCAATTGATATAATGCAGCAGCAAAGAGATGAAAGAGATTCAAAAATCGACATAACAGTCAATGAGATACATGAATTGAAAAATAGGCAAGCTTGGATTGAGCAGATCCTTAATAATCTACTCTGCAGATCTAATGGAAAGCCAGCTGTTACTTGCACTCCGATGAATTCTACCTAAAAGAAATGCAGTTTTGCCGATGATGCCATTTGTATGGCTTGTATCATTTGAGTTATTTCGACTTGTTGTGGTATTTGAGAATTTTTCCTGTTATTGTAACACTTGAGCTTTTTTCCTGTTATTGCTATAGTTTGCAATAATTGTAACAAATTTTCAATGTAATGATTATTTGATCTTGAGCTTTTTTCCTGTTATTGCTATAGTTTGCAATCATTGTAACAAAATTTCAATGTAATGATTATTTGATCTTGCACTCGGCCTTAAACAGAACTACTAGTATGGTCTCACAATTTTTTATCATTATACTTTGCAAGATTTAGCGGATGCCCCAAATTCAGTGCATCTCCACCGGCGGCCCCGATAGCGATTTGGGGGCCTGCGTCGATTTAGGGCTCGCACCGGTGCGCTCCAAACGGCGCCGGTCATTTGTCGAGCCCAATAGAATCGCCGGCATCCCATGCCGGCCCCTTTGACAAGGGCGCGAATCGGGCACCCCGGTTGCCTTTGCGGAACGACGGTTTTCTCTGGTGGGGGCGCCTTGTCCGCGAGAGGACGCGACGGTTCGCATCGGCCGCGACGCGGAAAGGTTGGTCGTCGGCGTTTAAGGTCATGTAAGAGGTAGTTATAGTACTCGTATGTGATTTTGGTGATGTGGAGGAAAAAGAATGAGGAGAGAGAAGGACTATGTGGTGCCGATTCAAAGAAACCGGATCAAGCAGTACAAGTGGGACCCAGCAGAAATATGACATGCATATTTTACTTATCCTAAAGCAAGTGGCCCACTTCACCAAGCCATGCACATTACCTCCGATTCATATTAATTGACTTCAATGTGGAGTATCAATTTCCATCACAGATGAGTCGAACCAAATTGTTGGTTCGCTTTTCCTGTCAGAACCTATGCATCGATGCTCTGTTATGTGCGGAACCGATTCAATGGACGTTTTGGTTCGCTTTTGATACACATAGTGCATGGTCTAAAGTTACAGACAGTCTGTAGGCTTCTTACAGACAGCTTACAGACACCATTTTTGTTGTTGTATGAAGGGTGTCTATAACTTATACTCATATATAGCTATGACTAAAAATACTAGATAACTTACAGATAGACTATTGTATACACTGTCTATAGCATTGTCTATACTCCGTAGATGACATGGAGTAGTATTACAGACAACATCCGTCTAAATCAATGTACATGCCCTAATGGCGCGGAAACCGAGGCAGCGACTGGCCACGAGGGCAGCGACTGGCCATGCGGCGTCCAGTCGCCTTAAATGTGGGCAGTTGCTACCGCTAGATAGGACGTACGCCGTCCACCACCGCCGCTCCATTCTCTACTCTCCACATCAAGATGCCCGCCGTCTGAAGACCACCTACTCGATGGTTGGCCTCAACGGCCGCGCGCTGCCTCCAGCACCACCGCAGCCGCAGCCGGAGCCGCAGGCCGACGACGAGCACAGCTCCGATGAGGACGAGGGCCCACGGTTCGAGGCGTGGCACGATGTCTACGTAGCAGAAGCGGAAGCAGAGGTGGCGGAGGAGGCAGCGCAGTCGGGCGAGCCGCCGCAGTCCGACCCGGAGCAGGCGGCGATCCTCGCGTCGCTGAACGCACAACGATACCAGCGGTTGAGGGAGGAGGAGCGCGAGTTCGTCAACGACGCGAACCTCGAGCACGTCCTCGAGATATCGTGCCAGCGAGCGAGCACGGAGGAGGCGGAGCGACAGAAGCTCGCAGAGCTCAACGCTCATCGCCACTACGACGCGTTCGCTCGCCAGCAGGCGAGGCGCGCCGAGATCGAAGCTTCTCGGGAAAGGCTGGAAGCGCGGGGACAGCGCCGCCGGCAAGCCCCTGCGACGCCGGCCGCCATGCTCCACCGCCAGATGCGCGAAGCAACGGAGGAGAAGCGGGCACGGAAGCAGGCGGCAATGGCGAAGAACAACGACGAGGCAGGGCCGTCGAGCGCCCCTACCGACGGCCAGTAGACCAGGATTAAGTTTATGTTTAGTTATGTTTAAATTCGAGCTACTTTGGTATAAATTTCGTATGAATTTGGGTTTTTAGATGTCAATTTAAATTTTAAAATCTATCGGGGCTGCCGTTTTGGGGCCGCCGGTGTGGGAGCAGCGTCCCCAAATAGAGGATGCTGTGCCGGTGGAGATGCTCTTATAGATAGATAATGATCATGGTAACAGAAAAAATTGTCAACGTGATGATGATTTGATGTTGCACTCGACCTTGAACATAAGTACTAGTACGGTCTCACAATTTTTTTAATCATTATACTTTGCAACATTTAGCAGATGCGCCAAATTCAGACATAGATCATGATCATGGTAACAAATTTTCAACATGATGATGATTTGATGTTGCACTCGGGCTTGAACAGAAGTACTAGTACGGTCACTCAAAATTTTAGCATTATACTTTGCAACGGATGCACCAATTTCAGAGATAGATCATGATCATGGTAACAAATTTTCAACGTGATGATGTTTTGATGTTGCACTCGGCCTTGAACTGAAATACAAGTACGGTCTCACAATTTTTTATCATTATAATTTGCAAGATCTAGCGGATGAGCCAATTTCAGAGATAGATGATGATCATGGTAGTAACCGGTATTTAATGTGATGATGATTTGATTTTGCACTCGGCCTTGAACAGAGGTACTAGTACGGTCTCACATTTTTTTCATTATAGTTGGACCTTAGCCAAATTCAAAATCTCATAGCGGCAAAACTTCCCGCCCACAAAATACAAAAATTTCACACGCTTCCAAATTCCCATTCTACCCCTGTGGAGATGACAGGTCGGTTGGTGGGGGGTATGCCCGTCATTTTTTGGATCACCACCTCCCTAGCCCGGAAACGCTCCCAGAAAAAATTCATTTCCCTCAGACCACCCACCGGAACTTCCCAAGTCCCTCTCTCCCACCTCCATGACCACCGCACCGGAACATCCCCGCCGGACTTCCCTGGCCTACCCGAGCCCTCGCGATCCTCGTCATCCGGCTGCCTGCCGGAGCCGCTTCATCGACGCCGTCATCAACCGGACCGGATCATCCCCGCCATACCTCGAAACCATATGCTCATCCTCTCGTAGCCACCGGAGCCGCTTCGCCGGATCCGTCTTCCACCGCATCGGATCTTGCTCACCGACACCGCTGTGCATGAACCGGATCTGCTTCACCGGCGCCTTGCATGATCTAAACTCTTCTACTGTCGCTTTTCTATTGCTTGCCTGCAAGTTCTTGTTTAATCTTGGGGGAACCTGTTTGTGCTAACGACGCGCCGTTACGTTTTTGCAGATGAGATGAGTAACCATGAAGTGTAATGGCCGTCTCTCCAACCCCAAGTAGCACATGTAGCGTACTTCATCACCGGATCTATCAACCCCAGGAAGATCTGTTGTGACTCCCACAGAGTGCTTCTCCTAATGTAAGTCCCTTGTTTTAGCGCCATGTTCTGGGTTCAGATGCTTGTTTGTCTGAAGCTCTTTTAGTTCATTCCTAGCTATGACCGTAACACCTTGCTATTTTCTAGTTCATTGCTAACTTTAAGCGATTGAACATTTTGGTTTGCATTCCCTGCTCTGTAGATGTAGCCATCATAACTTCTATCTTGCTCAGTCGTTGTTACAAAAATTATAGGTATTATAGTAACATCCTGCTATTATTTAGTTCATGGCCAATTTTAAGTAATTGCACATGTTGGTTCGCATTCCCTGCTCTATAGCTTTTGGCATCGTAACTTCTATATTTGGTTTACATTCCCTGCTCTGTAGATCTAGCCATCATAACTTTATCTTGCTCAGTCGTTGTTACAAAAATTATGGCCTGCTACTATGTTGTTTGTGCCAATTTTTTACTCCATGAACATGTTGGCTTGCATTCCCTGTACTACAGGTGATGCCATTGTTTTGTATCTAGTTCATTGTAAGCTAACAAAGTAAGGACTTAGTTTGGCATGCTATCACTCTGCTATCTAGCCTAGTACAAATAAACTTGTTATACTACTAGATAATAATTTTGCGTGCCATCTTGTTCTTCAAAAGCTGCATTATTGACTTGTTTCTCTGACTTGGCATGACGCTCACATATGGAATGCTGAACATATTGGTTTGCATTCCCTCTTATACAAGTTCACAGGTGATCCCACTATATTCTGTATCTGGTCCATCCTAAGCTCCAGCATTAACTATCCTCTATGTGTTGCTCATTACAAGTTTATATCCCGAAACATCTTGATTTGCATCCCCTTCACTATAAGTTCAGGAGTATTATTTAGTTCACGGCCAAAATGAAGTAATTGCACTTGGCACATGTTGGTTCACATTCCCTCCTCTTTAGCTTTTGCCATCGTAACTTCTATTTTTGGTTTACATTCCTGCTCTGTAGATGTAGCCATCATAACTTCATCTTGCTCAGTCGTTGTTACAAAATTTATAGCCTGCTACTATGTTGTTCATGCCAATTTTGTACTCCCTGAACATGTTGGTTTGCATGGGACTCGACAGTAGTAAGTCTGCTGTTTCATTCTAACATGCTCTGTTATATTGGCTGTTGGTATGCGGCATGCACTCTTTGTTTGCTTATTGTGCGCATTACAATGATCTTGTTATAACGACGAAATGATGAGTTCCAAATTCTTTGGCAAACAATATTGTAGTGTCTTTGCCTTTCCATTGTTGCTGTCTTAACTTGTAATGTCTTTGTTTCAGATATAGGTGCTGCATGGACAACTTAAAAGATTGCCGCATCGCTTCATTGTATTGCTAGGTTTAATTACCATTCAATTTCTCTGGGTTCTGTAATATTTTTCAAAGCCGTGCAGCTGATGTAATATTTAGTTAGATTTTATAGTTCTTTCGCGCATTTTTTCTTTGTTGCTTGTGGTAAGTGAGGCTATCCGACAGAAATCATTGCTGCGTAAATATTCTCAGTAACTAAATCACGAATTCCCATCCCTTAAACGGCCCAATTAACCGAAATCACATATGTGCCGCCCGCAAAATCCTAAAGCGCCTATTATGCCGGCATATAAACAGCAACTAAACGGGCTGGCCCACTTATTGGGCCAGCCCACTTGATTTACGGTGGACCCCACTCTCTAATTGGGCGGCCCTTGCTTTAAGGTGGACCCCACCCACTGGGCCGGCCCACTAACTAATTGGGCCAGCCCAATTGCTTTTGTGGTGGACCCCACATACTAAATGGGCCGACCATTTAAGAGGAAAGTGGGACCCACCTGTGTTTTTGGCCCGGCCCACTATCTTGTTGGGCCGGCCCACTTGCTATAAGGTGGACCCTACGTACCAAATGGGCCGGCCCTTAACAGAAAGTGGGACCCACTGTGTTTTGGCCCGCCCACTATCTTGTTGGGCCGGCCCACTTGCGTATGGTGGACCCCACATACTAAATGGGCCCAACAGGAAGGTGGGACCCACGTGCTTTTGGCCCGCCCACTAGCGTGTTGGGCCGGCCACTTGCTATATGGTGGACCCACATACTAAATGGGCCGGCCCTTCAACAGGAAAGTGGGACCCACCTGTGTTTTTGGCCCGACCCACTATCTTTTTGGGTCGGCCCACTTGCAGTATGGTGGACCCCACATACTAAATGGGCCGGCCATTAACGGAAAGGGGGACCCACGTGCTTTTGGCCGGCCGCTATTGGGCCGGCCCATTTGATCTAATGTGGACCCCACGTGCTAAATGGGCCGGCCCAATAGGAGGAAAATGGGACCCGCAGGCTAATTGGGCTGGCCCAATAACTTCTTGGGCCGGCCCACTTGCTTTAAGGTGGACCCCACTTGGTAAATGGGCCGGCCCGATAACAGAAAGTGGGTCCCACATGTTTTGTAGGCCGGCCCTTTTGCCTGTTGACCGGTCAAACGAGTGCATTCGGCGGGCCCACATGCTTAGTGGGCGGCCCATTAATGTTTTGACCAGTCAACCTTAGAGGTTAGGCCCGGCCCACGTAACTAATGGACCAGCCCAGCTATATAGTTGACCGGTCAAACTAAGTCAGCTGGCCCGGCCCGCAAACTTAATGGGCCGGCCCGCTTAAGACGTGGCAGCCTCGTGTGGGCCTACCATCTACCACGGGGTTTCGGCGGCTAACGCCGTTAACGATTAACGGCGTCGCACGTGTCGGTTGCATGACGTCGGCGTCACGGGCTCAACACTTCGCAACGGTCCGATTTTCCGTGGCGGAAGGGCGCCCAAGCGCGACGGACCGAAAAATCGTCGTAGGACTTTGCCTGACTCGACAACAGAACCCATATCGTCGGGTTAGGCCCATAGGCGACGAAAAATACCCCTTAGCGGACGATTTTGAGACGTTGTCTATCACAACTTTTCTTGTAGTGAGAGGAACTAACCCTGTGGCATTAGTTCTTCCGGTGGCGAAGGAGGTAGCGCCTCCTGAAGGCGGTTATGGTGGAGGAGGTGGTTACGAATCAGGCCAAAGCAGTCAAGCACCCGGCGGTGGCGGTGGTTGATACGTCTCCGACGTATCGATAATTTCTTATGCTCCATGCCACATTATTGATGTTATCTACATGTTTTATGCACACTTTATGTCATATTCGTGCATTTTCGGAACTAACCTATTAACAAGATGCCGAAGTGCCGTTCCTGTTTTCTGCTTTTTTGGTTTCGAAATCCTAGTAAAGAAATATTCTCGAATCGACGAAATCAACGCCGGGTTCCTATTTTGCCGGAAGCAACCACCCGAGAACCGCAGAGGGGGCACAGGCCCACCAAACCCTAGGCCGGCGCGGCCAAGGGGGCGCGGCCCTATGGTGTCGTCGCCCTTCGACCTCCCGCCGCCTCTTCGCCTATATAAAGCCCCTGGACCTAAAACCTCGAGACGGAAAAGCCACGGTACGAGAAACCTTCCAGAGCCGCCGCCATCGCGAAGCCAAGATCTGGGGGACAGGAGTCTGTTCCGGCACGCCGCCGGGACGGGGAAGTGCCCCGGAAGGCTTCTCCATCGACACCACCGCCATCTTCATCAACGCTGCTGTCTCCCATGAGGAGGAGTAGTTCTCCATCGAGGCTCGAGGCTGTACCGGTAGCTATGTGGTTAATCTCTCTCCTATGTACTTCAATACAATGATCTCATGAGCTGCTTTACATGATTGAGATCCATATGATGAGCTTTGTATCGCTACTAGTTGTGTGCTACTCATGTGATGTTATTAAAGTAGTCTATTCCTCCTGCATGGTGTAAAGGTGACTAGTGTGTGCACCGTGTGGTTCTTGTCGTAGGCTATGATCATGATCTCTTGTAGATTGTGGAGTTAATTATCATTATGATAGTATTGATGTGATCTATTCCTTCTTCATAGTGTAATGTGGACAGTGTGTGCACTATGTTAGTTCTTGGTTTATTTTGCAATGATCTATTATGCTCTAAGGTTATTTAAATATGAACATTGAATTGTGGAGCTTGTTAACTCCGGCATTGAGGGTTCGTGTAATCCTACGCAATGTGTTCATCATCCAACAAAAGAGTGTATGTAGCACATATGAGAAAGAGTTATTTATTATGCGATCAATGTTGAGAGTGTCCACTAGTGAAAGTGTAATCCCTAGGCCTTGTTCCCAAATACTGCTATCGCTGCTTGTTTACTGTTTTACTGTGTTACTACTGCTGCCATCAACTACACGCCAGCAAGCACTTTTCGGCACCGTTGCTACTACTATTTATTCATACCACCTGTATTTCACTATCTCTTCGCCGAACTAGTGCACCTATTAGGTGTGTTGGGGACACAAGAGACTTCTTGCTTTGTGGTTGCGGGGTTGCATGAGAGGGATATCTTTGACCTCTTCCTCCCTGAGTTCGATAAACCTTGGGTGATCCACTTAAGGGAAACTTGCTGCTGTTCTACAAACCTCTGCTCTTGGAGGCCCAACACTGTCTACAAGAATAGAAGCACCCGTAGACATCAAGCTATTTTCTGGCGCCGTTGCCGGGAGGAAAGGTAAAAGGTACTCACACTCCGGATCTCGGCTACTAAGCTATTTTCGCCGTTGTAAGTACTCGAAGCTATTTCCTTTAGATCCTGCAATTGCATCTTTTTGTTTCTTGTTTACACTAGTTTGGCATAATGGACAAGAATGAGCATCTTATTCTATTTCCTGATTTAAAACATGGATTGTTTGATGCGAAAATTAAAAAACCTATGAAATCTTATTTGCATGCTAGTAGCAATGATATTAGTATGAACGCTTTGAACACCATTGTTGCTAATGATATGGAAAATTCTAAGCTTGGGGAAGCTGATTTTGATGAGCATGATATTTTTAGTCCCCCAAGCATTGAGGAGAAAATTTACTTTGATGATACTTTGCCTCCTATTTATGATGATTATAATGATATTGGTCTTTTAGTACCACCTGTTATGGAGGATAAATTTGATTATGATTACAATATGCCTCCTATATTTGATGATGAGAATAATAATGATAGCTACTTTGTTGAATTTGCTCCCACTACAACTAATAAAATTGATTATGCCTATGTGGAAAGTAATAATTTTATGCATGAGACTCATGATAAGAATGCTTTATGTGATAGTTATATTGTTGAGTTTGCTCATGTTGCTACTGAAAGTTATTATGAGAGAGGAAAATATGGTTGTAGAAATTTTCATGTTACTAAAACACCTCTCTATGTGCTGAAATTTTTGAAGCTACACTTGTTTTATCTTCCTATGCTTGTTACTTTGCTCTTCATGAACTTGTTTACTTACAAGATTCCTATGCATAGGAAGCATGTTAGACTTAAATTTGTTTTGAATTTGCCTCTTGATGCTCTCTTTTACTTCAACTACTATTTCTTGCGAGTGCATCATTAAAACTGCTGAGCCCATCTTAATGGCTATAAAGAAAGAACTTCTTGGGAGATAACCCATGTGTTTATTTTGCTACAGTACTTTTATTTTGTATTTGAGTCTTGGAAGTTGTTACTACTGTAGCAACCTCTCCTTATCTTATTTTATTGCATTGTTGTGCCAAGTAAAGTCTTTGATAGAAAGGTTGATACTAGATTTGGATTACTGCGCAGAAACAGATTTCTTTGCTGTCACGAATCTGGGCCTAATTCTCTGTACGTAACTCAGAAAATTATGCCAATTTACGTGAGTGATCCTCAGATATGTACGCAACTTTCATTCAATTTGAGCATTTTCATCTGAGCATGTCTGGTGCCATTTTAAAATTAGTCTTTACGGACTGTTCTGTTTTGACAGATTCTGCCTTTTATTTCGCATTGCCTCTTTTGCTGTGTTGGGCGGATTTCTTTGTTCCATTACCTTTCAGTAGCTTTGTGCAATGTCCAGAAGTGTTAAGAATGATTGTGTCACCTCTGAACATGTGAATTTTTATTATGCACTAACCCTCTAATGAGTTTGTTTCGAGTTTGGTGTGGAGGAAGTTTTCAAGGGTCAAGAGAGGAGGATGATATACTACGATCAAGGAGAGTGAAAGCTCTAAGCTTGGGGATGCCCCGTGGTTCATCCCTGCATATTTCAAGGAGACTCAAGCATCTAAGCTTGGGGATGCCCAAGGCATCCCCTTCTTCATCGACAACTTATCAGGTTTCTTCTCTTGAAACTATATTTTTATTCAGTCACATCTTATGTACTTTACTTGGAGCGTCTGTTTGTTTTTGTTTTGTTTGAATAAATTCTTGTGTGGGAGAGAGACACGCTCCGCTGGTTCGTATGAACACATGTGTTCTTAGCTTTTAATGTTCATGGCGAAGGTTGAAACTGCTTCGTTCATTGTTATATGGTTGGAAACGGAAAATGCTATATGTAGTAATTGGTAAAATGTCTTGGATAATGTGATACTTGGCAATTGTTGTGCTCATGTTTAAGCTCTTGCATCATATACTTTGCACTTATTAATGAAGAAATACATAGAGCTTGCTAAAATTTGGTTTGCATAATTGGTCTCTCTAAAGTCTAGATAATTTCTAGTATTGAGTTTTGAACAACAAGGAAGACGGTGTAGAGTCTTATAATGTTTACAATATGACTTTTATGTGAGTTTTGCTGCACCGGTTCATCCTTGTGTTTGTTTCAAATAACCTTGCTAGCCTAAACCTTGTATCGAGAGGGAATACTTCTCATGCATCCAAAATCCTTGAGCCAACCACTATGCCATTTGTGTCCACCATACCTACCTACTACATGGTATTTCTCCGCCATTCCAAAGGAAATTGCTTGAGTGCTACCTTTAAAATTTCCATCATTCGCCTTTACAATATATAGCTCATGGGACAAATAGCCTAAAAACTATTGTGGTATTGAATATGTACTTATGCACTTTATCTCTTATTAAGTTGCTTGTTGTGCGATAACCATGTTCCTGGGGACGCCATCAACTCTTTGTTGAATATCATGTGAGTTGCTATGCATGTCCGTCTTGTCTGAAGTAAGAGAGATCTACCACCTTAATGGTTGGAGCATACATATTGTTAGAGAAGAACATTGGGCCGCTAACTAAAGCCATGAATCATGGTGGAAGTTTTAGTTTTGGACATATATCCTCAATCTCATATGAGAACACTAATTGTTGCCACATGCTTATGCATTAAAGAGGAGTCCATTATCTGTTGTCCATGTTGTCCCGGTATGGATGTCTAAGTTGAGAATAATCAAAAGCGAGAAATCCAAAATGCGAGCTTTCTCCTTAGACCTTTGTACATGCGGCATGGAGGTACCCCATTGTGACACTTGGTTAAAACATGTGTATTGTGATGATCCGGTAGTCCAAGCTAATTAGGACAAGGTGCGGGCACTATTAGTATACTATGCATGAGGCTTGCAACTTGTAAGATATAATTTACATAACTCATATGCTTTATTACTACCGTTGACAAAATTGTTTCATGTTTTCAAAATAAAAGCTCTAGCACAAATATAGCAATCGATGCTTTCCTCTTTGAAGGACCTTTCTTTTACTTTTATGTTGAGTCAGTTCACCTATTTCTCTCCACCTCAAGAAGCAAACACTTGTGTGAACTGTGCATTGATTCCTACATACTTGCATATTGCACTTGTTATATTACTTTGCATTGACAACTATCCATGAGATATACATGTTACAAGTTGAAAGCAACTGAAACTTAATCTTCCTTTATGTTGCTTCAATACCTTGTACTTTGAATTATTGCTTTATGAGTTAACTCTTATGCAAGACTTATTGATGCTTGTCTTGAAGTGCTATTCATGAAAAGTCTTTGCTTTATGATTCATTTGTTTACTCATGTCATTACCATTGTTTTGATCGCTGCATTCATTACATATGCTTACAATAGTATGATCAAGTTTATGATGGCATGTCACTTCAGAAATTATCTTTGTTATCGTTTACCTGCTCGGGACGAGCAGAACTAAGCTTGGGATGCTGATACGTCTCCGACGTATCGATAATTTCTTATGTTCCATGCCACATTATTGATGTTATCTACATGTTTTATGCACACTTTATGTCATATTCGTGCATTTTCGGAACTAACCTATTAACAAGATGCCGAAGTGCCATTCCTGTTTTCTGCTGTTTTCAGAAATCCTAGTAAAGAAATATTCTCGGAATCGGACGAAATCAACGCCCGGTTCCTATTTTGCCGGAAGCATCCGAACACCGAGAACCCCAGAGGGGGCACAGGCCCACCAAACCCTAGGCCGGCGCGGCCAAGGGGGGGCCCGCGCGGCCCTATGGTGTCGTCGCCCCTTCGACCTCCTGACGCCGCCTCTTCGCCTATATAAAGCCCCTGGACCTAAAACCTCGAGACGGAAAAGCCACGGTACGAGAAACCTTCCAGAGCTGCCGCCATCGCGAAGCCAAGATCGGGGGACAGGAGTCTCTGTTCCGGCACGCCGCCGGGATGGGGAAGTGCCCCGGAAGGCTTCTCCATCGACACCACCGCCATCTTCATCAACGCTGCTGTCTCCCATGAGGAGGGAGTAGTTCTCCATCGAGGCTCGGGGCTGTACCGGTAGCTATGTGGTTAATCTCTCTCCTATGTACTTCAATACAATGATCTCATGAGCTGCTTTACATGATTGAGATCCATATGATGAGCTTTGTATCGCTACTAGTTGTGTGCTACTCATGTGATGTTATTAAAGTAGTCTATACCTCCTGCATGGTGTAAAGGTGACTAGTGTGTGCACCGTGTGGTTCTTGTCGTAGGCTATGATCATGATCTCTTGTAGATTGTGGAGTTAATTATCATTATGATAGTATTGATGTGATCTATTCCTCCTTCATAGTGTAATGTGGACAGTGTGTGCACTATGTTAGTTCTTGGTTTATTTTGCAATGATCTATTATGCTCTAAGGTTATTTAAATATGAACATTGAATTGTGGAGCTTGTTAACTCCGGCATTGAGGGTTCGTGTAATCCTACGCAATGTGTTCATCATCCAACAAAAGAGTGTATGTAGCACATATGAGAAAGAGTTATTTATTATGCGATCAATGTTGAGAGTGTCCACTAGTGAAAGTGTAATCCCTAGGCCTTGTTCCCAAATACTGCTATCGCTTGTTTCTTGTTTACTGTGTTACTACTGCCATCAACTACACGCCACAAGCACTTTTAGGCACCGTTGCTACTGCTACTATTTATTCATACCACCTGTATTTCACTATCTCTTCGCCGAACTAGTGCACCTATTAGGTGTGTTGGGGACACAAGAGACTTCTTGCTTTGTGGTTGCAGGGTTGCATGAGAGGGATATCTTTGACCTCTTCCTCCGAGTTCGATAAACCTTGGGTGATCCAGAAACTTGCTGGTTCTACAAACCTGGCTCTTGGAGGCAATCAGGCCAGAGCAGTGAAGCACCCGGCGGTGGCGGTGGTTACGAGCCTGAACAGAGCAGCCATGCGGTAGATGTTTATAGTGGCCAGGGTGATGGTTACACAGGAGAAGACGGTGAGGTTGATGGTGACGAAGAAAATGGATACATGCAGAATCAGATGGAAGAGGAAGATACAGAAGGTGAAACTGATGATGATGATTCCGATGAGTCTGATGATGGGGAGGAGGTGCCTATTCCTGGTAGATGGAATCACAACTTTTCGTCTGCAATGACAATCAATGATGGCCTTGATTCTAACTGGGAGTATCACCAGAACAATCTCGCCGTAGGGGCCATGTTTCCGTCGAAGCGACATATGCAGGATGCAATAATTAAGTGGGCAATGGCGAGCCAGAGGGAGCTGAGAACAACCGTGTCATCTGGAAAATACCTGACGATGGAATGTGTGGACATCAATTGTCCCGGAAGGGTGCATGGGTATGTTCCTAAGTATGACACAATATGGCGTGTGAGCGACTTTGTGCCGCACAGTTGTGAGCTTGCAAGTATCCGCAATGATCATTGCAACCTGTCGTCTAATCTCATAGCTCGGCTGCTGTACACTGAAATAGTGGAAGGGCAAGCCATGAGAGTAAACGCCATACAGAAGAATGTTAAGAAGCATCATTTTTACACCATTTCTTATGGCAAGGCTTGGAGGGCTAAGCAGAGGGCGATGGAGATGAGGTTTGGTTCGTTTCGAGACGCATACGACGCTGTTGTTCGTTTGCTGCAGACGCTGCAGGCGAGGAATCCAGCACATATGTGAACATCCAGGACTTGTTTTTGCCGGAGTCCCCATCTTACAGGGTTCTGCATAGAGTCTATTTCTCGTTCGGTGTATGCATCGAATCATTCAGACACTGTCGACCCGTGTTATGTGTCGACGGCACGTTTCTGACCGGTCAGTACAAGGGTCAAATCTTGACCGCCATTGGAATGGACGGAAACAATCAAATCGTGCCACTCGCTTTTGCTTTCGTGGAGAGTGAGAACACCGAAAGCTGGTTATGGTTTTTCAGGCAGTTGAAGATTTCAATTGTAAAGGACAAGCCGAATGTTTGCATCCTTCATGATAGGCATGCAGGTATACTGAAAGCTATTAAGACACTGAAAGAGCCTGGGCAAGAAACTCCATGGATTGACATTGAGAGCCGTTGGTGCATGCGCCACCTGGGGGCCAATTTTTACACACAATTTAGGAAAAAGGACCTTATGAATGTCTTCAAGAGGTTGTGCATCCAGAACCAGCAGTGGAAGTATAATTTTTTGCGTAGCAAACTGCAGGAGTTGACGAAGCAACAAGTTGTGCAGAGGAAAGCAGCTCGAGATGCAAACATAGCAGCACATATGCAGGCCGTTGCAGCAGGAACAACAGCGGTAGAAGCACCAGTTTATGAGGCACCCCAAGGTCTGTGCGACTTGCCCGGATTTGACCCGCCCGGAACAAGGAGAAGGCAGGGAAGGCAGATTAAAAACAATGAATTTGAACCTATCGTATTGTACCTTTATGTATTGAACAATGAATTTGTAATAAGTATGGAACTACTTTGCAATTTTATTATGGTCATGTACGTTACAATAATTTATATCCGTATTATGTCATTTTGGTTTTGCAACTATGTTATCATTTGTAATGAGTAATAACGAATGTTTTGTTGTTTACAGAAATGGCAGGAAGATCATTGCTCAATAGGGACATTGAGAGGGCGCACCGTGCGGCCAAGCTAGAGGCCAACCCTAATAGCTTGTCACCAATGGTGACACGCGGGGGTAATCAAAATTGGCAGATACACCCCGGTTGGGTTCAGAGGTATGTGGGATTTATTTGGTATATTCAATTTGAAGTACTGGCACATACTAATTGGATTCTTATATGAATTTGTAGGTTGAAGTGGGCTGGACTTCTACCTTTTGCACGGTTGGTTGAGGCCACTAGGTCAGAGGTCATCGGTGAGCGAGTAGGCACACCGATCAAGCGCCTTCAGCAGGACCACTCCCTACTGACCAGCCTGGTGGATCGGTGGAGGCCCGAGACACACACGTTCCACTTTCGATGGGGAGAGATGGCCCCTACTCTCCAGGACGTGTCTTTCTTACTGGGCCTACCGTTGGCGGGTCAGCCCATAGGCCCGCTGGCAGAACCAGTGCGTTGGGATGAAGAAATGTCTGCACGTTTTGAGGGAACTCGTGCGGGCCAGACTGAGTTTCTCTGTGAGGACCACGGTCCAAAGTGTGACTGGTTACTCAACTTCGAGGTAACCATTGTTATAACAAATTTATTTATGGTTATTGCGTTGTTATAACTAACATCTTTTTTTCATGGTTGTAGGTTTCACAGTTCACACCGCCGATGAGTGAGGCACAGATCACTAGGAGTCTCGAGGCGTACATATTGTGGCTGCTTGGAAAGGTCATGTTCACAGAGAACCATCAGACCACCATCAGCAGGCGCTTCATCCCCATTGCACTGGAGATAGCAGAGGCACAAACCGCCGACGACATCATACAGCGGAGTTGGGGTTCCGCGGTTCTAGCAGCCACATACCGAGGTTTGTGCAATGCTTGTACACTTGTCTCCCCCAAGTCTGGGCTTCTTGGCTGCCCACTGTTCTTGCAGCTGTGGTCCTGGGAGAGGTTCCCGATTGGTCGGCCAGACATAGATGCTGAGCGCCCTTTCGGGGCAAACGAGTTGGATGATCCGGACCACATCGATATGCCTACTTTCGGCATACTTTGGACACGTCGCGAGGTATGTAGACTGTAGAACATAGTTCTTTCGTAATTTATAGTTTTGCACGAGTACTGACTATTTCTCTCCGCAGAGACGATTTGCTCGCGACCAGGTCAGGAACTGCTACCCTGCGTTCACCGAGCAGTTCGACGTGCTCGATGATAGGGCGGTGATCTGGCAGCCCTATATGGCCGCCGCCGTGCATGCAAGGTACCCCGGCGGGATCTCTAACCTCTGCTATAGAGATTGTGCGTACTGGATGACACAGTCAAAGATCATCTTCGATGTGTCCGTGGAGATAATGGCCCAGCAGAGGATCATGAGGCAGTTCGGCTCTCGGCAGCTGGTCGATCCTCCACCACCGATAGCACCTCTCCCTGCCTACGTCCACAAGTAAGTTCTGAGCATCGCTAAGTTTAAGATTGTTCATCATGGTTCGGCTAACCGACACAATTATTTTCTGCAGGTACAACAGGAAGGGTACTAGCCACTCCTCGACATGGTGGCTTCAGCGCGTTGGCTCGTATGTTGCTGAGTGGGATGGCGCGACAACACACGTCTGGCCGAACGATGAGCAGTTTGACCCACAGGAGTTTGACGCATATCTGCAGAGGTACACTGCAGCCACGCGAGTGCGCCTCATCCAGCCGACTGATCCAGCTGAGGCGCCACCTGCGTCTATGCACGATATGTACCCGATTCAGTCCACAGCCGGTAGTCGACAGCATGCGGTACGTATAACTTTCTATTCCACCATCATACTTGTCTTTTATCTATTGGGTTCTACGATTTATATGCTACCATCATTTTTCAGGGTCAGCTGACTGCAGACTTACAGGATGAAGTCGCTCGGTACACACGTCAAGTGTCCAGTGCGCCTCTTCTGCAGCGTGACCAACATGTGTCATGGTTGAGACGACTCGAGGACAAGCTACGCGGGATCTACTCGGCTATCACGTGCAGCCGTAGTTCCGACGTCGTTCAGCACCACCTCCTTCCACCGCGACCCTCCACACAGCAGCAGCGACGGCCACATCTCACACCGACCGTGACACCCAGACCACCGCCTCCTGGCCGGGCAGGAGGTTCGTCGTGGCAGCAGCACACTCCTTCCGTCGACGACTATCAGTACCAGCAACACGGATCACGGCCTCGTCTCACGCCGACGGCGACACCCAGACCACCACCTCCTGACCAGGCAGGAGGTTCGTCGTGGCAGCAGCAGCATCACACTCCTTCCTTCGACGACTTGCAGTACTATCAGCAGCAAGCTGCTTTCGACCAGTGGCAGCAGCAGCAAGCCCCTTTCATGGGAGGAGCAGGATACACACAGGGTATGTAGTATTCTATATATTGTGTTCCATATAAACTATACTCCACTTAGTTTGACATCACTTATGTTTCGTGGCACAGGATACACGCAGCACACTGCGTCCAATCCTTCATGGGGAGCTAGTGATCAGGATCCTGAGCACATGGAGTATTACAGCACGCAGCAGAACTATGTCGGTATGCAGACTCCTCCACCAGAGCCCACACAGGAGACACAGTACGACCCCGAGTCCGGTTCCTGGATCCCTGCTCGCATAACCAGGGCTCCGGACAGGTTCGGTTGGACACCCCGTGCTACGCCGCCCCCACGAAACCCCAGACGCCGTCCATAATCTCAGATATTTATGTATCTATGTATCAGATATTTATGTATGCATTATGTATCAGACTTTATGTATGAACTATGTATCAGTATGGTGTACCAATACTCTCCTAACCCTAAGTGTGTCGTGCGGATGAAGGAAATACATCCATACAATTAATCGGGTATTAGCAAGCCAATTGGTTTGTAGCAGCCCAGTTGGTCTCTAGCAGTCCAGTTGGTCAGCTATCGACCAACGAGGCAGACATTCTGCTCCACCACAGCAGCCGACACCCAGTCGGTTTGCTGCTGTCCGATCGGCCTGCTACAGGCCGACCGGGTCACACTTTTGGAAATATTTGAAAACGCGCGCTATTCCTGCACTTAAATAAAATATTCGTATTATTTAAAAAAAATTCGCCAACAATCTAGCTAACCCAAGGTCAACATGTAGTTGACTGCTGGCGCACTGCAAGACATGGTTAATTTCCTGTATTTTGTGTTTCCTCAAATCTTGACATTTTGTTGATAGCTAGGTACCTAGTGTTGTGAAATGTATATGTGGATTGCCTAGCCCTTTCCATCAGTTCAGACTTTTGGTTCAAGTGGCTAGTGCATGAAGCTTAACATGGTATCAGAGCCGGTCTCGAGTTCAAATCCTTTCACATGGTTTTCGCAATTAATCCTAAAAATTGCTGTTGTTCATGGTTTTCGCAATTAAGCCTAAAAATTGCTGTTGTCCCCCTCTTTAGCCACCGCTGATGCCCTGTTTCGGTGTGCTCTTCTTCTTTCACGTGTTGACTTTCTCTTCTCACACACGTGAGTGGTGTTGTGAAATGTATATGTGGATTGCATAGCCCTTTCCATCAGTTCGGACTTTTGGTTCAAGTGGCTAGTGCATGAAGCTTAACATGGTATCAGAGTCCCAGGTCTTGAGTTCAAATCCCGGCTTTCACAATTTATTCTAAAAATCCCCGCAGCCTCATGCCGTGTGTATCCGGCCTTCCGCTGTCTCTTTGCCTCTCTACACGTGTTGAGTTGTCTTCTCGTCTTCCCGTCACACGTGAGAGGGGGTGTTGACATGTGTAAAGTAGATTGCCTAGCCCTTTCCATCAGTTCGGACTTTTGGTTCAAGTGGCTAGTGCATGAAGCTTAACATGGTATCAGAGCCTCAGGTCTCGAGTTCAAATCCTGGCTTTCACATGGTTTTCGCAATTAAGCCTAAAAATTGCTGTTGTTCATGGTTTTCGCAATTAAGCCTAAAAATTGCTGTTGCCCCCCTCTTACATGGTTTTCGCAATTAAGTCTAAAAATTGTTGTTGCCCCCCACTTTAGCCACCGCTGATGCCCTGTTTCGGTGTGCTCTTGTTCTTTCACGTGTTGACTTTCTCTTCTCCCGTCACACGCGAGTGGGGGTGTTGTGAAATGTATATGTGGATTGCCTAGCCCTTTCCACCAGTTCGGACTTTTGGTTCAAGTGGCTAGTGCATGAAGCTTAATATGGTATCAGAGCCCCAGGTCTCGAGTTCAAATCCTGGCTTTCACATGGTTTTCGCAATTAAGCCTAAAAATTGTTGTTGTTCACGGTTTCGCAATTAAGCCTAAAAATTGCTGTTGTCCCCCTCTTTAGCCACCGCTGATGTCCTGTTTCGGTGTGCTCTTCTTCTTTCACGTGTTGACTTTCTCTTCTCCCGTCACACGCGAGTAGGGGTGTTGTGAAATGTATATGTGGATTGTCTAGCCCTTTCCATCAGTTTGGACTTCTAGTTCAAGTGGCTAGTGCATGAAACTTAACACCTAGCAAGCTTATGATTCCTCCAATTATCATGCGGATGAGAGCAGTCTGAAGAAAAGATCGGTAGATGTTCATGCATGGGCCTGATCTTTCATGCATGTACATGACGCATAGAAAATTCGTTTGGGCAGGTCCTGCACCGGCGCCGGCCACAGATTGCTTTCCACCACGCATTGTCAGGGGCAGTCCGGCAATTTCTAGGTAACCAGCAATTGCCGAGTCACCGTCGACTGCGGATTCGTGCAGCCATCTATGTCGTGCTGTGGACGGTGTACCCTACTCTGCTCTGACACCATTGCCAAAAATTTCAGGCAGGTAAGCAATGTGATTTCCTTTTCCTGCCAGATCCAGGTATACTGATTTTTGATGGGAACATGCCTACAAGCGAGAAATTGTAAGAGCAGGTCTAACATGCCCCTTATAACCCGCCCATCCCGTAAAATTCCGGCGAGATACGGGGCAGGCGCGGTTTGGGCCGTCTAGCAGGCCCCGTATTCGGGCCGCCCCGTTTCGGCGGAATACGGGGCCCAGGAAATCGGCCCCTCCGCCCCCTACTTATACCGGGCGCAGGTGCGAGTGAGGGGTTAACCCCTCACTCGCAACCCTAGCTCCGCCGTGCGCCGCCGCCTCCTCCTCCTGCTCCGGCGAGCAATTCGTCCCAACCCCGCGCCGCATTCCACCCAATCTCAACCATGGACTCCCGCCGCCGTAGTACCGCCTCGCCGTCGAGCGGATCGAAGCGATCCCGCTCGCCGGACAGCGTGGAGGATGCCTGGCGGCTTTTTTGCAAAAGATCCGCCGCCGGCAGCCGCCGCGCGGCCTGCAAGTACGACGGCGGGGAGTTCGTCCCGGCGAAGCTCCGCGACTTCACGCGGGGCGGCCGCTGGTACCACGAGGACCCGCCGCTCAAGCCGATGAGCGGCCCGAAGTTCTCGGCGTGGCTCGCCGAGTGGGAGCGCCAACGCCGGGTGAACGAGGCGTGGAGGGCGACCATCGGGAGCACCAGCGGCGGAGGTGCCCCGCTCGCCGGCGAGGAGGAGGAAGACGAGGACAAGGACCCCGCCTTCTTGAAGGCGATTCAAGACTCCCTCAAGGACGCCGCCGAGAAGAACAAGGCGGAGGAGGAAGAAAGGGCGGCGGCCATCGCCGCCGTGAAGGAGGCGGAGGCGCGGGCGGCGCAGGCGCAGGCGGAGGCCGATGGGTTCATCATCGACCTCTCCGACTAGAAGTCGCGATCCGATCGCGCATTTTGTATGTATGTAGGTACGTCGATTTCTACATATGATCGACGAACTATGAATGAAAGTTTCCCGGGGTTTTAAATTTACAAATATACGGGGTCAAATACGGGTTCTGCTAGACGGAGCGGTGTCTGATCGACCATTTTTTTTATACGGGGCGAAATGCGAGCGTTATACGGGGCAGAAAAGTAAGGAGCCTGTTAGACATGCTCTAAAGCACATGGCAGCCACTTTCGATCAATTAATCGGCTACCTCCGCGCAATCTAAATCCACATACACGCAACTGCATCGTAGGAGCATTAGTCATCCGGCTTCATGGGCCTTTCCAGACGTTTGATTGATGTACGAGTTGTAGTGTATTTCTTAGCTAGCCCCTGTCATTGCTTGAATTGCTACAAAACTGGCCGTATTATCCCAAAGAAGCACATAAGTACAAGTACAATCGCCTGCTCAGGCATTAGTTTATGTCACCATTTTTGCATATAGATTTTACTTAGTAACTGTATGCGTAGTACACTTCAGAGACTACAAACATATAGCACCGAAGATTTGAGAGGTACGTAACTATTTTAGTTGTTTGCAATCGGCTATGAAACCTTCAGATTTTCCTCATGTACATTGCGAAAACTAAGTTAAATTTCTGTGTTGGTATTGCTCAAGCCTAGAGTATACTTCACTGTTTTTAGAAATTTTTATATACCCATGGTCCATCGCCATACATGAATATTCAGTTTGAGTTGATTCCATTTACTTATTTATTTATTTTCAAACATGAGTTGTTTGCACTTATTTAAATCATTTTTATGACTGTGTAGCTACTGATTTGACTATTTCTCTTTTTCTCTGCCTGTAATTTCAGGCTAAGTTTCCAGTTCAATGTCCAGTGATGGAAAAGATAAGTTCACATTGAACGGTCGTATCTTAATTATCTGCTCCTAAATATCTGTATCTATGTCAATCAAAGACTGCACAGTAATTGCTGAACTTATGTATTGACTGAATGCACATAATCTGGATAGCATATCGGCGATTTGGTGGTGATTTCCGAGAGATTCGACATGTACTATTATTCAGGAAGTAAGGTATAGCGATGATTTAACAACATATCCTCCAATATTAACTCACACTAGTGAGATTGAATTCCATTTTATGCCCATAGACACATGTTATGTTCTTTGAAATGTAATGTTTCAAAAATTAGTTCTTGACCATTTATTTGCATAATTTGTTTCTTATAACCGAAATATGTTCTAGGTCTAAAAGGTCGAATTTCTTCAACTTATAAATTTTATCATATAAATAAACTTACACATTAGTCACAACAAAGGTCCTGCGACCAAACTCTTGAATGTCATTAGTCTGAACTCTCAAAGTTTCTGTTTACATATATATAGTGATAGCACGGTAGATATTCCCAGATTCCCAAAGCAAAATCGCAATATGTTCAACCACATTTGTCTATCCATGTAACCCAAAGAAGACTACAATATGAAATCCTAAACCCCAAATTTTCCGTTTCAAAAAAAAAAACCACAAATTGTCGAGCGCTACACTAATTAAGAAACATAAATCTATGTCAACTATAATCAAATGTATTTGGAAGAATATATATAAACCCTTATTCTCATGTTGACTACATATGAAAATTATCACATTTTTTACAAAAAAATTAAACCTAATTCTCCATCCTCTTTTCAAATATCTATTAACTATATATTATCTCCTTACTCTAAAATCGCTAGCCCGTGCTGCAGAACAGGTTGATGACTAGTGAAATTAATTCTTTGTCTGCTTGAAGAGCTATCAGAAATGAAGATTATTTTTCATAAAAGTGAGATTTTCTGTTTTGGAAAGGCCAAGGATGAGGAGGACCAGTACAGACAGATCTTTGGATGTGATGCTGGAGTATTTCCCTTTAGATACTTGGGTATTCCTATCCATTACAAAAAACTTAGGAACTCTGACTGGTATCCGGTGGAGACCTGATTTGAGAGTAAATTGGGATGCTGGAAAGGGAAATTACTACCCTATGGTGATAGGTTAGTCCTTATCAATTCAGTGTTAACTAGCTTACCTATGTTTATGTTGTCCTTCCTACAAATACCTATTGGGGTAAGGAAACGTCTGGACTTCTATAGATCTAGGTTCTTTTGGTAGTCTGATGAAAATAAAAGAAAATATTGACTCACAAAATGGAACATTGTCTGCGGACCAAAAGATCAAGGGGGCTTAGGTATTGAGGTACTCAAAATTAAAAACAAATGTTTATTGAGTAAATGACTCTTTAAACTTTTGAATGAAGACGGGGTGTGGCAAGAGTTGCTATATAATAAATACCTAAGACAGAAGACCTTTATCTGAGGTGCAGGCTAAGCCTACCGACTCTCCTTTCTAGAAGGGATTGATGGGGGGCAAGAGGGAGTTTTTTTCTAGAGGTTTCTTTAAAGTGGAAAACGGTAGGAGTACCCGTTTTTGGGAAGACACATGGTTAGGAAAAACTTCGTTAGCTCATCAGTATCCGTCCTTGTATAATATTGTGCATCACAAGAATGTAACTGTAGCTCATGTGTTAGCTCTAACCCCGCTGAATATTACTTTCCGTAGGGTGTTGAGTGATAACAAGTTGATCTCATGGTTACAATTATGTCGAAAATTGATCAGAGTAAACTTGAATGAAGATAATGATATTTTTAAGTGGGATCTGAAATCCACTAGGTTATCTACGGTTAAATCTATGTATGAGGATCTTATGAATGACAATACCCCTTTTTTGAGAAAGTATCTCTGGAAGGTTAAAGTTCTCCTAAAGATAAAGATTTTAATGTGATTTTTGAGTAATAAGGTTCTTTTAACTAAAGATAATTTAGCAAAACAACACTGGAACGGATGTACGAGATGTGTTTTTTTGGGGACCAGAAGACTATCCAACATCTTTTTATTGAGTGTCCTTTAGCTAAGCTTCTTTGGCTACCGGTTAATTTTACTTATGATCTTCCACCTCATCTAATATTACTAATATGTTTGGTAATTGGTTGAATGGAGTAGATAGATAATCTAAAGCTTTTATCCGGATTGGGGTTTCTACCTTATGTTGGTCTATATGGAGGGTCAGAATGATATTATCTTTAACAAAAAAACATTCTTTTCACTTCTTGCAGGTTATTCATATGGTTGCACATTGGGTTCAGCTTTGGCCCCTCTTTTCGCCGGAGGGACAGCAGGATGCCATGGCTTCTGGATGCATACGGCTCCAGATGATCGCTCAGAATATCTTGTGCCGGGCTGGCTGACGTCATACTAGGAGGTTATGTTGATGTGTAGTCATAGTATGTCACTTTTTTTTTTGCTGGTTGATTATTCTATCAATTCTTGGCGATGTTTGAGTTATAAACAATACAAATGTTGAACCTTCTTCAATAAAAGGCCGTGTGCATCATCATGATGCAGAAGCCGGGTACACCCCCATTTCGAAAAAAACCAACAATTTTTAATAAATTGAGGAAGCAGAGACTTAAACCCGTGACCTCAAGATCTGATAGCATGTCAAGCTTTATGTACAAGGCAACAACTAAAAATTCGAACTGATAAAAAAGGCACATATACATTTCAAAAGTAGATATGGTGAGGCGAGGTCCACATGATTTTACATGAGCGGGAGGTAATAAGCGCCTATACCAAAATAGATTTTAGACGGAATCAACTAACTTGATCTTCTCTGTTATTATGGTAACAAGCAGTGGGAGTGTCAGTTGATCTGCATATTGTTTTACTTGTAGAAGAATGAAAGGACCTCCTTCAAGTCCATTAGTTCTTCTCCAAGAAAATATTTGAACTGTAACGTGTAGCTATGGCAAGTTACAAGATTCACCTGAGAGGCTGCAAGGTCCACGGAAACTATACCAAGTTAACCATCACAGATAGACGCAGGCACGTACTGGCATACTTGTATTGCAGGATTTGCCTTGTGTAACGCATCCTACATCCATGTAGCTTATCGTAGAGCAGCTGAGGTGAATCGCAGGGCAATTCTCCTTTGGCACGCACGACGCCACTGGCTAGCTGCTCGCACCGATCAATTGTCCTGGAGCTTCATCACATGCATGCCACCGTGCCAAAGGAGAAGCGCCCTGGGATTCACAAGCCACGCAGATGTACCAAAAATTGTTGTCGCTACCTATCCGCCAGGCTCAGTGTTGATTCTGTGCGTCGGCCTCGCTTATATACCGGCCGCAGGATGTGGATATTCAGGCGGCATATGCTCCGAGGGACAATCGTTTGCCCCTTTGGAATGTTCTCCAGGAGGAATAATGGTCCTCCTCCTCGCCCAATCTGCCTTTCCTGATCTTCGGTACATGTTCCCTTTGTCGGTGCAAGCAGAATTAAATATATACGGACGATGACCAAAATTGACGACAATTAAAAGTGTTTTGGGGCTGAGTACATTATATCGCCGCAGCAGCGAAACGTCAACGCATTCGACGCGAGATATGAAGAGATTTTGTTCTTGGCTATCTAGCTTGCTTTTTAACTGAACTCACCGGAGCATTCCACCTGGAGAAAAAGAATAACTCGTGTTAGACCATCGAGAGCCACAAACTCAAACCTTGTGATGGTTCCAGATAGTACATTCCATTGGATCTTCCCTATGCAACTGGTAACTTTTCCTGACTGAAACGCTAGGCATAAAGGGAGCAGAGCTCTCCCGGACCGGCACTGCCTAGCTTGCTGCGTGGAGCGTCCAGGTTTTGTGTTCGTAATGAAAATGAACTTTGCTAACAAAAATGAGACGTATTACCACATGGTATATGTGGCGGGCAATCTACAAAAATCAATATCAAGAACAAAATGAGACGTATTAAACTTTTGATAGTTTGACATCGATTGTATCTGAAATTTGAATCTGAAATGTTCAGCCTTTATATAAGGTTTGATACTGAGGCTTCACATTATTCTTTAAACCCTGTTTCAACTGCTTTGTTTTGTTATCTGAAGTCCTCTAACGAAATAAATTTGAAAGTACTCTCACATCATACAACTTTTGTGATATTTTTAAATTTATTTCGAGAAAATATGCAACGCCATTGATTAAATGAACATATCATGTCGGATCTTTAAAATCCCCAATAAAACTAAGAAGATCTCCTATTTGGTCTCCAAAGTTGCCCTGGATGTGTACGTTGGTCACGAACTTGCAAATTGTGAATTGTGGGTCAAGAAGTTGCCCCGCGCGAGCATTTTGGTCATTCCGTCACAGCCAATGTTAGTTTGCTGATGTTGCCAACTATTTTTCTTTTTGCAAATTGCCCCAGAAAAAGGTCAAACCGAGGACTTAAAAGTTAGAAAAACAAATTTTAGGGGCAATTAAAAACACAGTTGACCACATCAGCAAACTAACGGTCACCGTGACGGAGTGACCAAAACACTCACGCTGGGCAACTTCATGACCCAGAATTCACGATTTGTAATTTGTAACCAAAATGTACGTTCGGGACAACTTCATAAATCAAATTGGTTTTTTTTTCCTCTAAAACTAAAAGTTACGTCAAGGTCTTTCGATATCATGGTCTACATTTTTCTACTTCCATCCTTCATATCTCAACATGGCTAGATGAAGAAACCGTAGGTCCAAATTTGTAGATTCGACTATTTCAAAATTTAGGAAAAGAGATGGGACCCCAATTGGCGAGACCCTAAAATTGATGCATGGATAGTGGTTAGGGAAACGACATTTCAAGACATGACATTCAACCGATTCTTCTTCGTTGCATGGTAATTGTTCCATCGTCACCAACAGTACACAATGGGGAATTACATAAAACGGTGTTCTCTATCTTCTACCCTTCTTCTTGCAAGGTGTCATCGGGCTAACACGACAGATGCTTCAGAGGTAGCTTAAGAGAGTTGAGAGGTGGGGATGACGTAGGCATCTTCGGATCGAGATTAGCAAAACACAAGATTTTACCTAGGTTCGGCCCCTCTAGTGAGGTAAAGACCTACTTCCTGCTAGATTGTATTGATCAGAGTTTTACAAGGACTACATGGAGTGGAGGTGGGTTCGGCGCTGCTCGACTGCCGGCGGGTGCTTTATTACATGTTGTCATTGCAGTTGAGCATACCACCCTGGTAGTTGGGGTAGTCGCTCCCTCATGCAATGTTGGCGGTACTCCGTGATCTCCTGCTCATGCTAGCGCTCGAGTTGAAACTTCCGGGGTTTCTCGAGCTCCTTCTGCTGCTGCACCTTCATGTTCTCGCGAATCATCTCCAGTTCGGCTGCTGTGGAGGTCGCCACAATCGGCATGGAGAATGAATCTGGAACTACCGTGTAAGGGGGATGACCTCCGGTATGGCAAACTTCTTAAGTCAGTTGATCAAGAGAACTCACAAGATAGCAAGTTATAGAGAAGATACAAAATAAAGTGAGAGGGCAGCCCAACATGGGCCAGCAGCTTCCTCGAGGCCGGCTGCTGCCCCATTTGGCCTCCTGCAGCCCCCTGCACAGCACCTGGGCCGGCTGACCACGCCTGCCAGCTGCGGCCTCGCTTGGTCGGCTCCCCCGCCCCCTCCCGCTTGTGCCCGTTGTGCCCTCGCTGGGTTGGCTCCTCTGCGCCCTCACTCGGGCCGACCTTGTCTGGTTGCACTCCCTCTGGACCGCCACGCCCCGCTTGGGCTGACTTAGGACTCCTCTCCCTCCTGGCTGGTCGCCCCCTTGGGCTGGCTGCACATGGCCAACCGGGGCCAAGCTGACCACCATCGCTTCGGCTGGCACAACCCTTCCCCTTGATCCGGAGTGGCAGAGGCGGATCCAGGAATTGAACATAGGGGTGGGGGGGGGGCGATAATCATATTAACTATAAAAGAGGTGCAACACGAGAAAATAGCAAATTTTGCGGAAATTCAAGCTCCCGGGTGCATATGATCCTTACACCAAAAAAATTATATTTTGAAGTGTCAAAAATTTTTGACAACAAAATTTACATGTACATCTCCATAATATATGTGCTTTCGTGAGGTTTCACAAAAAACCAATATTTTTTGTGGTCTATATAAAAAAGAGAAAATTTATCATGTGTAAATCATTACTTTTAGCACTGGAGTTTTTTTTACACACGTCACATGGAAAGTCGATATTTTATGAAACGACTTTGTGCGTGCGTAGTACGTGAAGTTGTACGTGCGAATTTTTTGTTTTAATTTTTTTTGAAATTCAGAATATATGTAAGATGCATTTCAAAATAGAGGAAGTATATGCTCCCATGTTCCAAAACACCACTCCCCAAATTTTCTAAGTATACAATGGACATCACATTGTATCAATTAATATACTAAAAGGTAACTACATTTCTATTATTCCCTCTGATCCATTTTAGTTGCCACTAATATAGATGTATCTAGATAAATTTTAGTTCTATGTACATCCATACTAGTGGCAAGTAATATGAATCGGAGAGTAGTTTAATTGTAGATCCACGACCCGGCTTATGAAACAGGTCAATATTCTCATCGAGGTTGATCTTTGCAGCTATGTCCACCCCAATATAAATAAAATCAAGAAAATCATGTGGACCATTTCTACTGTTAATAAAATCAATAAAATATTATAACTAGAAAATCGAACTAGCATGTACAATTAGTGGTTTCACTAATTAAACTAGCAAGTAGCATCTGCAATACATATACAACAATTAGAGGTTGATGGACCCAACCGGCATCATGACGAAGTGGGTGACTGGCGCCGAGGCAGGGCGGAAGTTGCTCTGTACGACGTGAAGGAAGTCGCTGGAAGCGATCATTCGCCGACGATTGGCGTGTAGTGTCTCTGAGGATCTCAAGCCTGACGTCCCACGATGTCGTGGGGTTAACACGCCATATGCTACAGGCGTAGCTTAAGAGAGTCGTGGGGCGGGCATGATGTAGGCATCTTCAGACCGAGATTAGCAAGATATGGGGTTTTTTACTCAGGTTCGGGCCCTCAGGTGGGATAAAGACTTACTTATTGCGAGATTATATTGATCGGAGTTTTACAAGCGGGTTCGGGGAGTCGGCTATGGCAGCTCCGAGAGTCTGAATGCTCTAGCACGAGGTGTCAAGAGTAGATGCGTGAAAACTCCCCACCTCGGATTTCCAGCCAAGTGTTTATATGAACACCCTCAACTAGGGTTTACAAGGATAGCGACCGAGTCTGTTAGGAACTCAGACTCTCGTATATGGCCGACTGGCCGCCAAAGTACCTTCATGAGCCTTTGCAAGCCCAGTTAGCATCTTCACGAAGCCCATCCCAGTCGGGCTGGCTTCGAGTCTCCTTGTCCGGCACAACAACTCCCCTTCATTGTATATCCAGCTGAGCATGCCCCGATCACAAGGGGACCCTCTTCACCTTATTCAGCTCACACAAATGAAGTTCGTAACATCTCGTCCCAAGAAACCTAGTCCAGCCCTGCAGGATGCATGATTATTGCAAACATGGGCCAAGAGTGAAGACCATGCTAGTGGCCTAATCAAGTTGCGCACTATGCGATGATCATATCATGGCGAGTTGTTTTTCCCAGTACCGCTCATTCCTAAGGCATATTCATGTACTGCATGAGGGTTCTTCTCACTTGAAGATACATAGCTAGAAGATAAAGAAGTCGTCTCATACTTGTTTGCTTGGCGACATGTAGCATTTTTTTCGACATGTAGCATATATGGAGAGGGAAAATATATGATGGTAGGCTAGTTGGCACGTCTTTACTCAGTCCACCAAATTGTCAAGGGTAAGATAGCCATTATTTATACTGCACTTACAACGGTGTATATAGAGAGTACCATGTGGTTTCGTATAACGCTAGAAAAATATGTCATTGTAGTTTAAGATTTGTGTGCAGCATGGATGAACGGAGCTGCCTGACAGGGTCAGCTGGCCTAGTGGAAAATCCAACAAACTTCATACTTAGCACTACCTGATGGTTATTGAGAAAAGATGGTCCGAGTCAAATAAAGTGAATATAGACATGACCCTATTGGTATTTATTTCATAGATTCATTCCTGGTAGTATGTATTTCAAGTGTTTCTCAGTCTGCATGGCAAAAGAAACAACTAAGGGCATGTGCAATGGTTGATAAGACTGTCTTATCTTAGCGCCGCCACATAATTTATAACAATACAATATGATGTACAATGGGTTCTTTTTCAGTCTTATCTCCAGTAATCAGATATCCTAAATTTGTGGTGAGAGAGATTATGCTAAGAGATCATCTCTTAATTAAGAGAAGGCAAACCCTTTTTTCAACATACTCAGCAATTATCCTATGTGACACTGCTAAGATATCACCATTGTACATGCCCTAATGATGGCAACACTAATTGTGATCTAGCTTCTCAATTGACACATCAAGTCTTCCTCCAACATGGCGGTAGGCTAGTAAGACTAGTGTCTCGTGGATATGGCATGCCCCGTCTTGCAAGGCGGTGTTCTCTTTATGCCTTTTTTCCGACTCTCTTACATTAGGGCCTTTGTTTCCAACTAGTTGTTTGGATGAGTGGCTTTTTCTAGTCTTCGACACGTGCGCCATGTTTGGAGCCACACCCCGACAAATAATGCTAATTTTTTTTATTTAACAAATCCTTCTTGTCATGGTCTCTCATTACGGTAATTGGTAGACCTAGGCTCTAGTCCGTTTGTGCATGGTCTCTTGTAGTGGGGAGACACTCAGTAGATTCACCCGATAAATTAATAAAGCCTTTAGGGCCATGTATGTCTTGTTATCTCTTTCAATACTAAGCGCGTCTCAGATTTGAGGGTTGGCTCTGTAAGTGTTTTTGGGCGTGGATGCATGCAGTCCTTTCTTCCATTTTATTTTCGTTTGTGTTTGGTTTGGAGAACAGAAATATAGTTGCTTCCTCTAAGAAAAAATGTTGCATATTGAGGAAACATATATTTGCAATTTTAGGCCTTTGTACAGACAAGCAGTGGGAGACTGGGAGTGTAAGCTGATCCGCATATCCTTTTACATGTAGAAGTATGAAAGGAACTCTTTGAAATCCATTAATTGTTGTCCACGGAAATATTCTAACTACAACTTGTAGGTATAGTAAGCTGCAACATTCACCTGTGAGAGGCTGCAAGGTCCACGGAAAGCACACCAGTTACCCATCGCAGATATATAGTCGCAGACATGTAATTTAATCTCAGGAACACACATACACGTACTTCCATAGTTGCATTGCAGGATTTGTCTTGTGGGAGGCATCCTAGATGCATGTAGCTTATCGTAGAGCAGCCGAGGTGAATCGCAGGGCAATTCTCCTTTGGCACGCACGACTACCCTATCCTGCTGCTCGCACCGATCAATTGGCCGGGAGCTTCTTCATATGCATGCATATGCCACCGTGCCAAAGGAGAAGCGCCCTGGAATTCACTCGCCACACACATGGACGGAAAAATTGCTCAGTGTTGTGTAGGTTATTAGACTCGTCGATGAACACGTTCTGCGCCACAGCCTCACTTATATACTGTGTCACCGGCCTCAGGATATGGATCTTTATAACGCATATGCTTCCAGGGCCGATCGACTATATATTCCGGTTGTCTCCCCATCGTTTCCCCGCTTTGGAATGGCCTTTCCTGATCTTCACTAAGTATAAGGATATGTGGATGTTGTTACAGCCTGATAAAAGTTGAAGTGCTTTAGGACAGAGTGTTGCGTCGCCGCGGCCGAGAAACGTCAACGCATTCTTTGGCAGATACGAAGAGATTTTGTTCTTTGTCTATCTAGCTTGCCTTTTAACTGACTCACAATGGCATTCCACATGGAGAGAAAGAATAACTTGTGTTAGACCGCTTCTGCTCCGGTGCTCCCCCCCAGAGGAAAAGTGGAATCGTCAAAACACATGAACGGTTGAGATCGCGCGATACCTGTTCGGATTGAGGGTTAGTTTTGTAATTTCACGTTTCTGACAGATACGTATAGGCCCGGTACAGGCCCGTATGGCCCGCGACTGTGCTGTACGTATTCTGTGAACCGTCGTGTACGTGGCGTAGTCACGTGCGTGTACCGAAGCGGAAGGGACATATAAAACCTTCGTCGGCTGCTCCGCCTCCCTCGCCCCACCATTTCCCCCCAAATCAGGAACGGAGAAAACCCTCTCCCTCGGCCACTTCGTCTTCTCCACTCCCTCTCCACTGCCAGTTCTCTTCTGTAATCCCTTCTTCTCCGCGCATTTCCATCGAATCGGAGGCCGATGGAGGGTAGCAGCTCGACTGCGCGGGCGTCCGCCGCTGCCTTGGTCAAGAACACCGGCGTGGTGGAGGCAGATGTGGTACCGGGTGGAGGGAGCCGTCGTGGTGCGGCCGCGTCGGGCGGCATGGTGGCGGCGGCGGTGGACCAGGAGGAGCAAGGATTTGGCGGCGGAAGCGTGCCAGATCTGAACGTGGTGCCGGCGGACGACACTGTGGTATATCTCGCTCGCTCGATTCTCCATCTTCTATCCCCTTCTGTGGCACTGGTTAGATGAAAAAAAGAAGGCGATGAACCCTAGGGTTCGTTATTATTAGGGTTCGATTTGAATGGAACAGATGGATGTAGTATCTCTTTTCGGATAAGGTTGGCGCAGACCTAGGCAGTAATTTCGGTTGGAGGTAGTACTAGATTGGCCTAGGGTTTGTGACGGATTTTATTTCATTTTACATGGATAAATTTGCTGCAAATATTATGTGTTGGAACCTTTGAAATGGATGTTTAAATGATGGTCAGCCGCATGAACATTAAGTTTATTTTTTTGATTCTGATTCATAATCGTCTCAACAGAACAACAATGCTGCAACTGCTAATTATTTCATTTCCATTTGCCAACATGTGTTTGCAGTAACTTTGCCTTTTAGATAGCCACCCATTGGTAATGTCTAGCAATTGCTTTTCATCCTAACATCTTCTGGTGCTCAGGTGCCTATTTTACTTGACAATATTTATGGTATTGATGCTCCAGGGGCATTTTCCACATGTCCATAAGATATTTCCTTTTTCAGATTGTGTTGAAATCTATTAATTCCACCTGTACAAAACAAGCTTTATGTAGTAATATTTAACATGCTTTGTATAGTAAGATGTAGTTGTCATGTTTTGAACTTACTGTTGTTATTTTGAATGTGCTCTCTACAATGTAGTAATGATTGCAATAGAATGATGAATCTGTTTACTCTATGAAATTTAATAATAAGAGCAATATTATGTTAAGGTGAAATATAATATTATCTATGTTTACTCTATGATATTAAGGTCAGTATTAATGATAGGTTGACATAATTATGTCTCACCTTAACATAGAAGGATACATATAATGTGACAGGGCTACTATTGTAATGATTGCAATAATGATTTGTAGTATATGTGTTTTGCTGTTATGACTATGTTTACTTTATGATATTAAGATCAGTATTAATGATAGGTTGACAGATCTATGTTTCACCTTAACATAGTAGGAGAAATATAATGTTAACTACTGGCCTGTTATTGTAATGAATGCAATAAGGATTTGTAGTATATGTGTTATGCTGCTATGATTGCAATTTAGATTGACATAATAATCTGTATATATTCCATCAGCTTGGTGAGACCTCCTCTGTCCTCAAGAGGAAGTTTGAGGACTTTGATGACTCGGAGGACTCTGGCCACTCCTACATTTCCTCCGAGGTCGAGTCCGGGGACGCCGTGTCGGTAAGATAGCATTCTCAATATTGATTGTGCATGGTTGACAAGTTTATTGAACTCATTGCTGTACAATAGTTGTGACATATGATTGTGACATTGTTGTTTTGCAGTACAACTCAGATGCTTCATCTGATAATGAAGTCAGCAAGTACAATGTGCTGTCATATGAGAAGAAGGTGGAGGAGAAGATCTGGGCTGAGGGAATCAGTGCTTACATGAAACCTGATGGGAGGTACTACTGCAAGTTCCATCCCTCCAAGCAGGTTCCTAGGGATGGTCTTCGTGAAGGACTTGTTGGCCATGTGAAGGATGTGCACCCGAAGGATCTCCGCGACAAGGCGAACCATGCTGCCCTGAGGAAAGTACTGGAGTACTATGGTCAGGATTGACTGAATGCCTGAAAAAGTTTGTGAAGAAGTACATCATCAGTACATATGATGATGTTAAGTAATGTATGTTATTAAGAACTTCTAGTTTATGTGTGCACCTTCTGTTATGGTGCGGTAACTATGTAGGACTTGCTAGGCATGTGAACTTTAGCTATGGTAGCTATGTATGCACTGTACCAGTGTGCTAGATGGTATGTAGCACACTGTGTTTGCTTTTGCTGGTTCTTCACTTCGTTATAAGATAAGTGAAGTTATGGATGGCTACAAAGTATTGTCAGCCTTTTTATCTACCATCCATGTTCTGTTGGAAAAATGGTAGTCCATAAATATTATCTTGTTTGCAAGGAAATGGTAATTCTAAAATTTTGCTCGTTTGAAAATTTGATAGTTCAGTAATATTGAGTTATGTACCAATTTGATCTCTGTCATAATGTATTCAGTAATATTGAGTAGTAGATAAGTTACATGAATGAATAGCAAGCCGCTATGTGATGAGAATAGCAACCACCAATGTCATGAGAATAAAACAGAGTAGCAATTTCATATGTTATTTGTATCTGATATTTCATATGTGAATTTGAAAAATCGAATTTGTAAAAAGTTCATATACAGAAAATGTACAAAAGATGCATTGAAGGTTGGCAGATCAACCCAACCTTGTATGTTTTGATTAATTTGTTATAGAATTGTCCTTTATCAAAATATATACTTGAAAGTATAGTGATTTTTCGGCCTCCTCCAAATCACCTCAAATTTTTATCACATTGTATGTAACACAAGAAAACATGGAATGTGACGTTTTTTTTTCAGTTTGAATATTTTTGAATTACTAATGGATGCTCCATGGTTGGGAGGTGGCGATACTAGGGTTTTAGGGTCAAAATGGGTCTACCATGGCATAAAAAATAGCAAACCACCTTGGGTGGGCCCAATATTTGGCACACTTGTGCATGGTGGTGTGCCCCACCCTATTTGGCTTGGTGTTTCTAGTTTGGTTTTCACATGCATGGTGATCCCATGGTTGGGAGGTGCCGATACTAGGGTTTTAGGGTCAAAATGGGTCTACCATGGCATAAAAAATAGCAAACCACCTTGGGTGGGCCCAATATTTGGCACACTTGTGCATGGTGGTGTGCCCCACCCTATTTGGCTTGGTGTTTCTAGTTTGGTTTTCACATGCATGGTGATCCCATGGTTGGGAGGTGCCGATACTAGGGTTTTAGGGTCAAAATGGGTCTACCATGGCATAAAAAATAGCAAACCACCTTGGGTGGGCCCAATATTTGGCACACTTGTGCATGGTGGTGTGCCCCACCCTATTTGGCTTGGTGTTTCTAGTTTGGTTTTCACATGCATGGTGATCCCATGGTTGGGAGGTGCCGATACCAGGGTTTTAGGGTCAAAATGGGTCTACCATGGCATAAAAAATAGCAAACCACCTTGGGTGGGGCCAATATTTGGCACACTTGTGCATGGTGGTGTGCCCCACCCATTTTGGCTTGGTGTCTCTAGGTTGGTTTTCACAATCATGGTGATCCCATGGTTGGGAGGTGCCGATACCAGGGTTTTAGGGTCAAAATGGGTCTACCTTGGCCTAAAAAATAGCCAACCACCTTGGATGGGCCCAATATTTGGCACACTTGTGCATGGTGGTGTGCCCCACCCTTTTTGGCTTGGTCTTTCCAGGTTGGTTTTTACATGCATGGTGATCCCATGGTTGGGAGGTGCCGATACCAGGGTTTTAGGGTCAAAATGGGTCTACCATGGCCTAAAACATATCCAACCACCTTGGATGGGCCCAATATTTGGCACACTTGTGCATGGTGGTGTGCCCCACCCTTTTTGGCTTGGTGTTTCTAGGTTGGTTTTCACATGCATGGTGATCCCATGGTTGGGAGGTGCCGATACTAGGGTTTTAGGGTCAAAATGGGTCTACCATGGCCAAAAAAATAGCAAACCACCTTGGGTGGGCCCAATATTTGGCACACTTGTGCATGGTGGTGTGCCCCACCCTTTTTGGCTTGGTCTTTACAGGTTGGTTTTCACATGCATGGTGATCCCATGGTTGGGAGGTGCCGATACTAGGGTTTTAGGGTCAAAATGGGTCTACCATGGCCAAAAAAATAGCAAACCACCTTGGGTGGGGCCAATATTTGGCACACTTGTGCATGGTGGTGTGCCCCACCCTTTTTGGCTTGGTCTTTACAGGTTGGTTTTCACAATCATGGTGATCCCATGGTTGGGAGGTGCCGATACCAGGGTTTTAGGGTCAAAATGGGTCTACCATGGCCTAAAACATATCCAACCACCTTGGATGGGCCCAATATTTGGCACACTTGTGCATGGTGGTGTGCCCCACACTTTTTGGCTTGGTCTTTCCAGGTTGGTTTTCACAATCATGGTGATCCCATGGTTGGGAGGTGCCGATAACAGGGTTTTAGGGTCAAAATGGGTCTACCATGGCCTAAAACATATCCAACCACCTTGGATGGGCCCAATATTTGGCACACTTGTGCATGGTGGTGTGCCCCACCCTTTTTGGCTTGGTGTTTCTAGGTTGGTTTTCACATGCATGGTGATCCCATGGTTGGGAGGTGCCGATACTAGGGTTTTAGGGTCAAAATGGGTCTACCATGGCCAAAAAAATAGCAAACCACCTTGGGTGGGGCCAATATTTGGCACACTTGTGCATGGTGGTGTGCCCCACCCTTTTTGTCTTGGTCTTTACAGGTTGGTTTTTACATTCAGGGTGATCCCATGGTTGGGAGGTGCCGATACCAGGGTTTTAGGGTCAAAATGGGTCTACCATGGCCTAAAACATATCCAACCACCTTGGATGGGCCCAATATTTGGCACACTTGTGCATGGTGGTGTGCCCCACCCTTTTTGGCTTGGTGTTTCTAGGTTGGTTTTCACATGCATGGTGATCCCATGGTTGGGAGGTGCCGATACTAGGGTTTTAGGGTCAAAATGGGTCTACCATGGCCAAAAAAATAGCAAACCACCTTGGGTGGGGCCAATATTTGGCACACTTGTGCATGGTGGTGTGCCCCACCCTTTTTGGCTTGGTCTTTACAGGTTGGTTTTCACAATCATGGTGATCCCATGGTTGGGAGGTGCCGATACCAGGGTTTTAGGGTCAAAATGGGTCTACCATGGCCTAAAACATATCCAACCACCTTGGATGGGCCCAATATTTGGCACACTTGTGCATGGTGGTGTGCCCCACACTTTTTGGCTTGGTCTTTCCAGGTTGGTTTTCACAATCATGGTGATCCCATGGTTGGGAGGTGCCGATACCAGGGTTTTAGGGTCAAAATGGGTCTACCATGGCCTAAAACATATCCAACCACCTTGGATGGGCCCAATATTTGGCACACTTGTGCATGGTGGTGTGCCCCACCCTTTTTGGCTTGGTCTTTACAGGTTGGTTTTTACATTCAGGGTGATCCCATGGTTGGGAGGTGCCGATACCAGGGTTTTAGGGTCAAAATGGGTCTACCATGGCCTAAAACATAGCCAACCACCTTGGATGGGCCCAATATTTGGCACACTTGTGCATGGTGGTGTGCCCCACCCATTTTGGCTTGGTGTTTCCAGTTTGGTTTTCACAATCATGGTGATCCCATGGCTGGGAGGTGCCGATACCAGGGTTTTAGGGTCAAAATGGGTCTACCTTGGCCTAAAAAATAGCCAACCACCTTGGATGGGCCCAATATTTGGCACACTTGTGCATGGTGGTGTGCCCCACCCTTTTTGGCTTGGTCTTTACAGGTTGGTTTTCACATGCATGGTGATCCCATGGTTGGGAGGTGCCGATACTAGGGTTTTAGGGTCAAAATGGGTCTACCATGGCCAAAAAAATAGCAAACCACCTTGGGTGGGGCCAATATTTGGCACACTTGTGCATGGTGGTGTGCCCCACCCTTTTTGGCTTGGTCTTTACAGGTTGGTTTTCACAATCATGGTGATCCCATGGTTGGGAGGTGCCGATACCAGGGTTTTAGGGTCAAAATGGGTCTACCATGGCCTAAAACATATCCAACCACCTTGGATGGGCCCAATATTTGGCACACTTGTGCATGGTGGTGTGCCCCACACTTTTTGGCTTGGTCTTTCCAGGTTGGTTTTCACAATCATGGTGATCCCATGGTTGGGAGGTGCCGATAACAGGGTTTTAGGGTCAAAATGGGTCTACCATGGCCTAAAACATATCCAACCACCTTGGATGGGCCCAATATTTGGCACACTTGTGCATGGTGGTGTGCCCCACCCTTTTTGGCTTGGTGTTTCTAGGTTGGTTTTCACATGCATGGTGATCCCATGGTTGGGAGGTGCCGATACTAGGGTTTTAGGGTCAAAATGGGTCTACCATGGCCAAAAAAATAGCAAACCACCTTGGGTGGGGCCAATATTTGGCACACTTGTGCATGGTGGTGTGCCCCACCCTTTTTGGCTTGGTCTTTACAGGTTGGTTTTTACATTCAGGGTGATCCCATGGTTGGGAGGTGCCGATACCAGGGTTTTAGGGTCAAAATGGGTCTACCATGGCCTAAAACATATCCAACCACCTTGGATGGGCCCAATATTTGGCACACTTGTGCATGGTGGTGTGCCCCACCCTTTTTGGCTTGGTGTTTCTAGGTTGGTTTTCACATGCATGGTGATCCCATGGTTGGGAGGTGCCGATACTAGGGTTTTAGGGTCAAAATGGGTCTACCATGGCCAAAAAAATAGCAAACCACCTTGGGTGGGGCCAATATTTGGCACACTTGTGCATGGTGGTGTGCCCCACCCTTTTTGGCTTGGTCTTTACAGGTTGGTTTTCACAATCATGGTGATCCCATGGTTGGGAGGTGCCGATACCAGGGTTTTAGGGTCAAAATGGGTCTACCATGGCCTAAAACATATCCAACCACCTTGGATGGGCCCAATATTTGGCACACTTGTGCATGGTGGTGTGCCCCACCCTTTTTGGCTTGGTGTTTCTAGGTTGGTTTTCACATGCATGGTGATCCCATGGTTGGGAGGTGCCGATACTAGGGTTTTAGGGTCAAAATGGGTCTACCATGGCCAAAAAAATAGCAAACCACCTTGGGTGGGGCCAATATTTGGCACACTTGTGCATGGTGGTGTGCCCCACCCTTTTTGGCTTGGTCTTTACAGGTTGGTTTTCACAATCATGGTGATCCCATGGTTGGGAGGTGCCGATACCAGGGTTTTAGGGTCAAAATGGGTCTACCATGGCCTAAAACATATCCAACCACCTTGGATGGGCCCAATATTTGGCACACTTGTGCATGGTGGTGTGCCCCACACTTTTTGGCTTGGTCTTTCCAGGTTGGTTTTCACAATCATGGTGATCCCATGGTTGGGAGGTGCCGATACAGGGTTTTAGGGTCAAAATGGGTCTACCATGGCCTAAAACATATCCAACCACCTTGGATGGGCCCAATATTTGGCACACTTGTGCATGGTGGTGTGCCCCACCCTTTTTGGCTTGGTCTTTACAGGTTGGTTTTTACATTCAGGGTGATCCCATGGTTGGGAGGTGCCGATACCAGGGTTTTAGGGTCAAAATGGGTCTACCATGGCCTAAAACATAGCCAACCACCTTGGATGGGCCCAATATTTGGCACACTTGTGCATGGTGGTGTGCCCCACCCATTTTGGCTTGGTGTTTCCAGTTTGGTTTTCACAATCATGGTGATCCCATGGTGGGGAGGTGCCGATACCAGGGTTTTAGGGTCAAAATGGGTCTACCTTGGCCTAAAAAATAGCCAACCACCTTGGATGGGCCCAATATTTGGCACACTTGTGCATGGTGGTGTGCCCCACCCTTTTTGGCTTGGTGTTTCTAGGTTGGTTTTCACATGCATGCTGATCCCATGGTTGGGAGGTGCCGATACTAGGGTTTTAGGGTCAAAATGGGTCTACCATGGCCAAAAAAATAGCAAACCACCTTGGGTGGGGCCAATATTTGGCACACTTGTGCATGGTGGTGTGCCCCACCCTTTTTGGCTTGGTCTTTACAGGTTGGTTTTCACAATCATGGTGATCCCATGGTTGGGAGGTGCCGATACTAGGGTTTTAGGGTCAAAATGGGTCTACCATGGCCTAAAACATATCCAACCACCTTGGATGGGCCCAATATTTGGCACACTTGTGCATGGTGGTGTGCCCCACACTTTTTGGCTTGGTGTTTCTAGGTTGGTTTTCACATGCATGGTGATCCCATGGTTGGGAGGTGCCGATACTAGGGTTTTAGGGTCAAAATGGGTCTACCATGGCCAAAAAAATAGCAAACCACCTTGGGTGGGGCCAATATTTGGCACACTTGTGCATGGTGGTGTGCCCCACCCTTTTTGGCTTGGTCTTTACAGGTTGGTTTTCACAATCATGGTGATCCCATGGTTGGGAGGTGCCGATACCAGGGTTTTAGGGTCAAAATGGGTCTACCATGGCCTAAAACATATCCAACCACCTTGGATGGGCCCAATATTTGGCACACTTGTGCATGGTGGTGTGCCCCACACTTTTTGGCTTGGTCTTTCCAGGTTGGTTTTCACAATCATGGTGATCCCATGGTTGGGAGGTGCCGATACAGGGTTTAGGGTCAAAATGGGTCTACCATGGCCTAAAACATATCCAACCACCTTGGATGGGACCAATATTTGGCACACTTGTGCATGGTGGTGTGCCCCACCCTTTTTGGCTTGGTGTTTCTAGGTTGGTTTTCACATGCATGCTGATCCCATGGTTGGGAGGTGCCGATACTAGGGTTTTAGGGTCAAAATGGGTCTACCATGGCCAAAAAAATAGCAAACCACCTTGGGTGGGGCCAATATTTGGCACACTTGTGCATGGTGGTGTGCCCCACCCTTTTTGGCTTGGTCTTTACAGGTTGGTTTTTACATTCAGGGTGATCCCATGGTTGGGAGGTGCCGATACCAGGGTTTTAGGGTCAAAATGGGTCTACCATGGCCTAAAAAATAGCAAACCACCTTGGGTGGGGCCAATATTTGGCACACTTGTGCATGGTGGTGTGCCCCACACATTTTGGCTTGGTCTTTCCAGGTTGGTTTTTACATTCAGGGTGATCCCATGGTTGGGAGGTGCCGATACCAGGGTTTTAGGGTCAAAATGGGTCTACCATGGCCTAAAACATAGCCAACCACCTTGGATGGGCCCAATATTTGGCACACTTGTGCATGGTGGTGTGCCCCACCCATTTTGGCTTGGTGTTTCCAGTTTGGTTTTCACAATCATGGTGATCCCATGGCTGGGAGGTGCCGATACCAGGGTTTTAGGGTCAAAATGGGTCTACCTTGGCCTAAAAAATAGCCAACCACCTTGGATGGGGCCAATATTTGGCACACTTGTGCATGGTGGTGTGCCCCACCCTTTTTGGCTGGGTCTTTACAGGTTGGTTTTTACATTCAGGGTGATCCCATGGTTGGGAGGTTCCGATACCAGGGTTTTAGGGTCAAAATGGGTCTACCATGGCATAAAAAATAGCAAACCACCTTGGGTGGGGCCAATATTTGGCACACTTGTGCATGGTGGTGTGCCCCACACTTTTTGGCTTGGTGTTTCTAGTTTGGTTTTCACAATCATGGTGATCCCATGGTTGGGAGGTGCCGATACCAGGGTTTTAGGGTCAAAATGGGTCTACCATGGCCTAAAAAATAGCAAACCACCTTGGGTGGGGCCAATATTTGGCACACTTGTGCATGGTGGTGTGCCCCACACTTTTTGGCTTGGTCTTTCCAGGTTGGTTTTCACAATCATGGTGATCCCATGGTTGGGAGGTGCCGATACCAGGGTTTTAGGGTCAAAATGGGTCTACCATGCAATTCTTAAACTTGTGTAGAAATTAATGGACGAAATAATTTAATATTTTATTAATGTTGTCCAAATTTACATATCAAAATTATTCATGATAAGTATAGATTATAATTTTGTTGTTTAATTTCGTTGGCCCAACATGGACCAACCCAAAATGCCAAATGCAACCATGAAAGTGAAAAAATCTAATTTAAAAAAGGGCCAACCCAAAACGGCGGATGGAAGTGCACCATTACGATCTTCACGCGCGGCACGATCTTATCGTGAATGGTTTGCGCATGGCATGTTCCGGAAATGACGTAAGACGTGGTCGGCGTATAAAAAGGTGTTCGTGGTGCCGAGATCGTGCAAAACCCTAGAGCCGCCGCAACCGCCACCGCCACCGCCCGCGCAGTCGCCCTCTCTATTCTCCTCGCCTCCTCCGTCTCAAAGGCGATCTCATCCCCGCCACCGCCGGCATCTGCAAGGTAGCCTCACCTGAGGCCGCCGTACCCACGAATCTTCTCCACGCCAGGCCCAACACCGTCACCTAGATCTCATCGGAGACAGAGCAAGACGGTTCCAACACTGCCTCGTCAAGTAAGTACACATCAAGACCTTCGTATCTACATCGTATGCAGCAAGTAAAATTTGTATAGGTTAGAGTTGCCGTGTGTATTCAGATTTGCAGTTGTAATTTTCTTAAGTGTTGACTGATTAGGACTTGGAGTTGTTGTGCTGGTTTCGTGCATGCATGTGCACAACTCTAGTCACTTCGTTAAATTTAAGTAAAATTCAACGTGACTTCATGCATGCCCGACTACGTCGGATCCAGTCGGATCGTTTGTCAGCAGTTCGCCTATATATGCATCGCTCTTGTATCAAGAAAATAGCAAACATTGCAAGTATCGGTTTTTAAGATGTAAATTTTATTGAGGGGTTTCATATATAGGGCAGATGTTTGCTCTCAATTTTTTTGTATAATATTTCACGATGATTTGTCTGTTCAAAGCATGTCATCTCACACATCGTATGTAAAATCATGCCATCTCACGCATCGTATGTAAAATCATGTTGTATTCAAGTCTCCCTCTTGCACATTTAATTTAGTTTTTTGTACGTGACATATTACTTTCATAATATAGTGTTTTTCCTTGATAGAATGGACGAGCTTAGGGGTGAAGTTTGCTGCAACATTGAAAAATGGTGTAGGCTCATGGCCCGTCTTACCGTGGATCAACGTGCTAGACTAGCTCTAACTAATTTAAGAAGTATGATGATGATTCCTTCTGTGAAGATGCGTACAATATTGATCAGGTACACCTTCTCACATGTATATTACGTAATATTACATGTTCATATGTCATTTGTATTTCGTGCATTACTTTTGCATAGTACTTATTGATTCATGTTCATTTTTGTTCCAGGTTTATGCTTGATGTTTTTGACCCTGCCACTAGTACATTCGAAATAGGAGAGAACAATGGCGCGGTGTCTCTTGGTTTTGTCGATGTTGAGTGTCTCCTTGGTCTGGTTAATGAAGGTTTTTCAGCTGGGGAAATTCTTACCGAGGAAGGTGAAGACGTGAAGCATCGCATCCCACCACAGTTCTTAAGCAAATCAACCGGTAACATCGTTATAGATGAATTAATTGACGACATCATTAAAAGTAAACTTGCCGATGATGACTTCCTGAGGAGGGTAGTCCTAGTGCTTATAGGAACAGTACTTGCGCCTATGGCGACGAAAATTGTTCCACCCAAGTTCTATGCACTAGTAGAAGATGTTGAGCGAATGTCAAAAATCAATTGGAATGCATTCACTCTAAGGGTTCTGTTGGATAGCATTAGGCTGGTAAGAAAAGGTAGACAAATCCGACAGTGGCCGAAAGGGAACTTAGGAATGTTGCAGGTATGTATGGTCTTATGTCCGAGTGTTGTGCATAGTACATCTCACTGCATTTTTCACGTATACATAATTAATTTACTCTCCTTTGTTTACATGCAGTACTTGTACTGGGAAAAATGTCAGCCGCTAGAAGGCGACTGTGCATTTAATCCTAAACTGTCCATGCGCCCTTTAATGAGGAACTGGAATGAAGCAGCTGCCACGCGGAGAGACAATTTTGACTATGAGAATGGTCGCGGTCGTGGTAACGTGAAGGTAATAATTTCAGTGTTACGATTAGGAACACTTAATTTTGTAAATACTCAATTCTTAACCGTAGTACTTAACTCTTGCATTATATAACGTGCAGATTGATGAAAATATCACTGAAGAGTATCGGTTGATGGAGCCAGTTGTGCCAGATCCTGTGGCTGCTCCTCAGAATAACGCCAAGCCCGCGAGTGCTGTTCCAAGAAAGAAACAGGCTCCAAAACCCATTGATAACGGTCAGACGGAAATTCTGATAAATCGTTTAACGGGTTACCTTGATGCACAAGTGCAGAAGATGTTGGCTACCATCCCTGCCTTATGTGCTCAGGTTAAACGCCTAACTGTTGTGTCATTTTCTTTTGTTATTGAAAATGCAATCGTTCATGAACTTATATATTTTTGTGTTGCAGAGAACATTGGAGATGTTTAATAAGGAAGGCGTGACTTACAAACCGGCAGCCGCAGCGGTTTCCGGTAACATGGAGGACCAGGAAGATGTCAACTCTTTCCGGAACGGGCCTCGTGATAAAAAAGAGTTCATGTACAAGGAAGAGAGCGATTCAGCACGAGGTGGAGATTCTATTCGTATGATTGACATGAACCAGGCTGATGAATTTGATAAATTGGATAAAAAATTCAAGGAGGCTGCTAAGAATGGTACTGCAAAGAATGCAAATGATGCTATGCGCACACCTGCCAAGGGTAGTGGACTGAATGGTACTCCAGCAGAAAAGCCATTTGGCGATGTTGGTAGCACACCGGATAATCCGTTCATCATTGAAAATGCTGATCCGTTGACATCAGATTCAGAAATTGATCTTGACGCAGTAACTATTAGCAAGTTCATGTCTAAATCAAATGAAGATGAGTTGGCTGGGAAGAGAAAGCGAACAATTCCCAAGAAATTTCAATCTCCCTATGCTCTAGACAGACGCACCAAGCGTCAAGTCCGTGGTTCATCCTCAAAAGGTAGTTTATTTTTCTGTTTTTTTTCAGGTTATTCTCTGTACGAAATGTTGTATTTGCTAAGCCTTTTCATATGCATGCAGCTCTGAATTTCGATGATAAATCTGGAGCAGATAAAAATGCAAAACCGGATGCATCATCTGATTTGTCGCCTGAACTAGTTGATGCAGCTATAGTCTTCCTCGAGCTTGCATCTCGATCAGAGCAGCACAAGAAAAAGAATGTTTACCGGAGTGTCAGGGGCGATGAAGTAAACGCTGAACGTCTTCGTGTTGTTCTCGACGAAAAATGGTTGTCAGACGATGTAAGTGCGTACAACACGTACATTCCATACATTTAATATTTACATGTATGTTATTAACATAAAATCCCATCATGTTATTCGCAGGTCATAGATGGTTACATTGGGCATTTGAACCTCCGTGTTGGGGATGATCGCTTCTTGTGTCCAGCATGGAGATCTAAATATCTAGTAGACCGGGCAAATGCCGGAGACAAACCCAAAGAATCTAGCAAGAACATAGATAGCGCGATGGTAAGATCTGGCGCGGTTGGTAGAGTGGTGACGGAATACACCGTCCGTGACAAGGTACGTAATATATGATTGTTATAAAATATATATTGTACTATTCTGCTAGTAAACATGCCGAATGACATCTCATTTTTTTCATATGTTATAATTTTTTGCAGGTTTATTTTCCACTCAACATTGGCAATACACACTGGACGACCGTTGTCATGCACATACCGAAGCAAGAATTCCAAGTTCTCGACTCGCTTTATCCTCTAGAGTTTACGTTGGAGACTGTTGAGGCACTTGTAAGTGAAAAACAAATTGTCCACATTACTTCTAACAAACTGAATTGCGCAAATTAGCATAACTGTTATCTGTCTACAGCGGCGCCAAATTGCAGAAGACATGCAAGTGGCCAACGAAGTCACAAGTGGAAATCATCCCGATGTTTCAAATTGGCCGATATTAGAGTACGACATGCCGCAGCAACATGACGGGTGAGTTAACGTTACACCAATTTAAGTTTAAAATCAATATATGGGAGGATTAACCTTATCGAGATTTTGCATTTACAACAGGAACTCTTGTGGATTGTTTGTGATAGAATGCATGGAGCATTGGGATGGGGATCGGATGACTGCAGAGATTTCACAGGTTTGTTATAAATCGTCTGTATGTTCACCCTTGGATTAACAAAAATGTGTTACATCTAACCCATTTTTCCTAATATTGTATAGATCAAAATTAATGCAAGGCGAAGACGAGTTGTCGCTGAAATGATGTTATCACCTTCCAACACGTTAGAGATTGTGAAACAGAAAATTCGGTCCATCGCTTCCAGGATCAACAAGAAGACATAGAAAATGGAAGATAAAAGGTTGAGTGGTTAGGTTTTAGTCCCGAAGAAGGTTTCCTGACCATGAATAGCTTTTTTCCTTCTATCAACTATGTTATGTTCTAAAGTGACCATGAATACTTTTTTCGTTTTGTTCAAGACATATATATGGCTATCCTATTATTTTGTTTGCTTAATCATATAATGTTGTTTCGTGATTTATTGAGCTGCACATACAGACACACACCTACATTTTTGTTCATCATGTTTTGTTGATGATTTTTCCAGTTGCACACAAACACTGAAAGTAACATTTAAGCTACATTCACAAACACAGTACCAACTCAGGTTCATACACAAACATAGTACCCTTTTTTCAGCTTCACACTCACACACACTAGAATTTATCACGTACACACAGCAATTATAAATAAAGCGACGATAACCAACATCATCCGATACAACTGACACACCACATAAGACTAGGTAACTACCCAAGTACATGGGCAGCACACCGATCCCCCTAGATCGTAGGAGACTAAGCCTAGAGACATAAAAGTAGCTCAACATCCAACATACATAACCCTGAAGCGGGGCGAATAGATAGTCTGATAGATAGCAAGTAGAAGATCATTTACAAAACATGGATCTATCTAGGGTGTGTTTGGGACATCACCACTCCAATGTATCTTCGGCTTCTTCTCCTCCGGCCACTTCTCCCACTGGGCCCCGGGAAAACGAGGAGGGCTTGATTGATAAGAAGTGGGAAAACTCCAAGACGCGGCACTCCATTTTTCATGCCCATTGGTGATGGGCATGTATGTCCACCCTTCATCCCCCCTTGGGCGCTTGGTGCTGGCCAATTCTTTTCCCTTGCTGCTGCTCGATGAAGAAGCCTTTGTGCCTCCGGTTGAACTGGGTTGCAATTCTGTTGGTGTTGCTTGCGGAGGTAGCAGGTGGCGTTGTCCATAGTTGCAGAGACGGATTATACGGTACAGTTCGTACGCCACAAACCCATCTCTGGCTGCATACTCAAGATTAATTTCATCGAGTGGATTCTTCTCCCAGAACTTGTGCTGAACAGATGGGAATTCTTTCTTCATTCCTTTGTAGCTCATATCGATGAGTCCGGCTGCCATGTCAGCCATCCCAGTCCTGTCGCGTTCAAGTTTGAACAAGTCCTGCAGATCAATGTGGTACTGAATTGGTATCTCAATATTCCAACTTCGCTGCATTGCTATTCTGTCATTTCTGATATCGACGCTAGCAAAGTGGACACCACTGCGTAGGAAATCCATGAGTTTTGGACACCCCAGCTTGCTACTGCTCCACCAAAAAAATGGAAAAGATAAAATGTAAAATATTGTTGGGAAAAAATGCTGAAAGTAAGTTCTCAAATGCAATGCAAATTATGTGATGATATTTCATTCCTACGTGTCATTTAACATTTTTAGTCTGAACTTGAATGGAAGTACATATCATGGTTCATATCAGTACATTCAAATGGATTTGGAAGTTCAGATTTTATCCGTAAAGATGAATGAGTAGCACTTCTATGTTTGTGAGGCGGATTTACTATAACTACAGGCACATAATTAAATAAATAACAACTAACTAACCACATCAATAAGATCAAATCAAAGAACTGAACTAGCATGAAGCATCAGATCTAGATGGTAGAGGTTGTGTAATACCTTGAGCATTGGTAGACCAATACGTGATTCTTCATCGCCAGTTGGACAACGGCGATCCGATAGTCACCTTCGTATTTTGGGTCGCAGTACTCGAAGTCGAGGCCCATGAACTTGTATTCATCTTTACTCAACCACTGCTCGTACATGTCCACAATCTCGGCTGCTTTATGGTTGTCGTCGGTGTAGACAACCTCAATCTCAGTTGTATGTGCGACAATCTTCCGGGGTTTTGGTTTGTGACTGGCAACCTCCCCTTCCTGATCCATGTCACTGCTGTGATTGCTAACCTCTCTTTCCTGATCCATTACGACAGGAAGACGAAGAGGGCAGTGTGGAGAAGGTAGGAGAAACAAGGGGAGGGAAGATGAATCGGTGGGAAATGCACTGCAGAAAAAATGGCTAATGAGGAGGACAAAGAAGGGGAGGGAAGATGACTCGGTGGACAATGAATGAGAGGGAAGATGACTCGGTGGAGAAAGTAGGAGAAAGAAGGGGAGGGAAGATGACTCGGTGGGAACTGACACGTAGAAAAATGGCAACTGCCCAGCCGAAATTAAATTAACCACCTATCGTGGGAACAGACCGAAATGGGCTAACTATTTTCGCGGGCCCTGCACAGATTGATGCTAGGCAATATGGACTATAATAGGTGCATGATTTCGCCACCTTTTAAACAAAATATGTAGCACACACTAATGTCATGACAATAAAACATGCGTTAACAATTATTCAAACATAATATGTAGCACACACTAATGTCCATGTGTCATGACAAAATCGTCATGTCGAAGCATTTAAAATACGTGGTGATTTCATAGTTGATCAACTAGGAGCTTAAGACCATCCTCCTTGCTACCACGAAACCAGAATATGTAGATGTCACCAACTTCCATGTTATTTTGCTTCACAACATCCATCCATTTTGAGGTAATCATGGCAGTTTTCCCTGCTTTGCTCAAGACCATCCTTACTTTAGCAACTTTTGTATTCCTGGAAAAGACTTGAATTTCGGATGGTAATTCCAGATTCTTGACAATGTACTCCATGGTGTAGGCCTTTGAGAAGTACTGCAAAAGGAGTCAATGAGCAATCATTTGTTAGGAAAAAAAATTGACATACGCTACGAGAGTATTGATGGCAAATGATTTATTAAAAAATTGATTACCATTTTGGCTTTGCCCTTGATGATGTTTGATTTTTTTATGGTGAAGACATACAGGGGTCTTGTTGGGTTGTGCTTACGAACTACACGCTTCAGTCTAGCAAGTTGTTCATCATCCATCTCCACCAGATTGGGAAACACACAGAAGGAGTCAAAATCTGCATTCCCCATAATTCCTGGACCTGAATGCATCATTTTGGAAATTACTGAACAATAATATATGTACTGAAACAATATTGTTGGAAGGATAATTCTTACCTCTCATAGTAATTCTTTTCTGCGCATCCCCAGGAGCAACAACTGCAGGTACGTGAGCGTCCATGTTGACCTTCATACCATTACGAGTGATCAAACATAGTTATAAAAAATGCATTTAATGTAGCATTCATGATGATCTATAACATATGTTACATGACAACTTCAATAGTATGTCCTCAAAATGTACAATATTCAATCTTATTGTAATGCATGTTACTGTAGCAGATCTAGGTGTTGTCGACAAATAGATGAGAAACTGATTGCATTTACTGTAGCAGATATAGGTGTTATCGACAAATAGTTGACAAACTGATTGCAATTACTGAAGCTGATCTAGGTGTAGTCGACAAATAGATGAGAAAAATGAATGCATATTTGGCTCGGGACATCAGATGAAAAACAGATCTAACATGGCGCATGTACTGGCCAATAATTGCTGCAGCTACTGTATGAGATCTATGTGTTGTCGACAATTTGATCAATTTTCAGAAACAACCACACGGAGAATAGAGGAGAGGTACATGATCAATTTTCATGATCTACTGCCGAACGGATATGCATAGGGTTTTATCGTACCTCTCTCCGACGACAGCTCCACAATGGTACGCAGGGTTCTGAGGCGGCGACGGCAAAATAATGGGAAGAATTTATCAGGCACACACACGATTAGGGTAAAAGCGTTGAGCTTGTATATAGGTGCGGGATGGGCCGTCAGGCATTATATTTTAGCTTTTCCATTTGGGCAAAACTGGGCCACCGGAACTATTATGTTATCCTAATGCGGCCCGACTGAGTATACTCCTTTATATTGTTAATAATAATTTTCTATTACAGCATAAAATTGGAAAAGCTATGCACATTACAGTGCAGACATAGCTAATTTGTAGAGGAGGGCAACCAAGTCGACCCAAAGTGCTCAAACATGCAACCACCAGCATTCCAAAGCCATCAGCATTTTTGTCGGCACAATTATGCAGATGACATGTTGCACCAGATGATGCAAATGGATGTAACATGCAAGCACCATCATTCCAAAGCCAAGACATAGCTAAGCATCAGCACACCAATACATAGATTATACTTAATTACATAACTTAGTTCCACACAGATTCACAAAATAAGATCATCAATATAATAGATGATCACACTAGGAAAATAACTTAGTTATTTACAAAACAAACTTAGTTCAACACTCATTGCTGACATAGTTCAACACCATAAAGCAAAAGCAACACTATCACATCAGTCCACAACATCTAGGCATCATCCTCGACAGCGAGCACCAGCACCAGTCCATAATGCTCTACCCTAATCTGCCTAGAGGTGCCAGAGATGGCAAGCTCCTCGGCATGCTGCCTGAGATGATCAAGCTTGCCACCCTTCGGCTTCGACTTGTGCCATGGACAGAAGTACTTTCCACGCTTCTTGAAAGGCAGGTCCCCATTATGCAGCTTCTCCAGGAGTTTCCTTTTGAATGACCCAATGTTCCTGCTGTCAACCGACTCCGCAGAATCCTGGGAGTCATACTAGACAACAACAATGTGTACAAATTATAATTACAGATGCAAACCAAACAAAATGAAATAGATGGAAGGGTACACAACTAAATATATTGCTCACCTCCAGGGAGCCATCAGATTCCTCCAAGTCCTGGTATGGACCATCCACAGGCACCACCACCTCCTCCTGGTTTGCAGCATCAGCAACAGCAGGATCTTCCTCCTCCTGGTTTGGTGGAGGCACAGGTTCGACCACCTCCTCCTGGTTTGCTACATCGGCAGCAACAGGTTCTTCCTCCTGCTGGTTTGGAGTAGGCACCGCTTCCACGTCCTCCCGCTTCCTCTTCCTAGACCCTTCCGCAGCCTGCATACCAAAAAGATAAATACACGCATTAATCCCCTCAAGGAAAAAGGCATCGAAATAGTTTGCATACGAAAAAGGCAAAAAGGAAACAATAATCCATATCATATTTAATAATCTTTCATTGTATCATCTTATGTATACTCCTAACTCCTAAGTCCTAATTGTTAATTACAAACAAGATATGGTAATCATGTCATACTCAAATGCTATATTTATTCTTCTGTACTACAAATGATTTTGATCAACATTTATTATTTGCTGCATTTTCCTACGGCGAACTAAATAAATTTGATAATAAAGTACCGAAACACTGTCATGCTTTATTTATGCATTTGTAATCAGCCATAGCTCACTTACATCAACTACTCCCTCTGATTTGTACAATACAGATCCTTGTGGAAATATCCAACACATGGAGAAAATGAACAAACAACACGGCACAACACAGAACATCAGTTAAGCTCCATAGTTGCTACCGTAATAACATCAGAGTAAACACAGAGCATAACCTACCCAGTATCAACATTATCAGAGTAAGTAATTAAGCCTGGTAGACCCGTTAATCCACAGGAAAAAAGGGACAGATCGAGCAGTTACCTCCATTTGCAAGTCCGGCTTCTCCTCCGGCAGATCCTCGACGGCCTTCTCCGCCAAGGACGATGAAGCCTCCTCCACCAGATCCGGCGCCACGATGCCTGCTGAGCCAACATCATCCCCTGCGATGGTGGATGTTCCCGCATCGCCTTCGTCTCCCCCACTAGCAGATTCGTCCGCGTCCAGATCCGCCTGTGCCGCGACCACCGGGCCGAGGACGACCGACCCGATGACAGAGGCATCGACGACGGTGGACATCGCAGCGACCGCCGTAATGCTGGACTCTCCACCACCGCCTTCGCCTCCAACCGCCTCCGCCGATGCAGCAACATCGATGACCGCCGCCTTCTCCAGATCTTCCGCGCCAACTGCTACTCCCCCAGCTTCCATCGCCGCCGAATCGAGTGGATCGGCGAGGCGAAAACCTAAACTAACGGCGGAGTGAGGGAGATGGAGAGGGTTTTTTGGCGGAGAGATTCTCGGAGAGGTGGGGAACAGGGGGAAATGGCTGCAGATGTGGGAGACGAAGCTTTTATATGAGCCGACGCCTCCGCTCCCTCGCCACGTAGCTTTACAGGTCACCGTCGCCTCCTCTCCGTTCCCACGAAATTAAACAACAAAATTATAATCTATACTTATCATGAATAATTTTGATATGTAAATTTGGACAACATTAATAAAATATTAAATTATTTCGTCCATTAATTTCTACACAAGTTTAAGAATTGCATGGTAGACCCATTTTGACCCTAAAACCCTGGTATCGGCACCTCCCAACCATGGGATCACCCTGAATGTAAAAACCAAACTAGAAACACCAAGCCAAAATGTGTGGGGCACACCACCATGCACAAGTGTGCCAAATATTTGCCCCACCCAAGGTGGTTTGCTATTTTTTAGGCCATGGTAGACCCATTTTGACCCTAAAACCCTGGTATCGGCACCTCCCAACCATGGGATCACCATGCATGTGAAAACCAACCTGGAAAGACCAAGCCAAATAGGGTGGGCCACACCACCATGCACAAGTGTGCCAAATATTGGCCCCACCCAAGGTGGTTTGCTATTTTTTTGGCCATGGTAGACCCATTTTGACCCTAAAACCCTAGTATCGGCACCTCCCAACCATGGGATCACCATGATTGTGAAAACCAAACTAGAAACACCAAGCCAAAAAGTGTGGGGCACACCACCATGCACAAGTGTGCCAAATATTGGCCCCACCCAAGGTGGTTTGCTATTTTTTATGCCATGGTAGACCCATTTTGACCCTAAAACCCTGTATCGGAACCTCCCAACCATGGGATCACCCTGAATGTAAAAACCAACCTGTAAAGACCCAGCCAAAAAGGGTGGGGCACACCACCATGCACAAGTGTGCCAAATATTGGCCCCATCCAAGGTGGTTGGCTATTTTTTAGGCCAAGGTAGACCCATTTTGACCCTAAAACCCTGGTATCGGCACCTCCCAGCCATGGGATCACCATGATTGTGAAAACCAAACTGGAAACACCAAGCCAAAATGGGTGGGGCACACCACCATGCACAAGTGTGCCAAATATTGGGCCCATCCAAGGTGGTTGGCTATGTTTTAGGCCATGGTAGACCCATTTTGACCCTAAAACCCTGGTATCGGCACCTCCCAACCATGGGATCACCCTGAATGTAAAAACCAACCTGGAAAGACCAAGCCAAAATGTGTGGGGCACACCACCATGCACAAGTGTGCCAAATATTGGCCCCACCCAAGGTGGTTTGCTATTTTTTAGGCCATGGTAGACCCATTTTGACCCTAAAACCCTGGTATCGGCACCTCCCATCCATGGGATCACCATGATTGTGAAAACCAACCTGGAAAGACCAAGCCAAATAGGGTGGGCCACACCACCATGCACAAGTGTGCCAAATATTGGCCCCACCCAAGGTGGTTTGCTATTTTTTTGGCCATGGTAGACCCATTTTGACCCTAAAACCCTAGTATCGGCACCTCCCAACCATGGGATCACCATGCATGTGAAAACCAACCTAGAAACACCAAGCCAAAAAGGGTGGGGCACACCACCATGCACAAGTGTGCCAAATATTGGGCCCATCCAAGGTGGTTGGATATGTTTTAGGCCATGGTAGACCCATTTTGACCCTAAAACCCTGTATCGGCACCTCCCAACCATGGGATCACCATGATTGTGAAAACCAACCTGGAAAGACCAAGCCAAAAAGTGTGGGGCACACCACCATGCACAAGTGTGCCAAATATTGGGCCCATCCAAGGTGGTTGGATATGTTTTAGGCCATGGTAGACCCATTTTGACCCTAAAACCCTGGTATCGGCACCTCCCAACCATGGGATCACCATGATTGTGAAAACCAACCTGGAAAGACCAAGCCAAAAAGTGTGGGGCACACCACCATGCACAAGTGTGCCAAATATTGGGCCCATCCAAGGTGGTTTGCTATTTTTTAGGCCAAGGTAGACCCATTTTGACCCTAAAACCCTGGTATCGGCACCTCCCAACCATGGGATCACCCTGAATGTAAAAACCAACCTGTAAAGACCAAGCCAAAATGGGTGGGGCACACCACCATGCACAAGTGTGCCAAATATTGGCCCCACCCAAGGTGGTTTGCTATTTTTTATGCCATGGTAGACCCATTTTGACCCTAAAACCCTAGTATCGGCACCTCCCAACCATGGGATCACCATGATTGTGAAAACCAACCTGGAAAGACCAAGCCAAATAGGGTGGGCCACACCACCATGCACAAGTGTGCCAAATATTGGCCCCACCCAAGGTGGTTTGCTATTTTTTAGGCCATGGTAGACCCATTTTGACCCTAAAACCCTGGTATCGGCACCTCCCAACCATGGGATCACCATGATTGTGAAAACCAAACTAGAAACACCAAGCCAAAAAGTGTGGGGCACACCACCATGCACAAGTGTGCCAAATATTGGCCCCACCCAAGGTGGTTTGCTAATTTTTATGCCATGGTAGACCCATTTTGACCCTAAAACCCTGGTATCGGAACCTCCCAACCATGGGATCACCCTGAATGTAAAAACCAACCTGTAAAGACCCAGCCAAAAAGGGTGGGGCACACCACCATGCACAAGTGTGCCAAATATTGGCCCCATCCAAGGTGGTTGGCTATTTTTTAGGCCAAGGTAGACCCATTTTGACCCTAAAACCCTGGTATCGGCACCTCCCAGCCATGGGATCACCATGATTGTGAAAACCAAACTGGAAACACCAAGCCAAAATGGGTGGGGCACACCACCATGCACAAGTGTGCCAAATATTGGGCCCATCCAAGGTGGTTTGCTATTTTTTTGGCTAAGGTAGACCCATTTTGACCCTAAAACCCTGGTATCGGCACCTCCCAACCATGGAGCATCCACTACTTATTCCAAAATATCTTAAAATGAAAAATATCTTCACATTCCATGATTGTTTGTGGTACATACCATGTCTATAAAATTTGAGGTGATTTGGAGGAGGTCGAAAAAATCACTTGCTTAAAAAATGTGGCTAAAGTTATACCAAACGGTCCGTCGTAGAGCAAGTGATTTTTTCGACCATCTCTAAATCAGCTCAAATTTTTTTTACAGGCTCCCATGTATGTAATATCAATTATTATTAAAAAAACATTTAAAAAAAAGTTTACAAGAATAATGTGAGGTACACCATGGTTAGTTGCACGCAGACACCCGAAACATAGGGTTTTAGACGAAAACATGCATGATTTTGGGCAAATCAGGTACATGGGCATGCTAGGGTGAGGCCACACTTGCACATGCCTGCACCATTGCATGCCCCACAGTGCTAGCCATTCCATCTACAAGAATATTGGCCCCATCCAAGGTGTTTGAATCTATTTTAGTGCAAGTTAGACCCATATTCACCCTAAAACCCTTTTCGACACCTCCCAACAATGGAGCGTCCACTACTAATTCAAAAATATTCATAATGATAAAAATATCATCACATTCCATGTTTATTTGTGTTACATACCATGTGTGAAAATTTTGAGGACATTTGAAACCACATTTAATTTTTCGTCCACACACACAAACACAGTTGCATGATATTTTGACATGACCACATCGTTGGAAATAAAAAAAAACTATAGTTGTTTGATGATTTTTTTCAGCTGCAAACACAGAAACATTTTTTCATCTCGACATTTCCAATTACACACCTGACTTATTTGAATATGTTGCAAATAAAACAACTATTTGAAATGCTTGCATATTATTCCTACTACTAACCCAAACATTGCAACACACATTGTTGCTAGGAAGCAAATAATATTGTCCTTAGACTTCAACACTTTTCTCTGCATTTTCAATTGTATCTTGAAGGTATTTTCTTTGTCTTCATTTTCTTTCTGCACCTTGTTGATCTTCTCGGATAGTTGGCCTATCACATATCTTTCTCTTCCTTTCCATTCACTGTCAACCCACTCTACATACGCGCATGTATGTATTCCCTGAAAGAAAAAATTTCATATGAAAACATAGCATTTGAAATAATGTTCACACATGAAATTATATGGTTTGAAAATATACCTCATATGGACAACCCAAAAACCTTCTGCCAGTGTCGTAACCTTCGTTGCAAACACGCCGAGCAGGGAACACCGAGTGGCCACACCTGTTCTTTGTGTTCTGCTCAATACCGTAGTACAATGGATCAAACTCATACTGCGGCAAAACATCAACAAACTGAACCATGCCTTCGTCATCATCCTATATTTCATCATATGAGATCATGGGTTAAGGAAGAATTCTTTGAAAAAACAGCAAATAATCACGTACTAACCGGCTCATCTAGGGTATGTGCTGCCGCAGTCTTCATCTTCCCTATGTTGTAATGCACAACGGATGTAAGCTTCGCCCATCCGTGGTCGCCGTCCATCGGATCCGCGTGCAGCCGCCGATCACCCCCGCGGCGAGACATAGGCAACACAGACAAACCCTAACGGCGAGTTAGGGAACACGTTGTTAAATAGAAACGGCCCATCGAGTTAGGCTTTATATTTAATTGGGCTGCCAACTCTATCGGCCCAAGACATGCTATACCCAAGCACCTAACTCGAACATGCAAAAAAGAATATTAGTTTATTATTTTAACATCATTTACGAAAGAAATTCTTTGTGTTCTCAGAAATTTGTAATGGAATCGAAAATATAACGAGTTATTCTGAAACATTATAGGAAAGAATAAAACTATAGTACACAGAACCAACATGAAAGCAGGCAATAATATAGATAAAATTGAAGAAAAATAACAGGATACATAAAAGAGAAGCGACCCACTACAAATCAGCTTTACAAGAATTGAGTTAATTGACTAATATAAAGAGAACATAGTACAGTACAAATCACTCATAAAAACATAATAAACACAGTAATCCTTCCATGATTACTGAAGTTCAGCAAAATAACATACAATTTCACATAAAAAGAGAGAGGTAGTTCAAGTAGCCGCGACGATTACATAGATTTGCACAAAAGACACCAGAGTGAAATTATCCACCAGTTTACAAACAGTAGGTTCATCGTCTGAAACTTAAACCCCTACATCTTACTGGAAGTAATCACTCGATCACATCAACAGACATAAAAAGCATGCCCTCCATCTTGAAGAACAAACACATGACTAACTGGCCAGCCACCAAGTTATTCTTAACACAGAAGTCAGTCCAACCCGACTTAAACCTGATTCTGCCATCAACGGATGTGTAGTACACAGCATGGCTGTCATCATCATCCTCGCCCCTCAGAAAGTAGATATCACCACTAGGACGAACGTCAAGAACAGATACAATAGTCTTCGGGATACGCTGTGATATAAGTAAAAAAACACTTCAAAATGACAATCATACAAAAATGACACGCAAAAATCATATGTCAACAAAATTACCAGTGCATTGGAAGCAACATCATATGTAGATAAGCGATGTACAAAAACACCGCCAAGGCCCAGACCACGGTCGTTAACACGGCTGTTGATATTGATGATCTCAGAATTTTTAAGTTCAACAGTTTTTGAGATAAAGATGGATTTAGCATCTCCTTCAAAATGAAAAACTTCTGCAGGAAAAAACAATGAGAGAAAAATTCATCAGAAAAAGAGCAGTTTGTCAAAAACAAATAACAGATGAACAAAAAGTCACTGCAAATTACCTTTCACTAATTCCTTGGAGTTATCTTCAATGTCTAGTGCAGTAACAAACAGATTTTCTTCTTCCTCTATGATATCAAATCTTATCTTCTCATTCAGATGCATATCATAATCAGTGAGGAATTTGTTGTAGTCAGGACCGAAAATACGAGTCTTCTTTTCCATCTTGTTCAGAAGAAATTGGTAAACACCCCTGTCCCCAGACTCAACAGTCAAGGTATTACTAGCAGACTTGTTGATATACTTCCTAACATAGCAAGGGATGTTCTGCAAAAAAAATTACATTAGTAATCTTACAAACCTATTTTCCCTACATATCATATTTAGCTGCATGGCAAATTAACATTGTAGATACTAGAAAAAAATGCAAATCAAAATAACTTACAGAGTATTCTACAAAGTTTGTACGCAGATTAATGCAGAAGAACGCTGGTTGGCAACCACCATCACGGTTTCCACAGATTGGGCACTTCATCTAATATATGAATACAAAATTATTATAAAGGATACAAATGTGCATATCTAAATTCATACAAGAAACCATATTCATTAAATGAACAAACACTCTTAAGTACACTGAAAAAAATGAAACAGGATAATTTCTCTGCATACCAAAAAAGGTGCACAAGTAATAAATACTACACGAATTATAAAAGATTTATCATTACTGCACTCCATACAGAAACAACTAAACTCTATTTAGGTACATCTGAGAATGCTTAGTTTACTACATTGTTCATATTGCTACTGAAAAGAAATCCTAAACCATTAAGAAGTGCAAAACAGATCAATTAGACTCAAAGCCTAAAGAAACAATCTTAATAAGAATTCATGCAGACCATAATTACTAGAAAGAAAAGCCTAGTATCGGCATTAAGAGAAAGGGAAAAATTAATCCCATTAAGAGAAATGGAAAAATTAAGGGGAGAAGTTTTAGGATTTCTCTCATCTAAAACATACATGCTGCATACAAATAAAAGCTCCATTAGGACCCAGCATAAATAATAGGGATAGAAAAGTAGGGGAAAGTAATACATAGATAAAGACAAAAAAACAAGTACAAGAAAAGGACCACCGCAGTAGGACCGCACAGCACGTGCACATACAAAAAAAGGACTTCCAGATCTGGGTGGTGGATAGAAACGGAAAGAAAAAAGAGGACATGCACTGACAGAGAATTGATGAAAAGCCTCACAGTGAATAGATCGAGTACTAAAACCAACAGATCTGTTTGGATTTACCTTCTTCCCTTCTCTGCAACGGCCGGTTCAGACGGCCACCTCCACAAGCTCCGACGTTGACAACGAGAGGAGAAGAACAGTCGACAGGGGATGGAGAAGAAACGACGGACCGGTCGAGGGTTCAAGGCTTCAACCGGAGTTAAATACGAACGGCCCAACAAAACGAAAGCCAAGGCCCGCCATGAAAACAGCCCAGTAAACGCGCAGTGAGAAAAAACAAACCCAACCCAAAAGCCTGTCCCCGGAGCCCAACCCGCGCGGTAATGATGAAACATTAGCTGATTAACTGTTTATTTGTCATTTCTGTTTTACTTGCTGAATATAAATCTTCAAAATTCTACAGAAACTTCAGCTGGCCACGTTAACTGTTTAGGTGCATAATTAATTAGTAGTACAACCGAATATTTCTCACAGCTTATATGCGTGATCACAATTTACCTACTGTTTAACACAAGTTCTGACTGTACTTACACATAGACGTGAAAAGATATTGATTTGATCACAGTGTACAGATATGCATGCTCACTACTTAGGCCACCATTACATGCATCTTAATATGGAGAAGCTTGTACAAGGTAATGGAGTTGCCATTCAACAGAAGATGCTGCACGAGACCACTACCTGGATTGTAAATTACATGCTAATTATAAAATGTTCATATCTTCAATTATGTAAAAATGACAGCTTATGGGCACTCACTTGTTGTTAAGTTTACATTTCTTGCTGCGTCGGTTGTGACCTGGCTCTTTGCAAGCCCCGCACTTAATTTTGTGCTCGTCGTACGATAGAGGTCTTCCATTTTTAGACTTGGGGCGGTTGTCATCGTCTTTATTATGTGTACCTTTGCTTGATACTTTAATAGGATCCTGGACCTTAACTATGTTTCCTTCTCGGTCCTCCACATGTTCAACTGCTAATGAGCTTAGACAAATCGGAACAGCACCCACCGTACCCTCCTTGTCGTACTCAATCGCCTTTGCTATCACGTCCTTTAAACTGTCCTGTAACTGAGCCCAAAGTGTTGGGTGTTTGCATGCTGCATGCATAGCTTGCGAGGATAACACACTAACCTTGCTATATTCAATTCTATCCGCTGTACCTGACCAACCTACTCCAAACATATCACTCGTTCGCCTAGCAGGCAGTCCATTTCTTGCATCTTTTGATAACCGACGAAGAACACAACACTTTGGAATTTCAGATATTTGCAGAACACATAGAACATGGAATATATGTTTGCAAGGGAGTCCTTTTCGAATCATTCTCCTGCAGCTGCACTTTATAGTTTCTTCAGGATTTCCCGGTGTATATTCCACGGTGAACTGCCTATTTGGTTTATTATGCCATGCCACGACAAAAGTTTCAGACCCACATCCCAGCTTTCTTTCCAAAGTCACTATGCCGCCAACTGACCTCAAATCTAGCTGCAATATATAGAAGTTTGCCGGGGTAAACTCGTGGGAAGCAAATACCTCCAGATCCCTGCAGCTTGTTACGGGCACAGGTAATGTCTGTGAGGCCGTGCAGTCATCATGCGCCTCGTTCTCACGGATGCGTGTAATGCAATTCTCATAGTGCAGTATCATGTCCACTAAAGTCATTTCTCCATCAAGGTGCAGGTGAAGGCAGGAATTCAGACTTTCACTCCGCTGGTTGCTCTTCATACCAAGCCAAAAACCCTCTGTCAGAAAAGCTGCAGCCCACAGGTGCCTCTTCCTGTACATCCTCTTCAACCAAATTTCGGTGTTCTCCGTCTTCCATCTTTTTAAAAAAGCCTGCCATCTCTGCTCAAATTCGGCTATGGACGTGCTATAGTACAACATAGACCGGAACTCGCCCAACGACTTGTGACTGAGATGGATCTTCATATTCTTTTCAACATGCCATGAACATATGCGGTGCCAGACATCGGGAAATACAGTGCGGATTGCCCTAATCATCGCTGAGTCGGCGTCCGTAATTACACTCAGAGGCTTCTTCTGACACATTGCCTTCAGAAATGTTTGCAGCAACCACACATAAGTTTCTTCTGTCTCATCTGAAACTATGGCACAACCAAAAACCGTAGTCCTACGGTGATTGTTCAGACCAACAAAAGGTATGAATGGCATACGATAGCGATTCATCTTGTAGGTGCTGTCAAACACAAGGACATCTCCATAGTCCTCATAGTCCTGTACAGACTGCGAGTCACACCAGAACATTCTCTTCAGCCGTCCTTCTTTATCTAAGTCGTAGTCGAAATAAAAACTTGGGTCCTTCTCCTTTCTGCTCAGCATAATTCCTATGGTCGTGGCAGCATCACCCTTCGCAAGTAGTTTCCTCTTTTCCTTGCTGCAAAGGTTGTACAGATCCCGTCGGACATATCCAACGCCGCCATACCATCCACTTCTGCTAATCATGGAATCCATTATGGTGTGCTTCCTAATACCTGCAGCTCCCATAGCTAAGATCTCAGCCTTCTGATGCTCTCTGATTTTTCTATGCGACCAAAGAAAAGGTGTTTCATCCGGTCTTGCGGGCGTATGACTGTGCTTGTCATCAAAACTATCAACGTACCAGATACCAAGTTTTTCATTCAGCTTCACAGTCATGTGCGCCTCACAGTTGCATCGAGACAGAGGTCTGAGCCTCCGGCTATGTCCCTCTTCGGTCATCAACTTTGGATCACGCTCACCTTCCCTCGAACACAAAAAACGCCTGTAACGCCTATGTCTAGTAATTTTTTTGCTATATCTGACCTTATCCAATCTGATGCTGAATCCATTATCTTTGGCATAGCTGTTGTAGAATTCGAATGCAGCCTCTTCACTAGGAAAAGTCATTTCCTTTATCATCATGTACAGCTCTATTGTATCCTCTGCCTGACAAGCTAAACTGAGGTTCGCATCATCACCATCGTCAACATGGGACTGTCACATGCAAAACATAGCAATCAAACTCTAATTTTATTATGTGTCTATTAATTTTTTTGGCTTCCACAAGTAATTAACCAATACATACCTGCATGCTGTTCGACGGCTTTGGCTCCACATAATGGTTGCCACCTACTGACTCATCATAAAAACAATTCTCCACGTCGGATTCACCATAATAGTCATACACATTTTCAAGTCCATATATTTCCTGCAAAAATTAAAGACAACAAGTAAATGTACCTCATTACTATTTCGCACTTTTTAATTGTAATCTCATTTCGTTGCATATCAAATAACAATTACACTCCATGTACCTCATTGCTGTTATCGTCCAAAGCAACCTCAGTAATATCTCTCTCATAATCATTGTCAATGTCCATCTACATATTCAATGATAACATGACAATGTTAAAACATTTATTGTTCTGCATTTGATTTCCATGAAAAAATTGCATATATCAAAGACACTTACATTAATAATTGCTTCCCTCCCATGCTCTGAGCTCATGGAATTATCTGACCTTGAACCAACAAAAATATTCTCACTCGCTGAAAAAGATTCATCACCAAGCCCCGTTCTAGAATTATCTGACTCATCTCCATGAACTCCAATTCCAGGAACCCTCTCTACCTCACAAACACCAGACCTCGTCTCATCCATTTCGTAGCTACAAAAGAAATCACAAATTCAGTGCATCCGCATCAAATTTTTTTCAGAAGTTACCATGATCCAACAAGAGGTGAGTTATCATGTGCGTACCTACCAGTCGATGCGCCGGAGGAGTAAGCCTACCCCCACCACAGGGGTCGATCGATGCGTCCGAGGAGGAAGAAGCCGCTAAGGCCACGCTCAAGGGAAAGAGGAGCCGGCCCTAACCCTAGCCGCGCTCGCCCAGACTTATCTGGTTGGAGCGATCAAGGGCGACGGCGGAGACGGCCGGCGGGCCAGCGGCACATCCCACCCGAGAGGAAGAGGAACCCTACCCCCACCAGCTCGTGCTCGCGCTAGGATTCCAACGAGGAGTAAAATGCTCACGGCGATCGCGGCAACACAAGGGGACGTGCACGACGGCGGAGACTTTATCTGGTTGGAGCGATCAACGGCGACGGCGGAGACGGCCGACGCGCCAGCGGCAGATCCCTCACGAGAGGAAGATCAACCCTACCCCCACCAGCTCGTGCTCGCGCTAGGGTTTCCGACGACGGAGGAGTACAACTTCCTCCTCCTCACGACGATCCCCCCCAGAGGAAAAGTGGAATCGTCAAAACACATGAACGGTTGAGATCGCGCGATACCTGTTCGGATTGAGGGTTAGTTTTGTAATTTCACGTTTCTGACAGATACGTATAGGCCCGGTACAGGCCCGTATGGCCCGCGACTGTGCTGTACGTATTCTGTGAACCGTCGTGTACGTGGCGTAGTCACGTGCGTGTACCGAAGCGGAAGGGACATATAAAACCTTCGTCGGCTGCTCCGCCTCCCTCGCCCCACCATTTCCCCCCAAATCAGGAACGGAGAAAACCCTCTCCCTCGGCCACTTCGTCTTCTCCACTCCCTCTCCACTGCCAGTTCTCTTCTGTAATCCCTTCTTCTCCGCGCATTTCCATCGAATCGGAGGCCGATGGAGGGTAGCAGCTCGACTGCGCGGGCGTCCGCCGCTGCCTTGGTCAAGAACACCGGCGTGGTGGAGGCAGATGTGGTACCGGGTGGAGGGAGCCGTCGTGGTGCGGCCGCGTCGGGCGGCATGGTGGCGGCGGCGGTGGACCAGGAGGAGCAAGGATTTGGCGGCGGAAGCGTGCCAGATCTGAACGTGGTGCCGGCGGACGACACTGTGGTATATCTCGCTCGCTCGATTCTCCATCTTCTATCCCCTTCTGTGGCACTGGTTAGATGAAAAAAAGAAGGCGATGAACCCTAGGGTTCGTTATTATTAGGGTTCGATTTGAATGGAACAGATGGATGTAGTATCTCTTTTCGGATAAGGTTGGCGCAGACCTAGGCAGTAATTTCGGTTGGAGGTAGTACTAGATTGGCCTAGGGTTTGTGACGGATTTTATTTCATTTTACATGGATAAATTTGCTGCAAATATTATGTGTTGGAACCTTTGAAATGGATGTTTAAATGATGGTCAGCCGCATGAACATTAAGTTTATTTTTTTGATTCTGATTCATAATCGTCTCAACAGAACAACAATGCTGCAACTGCTAATTATTTCATTTCCATTTGCCAACATGTGTTTGCAGTAACTTTGCCTTTTAGATAGCCACCCATTGGTAATGTCTAGCAATTGCTTTTCATCCTAACATCTTCTGGTGCTCAGGTGCCTATTTTACTTGACAATATTTATGGTATTGATGCTCCAGGGGCATTTTCCACATGTCCATAAGATATTTCCTTTTTCAGATTGTGTTGAAATCTATTAATTCCACCTGTACAAAACAAGCTTTATGTAGTAATATTTAACATGCTTTGTATAGTAAGATGTAGTTGTCATGTTTTGAACTTACTGTTGTTATTTTGAATGTGCTCTCTACAATGTAGTAATGATTGCAATAGAATGATGAATCTGTTTACTCTATGAAATTTAATAATAAGAGCAATATTATGTTAAGGTGAAATATAATATTATCTATGTTTACTCTATGATATTAAGGTCAGTATTAATGATAGGTTGACATAATTATGTCTCACCTTAACATAGAAGGATACATATAATGTGACAGGGCTACTATTGTAATGATTGCAATAATGATTTGTAGTATATGTGTTTTGCTGTTATGACTATGTTTACTTTATGATATTAAGATCAGTATTAATGATAGGTTGACAGATCTATGTTTCACCTTAACATAGTAGGAGAAATATAATGTTAACTACTGGCCTGTTATTGTAATGAATGCAATAAGGATTTGTAGTATATGTGTTATGCTGCTATGATTGCAATTTAGATTGACATAATAATCTGTATATATTCCATCAGCTTGGTGAGACCTCCTCTGTCCTCAAGAGGAAGTTTGAGGACTTTGATGACTCGGAGGACTCTGGCCACTCCTACATTTCCTCCGAGGTCGAGTCCGGGGACGCCGTGTCGGTAAGATAGCATTCTCAATATTGATTGTGCATGGTTGACAAGTTTATTGAACTCATTGCTGTACAATAGTTGTGACATATGATTGTGACATTGTTGTTTTGCAGTACAACTCAGATGCTTCATCTGATAATGAAGTCAGCAAGTACAATGTGCTGTCATATGAGAAGAAGGTGGAGGAGAAGATCTGGGCTGAGGGAATCAGTGCTTACATGAAACCTGATGGGAGGTACTACTGCAAGTTCCATCCCTCCAAGCAGGTTCCTAGGGATGGTCTTCGTGAAGGACTTGTTGGCCATGTGAAGGATGTGCACCCGAAGGATCTCCGCGACAAGGCGAACCATGCTGCCCTGAGGAAAGTACTGGAGTACTATGGTCAGGATTGACTGAATGCCTGAAAAAGTTTGTGAAGAAGTACATCATCAGTACATATGATGATGTTAAGTAATGTATGTTATTAAGAACTTCTAGTTTATGTGTGCACCTTCTGTTATGGTGCGGTAACTATGTAGGACTTGCTAGGCATGTGAACTTTAGCTATGGTAGCTATGTATGCACTGTACCAGTGTGCTAGATGGTATGTAGCACACTGTGTTTGCTTTTGCTGGTTCTTCACTTTGTTATAAGATAAGTGAAGTTATGGATGGCTACAAAGTATTGTCAGCCTTTTTATCTACCATCCATGTTCTGTTGGAAAAATGGTAGTCCATAAATATTATCTTGTTTGCAAGGAAATGGTAATTCTAAAATTTTGCTCGTTTGAAAATTTGATAGTTCAGTAATATTGAGTTATGTACCAATTTGATCTCTGTCATAATGTATTCAGTAATATTGAGTAGTAGATAAGTTACATGAATGAATAGCAAGCCGCTATGTGATGAGAATAGCAACCACCAATGTCATGAGAATAAAACAGAGTAGCAATTTCATATGTTATTTGTATCTGATATTTCATATGTGAATTTGAAAAATCGAATTTGTAAAAAGTTCATATACAGAAAATGTACAAAAGATGCATTGAAGGTTGGCAGATCAACCCAACCTTGTATGTTTTGATTAATTTGTTATAGAATTGTCCTTTATCAAAATATATACTTGAAAGTATAGTGATTTTTCGGCCTCCTCCAAATCACCTCAAATTTTTATCACATTGTATGTAACACAAGAAAACATGGAATGTGACGTTTTTTTTTCAGTTTGAATATTTTTGAATTACTAATGGATGCTCCATGGTTGGGAGGTGGCGATACTAGGGTTTTAGGGTCAAAATGGGTCTACCATGGCATAAAAAATAGCAAACCACCTTGGGTGGGCCCAATATTTGGCACACTTGTGCATGGTGGTGTGCCCCACCCTATTTGGCTTGGTGTTTCTAGTTTGGTTTTCACATGCATGGTGATCCCATGGTTGGGAGGTGCCGATACTAGGGTTTTAGGGTCAAAATGGGTCTACCATGGCATAAAAAATAGCAAACCACCTTGGGTGGGCCCAATATTTGGCACACTTGTGCATGGTGGTGTGCCCCACCCTATTTGGCTTGGTGTTTCTAGTTTGGTTTTCACATGCATGGTGATCCCATGGTTGGGAGGTGCCGATACTAGGGTTTTAGGGTCAAAATGGGTCTACCATGGCATAAAAAATAGCAAACCACCTTGGGTGGGCCCAATATTTGGCACACTTGTGCATGGTGGTGTGCCCCACCCTATTTGGCTTGGTGTTTCTAGTTTGGTTTTCACATGCATGGTGATCCCATGGTTGGGAGGTGCCGATACCAGGGTTTTAGGGTCAAAATGGGTCTACCATGGCATAAAAAATAGCAAACCACCTTGGGTGGGGCCAATATTTGGCACACTTGTGCATGGTGGTGTGCCCCACCCATTTTGGCTTGGTGTCTCTAGGTTGGTTTTCACAATCATGGTGATCCCATGGTTGGGAGGTGCCGATACCAGGGTTTTAGGGTCAAAATGGGTCTACCTTGGCCTAAAAAATAGCCAACCACCTTGGATGGGCCCAATATTTGGCACACTTGTGCATGGTGGTGTGCCCCACCCTTTTTGGCTTGGTCTTTCCAGGTTGGTTTTTACATGCATGGTGATCCCATGGTTGGGAGGTGCCGATACCAGGGTTTTAGGGTCAAAATGGGTCTACCATGGCCTAAAACATATCCAACCACCTTGGATGGGCCCAATATTTGGCACACTTGTGCATGGTGGTGTGCCCCACCCTTTTTGGCTTGGTGTTTCTAGGTTGGTTTTCACATGCATGGTGATCCCATGGTTGGGAGGTGCCGATACTAGGGTTTTAGGGTCAAAATGGGTCTACCATGGCCTAAAAAATAGCAAACCACCTTGGGTGGGCCCAATATTTGGCACACTTGTGCATGGTGGTGTGCCCCACCCTTTTTGGCTTGGTCTTTACAGGTTGGTTTTCACATGCATGGTGATCCCATGGTTGGGAGGTGCCGATACTAGGGTTTTAGGGTCAAAATGGGTCTACATGGCCAAAAAAATAGCAAACCACCTTGGGTGGGGCCAATATTTGGCACACTTGTGCATGGTGGTGTGCCCCACCCTTTTTGGCTTGGTCTTTACAGGTTGGTTTTCACAATCATGGTGATCCCATGGTTGGGAGGTGCCGATACCAGGGTTTTAGGGTCAAAATGGGTCTACCATGGCCTAAAACATATCCAACCACCTTGGATGGGCCCAATATTTGGCACACTTGTGCATGGTGGTGTGCCCCACACTTTTTGGCTTGGTCTTTCCAGGTTGGTTTTCACAATCATGGTGATCCCATGGTTGGGAGGTGCCGATACAGGGTTTTAGGGTCAAAATGGGTCTACCATGGCCTAAAACATATCCAACCACCTTGGATGGGCCCAATATTTGGCACACTTGTGCATGGTGGTGTGCCCCACCCTTTTTGGCTTGGTGTTTCTAGGTTGGTTTTCACATGCATGGTGATCCCATGGTTGGGAGGTGCCGATACTAGGGTTTTAGGGTCAAAATGGGTCTACCATGGCCAAAAAAATAGCAAACCACCTTGGGTGGGGCCAATATTTGGCACACTTGTGCATGGTGGTGTGCCCCACCCTTTTTGTCTTGGTCTTTACAGGTTGGTTTTTACATTCAGGGTGATCCCATGGTTGGGAGGTGCCGATACCAGGGTTTTAGGGTCAAAATGGGTCTACCATGGCCTAAAACATATCCAACCACCTTGGATGGGCCCAATATTTGGCACACTTGTGCATGGTGGTGTGCCCCACCCTTTTTGGCTTGGTGTTTCTAGGTTGGTTTTCACATGCATGGTGATCCCATGGTTGGGAGGTGCCGATACTAGGGTTTTAGGGTCAAAATGGGTCTACCATGGCCAAAAAATAGCAAACCACCTTGGGTGGGGCCAATATTTGGCACACTTGTGCATGGTGGTGTGCCCCACCCTTTTTGGCTTGGTCTTTACAGGTTGGTTTTCACAATCATGGTGATCCCATGGTTGGGAGGTGCCGATACCAGGGTTTTAGGGTCAAAATGGGTCTACCATGGCCTAAAACATATCCAACCACCTTGGATGGGCCCAATATTTGGCACACTTGTGCATGGTGGTGTGCCCCACACTTTTTGGCTTGGTCTTTCCAGGTTGGTTTTCACAATCATGGTGATCCCATGGTTGGGAGGTGCCGATACCAGGGTTTTAGGGTCAAAATGGGTCTACCATGGCCTAAAACATATCCAACCACCTTGGATGGGCCCAATATTTGGCACACTTGTGCATGGTGGTGTGCCCCACCCTTTTTGGCTTGGTCTTTACAGGTTGGTTTTTACATTCAGGGTGATCCCATGGTTGGGAGGTGCCGATACCAGGGTTTTAGGGTCAAAATGGGTCTACCATGGCCTAAAACATAGCCAACCACCTTGGATGGGCCCAATATTTGGCACACTTGTGCATGGTGGTGTGCCCCACCCATTTTGGCTTGGTGTTTCCAGTTTGGTTTTCACAATCATGGTGATCCCATGGCTGGGAGGTGCCGATACCAGGGTTTTAGGGTCAAAATGGGTCTACCTTGGCCTAAAAAATAGCCAACCACCTTGGATGGGCCCAATATTTGGCACACTTGTGCATGGTGGTGTGCCCCACCCTTTTTGGCTTGGTCTTTACAGGTTGGTTTTCACATGCATGGTGATCCCATGGTTGGGAGGTGCCGATACTAGGGTTTTAGGGTCAAAATGGGTCTACCATGGCCAAAAAAATAGCAAACCACCTTGGGTGGGGCCAATATTTGGCACACTTGTGCATGGTGGTGTGCCCCACCCTTTTTGGCTTGGTCTTTACAGGTTGGTTTTCACAATCATGGTGATCCCATGGTTGGGAGGTGCCGATACCAGGGTTTTAGGGTCAAAATGGGTCTACCATGGCCTAAAACATATCCAACCACCTTGGATGGGCCCAATATTTGGCACACTTGTGCATGGTGGTGTGCCCCACACTTTTTGGCTTGGTCTTTCCAGGTTGGTTTTCACAATCATGGTGATCCCATGGTTGGGAGGTGCCGATAACAGGGTTTTAGGGTCAAAATGGGTCTACCATGGCCTAAAACATATCCAACCACCTTGGATGGGCCCAATATTTGGCACACTTGTGCATGGTGGTGTGCCCCACCCTTTTTGGCTTGGTGTTTCTAGGTTGGTTTTCACATGCATGGTGATCCCATGGTTGGGAGGTGCCGATACTAGGGTTTTAGGGTCAAAATGGGTCTACCATGGCCTAAAAAATAGCAAACCACCTTGGGTGGGGCCAATATTTGGCACACTTGTGCATGGTGGTGTGCCCCACCCTTTTTGGCTTGGTCTTTACAGGTTGGTTTTTACATTCATGGTGATCCCATGGTTGGGAGGTGCCGATACCAGGGTTTTAGGGTCAAAATGGGTCTACCATGGCCTAAAACATATCCAACCACCTTGGATGGGCCCAATATTTGGCACACTTGTGCATGGTGGTGTGCCCCACCCTTTTTGGCTTGGTGTTTCTAGGTTGGTTTTCACATGCATGGTGATCCCATGGTTGGGAGGTGCCGATACTAGGGTTTTAGGGTCAAAATGGGTCTACCATGGCCAAAAAAATAGCAAACCACCTTGGGTGGGGCCAATATTTGGCACACTTGTGCATGGTGGTGTGCCCCACCCTTTTTGGCTTGGTCTTTACAGGTTGGTTTTCACAATCATGGTGATCCCATGGTTGGGAGGTGCCGATACCAGGGTTTTAGGGTCAAAATGGGTCTACCATGGCCTAAAACATATCCAACCACCTTGGATGGGCCCAATATTTGGCACACTTGTGCATGGTGGTGTGCCCCACCCTTTTTGGCTTGGTGTTTCTAGGTTGGTTTTCACATGCATGGTGATCCCATGGTTGGGAGGTGCCGATACTAGGGTTTTAGGGTCAAAATGGGTCTACCATGGCCAAAAATAGCAAACCACCTTGGGTGGGGCCAATATTTGGCACACTTGTGCATGGTGGTGTGCCCCACCCTTTTTGGCTTGGTCTTTACAGGTTGGTTTTCACAATCATGGTGATCCCATGGTTGGGAGGTGCCGATACCAGGGTTTTAGGGTCAAAATGGGTCTACCATGGCCTAAAACATATCCAACCACCTTGGATGGGCCCAATATTTGGCACACTTGTGCATGGTGGTGTGCCCCACACTTTTTGGCTTGGTCTTTCCAGGTTGGTTTTCACAATCATGGTGATCCCATGGTTGGGAGGTGCCGATACCAGGGTTTTAGGGTCAAAATGGGTCTACCATGGCCTAAAACATATCCAACCACCTTGGATGGGCCCAATATTTGGCACACTTGTGCATGGTGGTGTGCCCCACCCTTTTTGGCTTGGTCTTTACAGGTTGGTTTTTACATTCAGGGTGATCCCATGGTTGGGAGGTGCCGATACCAGGGTTTTAGGGTCAAAATGGGTCTACCATGGCCTAAAACATAGCCAACCACCTTGGATGGGCCCAATATTTGGCACACTTGTGCATGGTGGTGTGCCCCACCCATTTTGGCTTGGTGTTTCCAGTTTGGTTTTCACAATCATGGTGATCCCATGGCTGGGAGGTGCCGATACCAGGGTTTTAGGGTCAAAATGGGTCTACCTTGGCCTAAAAAATAGCCAACCACCTTGGATGGGCCCAATATTTGGCACACTTGTGCATGGTGGTGTGCCCCACCCTTTTTGGCTTGGTGTTTCTAGGTTGGTTTTCACATGCATGCTGATCCCATGGTTGGGAGGTGCCGATACTAGGGTTTTAGGGTCAAAATGGGTCTACCATGGCAAAATAGCAAACCACCTTGGGTGGGGCCAATATTTGGCACACTTGTGCATGGTGGTGTGCCCCACCCTTTTTGGCTTGGTCTTTACAGGTTGGTTTTCACAATCATGGTGATCCCATGGTTGGGAGGTGCCGATACCAGGGTTTTAGGGTCAAAATGGGTCTACCATGGCCTAAAACATATCCAACCACCTTGGATGGGCCCAATATTTGGCACACTTGTGCATGGTGGTGTGCCCCACACTTTTTGGCTTGGTGTTTCTAGGTTGGTTTTCACATGCATGGTGATCCCATGGTTGGGAGGTGCCGATACCAGGGTTTTAGGGTCAAAATGGGTCTACCATGGCCAAAAAAATAGCAAACCACCTTGGGTGGGGCCAATATTTGGCACACTTGTGCATGGTGGTGTGCCCCACCCTTTTTGGCTTGGTCTTTACAGGTTGGTTTTCACAATCATGGTGATCCCATGGTTGGGAGGTGCCGATACCAGGGTTTTAGGGTCAAAATGGGTCTACCATGGCCTAAAACATATCCAACCACCTTGGATGGGCCCAATATTTGGCACACTTGTGCATGGTGGTGTGCCCCACACTTTTTGGCTTGGTCTTTCCAGGTTGGTTTTCACAATCATGGTGATCCCATGGTTGGGAGGTGCCGATAACAGGGTTTTAGGGTCAAAATGGGTCTACCATGGCCTAAAACATATCCAACCACCTTGGATGGGACCAATATTTGGCACACTTGTGCATGGTGGTGTGCCCCACCCTTTTTGGCTTGGTGTTTCTAGGTTGGTTTTCACATGCATGCTGATCCCATGGTTGGGAGGTGCCGATACTAGGGTTTTAGGGTCAAAATGGGTCTACCATGGCCAAAAAAATAGCAAACCACCTTGGGTGGGGCCAATATTTGGCACACTTGTGCATGGTGGTGTGCCCCACCCTTTTTGGCTTGGTCTTTACAGGTTGGTTTTTACATTCAGGGTGATCCCATGGTTGGGAGGTGCCGATACCAGGGTTTTAGGGTCAAAATGGGTCTACCATGGCCTAAAAAATAGCAAACCACCTTGGGTGGGGCCAATATTTGGCACACTTGTGCATGGTGGTGTGCCCCACACATTTTGGCTTGGTCTTTCCAGGTTGGTTTTTACATTCAGGGTGATCCCATGGTTGGGAGGTGCCGATACCAGGGTTTTAGGGTCAAAATGGGTCTACCATGGCCTAAAACATAGCCAACCACCTTGGATGGGCCCAATATTTGGCACACTTGTGCATGGTGGTGTGCCCCACCCATTTTGGCTTGGTGTTTCCAGTTTGGTTTTCACAATCATGGTGATCCCATGGCTGGGAGGTGCCGATACCAGGGTTTTAGGGTCAAAATGGGTCTACCTTGGCCTAAAAAATAGCCAACCACCTTGGATGGGGCCAATATTTGGCACACTTGTGCATGGTGGTGTGCCCCACCCTTTTTGGCTGGGTCTTTACAGGTTGGTTTTTACATTCAGGGTGATCCCATGGTTGGGAGGTTCCGATACCAGGGTTTTAGGGTCAAAATGGGTCTACCATGGCATAAAAAATAGCAAACCACCTTGGGTGGGGCCAATATTTGGCACACTTGTGCATGGTGGTGTGCCCCACACTTTTTGGCTTGGTGTTTCTAGTTTGGTTTTCACAATCATGGTGATCCCATGGTTGGGAGGTGCCGATACCAGGGTTTTAGGGTCAAAATGGGTCTACCATGGCCTAAAAAATAGCAAACCACCTTGGGTGGGGCCAATATTTGGCACACTTGTGCATGGTGGTGTGCCCCACACTTTTTGGCTTGGTCTTTCCAGGTTGGTTTTCACAATCATGGTGATCCCATGGTTGGGAGGTGCCGATACCAGGGTTTTAGGGTCAAAATGGGTCTACCATGCAATTCTTAAACTTGTGTAGAAATTAATGGACGAAATAATTTAATATTTTATTAATGTTGTCCAAATTTACATATCAAAATTATTCATGATAAGTATAGATTATAATTTTGTTGTTTAATTTCGTTGGCCCAACATGGACCAACCCAAAATGCCAAATGCAACCATGAAAGTGAAAAAATCTAATTTAAAAAAGGGCCAACCCAAAACGGCGGATGGAAGTGCACCATTACGATCTTCACGCGCGGCACGATCTTATCGTGAATGGTTTGCGCATGGCATGTTCCGGAAATGACGTAAGACGTGGTCGGCGTATAAAAAGGTGTTCGTGGTGCCGAGATCGTGCAAAACCCTAGAGCCGCCGCAACCGCCACCGCCACCGCCCGCGCAGTCGCCCTCTCTATTCTCCTCGCCTCCTCCGTCTCAAAGGCGATCTCATCCCCGCCACCGCCGGCATCTGCAAGGTAGCCTCACCTGAGGCCGCCGTACCCACGAATCTTCTCCACGCCAGGCCCAACACCGTCACCTAGATCTCATCGGAGACAGAGCAAGACGGTTCCAACACTGCCTCGTCAAGTAAGTACACATCAAGACCTTCGTATCTACATCGTATGCAGCAAGTAAAATTTGTATAGGTTAGAGTTGCCGTGTGTATTCAGATTTGCAGTTGTAATTTTCTTAAGTGTTGACTGATTAGGACTTGGAGTTGTTGTGCTGGTTTCGTGCATGCATGTGCACAACTCTAGTCACTTCGTTAAATTTAAGTAAAATTCAACGTGACTTCATGCATGCCCGACTACGTCGGATCCAGTCGGATCGTTTGTCAGCAGTTCGCCTATATATGCATCGCTCTTGTATCAAGAAAATAGCAAACATTGCAAGTATCGGTTTTTAAGATGTAAATTTTATTGAGGGGTTTCATATATAGGGCAGATGTTTGCTCTCAATTTTTTTGTATAATATTTCACGATGATTTGTCTGTTCAAAGCATGTCATCTCACACATCGTATGTAAAATCATGCCATCTCACGCATCGTATGTAAAATCATGTTGTATTCAAGTCTCCCTCTTGCACATTTAATTTAGTTTTTTGTACGTGACATATTACTTTCATAATATAGTGTTTTTCCTTGATAGAATGGACGAGCTTAGGGGTGAAGTTTGCTGCAACATTGAAAAATGGTGTAGGCTCATGGCCCGTCTTACCGTGGATCAACGTGCTAGACTAGCTCTAACTAATTTAAGAAGTATGATGATGATTCCTTCTGTGAAGATGCGTACAATATTGATCAGGTACACCTTCTCACATGTATATTACGTAATATTACATGTTCATATGTCATTTGTATTTCGTGCATTACTTTTGCATAGTACTTATTGATTCATGTTCATTTTTGTTCCAGGTTTATGCTTGATGTTTTTGACCCTGCCACTAGTACATTCGAAATAGGAGAGAACAATGGCGCGGTGTCTCTTGGTTTTGTCGATGTTGAGTGTCTCCTTGGTCTGGTTAATGAAGGTTTTTCAGCTGGGGAAATTCTTACCGAGGAAGGTGAAGACGTGAAGCATCGCATCCCACCACAGTTCTTAAGCAAATCAACCGGTAACATCGTTATAGATGAATTAATTGACGACATCATTAAAAGTAAACTTGCCGATGATGACTTCCTGAGGAGGGTAGTCCTAGTGCTTATAGGAACAGTACTTGCGCCTATGGCGACGAAAATTGTTCCACCCAAGTTCTATGCACTAGTAGAAGATGTTGAGCGAATGTCAAAAATCAATTGGAATGCATTCACTCTAAGGGTTCTGTTGGATAGCATTAGGCTGGTAAGAAAAGGTAGACAAATCCGACAGTGGCCGAAAGGGAACTTAGGAATGTTGCAGGTATGTATGGTCTTATGTCCGAGTGTTGTGCATAGTACATCTCACTGCATTTTTCACGTATACATAATTAATTTACTCTCCTTTGTTTACATGCAGTACTTGTACTGGGAAAAATGTCAGCCGCTAGAAGGCGACTGTGCATTTAATCCTAAACTGTCCATGCGCCCTTTAATGAGGAACTGGAATGAAGCAGCTGCCACGCGGAGAGACAATTTTGACTATGAGAATGGTCGCGGTCGTGGTAACGTGAAGGTAATAATTTCAGTGTTACGATTAGGAACACTTAATTTTGTAAATACTCAATTCTTAACCGTAGTACTTAACTCTTGCATTATATAACGTGCAGATTGATGAAAATATCACTGAAGAGTATCGGTTGATGGAGCCAGTTGTGCCAGATCCTGTGGCTGCTCCTCAGAATAACGCCAAGCCCGCGAGTGCTGTTCCAAGAAAGAAACAGGCTCCAAAACCCATTGATAACGGTCAGACGGAAATTCTGATAAATCGTTTAACGGGTTACCTTGATGCACAAGTGCAGAAGATGTTGGCTACCATCCCTGCCTTATGTGCTCAGGTTAAACGCCTAACTGTTGTGTCATTTTCTTTTGTTATTGAAAATGCAATCGTTCATGAACTTATATATTTTTGTGTTGCAGAGAACATTGGAGATGTTTAATAAGGAAGGCGTGACTTACAAACCGGCAGCCGCAGCGGTTTCCGGTAACATGGAGGACCAGGAAGATGTCAACTCTTTCCGGAACGGGCCTCGTGATAAAAAAGAGTTCATGTACAAGGAAGAGAGCGATTCAGCACGAGGTGGAGATTCTATTCGTATGATTGACATGAACCAGGCTGATGAATTTGATAAATTGGATAAAAAATTCAAGGAGGCTGCTAAGAATGGTACTGCAAAGAATGCAAATGATGCTATGCGCACACCTGCCAAGGGTAGTGGACTGAATGGTACTCCAGCAGAAAAGCCATTTGGCGATGTTGGTAGCACACCGGATAATCCGTTCATCATTGAAAATGCTGATCCGTTGACATCAGATTCAGAAATTGATCTTGACGCAGTAACTATTAGCAAGTTCATGTCTAAATCAAATGAAGATGAGTTGGCTGGGAAGAGAAAGCGAACAATTCCCAAGAAATTTCAATCTCCCTATGCTCTAGACAGACGCACCAAGCGTCAAGTCCGTGGTTCATCCTCAAAAGGTAGTTTATTTTTCTGTTTTTTTCAGGTTATTCTCTGTACGAAATGTTGTATTTGCTAAGCCTTTTCATATGCATGCAGCTCTGAATTTCGATGATAAATCTGGAGCAGATAAAAATGCAAAACCGGATGCATCATCTGATTTGTCGCCTGAACTAGTTGATGCAGCTATAGTCTTCCTCGAGCTTGCATCTCGATCAGAGCAGCACAAGAAAAAGAATGTTTACCGGAGTGTCAGGGGCGATGAAGTAAACGCTGAACGTCTTCGTGTTGTTCTCGACGAAAAATGGTTGTCAGACGATGTAAGTGCGTACAACACGTACATTCCATACATTTAATATTTACATGTATGTTATTAACATAAAATCCCATCATGTTATTCGCAGGTCATAGATGGTTACATTGGGCATTTGAACCTCCGTGTTGGGGATGATCGCTTCTTGTGTCCAGCATGGAGATCTAAATATCTAGTAGACCGGGCAAATGCCGGAGACAAACCCAAAGAATCTAGCAAGAACATAGATAGCGCGATGGTAAGATCTGGCGCGGTTGGTAGAGTGGTGACGGAATACACCGTCCGTGACAAGGTACGTAATATATGATTGTTATAAAATATATATTGTACTATTCTGCTAGTAAACATGCCGAATGACATCTCATTTTTTTCATATGTTATAATTTTTTGCAGGTTTATTTTCCACTCAACATTGGCAATACACACTGGACGACCGTTGTCATGCACATACCGAAGCAAGAATTCCAAGTTCTCGACTCGCTTTATCCTCTAGAGTTTACGTTGGAGACTGTTGAGGCACTTGTAAGTGAAAAACAAATTGTCCACATTACTTCTAACAAACTGAATTGCGCAAATTAGCATAACTGTTATCTGTCTACAGCGGCGCCAAATTGCAGAAGACATGCAAGTGGCCAACGAAGTCACAAGTGGAAATCATCCCGATGTTTCAAATTGGCCGATATTAGAGTACGACATGCCGCAGCAACATGACGGGTGAGTTAACGTTACACCAATTTAAGTTTAAAATCAATATATGGGAGGATTAACCTTATCGAGATTTTGCATTTACAACAGGAACTCTTGTGGATTGTTTGTGATAGAATGCATGGAGCATTGGGATGGGGATCGGATGACTGCAGAGATTTCACAGGTTTGTTATAAATCGTCTGTATGTTCACCCTTGGATTAACAAAAATGTGTTACATCTAACCCATTTTTCCTAATATTGTATAGATCAAAATTAATGCAAGGCGAAGACGAGTTGTCGCTGAAATGATGTTATCACCTTCCAACACGTTAGAGATTGTGAAACAGAAAATTCGGTCCATCGCTTCCAGGATCAACAAGAAGACATAGAAAATGGAAGATAAAAGGTTGAGTGGTTAGGTTTTAGTCCCGAAGAAGGTTTCCTGACCATGAATAGCTTTTTTCCTTCTATCAACTATGTTATGTTCTAAAGTGACCATGAATACTTTTTTCGTTTTGTTCAAGACATATATATGGCTATCCTATTATTTTGTTTGCTTAATCATATAATGTTGTTTCGTGATTTATTGAGCTGCACATACAGACACACACCTACATTTTTGTTCATCATGTTTTGTTGATGATTTTTCCAGTTGCACACAAACACTGAAAGTAACATTTAAGCTACATTCACAAACACAGTACCAACTCAGGTTCATACACAAACATAGTACCCTTTTTTCAGCTTCACACTCACACACACTAGAATTTATCACGTACACACAGCAATTATAAATAAAGCGACGATAACCAACATCATCCGATACAACTGACACACCACATAAGACTAGGTAACTACCCAAGTACATGGGCAGCACACCGATCCCCCTAGATCGTAGGAGACTAAGCCTAGAGACATAAAAGTAGCTCAACATCCAACATACATAACCCTGAAGCGGGGCGAATAGATAGTCTGATAGATAGCAAGTAGAAGATCATTTACAAAACATGGATCTATCTAGGGTGTGTTTGGGACATCACCACTCCAATGTATCTTCGGCTTCTTCTCCTCCGGCCACTTCTCCCACTGGGCCCCGGGAAAACGAGGAGGGCTTGATTGATAAGAAGTGGGAAAACTCCAAGACGCGGCACTCCATTTTTCATGCCCATTGGTGATGGGCATGTATGTCCACCCTTCATCCCCCCTTGGGCGCTTGGTGCTGGCCAATTCTTTTCCCTTGCTGCTGCTCGATGAAGAAGCCTTTGTGCCTCCGGTTGAACTGGGTTGCAATTCTGTTGGTGTTGCTTGCGGAGGTAGCAGGTGGCGTTGTCCATAGTTGCAGAGACGGATTATACGGTACAGTTCGTACGCCACAAACCCATCTCTGGCTGCATACTCAAGATTAATTTCATCGAGTGGATTCTTCTCCCAGAACTTGTGCTGAACAGATGGGAATTCTTTCTTCATTCCTTTGTAGCTCATATCGATGAGTCCGGCTGCCATGTCAGCCATCCCAGTCCTGTCGCGTTCAAGTTTGAACAAGTCCTGCAGATCAATGTGGTACTGAATTGGTATCTCAATATTCCAACTTCGCTGCATTGCTATTCTGTCATTTCTGATATCGACGCTAGCAAAGTGGACACCACTGCGTAGGAAATCCATGAGTTTTGGACACCCCAGCTTGCTACTGCTCCACCAAAAAAATGGAAAAGATAAAATGTAAAATATTGTTGGGAAAAAATGCTGAAAGTAAGTTCTCAAATGCAATGCAAATTATGTGATGATATTTCATTCCTACGTGTCATTTAACATTTTTAGTCTGAACTTGAATGGAAGTACATATCATGGTTCATATCAGTACATTCAAATGGATTTGGAAGTTCAGATTTTATCCGTAAAGATGAATGAGTAGCACTTCTATGTTTGTGAGGCGGATTTACTATAACTACAGGCACATAATTAAATAAATAACAACTAACTAACCACATCAATAAGATCAAATCAAAGAACTGAACTAGCATGAAGCATCAGATCTAGATGGTAGAGGTTGTGTAATACCTTGAGCATTGGTAGACCAATACGTGATTCTTCATCGCCAGTTGGACAACGGCGATCCGATAGTCACCTTCGTATTTTGGGTCGCAGTACTCGAAGTCGAGGCCCATGAACTTGTATTCATCTTTACTCAACCACTGCTCGTACATGTCCACAATCTCGGCTGCTTTATGGTTGTCGTCGGTGTAGACAACCTCAATCTCAGTTGTATGTGCGACAATCTTCCGGGGTTTTGGTTTGTGACTGGCAACCTCCCCTTCCTGATCCATGTCACTGCTGTGATTGCTAACCTCTCTTTCCTGATCCATTACGACAGGAAGACGAAGAGGGCAGTGTGGAGAAGGTAGGAGAAACAAGGGGAGGGAAGATGAATCGGTGGGAAATGCACTGCAGAAAAAATGGCTAATGAGGAGGACAAAGAAGGGGAGGGAAGATGACTCGGTGGACAATGAATGAGAGGGAAGATGACTCGGTGGAGAAAGTAGGAGAAAGAAGGGGAGGGAAGATGACTCGGTGGGAACTGACACGTAGAAAAATGGCAACTGCCCAGCCGAAATTAAATTAACCACCTATCGTGGGAACAGACCGAAATGGGCTAACTATTTTCGCGGGCCCTGCACAGATTGATGCTAGGCAATATGGACTATAATAGGTGCATGATTTCGCCACCTTTTAAACAAAATATGTAGCACACACTAATGTCATGACAATAAAACATGCGTTAACAATTATTCAAACATAATATGTAGCACACACTAATGTCCATGTGTCATGACAAAATCGTCATGTCGAAGCATTTAAAATACGTGGTGATTTCATAGTTGATCAACTAGGAGCTTAAGACCATCCTCCTTGCTACCACGAAACCAGAATATGTAGATGTCACCAACTTCCATGTTATTTTGCTTCACAACATCCATCCATTTTGAGGTAATCATGGCAGTTTTCCCTGCTTTGCTCAAGACCATCCTTACTTTAGCAACTTTTGTATTCCTGGAAAAGACTTGAATTTCGGATGGTAATTCCAGATTCTTGACAATGTACTCCATGGTGTAGGCCTTTGAGAAGTACTGCAAAAGGAGTCAATGAGCAATCATTTGTTAGGAAAAAAAATTGACATACGCTACGAGAGTATTGATGGCAAATGATTTATTAAAAAATTGATTACCATTTTGGCTTTGCCCTTGATGATGTTTGATTTTTTTATGGTGAAGACATACAGGGGTCTTGTTGGGTTGTGCTTACGAACTACACGCTTCAGTCTAGCAAGTTGTTCATCATCCATCTCCACCAGATTGGGAAACACACAGAAGGAGTCAAAATCTGCATTCCCCATAATTCCTGGACCTGAATGCATCATTTTGGAAATTACTGAACAATAATATATGTACTGAAACAATATTGTTGGAAGGATAATTCTTACCTCTCATAGTAATTCTTTTCTGCGCATCCCCAGGAGCAACAACTGCAGGTACGTGAGCGTCCATGTTGACCTTCATACCATTACGAGTGATCAAACATAGTTATAAAAAATGCATTTAATGTAGCATTCATGATGATCTATAACATATGTTACATGACAACTTCAATAGTATGTCCTCAAAATGTACAATATTCAATCTTATTGTAATGCATGTTACTGTAGCAGATCTAGGTGTTGTCGACAAATAGATGAGAAACTGATTGCATTTACTGTAGCAGATATAGGTGTTATCGACAAATAGTTGACAAACTGATTGCAATTACTGAAGCTGATCTAGGTGTAGTCGACAAATAGATGAGAAAAATGAATGCATATTTGGCTCGGGACATCAGATGAAAAACAGATCTAACATGGCGCATGTACTGGCCAATAATTGCTGCAGCTACTGTATGAGATCTATGTGTTGTCGACAATTTGATCAATTTTCAGAAACAACCACACGGAGAATAGAGGAGAGGTACATGATCAATTTTCATGATCTACTGCCGAACGGATATGCATAGGGTTTTATCGTACCTCTCTCCGACGACAGCTCCACAATGGTACGCAGGGTTCTGAGGCGGCGACGGCAAAATAATGGGAAGAATTTATCAGGCACACACACGATTAGGGTAAAAGCGTTGAGCTTGTATATAGGTGCGGGATGGGCCGTCAGGCATTATATTTTAGCTTTTCCATTTGGGCAAAACTGGGCCACCGGAACTATTATGTTATCCTAATGCGGCCCGACTGAGTATACTCCTTTATATTGTTAATAATAATTTTCTATTACAGCATAAAATTGGAAAAGCTATGCACATTACAGTGCAGACATAGCTAATTTGTAGAGGAGGGCAACCAAGTCGACCCAAAGTGCTCAAACATGCAACCACCAGCATTCCAAAGCCATCAGCATTTTTGTCGGCACAATTATGCAGATGACATGTTGCACCAGATGATGCAAATGGATGTAACATGCAAGCACCATCATTCCAAAGCCAAGACATAGCTAAGCATCAGCACACCAATACATAGATTATACTTAATTACATAACTTAGTTCCACACAGATTCACAAAATAAGATCATCAATATAATAGATGATCACACTAGGAAAATAACTTAGTTATTTACAAAACAAACTTAGTTCAACACTCATTGCTGACATAGTTCAACACCATAAAGCAAAAGCAACACTATCACATCAGTCCACAACATCTAGGCATCATCCTCGACAGCGAGCACCAGCACCAGTCCATAATGCTCTACCCTAATCTGCCTAGAGGTGCCAGAGATGGCAAGCTCCTCGGCATGCTGCCTGAGATGATCAAGCTTGCCACCCTTCGGCTTCGACTTGTGCCATGGACAGAAGTACTTTCCACGCTTCTTGAAAGGCAGGTCCCCATTATGCAGCTTCTCCAGGAGTTTCCTTTTGAATGACCCAATGTTCCTGCTGTCAACCGACTCCGCAGAATCCTGGGAGTCATACTAGACAACAACAATGTGTACAAATTATAATTACAGATGCAAACCAAACAAAATGAAATAGATGGAAGGGTACACAACTAAATATATTGCTCACCTCCAGGGAGCCATCAGATTCCTCCAAGTCCTGGTATGGACCATCCACAGGCACCACCACCTCCTCCTGGTTTGCAGCATCAGCAACAGCAGGATCTTCCTCCTCCTGGTTTGGTGGAGGCACAGGTTCGACCACCTCCTCCTGGTTTGCTACATCGGCAGCAACAGGTTCTTCCTCCTGCTGGTTTGGAGTAGGCACCGCTTCCACGTCCTCCCGCTTCCTCTTCCTAGACCCTTCCGCAGCCTGCATACCAAAAAGATAAATACACGCATTAATCCCCTCAAGGAAAAAGGCATCGAAATAGTTTGCATACGAAAAAGGCAAAAAGGAAACAATAATCCATATCATATTTAATAATCTTTCATTGTATCATCTTATGTATACTCCTAACTCCTAAGTCCTAATTGTTAATTACAAACAAGATATGGTAATCATGTCATACTCAAATGCTATATTTATTCTTCTGTACTACAAATGATTTTGATCAACATTTATTATTTGCTGCATTTTCCTACGGCGAACTAAATAAATTTGATAATAAAGTACCGAAACACTGTCATGCTTTATTTATGCATTTGTAATCAGCCATAGCTCACTTACATCAACTACTCCCTCTGATTTGTACAATACAGATCCTTGTGGAAATATCCAACACATGGAGAAAATGAACAAACAACACGGCACAACACAGAACATCAGTTAAGCTCCATAGTTGCTACCGTAATAACATCAGAGTAAACACAGAGCATAACCTACCCAGTATCAACATTATCAGAGTAAGTAATTAAGCCTGGTAGACCCGTTAATCCACAGGAAAAAAGGGACAGATCGAGCAGTTACCTCCATTTGCAAGTCCGGCTTCTCCTCCGGCAGATCCTCGACGGCCTTCTCCGCCAAGGACGATGAAGCCTCCTCCACCAGATCCGGCGCCACGATGCCTGCTGAGCCAACATCATCCCCTGCGATGGTGGATGTTCCCGCATCGCCTTCGTCTCCCCCACTAGCAGATTCGTCCGCGTCCAGATCCGCCTGTGCCGCGACCACCGGGCCGAGGACGACCGACCCGATGACAGAGGCATCGACGACGGTGGACATCGCAGCGACCGCCGTAATGCTGGACTCTCCACCACCGCCTTCGCCTCCAACCGCCTCCGCCGATGCAGCAACATCGATGACCGCCGCCTTCTCCAGATCTTCCGCGCCAACTGCTACTCCCCCAGCTTCCATCGCCGCCGAATCGAGTGGATCGGCGAGGCGAAAACCTAAACTAACGGCGGAGTGAGGGAGATGGAGAGGGTTTTTTGGCGGAGAGATTCTCGGAGAGGTGGGGAACAGGGGGAAATGGCTGCAGATGTGGGAGACGAAGCTTTTATATGAGCCGACGCCTCCGCTCCCTCGCCACGTAGCTTTACAGGTCACCGTCGCCTCCTCTCCGTTCCCACGAAATTAAACAACAAAATTATAATCTATACTTATCATGAATAATTTTGATATGTAAATTTGGACAACATTAATAAAATATTAAATTATTTCGTCCATTAATTTCTACACAAGTTTAAGAATTGCATGGTAGACCCATTTTGACCCTAAAACCCTGGTATCGGCACCTCCCAACCATGGGATCACCCTGAATGTAAAAACCAAACTAGAAACACCAAGCCAAAATGTGTGGGGCACACCACCATGCACAAGTGTGCCAAATATTTGCCCCACCCAAGGTGGTTTGCTATTTTTTAGGCCATGGTAGACCCATTTTGACCCTAAAACCCTGGTATCGGCACCTCCCAACCATGGGATCACCATGCATGTGAAAACCAACCTGGAAAGACCAAGCCAAATAGGGTGGGCCACACCACCATGCACAAGTGTGCCAAATATTGGCCCCACCCAAGGTGGTTTGCTATTTTTTTGGCCATGGTAGACCCATTTTGACCCTAAAACCCTGGTATCGGCACCTCCCAACCATGGGATCACCATGATTGTGAAAACCAAACTAGAAACACCAAGCCAAAAAGTGTGGGGCACACCACCATGCACAAGTGTGCCAAATATTGGCCCCACCCAAGGTGGTTTGCTATTTTTTATGCCATGGTAGACCCATTTTGACCCTAAAACCCTGGTATCGGAACCTCCCAACCATGGGATCACCCTGAATGTAAAAACCAACCTGTAAAGACCCAGCCAAAAAGGGTGGGGCACACCACCATGCACAAGTGTGCCAAATATTGGCCCCATCCAAGGTGGTTGGCTATTTTTTAGGCCAAGGTAGACCCATTTTGACCCTAAAACCCTGGTATCGGCACCTCCCAGCCATGGGATCACCATGATTGTGAAAACCAAACTGGAAACACCAAGCCAAAATGGGTGGGGCACACCACCATGCACAAGTGTGCCAAATATTGGGCCCATCCAAGGTGGTTGGCTATGTTTTAGGCCATGGTAGACCCATTTTGACCCTAAAACCCTGGTATCGGCACCTCCCAACCATGGGATCACCCTGAATGTAAAAACCAACCTGGAAAGACCAAGCCAAAATGTGTGGGGCACACCACCATGCACAAGTGTGCCAAATATTGGCCCCACCCAAGGTGGTTTGCTATTTTTTAGGCCATGGTAGACCCATTTTGACCCTAAAACCCTGGTATCGGCACCTCCCATCCATGGGATCACCATGATTGTGAAAACCAACCTGGAAAGACCAAGCCAAATAGGGTGGGCCACACCACCATGCACAAGTGTGCCAAATATTGGCCCCACCCAAGGTGGTTTGCTATTTTTTTGGCCATGGTAGACCCATTTTGACCCTAAAACCCTAGTATCGGCACCTCCCAACCATGGGATCACCATGCATGTGAAAACCAACCTAGAAACACCAAGCCAAAAAGGGTGGGGCACACCACCATGCACAAGTGTGCCAAATATTGGGCCCATCCAAGGTGGTTGGATATGTTTTAGGCCATGGTAGACCCATTTTGACCCTAAAACCCTGTATCGGCACCTCCCAACCATGGGATCACCATGATTGTGAAAACCAACCTGGAAAGACCAAGCCAAAAAGTGTGGGGCACACCACCATGCACAAGTGTGCCAAATATTGGGCCCATCCAAGGTGGTTGGATATGTTTTAGGCCATGGTAGACCCATTTTGACCCTAAAACCCTGGTATCGGCACCTCCCAACCATGGGATCACCCTGAATGTAAAAACCAACCTGGAAAGACCAAGCCAAAATGTGTGGGGCACACCACCATGCACAAGTGTGCCAAATATTGGCCCCACCCAAGGTGGTTTGCTATTTTTTAGGCCATGGTAGACCCATTTTGACCCTAAAACCCTGGTATCGGCACCTCCCATCCATGGGATCACCATGATTGTGAAAACCAACCTGGAAAGACCAAGCCAAATAGGGTGGGCCACACCACCATGCACAAGTGTGCCAAATATTGGCCCCACCCAAGGTGGTTTGCTATTTTTTTGGCCATGGTAGACCCATTTTGACCCTAAAACCCTAGTATCGGCACCTCCCAACCATGGGATCACCATGCATGTGAAAACCAACCTAGAAACACCAAGCCAAAAAGGGTGGGGCACACCACCATGCACAAGTGTGCCAAATATTGGGCCCATCCAAGGTGGTTGGATATGTTTTAGGCCATGGTAGACCCATTTTGACCCTAAAACCCTGTATCGGCACCTCCCAACCATGGGATCACCATGATTGTGAAAACCAACCTGGAAAGACCAAGCCAAAAAGTGTGGGGCACACCACCATGCACAAGTGTGCCAAATATTGGGCCCATCCAAGGTGGTTGGATATGTTTTAGGCCATGGTAGACCCATTTTGACCCTAAAACCCTGGTATCGGCACCTCCCAACCATGGGATCACCATGATTGTGAAAACCAACCTGGAAAGACCAAGCCAAAAAGTGTGGGGCACACCACCATGCACAAGTGTGCCAAATATTGGGCCCATCCAAGGTGGTTTGCTATTTTTTAGGCCAAGGTAGACCCATTTTGACCCTAAAACCCTGGTATCGGCACCTCCCAACCATGGGATCACCCTGAATGTAAAAACCAACCTGTAAAGACCAAGCCAAAATGGGTGGGGCACACCACCATGCACAAGTGTGCCAAATATTGGCCCCACCCAAGGTGGTTTGCTATTTTTTATGCCATGGTAGACCCATTTTGACCCTAAAACCCTAGTATCGGCACCTCCCAACCATGGGATCACCATGATTGTGAAAACCAACCTGGAAAGACCAAGCCAAATAGGGTGGGCCACACCACCATGCACAAGTGTGCCAAATATTGGCCCCACCCAAGGTGGTTTGCTATTTTTTAGGCCATGGTAGACCCATTTTGACCCTAAAACCCTGGTATCGGCACCTCCCAACCATGGGATCACCATGATTGTGAAAACCAAACTAGAAACACCAAGCCAAAAAGTGTGGGGCACACCACCATGCACAAGTGTGCCAAATATTGGCCCCACCCAAGGTGGTTTGCTAATTTTTATGCCATGGTAGACCCATTTTGACCCTAAAACCCTGGTATCGGAACCTCCCAACCATGGGATCACCCTGAATGTAAAAACCAACCTGTAAAGACCCAGCCAAAAAGGGTGGGGCACACCACCATGCACAAGTGTGCCAAATATTGGCCCCATCCAAGGTGGTTGGCTATTTTTTAGGCCAAGGTAGACCCATTTTGACCCTAAAACCCTGGTATCGGCACCTCCCAGCCATGGGATCACCATGATTGTGAAAACCAAACTGGAAACACCAAGCCAAAATGGGTGGGGCACACCACCATGCACAAGTGTGCCAAATATTGGGCCCATCCAAGGTGGTTTGCTATTTTTTTGGCTAAGGTAGACCCATTTTGACCCTAAAACCCTGGTATCGGCACCTCCCAACCATGGAGCATCCACTACTTATTCCAAAATATCTTAAAATGAAAAATATCTTCACATTCCATGATTGTTTGTGGTACATACCATGTCTATAAAATTTGAGGTGATTTGGAGGAGGTCGAAAAAATCACTTGCTTAAAAAATGTGGCTAAAGTTATACCAAACGGTCCGTCGTAGAGCAAGTGATTTTTTCGACCATCTCTAAATCAGCTCAAATTTTTTTTACAGGCTCCCATGTATGTAATATCAATTATTATTAAAAAAACATTTAAAAAAAAGTTTACAAGAATAATGTGAGGTACACCATGGTTAGTTGCACGCAGACACCCGAAACATAGGGTTTTAGACGAAAACATGCATGATTTTGGGCAAATCAGGTACATGGGCATGCTAGGGTGAGGCCACACTTGCACATGCCTGCACCATTGCATGCCCCACAGTGCTAGCCATTCCATCTACAAGAATATTGGCCCCATCCAAGGTGTTTGAATCTATTTTAGTGCAAGTTAGACCCATATTCACCCTAAAACCCTTTTCGACACCTCCCAACAATGGAGCGTCCACTACTAATTCAAAAATATTCATAATGATAAAAATATCATCACATTCCATGTTTATTTGTGTTACATACCATGTGTGAAAATTTTGAGGACATTTGAAACCACATTTAATTTTTCGTCCACACACACAAACACAGTTGCATGATATTTTGACATGACCACATCGTTGGAAATAAAAAAACTATAGTTGTTTGATGATTTTTTTCAGCTGCAAACACAGAAACATTTTTTCATCTCGACATTTCCAATTACACACCTGACTTATTTGAATATGTTGCAAATAAAACAACTATTTGAAATGCTTGCATATTATTCCTACTACTAACCCAAACATTGCAACACACATTGTTGCTAGGAAGCAAATAATATTGTCCTTAGACTTCAACACTTTTCTCTGCATTTTCAATTGTATCTTGAAGGTATTTTCTTTGTCTTCATTTTCTTTCTGCACCTTGTTGATCTTCTCGGATAGTTGGCCTATCACATATCTTTCTCTTCCTTTCCATTCACTGTCAACCCACTCTACATACGCGCATGTATGTATTCCCTGAAAGAAAAAATTTCATATGAAAACATAGCATTTGAAATAATGTTCACACATGAAATTATATGGTTTGAAAATATACCTCATATGGACAACCCAAAAACCTTCTGCCAGTGTCGTAACCTTCGTTGCAAACACGCCGAGCAGGGAACACCGAGTGGCCACACCTGTTCTTTGTGTTCTGCTCAATACCGTAGTACAATGGATCAAACTCATACTGCGGCAAAACATCAACAAACTGAACCATGCCTTCGTCATCATCCTATATTTCATCATATGAGATCATGGGTTAAGGAAGAATTCTTTGAAAAAACAGCAAATAATCACGTACTAACCGGCTCATCTAGGGTATGTGCTGCCGCAGTCTTCATCTTCCCTATGTTGTAATGCACAACGGATGTAAGCTTCGCCCATCCGTGGTCGCCGTCCATCGGATCCGCGTGCAGCCGCCGATCACCCCCGCGGCGAGACATAGGCAACACAGACAAACCCTAACGGCGAGTTAGGGAACACGTTGTTAAATAGAAACGGCCCATCGAGTTAGGCTTTATATTTAATTGGGCTGCCAACTCTATCGGCCCAAGACATGCTATACCCAAGCACCTAACTCGAACATGCAAAAAAGAATATTAGTTTATTATTTTAACATCATTTACGAAAGAAATTCTTTGTGTTCTCAGAAATTTGTAATGGAATCGAAAATATAACGAGTTATTCTGAAACATTATAGGAAAGAATAAAACTATAGTACACAGAACCAACATGAAAGCAGGCAATAATATAGATAAAATTGAAGAAAAATAACAGGATACATAAAAGAGAAGCGACCCACTACAAATCAGCTTTACAAGAATTGAGTTAATTGACTAATATAAAGAGAACATAGTACAGTACAAATCACTCATAAAAACATAATAAACACAGTAATCCTTCCATGATTACTGAAGTTCAGCAAAATAACATACAATTTCACATAAAAAGAGAGAGGTAGTTCAAGTAGCCGCGACGATTACATAGATTTGCACAAAAGACACCAGAGTGAAATTATCCACCAGTTTACAAACAGTAGGTTCATCGTCTGAAACTTAAACCCCTACATCTTACTGGAAGTAATCACTCGATCACATCAACAGACATAAAAAGCATGCCCTCCATCTTGAAGAACAAACACATGACTAACTGGCCAGCCACCAAGTTATTCTTAACACAGAAGTCAGTCCAACCCGACTTAAACCTGATTCTGCCATCAACGGATGTGTAGTACACAGCATGGCTGTCATCATCATCCTCGCCCCTCAGAAAGTAGATATCACCACTAGGACGAACGTCAAGAACAGATACAATAGTCTTCGGGATACGCTGTGATATAAGTAAAAAAAACACTTCAAAATGACAATCATACAAAAATGACACGCAAAAATCATATGTCAACAAAATTACCAGTGCATTGGAAGCAACATCATATGTAGATAAGCGATGTACAAAAACACCGCCAAGGCCCAGACCACGGTCGTTAACACGGCTGTTGATATTGATGATCTCAGAATTTTTAAGTTCAACAGTTTTTGAGATAAAGATGGATTTAGCATCTCCTTCAAAATGAAAAACTTCTGCAGGAAAAAACAATGAGAGAAAAATTCATCAGAAAAAGAGCAGTTTGTCAAAAACAAATAACAGATGAACAAAAAGTCACTGCAAATTACCTTTCACTAATTCCTTGGAGTTATCTTCAATGTCTAGTGCAGTAACAAACAGATTTTCTTCTTCCTCTATGATATCAAATCTTATCTTCTCATTCAGATGCATATCATAATCAGTGAGGAATTTGTTGTAGTCAGGACCGAAAATACGAGTCTTCTTTTCCATCTTGTTCAGAAGAAATTGGTAAACACCCCTGTCCCCAGACTCAACAGTCAAGGTATTACTAGCAGACTTGTTGATATACTTCCTAACATAGCAAGGGATGTTCTGCAAAAAAAATTACATTAGTAATCTTACAAACCTATTTTCCCTACATATCATATTTAGCTGCATGGCAAATTAACATTGTAGATACTAGAAAAAAATGCAAATCAAAATAACTTACAGAGTATTCTACAAAGTTTGTACGCAGATTAATGCAGAAGAACGCTGGTTGGCAACCACCATCACGGTTTCCACAGATTGGGCACTTCATCTAATATATGAATACAAAATTATTATAAAGGATACAAATGTGCATATCTAAATTCATACAAGAAACCATATTCATTAAATGAACAAACACTCTTAAGTACACTGAAAAAAATGAAACAGGATAATTTCTCTGCATACCAAAAAAGGTGCACAAGTAATAAATACTACACGAATTATAAAAGATTTATCATTACTGCACTCCATACAGAAACAACTAAACTCTATTTAGGTACATCTGAGAATGCTTAGTTTACTACATTGTTCATATTGCTACTGAAAAGAAATCCTAAACCATTAAGAAGTGCAAAACAGATCAATTAGACTCAAAGCCTAAAGAAACAATCTTAATAAGAATTCATGCAGACCATAATTACTAGAAAGAAAAGCCTAGTATCGGCATTAAGAGAAAGGGAAAAATTAATCCCATTAAGAGAAATGGAAAAATTAAGGGGAGAAGTTTTAGGATTTCTCTCATCTAAAACATACATGCTGCATACAAATAAAAGCTCCATTAGGACCCAGCATAAATAATAGGGATAGAAAAGTAGGGGAAAGTAATACATAGATAAAGACAAAAAAACAAGTACAAGAAAAGGACCACCGCAGTAGGACCGCACAGCACGTGCACATACAAAAAAAGGACTTCCAGATCTGGGTGGTGGATAGAAACGGAAAGAAAAAAGAGGACATGCACTGACAGAGAATTGATGAAAAGCCTCACAGTGAATAGATCGAGTACTAAAACCAACAGATCTGTTTGGATTTACCTTCTTCCCTTCTCTGCAACGGCCGGTTCAGACGGCCACCTCCACAAGCTCCGACGTTGACAACGAGAGGAGAAGAACAGTCGACAGGGGATGGAGAAGAAACGACGGACCGGTCGAGGGTTCAAGGCTTCAACCGGAGTTAAATACGAACGGCCCAACAAAACGAAAGCCAAGGCCCGCCATGAAAACAGCCCAGTAAACGCGCAGTGAGAAAAAACAAACCCAACCCAAAAGCCTGTCCCCGGAGCCCAACCCGCGCGGTAATGATGAAACATTAGCTGATTAACTGTTTATTTGTCATTTCTGTTTTACTTGCTGAATATAAATCTTCAAAATTCTACAGAAACTTCAGCTGGCCACGTTAACTGTTTAGGTGCATAATTAATTAGTAGTACAACCGAATATTTCTCACAGCTTATATGCGTGATCACAATTTACCTACTGTTTAACACAAGTTCTGACTGTACTTACACATAGACGTGAAAAGATATTGATTTGATCACAGTGTACAGATATGCATGCTCACTACTTAGGCCACCATTACATGCATCTTAATATGGAGAAGCTTGTACAAGGTAATGGAGTTGCCATTCAACAGAAGATGCTGCACGAGACCACTACCTGGATTGTAAATTACATGCTAATTATAAAATGTTCATATCTTCAATTATGTAAAAATGACAGCTTATGGGCACTCACTTGTTGTTAAGTTTACATTTCTTGCTGCGTCGGTTGTGACCTGGCTCTTTGCAAGCCCCGCACTTAATTTTGTGCTCGTCGTACGATAGAGGTCTTCCATTTTTAGACTTGGGGCGGTTGTCATCGTCTTTATTATGTGTACCTTTGCTTGATACTTTAATAGGATCCTGGACCTTAACTATGTTTCCTTCTCGGTCCTCCACATGTTCAACTGCTAATGAGCTTAGACAAATCGGAACAGCACCCACCGTACCCTCCTTGTCGTACTCAATCGCCTTTGCTATCACGTCCTTTAAACTGTCCTGTAACTGAGCCCAAAGTGTTGGGTGTTTGCATGCTGCATGCATAGCTTGCGAGGATAACACACTAACCTTGCTATATTCAATTCTATCCGCTGTACCTGACCAACCTACTCCAAACATATCACTCGTTCGCCTAGCAGGCAGTCCATTTCTTGCATCTTTTGATAACCGACGAAGAACACAACACTTTGGAATTTCAGATATTTGCAGAACACATAGAACATGGAATATATGTTTGCAAGGGAGTCCTTTTCGAATCATTCTCCTGCAGCTGCACTTTATAGTTTCTTCAGGATTTCCCGGTGTATATTCCACGGTGAACTGCCTATTTGGTTTATTATGCCATGCCACGACAAAAGTTTCAGACCCACATCCCAGCTTTCTTTCCAAAGTCACTATGCCGCCAACTGACCTCAAATCTAGCTGCAATATATAGAAGTTTGCCGGGGTAAACTCGTGGGAAGCAAATACCTCCAGATCCCTGCAGCTTGTTACGGGCACAGGTAATGTCTGTGAGGCCGTGCAGTCATCATGCGCCTCGTTCTCACGGATGCGTGTAATGCAATTCTCATAGTGCAGTATCATGTCCACTAAAGTCATTTCTCCATCAAGGTGCAGGTGAAGGCAGGAATTCAGACTTTCACTCCGCTGGTTGCTCTTCATACCAAGCCAAAAACCCTCTGTCAGAAAAGCTGCAGCCCACAGGTGCCTCTTCCTGTACATCCTCTTCAACCAAATTTCGGTGTTCTCCGTCTTCCATCTTTTTAAAAAAGCCTGCCATCTCTGCTCAAATTCGGCTATGGACGTGCTATAGTACAACATAGACCGGAACTCGCCCAACGACTTGTGACTGAGATGGATCTTCATATTCTTTTCAACATGCCATGAACATATGCGGTGCCAGACATCGGGAAATACAGTGCGGATTGCCCTAATCATCGCTGAGTCGGCGTCCGTAATTACACTCAGAGGCTTCTTCTGACACATTGCCTTCAGAAATGTTTGCAGCAACCACACATAAGTTTCTTCTGTCTCATCTGAAACTATGGCACAACCAAAAACCGTAGTCCTACGGTGATTGTTCAGACCAACAAAAGGTATGAATGGCATACGATAGCGATTCATCTTGTAGGTGCTGTCAAACACAAGGACATCTCCATAGTCCTCATAGTCCTGTACAGACTGCGAGTCACACCAGAACATTCTCTTCAGCCGTCCTTCTTTATCTAAGTCGTAGTCGAAATAAAAACTTGGGTCCTTCTCCTTTCTGCTCAGCATAATTCCTATGGTCGTGGCAGCATCACCCTTCGCAAGTAGTTTCCTCTTTTCCTTGCTGCAAAGGTTGTACAGATCCCGTCGGACATATCCAACGCCGCCATACCATCCACTTCTGCTAATCATGGAATCCATTATGGTGTGCTTCCTAATACCTGCAGCTCCCATAGCTAAGATCTCAGCCTTCTGATGCTCTCTGATTTTTCTATGCGACCAAAGAAAAGGTGTTTCATCCGGTCTTGCGGGCGTATGACTGTGCTTGTCATCAAAACTATCAACGTACCAGATACCAAGTTTTTCATTCAGCTTCACAGTCATGTGCGCCTCACAGTTGCATCGAGACAGAGGTCTGAGCCTCCGGCTATGTCCCTCTTCGGTCATCAACTTTGGATCACGCTCACCTTCCCTCGAACACAAAAAACGCCTGTAACGCCTATGTCTAGTAATTTTTTTGCTATATCTGACCTTATCCAGTCTGATGCTGAATCCATTATCTTTGGCATAGCTGTTGTAGAATTCGAATGCAGCCTCTTCACTAGGAAAAGTCATTTCCTTTATCATCATGTACAGCTCTATTGTATCCTCTGCCTGACAAGCTAAACTGAGGTTCGCATCATCACCATCGTCAACATGGGACTGTCACATGCAAAACATAGCAATCAAACTCTAATTTTATTATGTGTCTATTAATTTTTTTGGCTTCCACAAGTAATTAACCAATACATACCTGCATGCTGTTCGACGGCTTTGGCTCCACATAATGGTTGCCACCTACTGACTCATCATAAAAACAATTCTCCACGTCGGATTCACCATAATAGTCATACACATTTTCAAGTCCATATATTTCCTGCAAAAATTAAAGACAACAAGTAAATGTACCTCATTACTATTTCGCACTTTTTAATTGTAATCTCATTTCGTTGCATATCAAATAACAATTACACTCCATGTACCTCATTGCTGTTATCGTCCAAAGCAACCTCAGTAATATCTCTCTCATAATCATTGTCAATGTCCATCTACATATTCAATGATAACATGACAATGTTAAAACATTTATTGTTCTGCATTTGATTTCCATGAAAAAATTGCATATATCAAAGACACTTACATTAATAATTGCTTCCCTCCCATGCTCTGAGCTCATGGAATTATCTGACCTTGAACCAACAAAAATATTCTCACTCGCTGAAAAAGATTCATCACCAAGCCCCGTTCTAGAATTATCTGACTCATCTCCATGAACTCCAATTCCAGGAACCCTCTCTACCTCACAAACACCAGACCTCGTCTCATCCATTTCGTAGCTACAAAAGAAATCACAAATTCAGTGCATCCGCATCAAATTTTTTTCAGAAGTTACCATGATCCAACAAGAGGTGAGTTATCATGTGCGTACCTACCAGTCGATGCGCCGGAGGAGTAAGCCTACCCCCACCACAGGGGTCGATCGATGCGTCCGAGGAGGAAGAAGCCGCTAAGGCCACGCTCAAGGGAAAGAGGAGCCGGCCCTAACCCTAGCCGCGCTCGCCCAGACTTATCTGGTTGGAGCGATCAAGGGCGACGGCGGAGACGGCCGGCGGGCCAGCGGCACATCCCACCCGAGAGGAAGAGGAACCCTACCCCCACCAGCTCGTGCTCGCGCTAGGATTCCAACGAGGAGTAAAATGCTCACGGCGATCGCGGCAACACAAGGGGACGTGCACGACGGCGGAGACTTTATCTGGTTGGAGCGATCAACGGCGACGGCGGAGACGGCCGACGCGCCAGCGGCAGATCCCTCACGAGAGGAAGATCAACCCTACCCCCACCAGCTCGTGCTCGCGCTAGGGTTTCCGACGACGGAGGAGTACAACTTCCTCCTCCTCACGACGATCGCGGCAACAGAAGACACATGCACGACGATCGGCGAGTTTTACGCGGATTAGATCTTAATTAACTGCTCACGTGATCTCCATTTTTTTTTAACGTGACGTACATATACCGTATCCATACATATGGGTATACACGGGCTGGATATGGGTTCGGGCGAGCCCAACGCTTAAAAAAAAAAAAACTCAATTTGACCCCTCAACTTCACTTAGGGGGGAGCACCGGAGCATCCCTCGTGTTAGACATTGGAGGGACTCAAACCTACTGATGGTCTGAGATAGTGAGATGGTACATCCAATTGGATCTACCCTATGCATCCGGTAGCTTTTCGTGACAGAAACACTACGCATAAAGGGGGGCAGAGCTCTCCAGGGACCAGGACTGGCTAGCCTGCTGTGTGCGGCGACCAGTGTTGGGAATGAAAATGAACTTTGCTAATGAATGTGCGGCCAGGGTATGGCTACCAGAACAGGGTTTTAAATTTTAAATAACCAATAGTAAATTACTGAGTTTTATGGTTTACCAAAACTTCATTGAATTCAGTGCCATTCAAGAATACTTCCGACACTTTTTAAATTTGTAAAATCTTTATCGATTTTCTATTTTGCTACACACATAAATTTACTGGAAACCAAAATTATGGATTTTCTTTTTAATTTAGCACATCTTTATCTTGATATTTTTTTTAAAAATTACGCTGGTGAGCTAAAACATGTCTGAACCATGTCATGATCCAAACCGGTTTTAGTGAACCACGTCATCACCATGAAGAGAGCAGTATCACAATACACGATAAAATTGTATATCTTAACTATCTTAACTATTAAATTGCAATCCGTCTGTTCGTGCGTGTACGTCGCATGACTTTTTGTTTACATTAGCCCCTCGAAAATTTGGAACTCAACCCTCAATCCACACTCCTGTCCCTCAATCCCAACATACCCTGGTCGTGCGCTCGCCACCGGATTGGGATTCCCCGCCATCTCTTCCCCGGTCACACGGCACCGCCGCCGTATCCAGATGAGCTCGCTGCCCTCCTCGTCTAGCCCGTTCCCATCGTCTGCCGGACAATCTCCCCAGCCCGAGCTCATCCTTCAGCACGAGCTGCGCCTAGGTGAGAAGATCTCAAGGTCGACGCCGCCTACAACCCTCGCTCATGGCGTGCGACCCTTGTCCCGAGCCAGCGAGCATGGGTCCTCTACTTTGGACGATGGGAACAGAGGACGGCCGGTTGTGGATGGGCAGTGTGGAGAGATGGGTGAGCGGAGGGGAGAGACAAGGCAGGGTAGTTGCAGTGGAGGAGAGGAGGGCTCGTGGGGATTCACGGTGGGGAAGCGGACGGGAGATGAGATTGGACAATGCCTGAAGTCGGTAAGCGCCGGCGACGGAAGCCTGCCAACACCTAGAATCGAGGATGACTTTGTGGTTTGGAGAGAGCAAGGAAATTAACAGCGACTTGGGGATTCGAAGAGAGAAAGGGGATCAGGACAGAGCAGTGGCGGACGAGAAAAGTTGGAGGGTGGGCACACCTCAAAAAATTTTTTGCGCTCCCCTAAATGTGATTAATTTTGCTAAATGAGTAACATACATAGCCAATAGATTGCCAACATTGAAGTTCATCACATATATATATATGAAATGTGCAAAATTACAATACAAATAGTTCAATACATATATATAATATCTTACCGGATTGATCCGGAATAGTGGAATCAATAAGCATCAAAAGCCCACTGTTTTCGGCTTCTTCAATAAGTTGTTGTATTAGTTGTTGAATCAATAAGTGTATGCACGGTTAGGCCAACAGCTAATACAACAACTAATATATTTTACCAAACTACTTTGTCCTTACAATATTTGTACGTGGCTAAGAGTAACAAAGTAATATCAAATGTCACTATGGGAAAATTGGACATTGACGTGCGACAATTGGGAAAGAAGCCCATATGCCCGGCAAAGTCTTTGTCGTGCGTGGACGCACGGCAACGTTTGCCGACAAAGGATCCGACGGCAACGCCACCTTTGCCGTGCGCGTCGCAGATATTGCACGGCAAAGGCTTTGCCGTGTGCCAACCCGTTGCCGTGCGGCCAGTGGCTTTACCGTGCGGCAGGGCGCTGCTGTGCGCCGGCCGTTTGCCCTGCGCGTGTGCTTTGCCGTGCGGCTGGCCACTGCCGTGCGCTGGGTTTTGCCGTGAGGCGAAGCCTCTGCCGTGCGCCTGCTCTGTGCCGTGCGGGTAGCTTTGCCGTGCGCCTACACCCCAGCCCGCACGGCAAAGAAGCCTCCAGGCACACCCCCAGGTTCCAGGAGCACAGGCTGCCGTCACATAGCACCTTTGCCGTGCGTGTGCACACGGCAAAGTGACCAAAAGTCCATGGCAAAGACCCCAGTTTATTTTATTTTTGTTGTTGTTTTGTTAATCTTATTCGTTTCAAAAATAGCATTTCACAATATAGCATATACAACATATATTTTCAACATATCATCACCAAATACATCAACAACACCACAAATACATCGAACGCACATAGTCCATGCATACAATCCATTACATAGAGTCCATCCATACAAGTTAAATAGCAATGTTCATTACAATCCTTTACAAGTGCATACATCCATTACAACAATGACAAGTCCATATCGAACAACGACAAGAGCACGACGACGAGTTCATAGAATCCATGCCATCAACCTTGTCCTCCTCCATTGCTTCCCATGGCATCATCATCATCGTCATGTCGTTCTCCTACAAGGTGAAAAGGAAATCATGACATGAGAATTGAACATGGTGGCATTCTACAAGCATGGCTCCATGACTCCACTTCAACAAGTACTAGCATTTGCATATTGACATGGAATTGAACATGGTGTCATGGCATTCTACAACCTAGAAGTGGGTTGGGCACAAGTGTAGGAGGACTCACCGGGGATCAGGTTCCGGATGATGTTCGTGTTGTTCACGGTGAAAGGTGTCACCGGGCTCTGACGGTGGCGGATGAGCGGCATGTTCGGCATCATCTGCGAAGGCCCCATCTGTTGATGGTGATATGATTAGTCAATAAGACAAGAGAAGATAGGATGGAGATATGGACTTAACCACTTACCCACGGCAAGGAGTAAGGAGGAAGAGGAAGACCACTCCCCGGTGGAGAAGATAGATTGGCTTGGCTCATCATCCAGCTCATCTGCTGCTGGTGTGTCTGCATCATCTGCTGCTGCTGCATCTGCTGCATCATCTGTGTCTGCTGCTGGTAGTTCCTAACCTGCTGCTCCAGATACGCCGTGCTGCTAGGCCTCCTGTTCCTTTGCTGCCATCTCCGCCTACGTTGTGTTGCCGCGATGTCATTAACATTTCAATGGAAAGCATGTAAAGAAACGTAGAGGCCCGAGGAAGAACATACCCGTAACCGCTCGACAGCTAGATCCGAAGCCCGTGGCCGGGTCTCTACCTGAGGCTGGCCGCTCTTACGACCACGACGGATCTGGCGGAGAGATGGAATAGTCGCTGGGTCGACGCACCCGTCACCAAGCCATAGGCGGCCATGCTTCATGCCTTCTCCCGCAAGCACCGCAACCTCAGGGTCAAAGTCCTCGGCCTCTGGGTTGGAGCTCTCGCCGTGCTTCTGCTTGAACTTCGAGACATACGCCGTACACTGGGTCTCGGATTGCGGGTTAACCCACAAGGACCCCGTCTCAGGATGCGGCGTCTTCCTTTGCTTCATCTTTTTATCAAGCCAAAGACGTTTGGCTTCGCTCCTGTCCTGACTTCCTGCAAAAGAGAACATGTAATTAAGTGAAGTGGCACACCCTTGCGGAGTTAACAATATATAACGTGAATTGAAAGAATGAAGGAACAATTTGCTCACCTCGGCCTGCATGTGAAGAGAGATGGGGATGCTGCCTTGGATATGCGATCCACCTCGCATCTCTTGCCGCTTCAGCTTGCCCTCCTCGTGCTTCTTGAGGTACTGGGGGCATGTCCACCACATGACCATCGCCAGAAAGCACTTTTCGTCGTTGCCGACGTACTGAGGAGGGTTCTACATACACAAGATAAACCCATTATGGTAAAATAAACTACATGGCGATAAAGAAATCAATAACACATAAATGCAAATACCTGCATGTACTGCCACGGTGCCATGAGCGTGTCGCGAGCGTCCTCCTTAGTCATATGAACGAAGCGGTCGGCGTGCCAGTTGCGGACGCACTGAATACGTGCCTCGTAGTGCATGCCAGTCACCCTCGTCCTTGCCATCTGGTGTAGGACATCATCGCACGCAATTTCCTTACCCTCGGCCCTCTTGAAGTATTTCTGCAACCATGCACATAGGTAAAACAAGGGGCATTAGTGCAATTATTGTCAACCAAGGAGAGTGTATGAATGGTAAGAAGTCAAAAGTCACGTACCCAGAATTTGCGAACAACCACGTCCTGCATGCTGTCGTACCTCCCAAGAGGATCTGGCGCGAGCCTGTAGTGCGCCCACCTCCAAGCTACGTCGCGGCCACCAGTAGGGAGATCGACTAGCCCAGGGAAATACCTTCTAAGTAGGCCCCCAAGGATGTTCGCAGTACCCACGTGGCAGCTTCTGCAACGGGTCTTCATACTTGAACGAACTGCACCATGAAACGACAACATCAATATGTATGTGATAATAATTTTGATAATGACAAAATTGCGATAACGAAATGCCAAAATTAACATGTACCTCCTTCCAGCGGGCTCTAGAACAACATGGCTGTAGGGCCACTGTCACAGCGCGGGGATCCATGTTTTCCCACGCTGATATGGCCTCTTATCACGTGGCCTCAGCCTCTCCACAGCTGGAACGTACTGCCTCCGCCGGTGCTTCCCAAACTAGGTTTACATCAGGCTCAAACGGTAAGTCCCCCAAGCCCTCATCCTCCGAGAGGTCCTCCTCGTGCCCCTCATCCTCATCCTCCTCCTCCCCACCCCGGTGCTGCTCGTCCTCCCCACCCCCGTGTTCTCGTCCTCCCCACCCTCCTCCTCCTCCCTACCCCGTGCTGCTCCTAGTCCTCCTCACTCCCATTGTCAACACCCGGATTTTTAAGTCCAGATGCCTATTATGCCATACATCGCAATCCCAGGAATATTGTTGTTGCGAGACATAATAGTTGAATATCATAGAGTCATCATTTATTACAACACATAATCGTCTTACAAAGGTAGATCACATGATCCAATATTACAATAGTAGTTGATCTATTGATCAACGAACATCACAAATAGCGGAAGCGAAGTAGTAGTGGCTATCTAATCCACAGGCCAACGCTTGACGTCAGGAGCAGTCCTAGTTGTCGTAGACGTCCTGCTATCCATCTTCCTCGTACTGCTGTTCTCCTTCAAAGTCTGGCCATTTGAATAGCCAGGGACAAAGCCATGAGTACTTTTAAAGTACTCGCAAACTAATACTAAGGTAAGTACTTATCAATTTTAGTAAGGGGGTGCTAAGCTCTAAGTTTATTTGCATAAAGCCAGTTTTAGTTCACAAATATTTAATAAAAGCCTCTTCATTTGCTAACTAACTCAAGTGGGAACATTAGTGTCATTCCCACAACTCAGTTGTGATTCAAAGTCAAAGTCACCTTTCAAATTCAAGTCACAAGTCATATGTCACATTTTTGAAAATGATCTGATGACGGAACAGTATGGCCTTTCCAACCGTCCATAACCGTGGACGCGGCTATTCAAATAGTTTTACACTCTGCAGAGGTCGTACACTTGTGCCACAACATTTGCAATAATCCGTTAGGGTTAACTGGCCCTGATTTATCACACTCCGTGTGCGGACTACCAACCATAACCTTTCACTTACATACTCTAGTATAGGCACCTCTCCCCATGAGCTTGGCCTCCCAGTGAAGACACACCATCAGCCTGGGAACTGCACAGGGCTTGGGCCGGACATTCACCTCATTTCACGTCATTTCACATCATTTCACCAGTAACGGAGGCAGCCTCGGCATAACCCCTATGACGCTTGTGTAGAGGGAACCCATACTAAAGCACATAAATTTCTAGTTAAGCCCTTACCCATGTTGGGTATTGTGGGGGTACTTTCAAATTGGAATGGTATCGCATCCGAACCCAACCATCAATTTTCGTAAAATTCACCAAGTCCTTCACAAGTCATATTCACCTTCAAAATCTTTCAATAGAATGAATCATCATTCCAAGGTTTTCAAAGTCATTTCATTTAACATGTTCCCATCTAGAGTAGTCAATTTTATTTGTTAGCACTAGCAACTAGTCATGAGGGGTGCTGATACGTCTCAAACGTATCTATAATTTCTTATGTTCCATGCTACTTCTATGATGATACTCACATGTTTTATACACATTATATGTCATTATTATGCATTTTCCGGCACTAACCTATTGACGAGATGCCGAAGAGCCGCTTGCTGTTTTTGGTTTCAGAAATCCTAGTAAGGAAATATTCTCGGAATTGACGAAATCAACGCCCAGGGGCTTATTTTTCCACGAAGCTTCCAAGACCGAGGAGATACGAAGTGGGGCCACGGGGCGCCGCCACACTAGGGCGGCGTGGCCTAAGGGGGCCCGCGCGGCCCTAGCGTGTGGGGCCCCCGTGACTCCTCCGACTCCGCCCTTCCGCCTACTTAAAGCCTTCGTCGCGAATACCCCAGTACCGAGAGCCACGATACGGAAAACCTTCCAGAGACGCCGCCGCTGATGGCGTGTATTTCACACGTTCGTTGGGGAACCCCAAGAGGAAGGTATGATGCGCACAGCAGCAAGTTTTCCCTCAGAAAGAAACCAAGGTTTATCGAACCAGGAGGAGCCAAGAAGCACGTTGAAGGTTGATGGCGGCGGGATGTAGTGCGGCGCAACACCAGGGATTCCGGCGCCAACGTGGAACCTGCACAACACAACCAAAGTACTTTGCCCCAACGAAACAGTGAGGTTGTCAATCTCACCGGCTTGCTGTAACAAAGGATTAACCGTATTGTGTGGAAGATGATTGTTTGCAGAAAACAGTAAAACAAGTATTGCAGCAGATTTGTATTTCAGTATTAAAGAATGGACCGGGGTCCACAGTTCACTAGAGGTGTCTCTCCCATAAGATAAAAGCATGTTGGGTGAACAAATTACAGTCGGGCAATTGACAAATAGAGAGAGCATAACAATGCACATACATGTCATGATAAGTATAGTGAGATTTAATTGGGCATTACGACAAAGTACATAGACCGCCATCCAACTGCATCTATGCCTAAAAAGTCCACCTTCAGGTTATCGTCCGAACCCCCTCCAGTATTAAGTTGCAAAGCAACATACAATTGCATTAAGTATGGTGCGTAATGTAATCAATAACTACATCCTCGGACATAGCATCAATGTTTTATCCCTAGTGGCAACAGCACAACACAACCTTAGAACTTTCTGTCACTGTCCCAGGTGTCAATGCAGGCATGAACCCACTATCGAGCATAAATACTCCCTCTTGGAGTTAAGAGCAAAAACTTGGCCAGAGCCTCTACTAATAACGGAGAGCATGCAAGATCATAAACAACACATATGCAATAACTTGATAATTAACATAACATGGTATTCTCTATCCATCGGATCCCGACAAACACAACATAGAGTATTACAGATAGATGATCTTGATCATGTTAGGCAGCTCACAAGATCCAACAATGAAGCACAATGAGGAGAAGACAACCATCTAGCTACTGCTATGGACCCATAGTCCAGGGGTGAACTACTCACTCATCACTCCGGAGGCGACCATGGCGGTGTAGAGTCCTCCGGGAGATGAATCCCCTCTCCGGCAGGGTGCCGGAGGAGATCTCCCCCGAGATGGGATTGGCGGCGGCGGCGTCTCCGGAAGGTTTTCCGTATCGTGGTTTTTCGCATCAGGGTTTCGCGATGGAGGCTTTAAGTAGGCGGAAGGGCAACGTGGGGGCCACACGGGGCCCCACACCACAGGTCGGCGCGGCCAAGGGCTGGGCCGCGCCGCCTATGGTGGCAGCCCTCGTGGCCCCACTTCGTATCCCTTTCGGTCTTCTGGAAGGTTCGTGGCAAAATAGGACCCTGGGACTTGATTTCGTCCAATTCCGAGAATATTTCGTTACTAGGATTTCTGAAACCAAAAACAGCAGAAAACAGCACTTCGGCATCTTGTTAATAGGTTAGTTCCAGAAAATGCACGAATATGACATAAAGTGTGCATAAAACATGTAGGTATCATCAATAATATGGCATGGAACATAAGAAATTATCGATACGTCGGAGACGTATCAAGCATCCCCAAGCTTAGTTCTGCTCGTCCCGAGCAGGTAAAACGATAACAAAGATAATTTCTGAAGTGACATGCCATCATAAACTTGATCATACTATTTGTAAACATATGTAGTGAATGCAGCGATCAAAACAACGGTAATGACATGAGTAAACAAGTGAATCATAAAGCAAAGACTTTTCATGAATAGTACTTCAAGACAAGCATCAATAAGTCTTGCATAAGTGTTAACTCATAAAGCAATAAATCAAAGTAAAGGTATTGAAGCAACACACAGGAAGATTAAGTTTCAGCGGTTGCTTTCAACTTGTAACATGTATATCTCATGGATAATTGTCAACATAGAGTAATATAACAAGTACAATATGCAAGTATGTAAGAATCAATGCACAGTTCACACAAGTGTTTGCTTCTTGAGGTGGAGAGAGATAGGTGAACTGACTCAACATAAAAGTAAAAAGAATGGTCCTTCAAAGAGGAAAGCATCGATTGCTATATTTGTGCTAGAGCTTTTATTTTGAAAACATGAAACAATTTTGTCAACGGTAGTAATAAAGCATATGAGTTATGAAAGTTATATCTTACAAGTTGCAAGCCTCATGCATAGTATACTAATAGTGCCCGCACCTTGTCCTAATTAGCTTGGACTACCGGATCTTTGCAATGCACATGTTTTAACCAAGTGTCACAATGGGGTACCTCCATGCCGCCTGTACAAAGGTCTAAGGAGAAATCTCGCATTTTGGATTTCTCGCTTTTGATTATTCTCAACTTAGACATCCATAGCGGGACAACATGGACAACAAATAATGGACTCCTCTTTAATGCATAAGCATGTGGCAACAATTATTATTCTCATATGAGATTGAGGATATATGTCCAAAACTGAAACTTCCACCATGATTCATGGCTTTAGTTAGCGGCCCAATGTTCATCTCTAACAATATGCATGCTCCAACCATTAAGGTGGTAGATCTCTCTTACTTCAGACAAGACGGACATGCATAGCAACTCACATGATATTCAACAAAGAATAGTTGATGGCGTCCCCAAACATGGTTATCGCACAACAAGCAACTTAATAAGAGATAAAGTGCATAAGTACATATTCAATACCACAATAGTTTTTAAGCTATTTGTCCCATGAGCTATATATTGCAAAGGTGAATGATGGAATTTTAAAGGTAGCACTCAAGCAATTTACTTTGGAATGACGGATAAATACCATGTAGTAGGTAGGTATGGTGGACACAAATGGCATAGTGGTTGGCTCAAGGATTTTGGATGCATGAGAAGTATTCCCTCTCGATACAAGGTTTAGGCTAGTAAGGTTATTTGAAACAAACACAAGGATGAACGGTGCAGCAAAACTCACATAAAAGACATATTGTAAACATCATAAGACTCTACACCGTCTTCCTTGTTGTTCAAAACTCAATACTAGATATTATCTAGACTCTAGAGAAACCAAATATGCAAACCAAATTAGCAAGCTCTAAGTATTTCTTCATTAATGGGTGCAAAGTATATGATGCAAGAGCTTAAACATGAGCACAACAATTGCCAAGTATCAAATTATCCAAGACATTTTAGAGTTACTACATGTAGCATTTTCCAATTCCAACCATATAACAATTTAACGAAGAAGAAACTTCGCCATGAATACTATGAGTAGAGCCTAAGGACATACTTGTCCATATGCTACAGCGGAGCGTGTCTCTCTCCCACAAAGTGAATGCTAGGATCCATTTATTCAAACAAAACAAAAACAAAAAAAACCGACGCTCCAAGCAAAGTGCATAAGATGTGACGGAATAAAAATATAGTTTCAGGGGAGGAACCTGATAATGTTGTCGATGAAGAAGGGGATGCCTTGGGCATCCCCAAGCTTAGACGCTTGAGTCTTCTTAGAATATGCAGGGGTGAACCACCGGGGCATCCCCAAGCTTAGAGCTTTCACTCTCCTTGATCATATTGCATCATACTCCTCTCTTGATCCTTGAAAACTTCCTCCACACCAAACTCGAAACAACTCATTAGAGGGTTAGTGCACAATAAAAATTAACATGTTCAGAGGTGACACAATCATTCTTAACACTTCTGGACATTGCATAAAGCTACTGGACATTAATGGATCAAAGAAATTCATCCAACATAGCAAAAGAGGCAATGCAAAATAAAAGGCAGAATCTGTCAAAACAGAACAGTCCGTAAAGATGGATTTTATTAGGCCACCAGACTTGCTCAAATGAAAATGCTCAAATTGAATGAAAGTTGCGTAAATATCTGAGGATCATGCACGTAAATTGGCTTAATTTTCTGAGCTACCTACAGGGAGGTAGACCCAGATTCGTGACAGCAAAGAAATCTGGAACTGCGCAGTAATCCAAATCTAGTACTTACTTTACTATCAAAGACTTTACTTGGCACAAAAAAACATAAAACTAAGATAAGGAGAGGTTGCTACAGTAGTAAACAACTTCCAAGACTCAAATATAAAACAAAAATACTGTAGTAAAAACATGGGTTGTCTCCCATAATTTTCTTTAACGCCTTTCAGCTAGGCGCAGAAAGTGTATCTCAAGTGTTATCGAAGGGTGGTGCATTGATATCATAAGCTCCCCCATTTGCAGTGGTACTAGGGGCTTTGTCAATTTTAGGCCTATAATAATATTTCTTTGGTTTAGGCACTTTAGAGGCATACATAAACTTTTGCTCCTTTCCCACATAAGCTTTCTCTCTAAACTGTAAAGATGAAAAGGTTGAACCCAAGGTTCCCATAGCTTTTTCAAGTTCGCCAATCCTATTAATTTGATTATCATGGTCAACACAAGTTCCTAGGACACTAATTCTTTCATCAATTCCTCCTAAGGATTTATCAAGTTTATCAGTTTTAACAAGTAACATCTCCAACTTAGTTTCAACACTAAAATTTTTCTCTATGGTTTCCAATTTTTTCATAACATCCTCAAGGGAGGTTTCAATTTTAATTTCATTAACAGGTGGTGTTCCAAATAAACTCTCAATAATGCAACTAGCTTCTAAAGCGGGAGCACCTAGGAAGTTACCTCCCGCGAGACAATCAAGAACATATCTATTCCAGCTAGAGATACCAACATAAAAATTCCTGAGTAGGATAGTGGTGGAGTGTTTCTTAGTGCACCTATTATGGGCATCACTAATTCTATACCAAGCATCTTTTAAACATTCTCCTCCTTGTTGCTTAAATGAACGAACTTCAACTTCAGGATTACTCATTTTAGCAATAGTAAATAAAGCAAACTAGATAAAGTAAATGCAAGTAAATTAATTTTTTTGTGTTTTTGATATAGCAAACAAGACAGTAAATAAAGTAAAACTAGCAACTAAATTTTTTTTTGTGTTTTGATATATATAAGTGCAGCAAACAAAGTAGTAAATAAAATAAAGCAAGACAAAAACAAAGTAAAGAGATTGAGAAGTGGAGACTCCCCTTGCAGCGTGTCTTGATCTCCCCGGCAACGGCGCCAGAAAATATGCTTGATGGCGTGTATTTCACACGTTCGTTGGGAACCCCAAGAGGAAGGTATGATGCGCAGAGCAGCAAGTTTTCCCTCAGAAAGAAACCAAGGTTTATCGAACCAGGAGGAGCCAAGAAGCACGTTGAAGGTTGATGGCGGCGGGATGTAGTGCGGCGCAACACCAGGGATTCCGGCGCCAACGTGGAACCTGCACAACACAACCAAAGTACTTTACCCCAACGAAACAGTGAGGTTGTCAATCTCACCGGCTTGCTGTAACAAAGGATTAATCGTATTGTGTGGAAGATGATTGTTTGCAGAGAAAACAGTAAAACAAGTATTGCAGCAGATTTGTATTTCAATATTAAAGAATGGACCGGGGTCCACAGTTCACTAGAGGTGTCTCTCCCATAAGATAAAAGCATGTTGGGTGAACAAATTACAATGGGCAATTGACAAATAGAGAGAGCATAACAATGCACATACATGTCATGATAAGTATAGTGAGATTTAATTGGGCATTACGACAAAGTACATAGACCGCCATCCAACTGCATCTATGCCTAAAAAGTCCACCTTCAGGTTATCGTCCGAACCCCCTCCAGTATTAAGTTGCAAATCAACAGACAATTGCATTAAGTATGGTGCGTAATGTAATCAATAACTACATCCTCGGACATAGCATCAATGTTTTATCCCTAGTGGCAACAGCACAACACAACCTTAGAACTTTCTATCACTGTCCCAGTGTCAATGCAGGCATGAGCATAAATACTCCCTCTTGGAGTTAAGAGCAAAAACTTGGCCAGAGCCTCTACTAATAACGGAGAGCATGCAAGATCATAAACAACACATATGCAATAACTTGATAATTAACATAACATGGTATTCTCTATCCATCGGATCCCGACAAACACAACATAGAGTATTAAAGATAGATGATCTTGATCATGTTAGGCAGCTCACAAGATCCAACAATGAAGCACAATGAGGAGAAGACAACCATCTAGCTACTGCTATGGACCCATAGTCCAGGGGTGAACTACTCACTCATCACTCCGGGGCGACCATGGCGGTGTAGAGTCCTCCGGGAGATGAATCCTCTCCGGCAGTGCCGAGGAGATCTCCGAATCCCCCGAGATGGGATTGGCGGCGGCGACGTTCAAGGTTTTCCGTATCGTGGTTTTCGCATCGGGGTTTCGCGACTGAGGCTTTAAGGCGAAGGGCAACGTGGGGGCCACACGGGGCCCCACACCACAGGTCGGCGCGGCCAAGGGCTGGCCGCGCTGCCCTATGGTGGCAGCCCTCGTGGCCCCACTTCGTATCCCTTTCGTGTTCGAAGGTTCGTGGCAAAATAGGACACTGGGACTTGATTTCGTCCAATTCCGAGAATATTTCGTTACTAGGATTTCTGAAACCAAAACAGCAGAAAACAGCAATGGCACTTCGGCATCTTGTTAATAGGTTAGTTCCAGAAAATGCACGAATATGACATAAAGTGTGCATAAAACATGTAGGTATCATCAATAATATGGCATGGAACATAAGAAATTATCGATACGTCGGAGACGTATCAGCCGCCGCCAATCCCATCTCGGGGATTCAGGAGATCGCCTCCGGCACCCTGCCGGAGAGGGGATTCATCTCCCGGAGGTCTCTTCATCGCCATGATCGCCTCCGGATCGATGTGTGAGTAGTCCACCCCTGGACTATGGGTCCATAGCAGTAGCTAGATGGTTGTCTTCTCCTCATTGTGCTATCATGTTAGATCTTGTGAGCTGCCTATCATGATCAAGATCATCTATTTGTAATCCTACATGTTGTGTTTGTTGGGATCCGATGAATATTGAATACTATGTCAAGTTGATTATCAATCTATCATATGTGTTGTTTATGTTCTTGCATGCTCTCCGTTGCTAGTAGAGGCTCTGGCCAAGTTGATACTTGTGACTCCAAGAGGGAGTATTTATGCTCGATAGTGGGTTCATGCCTCCATTGAATCTGGGACAGTGACAGAAAGTTCTAAGGTTGTGGATGTGCTGTTGCCACTAGGGATAAAACATCGATGCTTTGTCTAAGGATATTTGCGTTGATTACATTACGCACCATACTTAATGCAATTGTCTGTTGTTTGCAACTTAATACCGGAGGGGGTTCGGATGATAACTGAAGGTGGACTTTTAGGCATAGATGCATGCTGGATAGCTGTCTATGTACTTTGTCGTAATGCCCTGATTAAATCTCATAGTACTCATCATGATATATGTATGTGCATTGTTATGCCTTCTTTATTTGTCAATTGCCCAACTGTAATTTGTTCACCCAACATCTGTTTATCTTATGGGAGAGACACCACTAGTGAACTGTGGACCCCGCCATTCTTTACATCTGAAATACAATCTACTGCAATTGTTCTTTATTGTTCTTCGCAAACAAACATCATCATCCACACTATACATCTAATCCTTTGTTACAGCAAGCCGGTGAGATTGACAACCTCACTGTTACGTTGGGGCAAAGTACTTCGATTGTGTTGTGTAGGTTCCACGCGCCGAATCCCGGTGTTGGCACTACACTTCGCCACCAACAACCTTCGCGTGCTCCTTGACTCCTAATGGTTCGATAAACCTTGGTTTCCTGAGGGAAAATTTTGCTGTGCGCATCACACCTTCCTCTTGGGGTTCCCAACGGACGTGTCGACTACACGCATCAAGTAGATTTTCTGGCGCCGTTGCCGGGGAGATCAAGACACGCTGCAAGGGAGTCTCCACATCCAATCTCTTTACTTTGTTTTTGTCTTGCTTTACTTTATTTTATTTACTGCTTTGTTTGCTCTTATATCAAAAATACAAAAAATTAGTTGCTAGTTTTACTTTATTTGCTGTCTTGTTCTATATATTTAAACACAAAAAAATTAGTTACTTGCATTTACTTTATTTACTTTTATTTATTTCATCATGTTTCCTCCTAAGTTCACTCTGAAAGACATACCGGTAGGACGAGGGTCTATAATTGGAAGAGATAATATAGAAGATTTTTTCACTCATGTTAGTACAGCTGAAGATTTTGAAGATAGACACTTGGTAGAACTTGCTCCTACTTATGAAATTGCTGCTGCTTCTTTAGTACACATGTTGGAAACTAAATTTGTTAATCTCAATCCTATAATTCAACACATGTTTCTTACACTCTGTGATATGGAGGAAGGAGAAAAGAAAGATTTTGTCTTAGAAACCCTTCTTAAAGAATTTGGTGGTGTAGCAAGAGAGGCTAGAAAGGTCTTTATTAAATATAAGATGCTTGGCTCTTATACCAACTTTGCTAGTACCCTTGAAAAAATGGAAAAAGATAGATTAAAGTACACTAATAATAGTTAATGATGGTGGGGAAGATTAAGACATCAATACCTTGCAAGCTCCTAGGAATGCATGAAGCTCTAGAAAATAACTATGGTTGGCTTGTTCCTGAAATTTTGTTTGATGAGGATAGCAAGCCTAAGAATAATGAAAAAGGAGCATCTGAAACTTACATAGATAAGATAAAATTCATAGTTGAGAAAACTCCAAACCCCTCTATTGATGCTTCACCTCTCGATAATACTTGATACACACTTTCCGCGCCTAGCTGAAAGGCGTTAAAGAAAAGCGCTTATGGAAGACAACCCATTATTTTACTTCTGCACTTTTGTTTTATATTTGAGTCATGGAAGTTGTTACTAATGTAGCAACCTCTCCTTATATTTATTTTATTGCATTGTTGTGCCAAGTAAAGTCTTTGCTAGTAAAGTCAATACTAGATTTGGATTACTGCGCAGGGACAGATTTCTTGCTGTCACGAAATTGAGCCGCCCCTGCTGTAGAAAATTTATAAAAATCTGCCAATTTACGTGCGTGATCCTCAGATATGTACGCAACTTTCATTCAATTTGGGAATTTTCATCTGAGCAAGTCTGGTGCCTCTAAAATTCGTCTTTACGGACTGTTCTGTTTTGACAGATTCTGCCTTTTATTTCGCATTGCCTGTTTTGCTATGTTTGATGGATTTCTTTGTTCCATTAACTTTCAGTAGCTTTGTGCAATGTCCAGAAGTGTTAAGAATGATTATGTCACCTCTGAATATATGAATTATGCACTGACCCTCTAATGGATTGTTTTGAGTTTGGTATGGAGGAAGTTTTCAATGGTCAAGAGAGGAGGATGATACAATATGATCAAGAAGAGTGAAAAGTTTAATCTTGGGGATGCCCCGTGGTTCATCCCTGCATATTTTAAGAAGACTCAAGCATCTAAGCTTGGGGATGCCCAAGGCATCCCTTCTTCATCGACAACTTATCAGGTCACCTCTAGTGAAACTATATTTTTATTCCGTCACATCTTATGTGCTTTACTTGGAGCGTCTGTTTGTTTTTATTTTTGTTTTTTTTGAATAAAATCGGATCCTAGCATTCTTTGTTTGGGAGAGAGACACGCTCCGCTGTTTCGTATGAACACATATGTTCTTAGCTTTACTTTTAATGTTCATTGCGAAAGTTGAACTACTTCGTTCATTGATATATGGTTGGAAACGGAAACTGCCGCATGTGGTAAATGGTATAATGTCTTGAATAATTTGATACTTGGCAATTGTTGTTCTCATATAGATCATGTTTAAGCTCTTTCATCATGTACTTTGTACCTATTAATGAAGAACTACATAGAGCTTGTTAAAATTTGGTTTGCATGATTGATCTCTAGAGTCTAGATATTTTCTGGTTAATGTGTTTGAACAACAAGGAGACGATATAAAGTCTTATAATGCTTACAATATATTCATATGTGAGCTTTGCTGCACCTTTTATACTTGAGTTTGCTTCAAACAACCTTGCTAGCCTAGCCTTGTATTGAGAGGAATTCTTCTCGTGCATCCAAATCCTTGAGCCAAAAACTATGCCATTTGTGTCCACCATACCTACCTACTACATGGCATTTCTCCGCCATTCCAAAGTACATTACTTGAGTGCTACCTTTAAAATTCTATTCTTTGTCTTTGCAATATATAGCTCATGGGAAAAATAGCCTTAAAAACTATTGTGGTGAAGAATATGTACTTATGTGTCTTATTTCTTAATAAGTTGCTTGTTGAGCGGTAACCATGTTTCTGGGGACGCCATCATCTTTTACCTTTGTTGAATATCATGTGAGTTGCTATGCATGTTCGTCTTGTCTGAAGTAAGGGCGATTTTCATGATCAAAATGGTTTGAGTATGCATACTGTTAGAGAAGAACATTGGACCGCTAACTAAAGCCATGATTCATGGTGGAAGTTTCAGTTTGGACAACTAATCCTCAATCTCTTATGAGAATATTAACTGTTGTTGAATGCTTATGCATTAAGAGGAGTCCATTATCTGTTGTCTATGTTGTCCCGGTATGGATGTCTAAGTTGAGAATAATCAAAAGCGAAATCCAATGCGAGCTTTCTCCTTAGACCTTTGTACAGGCGGCATAGATGTACCCCTTTGTGACACTTGGTTGAAACATATGCTATGCAATGATAATCCGTGTTAATCCAAACTAATTAGGACAAGGTGCGAGCACTATTAGTATACTATGCATGAGGCTTGCAACTTATAAGATATCTTATACATAACACATATGCTTTATTACTACCGTTGACAAAATTGTTTCTTGTTTTCAAAATGAAAAGCTCTAGCACAAATATAGTAATCAATGCTTCCCTCTGCGAAGGGCCTATCTTTTACTTTATTGTTGAGTCAGTTTGCCCATTCTTTCTATCTCAGAAGCAAACACTTGTGTCAACTGTGTGCATTGATTCTTACATGTTTACTTATTGCACTTGTTATATTGCTTTGTGTTGACAATTATCCATGAGATATACATGTTGAAGTTGAAAGCAACCGCTGAAACTTATATCTTCCTTTGTGTTGCTTCAATGCCTTTACTTTGAATTTATTGCTTTATGAGTAACTCTTATGCAAGTCTTATTGATGCTTGTCTTGAAAGTATTATTCATGAAAAGTCTTTGCTATATGATTCATTTGTTTACTCATTATCTTCATCATTGCTTCGAATCGCTGCATTCATCTCATATGCTTTACAATAGTATGATCAAGATTATGATAGCATGTCACTTCGAAATTATCTTTGTTATCGTTTACCTACTCGAGGCGAGTAGGAACTAAGCTTGGGGATGCTTGATACGTCTCAAACGTATCTATAATTTCTTATATTCCATGCTACTTTTATGATGATACTCACATGTTTTATACACATTATATGTCATTATTATGCATTTTCCGGCACTAACCTATTGACGAGATGCCGAAGAGCCAGTCTGTCTTCTGCTGTTTTTGGTTTCAGAAATCCTAGTAAGGAAATATTCTCGGAATTGGACGAAATCAATGCCCAGGTCCTATTTTTCCACTTCAGTGAAAGTAAGAAACAATGGGAATTGCAACCAAGCTTGCAATTAGGATAAGGTGCGAGCACTATTGGTATACTATGCATGAGGCTTGCAACTTATAGGATATCTTATACATAACACATATGCTTTATTACTACCGTTGACAAAATTGTTTCTATGTTTTCAAAATGAAAAGCTCTAGCACAAAAATAGTAATCCATGCTTCCCTCTGCGAAGGGCCAATCTTCTACTTTATTGTTGAGTCAGTTTACCTACTTCTTTCTATCTTAGAAGCAAACACTTGTATCAATTGTGTGCATTGATTCTTACATGTTTACTTATTGCACTTGTTATATTACTTTGTGTTGACAATTATCCATGAGATATATATGTTGAAATTGAAAGCAACCGCTGAAACTTATATCTTCCTTTGTGTTGCTTCAATGCCTCTACTAAGAATTTATTGCTTTATGAGTAACTCTTATGCAAGTCTTATTGATGCTTGTCTTAAAAGTATTATTCATGAAAAGTCTTTGCTATATGATTCATTTGTTTACTCATTATCTTTGCCATTGCTTCGAATCGCTGCATTCATCTCATATGCTTTACAATAGTATGATCAAGATTATGATAGCATGTCACTTCAGAAATTATCTTTGTTATCGTTTACCTACTCGAGGGCGAGTAGAACTAAGCTTGGGGATGCTTGATACGTCTCAAACGTATCTATAATTTCTTATGTTCCATGCTACTTTTATGATGATACTCACATGTTTTATACACATTATATGTCATTATTATGCATTTTCCGGCACTAACCTATTGACGAGATGCCGAAGAGCCAGTTCTGTTTTCTGCTGTTTTTGGTTTCAGAAATCCTAGTAAGGAAATATTCTCGGAATTGGACGAAATCAACGCCTAGGGGCTTATTTTTCCACGAAGCTTCCAGAAGACCGAGGAGATACGAAGTGGGGCCACGGGGCGCCGCCACACTAGGGCGGCGCGCCTAGGGGGCCCGCGCGCCCCTAGCGTGTGGGGCCCCGTGACTCCTCCGACTCCGCCCTTCCGCCTACTTAAAGCCTTCGTCGCGAATACCCATCGAGAGCCACGATACGGAAAACCTTCCAGAGCCGCCGCCGCCAATCCCATCTCGGGGGATTCAGGAGATCGCCTCCGGCACCTGCCGGAGAGGGAATCATCTCCCGGAGGTCTGTTCATCGCCATGATCGCCTCCGGATCGATGTGTGAGTAGTCCACCCCTGGACTATGGGTCCATAGCAGTAGCTGATACGTCTCCGACGTATCGATAATTTCTTATGTTCTATGCCATATTATTGATGATACCTACATGTTTTATGCACACTTTATGTCATATTCGTGCATTTTCTGGAACAAACCTATTAACAAGATGCCGAAGTGCCAGTTCCTGTTTCTGCTGTTTTTGGTTTCAGAAATCCTAGTAACGAAATATTCTCGGAATTGGACGAAACGAAGACCCAGGGCCTATTTTGCCACGAACCTTCCAAGACCGAAGAGCATACGAAGTGGGGCCACGAGGTGGCGACACCACATGGCGGCGCGGCCAAGGGGGGCCCGTGCCGCCCATGGTGTGGGCCCTCGTCGGGCCCCGACTCGCCCTTTCCGCCTACTTAAAGCCTCCGTCGCGAAACCCACGATGCGAAAAACCACGATACGGAAAACCTTAGAGACGCGCCGCCGCCGATCCCATCTCGGGGGATTAGATCTCCTCCGGCACCCTGCCGGAGAGGGGATTCATCTCCCGGAGGACTCTACACCGCCATGGTCGCCTCCGGAGTGATGAGTGAGTAGTTCACCCTGGACTATGGGTCCATAGCAGTAGCTAGATGGTTGTCTTCTCCTCATTGTGCTTCATTGTTGGATCTTGTGAGCTGCCTAACATGATCAAGATCATCTATCTGTAATACTCTATGTTGTGTTTGTCGGGATCCGATGGATAGAGAATACCATGTTATGTTAATTATCAAGTTATTTCATATGTGTTGTTTATGATCTTGCATGCTCTCCGTTATTAGTAGAGGCTCTGGCCAAGTTGATGCTAGTAACTCCAAGAGGGAGTATTTATGCTCGATAGTGGGTTCATGTCTCCGTGAATCTGGGGGAGTGACAGAAACCCCTAAGGTTATGGATGTGCTGTTGCCACTAGGGATAAAACATTGATGCTATGTTCGAGGATGTAGTTATTGATTACATTACGCACCATACTTAATGCAATTGTCTGTTGCTTTGCAACTTAATACCGGAAGGGGTTCGGACGATAACTGAAGGTGGACTTTTTAGGCATAGATGCAGTTGGATGGCGGTCTATGTACTTTGTTGTAATGCCCAATTAAATCTCACTATACTTATCATGACATGTATGTGCATTGTTATGCCCTCTCTATTTGTCAATTGCCCGACTGTAATTTGTTCACCCAACATGCTTTTATCTTATGGGAGAGACACCTCTAGTGAACTGTGGACCCCGGTCCATTCTTTTAATACTGAAATACAAATCTGCTGCAATACTTGTTTTTACTGTTTTCTCTGCAAACAATCATCTTCCACACAATACGGTTAACCCTTTGTTACAGCAAGCCGATGAGATTGACAACCTCACTGTTTCGTTGGGGCAAAGTACTTTGGTTGTGTTGTGCAGGTTCCACGTTGGCGCCGGAATCTGTGTTGCGCCGCACTACATCCCGCCGCCATCAACCTTCAACGTGCTTCTTGACTCCTACTGGTTCGATTAATCCTTGGTTTCTTACTGAGGGAAACTTGCCGCTGTGCGCATCACACCTTCCTCTTGGGGTTCCCAACGGACGTGTCAACTACACACATCAAGCAAATTTCTGGCGCCGTTGGGGAGATCAAGACACGCTGCAAGGGGAGTCTCCACTTCTCAATCTCTTTACTTTGTTTTTGTCTTGCTTTATTTTATTTACTACTTTGTTTGCTGCACTTATATCAAAACAAAAAAAATTAGTTGCTAGTTTTACTTTATTTACTGTCTTGTTTGCTATATCAAAAATACAAAAAAATTAGTTTACTTGCATTTACTTTACTTATTTCATCATGTTTCCTTTTAATTTTACCGCAAAGAACATACCGGTAGGACAAGGGTCTATAATTGGGAGGAACAATATAGAAGAATTTTTCACCCATGTTAGTACGGTTGAAGATTTTGAAGATAGACACTTGGTAGAACTTGCTCCTACTTATGAAATTGCTGCTGCTGCTTTAGTTCGCTTGTTGGAAACTAAATTTGTTAATCTCAATCCTATAATCCAACACATGTTTCTTACACTTGGTGATATGGAAGAGGGGGAAAAGAAAGATTTTGTTTTAGAAACCCTTCTTAGAGAATTTGGTGGTCTAGCAAGAGAGGCTAGAAAGGTCTTTGCTAAATTTAATATGCTTGGTTCTCATACTAATTTTGTTGGTCTCCTTGAAAAAATGGATATGGATAGGATAAGGTACACTAATAATGCTAATGATGGTGGGGAGATCAAAGCACCAATACCATGTAAACTCCTAGCTATGAATGATGCACTAGAAAATAACTATGCTTGGCTTGTTCCTGAAAATTTGTTTGATGAGAGTAGCAAGCCCAAGACTAATGAAAAGGGAGACGCTGAAACTTATGTATCTAATATACTATGCATGGTTGAGAAAACTCCAAACCCCGCTGTAGGTGCACCACCCTTCGATAATACTTGAGTTACACTTTCTGCGCCTAGCTGAAAGGCGTTAAAGAAAAGCGCTTATGGGAGACAACCCATGTTTTTACTCCAGTATTTTTGTTTTATATTTGAGTCTTGGAAGTTGTTTACTACTGTAGCAACCTCTCCTTATCTTAGTTTTGAGTTTTGTTGTGCCAAGTAAAGTCTTTGATAGTAAAGTAAGTACTAGATTTGGATTACTGCGCAGTTCCAGATTTCTTTGCTGTCACGAATCTGGGTCTACCTCCCTGTAGGTAGCTCAGAAAATTAAGCCAATTTACGTGCATGATCCTCAGATATGTACGCAACTTTCATTCAATTTGAGCATTTTCATTTGAGCAAGTCTGGTGGCCTAATAAAATCCATCTTTACGGACTGTTCTGTTTTGACAGATTCTGCCTTTTTATTTCGCATTGCCTCTTTTGCTATGTTGGATGAATTTCTTTGATCCATTAATGTCCAGTAGCTTTATGCAATGTCCAGAAGTGTTAAGAATGATTGTGTCACCTCTGAACATGTGAATTTTTATTATGCACTAACCCTCTAATGAGTTGTTTCGAGTTTGGTGTGGAGGAAGTTTTCAAGGATCAAGAGAGGAGTATGATGCAATATGATCAAGGAGAGTGAAAGCTCTAAGCTTGGGGATGCCCCGGTGGTTCACCCCTGCATATTTTAAGAAGACTCAAGCGTCTAAGCTTGGGGATGCCCAAGGCATCCCCTTCTTCATCGACAACATTATCAGGTTCCTCCCCTGAAACTATATTTTTATTCCGTCACATCTTATGCACTTTGCTTGGAGCGTCGGTTTGTTTTTGTTTTTTGTTTTGTTTGAATAAAATGGATCCTAGCATTCACTTTATGGGAGAGAGACACTCTCCGCTGTAGCATATGGACAAGTATGTCCTTAGGCTCTACTCATAGTATTCATGGCGAAGTTTCTTCTTCGTTAAATTGTTATATGGTTGGAATTGGAAAATACTACATGTAGTAATTCTAAAATGTCTTGGATAATTTGATACTTGGCAATTGTTGTGCTCATGTTTAAGCTCTTGCATCATATACTTTGCACCCATTAATGAAGAAACACTTAGAGCTTGCTAATTTGGTTTGCATATTTGGTTTCTCTAGAGTCTAGATAACATCTAGTATTGAGTTTTGAACAACAAGGAAGACGGTGTAGAGTCTTATAATGTTTACAATATATCTTTTATGTGAGTTTTGCTGCACCGTTCATCCTTGTGTTTGTTTCAAATAACCTTGCTAGCCTAAACCTTGTATCGAGAGGGAATACTTCTCATGCATCCAAAATACTTGAGCCAACCACTATGCCATTTGTGTCCACCATACCTACCTACTACATGGTATTTATCCGCCATTCCAAAGTAAATTGCTTGAGTGCTACCTTTAAAATTCCATCATTCACCTTTGCAATATATAGCTCATGGGACAAATAGCTTAAAAACTATTGTGGTATTGAATATGTACTTATGCACTTTATCTCTTATTAAGTTGCTTGTTGTGCGATAACCATGCTTCTGGGGACGCCATCAACTATTCTTTGTTGAATATCATGTGAGTTGCTATGCATGTCCGTCTTGTTTGAAGTAAGAGAGATCTACCACCTTTATGGTTGGAGCATGCATATTGTTAGAGAAGAACTTTGGGCCGCTAACTAAAGCCATGATTCATGGTGGAAGTTTCAGTTTTGGACACATATCCTCAATCTCATATGAGAATAATAATTGTTGCCACATGCTTATGCATTAAAGAGGAGTCCATTATCTGTTGTCCATGTTGTCCCGGTATGGATGTCTAAGTTGAGAATAATCAAAAGCGAGAAATCCAAAATGCGAGCTTTCTCCTTAGACCTTTGTACAGGCGGCATGGAGGTACCCCATTGTGACACTTGGTTAAAACATGTGCATTGCAAAGATCCGGTAGTCCAAGTTAATTAGGACAAGGTGCGGGCACTATTAGTATGCTATGCATGAGGCTTGCAACTTGTAAGATATAATTTACATAACTCATATGCTTTATTACTACCGTTGACAAAATTGTTTCATGTTTTCAAAATAGAAGCTCTAGCACAAATATAGCAATCGATGCTTTCCTCTTTGAAGGACCATTCTTTTTACTTTTATGTTGAGTCAGTTCACCTATCTCTCTCCACCTCAAGAAGCAAACACTTGTGTGAACTGTGCATTGATTCCTACATACTTGCATATTGTACTTGTTATATTACTCTATGTTGACAATTATCCATGAGATATACATGTTACAAGTTGAAAGCAACCACTGAAACTTAATCTTCTTTTGTGTTGCTTCAATACCTTTACTTTGATTTATTGCTTTATGAGTTAACTCTTATGCAAGACTTATTAATACTTGTCTTGAAGTACTATTCATGAAAAGTCTTTGCTTTATGATTCACTTGTTTACTCATGACATTACCATTGTTTTGATCGCTGCATTCACTACATATGTTTACAAATAGTATGATCAAGGTTATGATGGCATATCACTTCAGAAATTATCTTTGTTATCGTTTTACCTGCTCGGGACGAGCAGAACTAAGCTTGGGGATGCTTGATACGTCTCCGACGTATCGATAATTTCTTATGTTCTATGCCATATTATTGATGATACCTACATGTTTTATGCACACTTTATGTCATATTTGTGCATTTTCTGGAACTAACCTATTAACAAGATGCCGAAGTGCCAGTTCTGTTTTCTGCTGTTTTTGGTTTCAGAAATCCTAGTAACGAAATATTCTCGGAATTGGACGAAACGAAGACCCATGGGCCTATTTTGCCACGAACCTTCCAGAAGACCGAAGAGCATACGAAGTGGGGCCACGAGGTGGCGACACCACATGGCGGCGCGGCCAAGGGGGCCCGCGCCGCCCTATGGTGTGGGCCCTCGTCGCCCCCGACTCGCCCTTCCGCCTACTTAAAGCCTCCGTCGCGAAACCCCGATGCGAAAAACCACGATACGGAAAACCTTACGAGACGCCGCCGCCGCCGATCCCATCTCGGGGGATTCTGGAGATCTCCTCCGGCACCCTGCCGGAGAGGGGATTCATCTCCCGGAGGAATCTACACCGCCATGGTCGCCTCCGGAGTGATGAGTGAGTAGTTCACCCCTGGACTATGGGTCCATAGCAGTAGCTAGATGGTTGTATTCTCCTCATTGTGCTTCATTGTTGGATCTTGTGAGCTGCCTAACATGATCAAGATCATCTATCTGTAATACTCTATGTTGTGTTTGTCGGGATCCGATGGATAGAGAATACCATGTTATGTTAATTATCAAGTTATTTCATATGTGTTGTTTATGATCTTGCATGCTCTCCGTTATTAGTAGAGGCTCTGGCCAAGTTGATGCTAGTAACTCCAAGAGGGAGTATTTATGCTCGATAGTGGGTTCATGTCTCCGTGAATCTGGGAGTGACAGAAACCCCTAAGGTTATGGATGTCTTGTTGCCACTAGGGATAAAACATTGATGCTATGTTCGAGGATGTAGTTATTGATTACATTACGCACCATACTTAATGCAATTGTCTGTTGCTTTGCAACTTAATACTGGAAGGGGTTCGGACGATAACCTGAAGGTGGACTTTTTAGGCATAGATGCAGTTGGATGGCGGTCTATGTACTTTGTCGTAATGCCCAATTAAATCTCACTATACTTATCATGACATGTATGTGCATTGTTATGCCCTCTCTATTTGTCAATTGCCCGACTGTAATTTGTTCACCCAACATGCTTTTATCTTATGGGAGAGACACCTCTAGTGAGCTGTGGACCCCGGTCCATTCTTTTAATCTGAAATACAAATCTGCTGCAATACTTGTTTTTCTGTTTTCTCTGCAAACAATCATCTTCCACACAATACGGTTAACCCTTTGTTACAGCAAGGTGAGATTGACAACCTCACTGTTTCGTTGGGGCAAAGTACTTTGGTTGTGTTGTGCAGGTTCCACGTTGGCGCCGGAATCTCTGGTGTTGCGCCGCACTACATCCCGCCGCCATCAACCTTCAACGTGCTTCTTGACTCCTACTGGTTCGATTAAACCTTGGTTTCTTACCGAGGGAAACTTGCCGCTGTGCGCATCACACCTTCCTCTTGGGGTTCCCAACGGACGTGTCAACTACACGCATCAGTAGCTAGATGGTTGTCTTCTCCTCATTGTGCTATCATGTTAGATCTTGTGAGCTGCCTATCATGATCAAGATCATCTATTTGTAATCCTACATGTTGTGTTTGTTGGGATCCGATGAATATTGAATACTATGTCAAGTTGATTATCAATCTATCATATGTGTTGTTTATGTTCTTGCATGCTCTCCGTTGCTAGTAGAGGCTCTGGCCAAGTTGATACTTGTGACTCCAAGAGGGAGTATTTATGGTCGATAGTGGGTTCATACCTCCATTGAATCTGGGACAGTGACAGAAAGTTCTAAGGTTGTGGATGTGCTGTTTCCACTAGGGATAAAACATCGATGCTTTGTCTAAGGATATTTGCGTTGATTACATTACGCACCATACTTAATGCAATTGTCTGTTGTTTGCAACTTAATACCGGAGGGGGTTCGGATGATAACCTGAAGGTGGACTTTTTAGGCATAGATGCATGCTGGATAGCGGTCTATGTACTTTGTCGTAATGCCCTGATTAAATCTCATAGTACTCATCATGATATATGTATGTGCATTGTTATGCCTTCTTTATTTGTCAATTGCCCAACTGTAATTTGTTCACCCAACATCTGTTTATCTTATGGGAGAAACACCACTAGTGAACTGTGGACCCCGGTCCAATTCTTTACATCTGAAATACAATCTACTGCAATTGTTCTTTACTGTTCTTCGCAAACAAACATCATCATCCACACTATACATCTAATCCTTTGTTTACAGCAAGCCGGTGAGATTGATAACCTCACTATTACGTTGGGGCAAAGTACTTTGATTGTGTTGTGCAGTTTCCACGTTGGCGCCGGAATCCCTGGTGTTGCGCCACATTACACTCCGCCACCAACAACCTTCACGTGCTCCTTGACTCCTCCTGGTTCGATAAACCTTGGTTTCTTACTGAGGGAAAACTTACTGCTGTGCGCATCACACCTTCCTCTTGGGGTTCCCAACAACTAGTCATGAGGGGTGCTAACTAGCTTGTCTTGCTCTAGGCTAACTTTGATGCTCTTGTTCTACTCTATATCTAAACCAAGTGAATCATGAATCAAAAAGTAAACTTTGATAAACCAAAGTCAAAAACTTGTAAGGTAAAAACTTGGGATAGGATCATTAAGCATGAATTAAATGGGGATGAGGCCTTGCTCTTGTAGAGCTTTGCCTTAGGGTAGCTTGCAAGAATATTAGCTTGCCTTGATTGGGGTAGTGATCAAAGTTCTCTTCTTCTTCTTCTTCTTCTTCTTCTTGGTAGAATACCTCCTTCTCTTGATAGTCTCCGGTACTAGCGTCTATAAACGAATACGAGGATACAATCACCAAACAATATTTAAGTAGACTTAATTAGCCTTAATGGCTCACACAAGATGATCTAGCATCATCACTTAATATTTATTCAAAATTATGCTAGGGTTTTCTCACTTAGTGTTAGGAAAATAATTTCCTCTCATTGACATATGGTTCTATTTAGTTTGGAGAAATAATTTCCTCTCATTGAATCTTGTTAAGATTTAATCTCCTCAATTCATAAATGTGAGATCATGGTGACCAAGGTCACTACTTCACATTTATCATTTGAGAGAAAATGATTTAAATGAGATACTTCATCTCATGCAATTTAAATATTACTATGGAACAAATTAATATCACTAAGTAATTAAATATGAGGTGCTATAAATTAAAGTTGTTACTTCATATTGGGTTACTTAGGACAATGGTTTAAATGAGAGAGTATCTCCCATATTATTTTCATAATTAAATTTGGAGAGGTTTTGTGAAAATTCAAATAGTGGAGGGAATCTAGAATTTGTTTCAAGGTGGCATCTTGGCTTGAATAATTAGAGCAATGGTCAAAGCTTTGGTCAAAGTGGTCAACACGAAAAATGTTCATCTTGATGAGGTCTTGGATGAGGTGCAAAGAGTTGTTAGGGTTTGGTTTAAGAATCTCTTAATAGAAGAGCTCAAAGTGGGTAAGATATTAAAAAGGTCAAAAGTGACCATGATCACATGTAATTGAATTTTGATTTTTTCCTTTGATTTGATTTGTGTTTCTTGGATGCAAAAGTGTTTGTTATTGATATCTAAGTGTTTCACAAGCAAAGGCACAAGCTAAGGTGGCCTTGGTTAAAGATTTGCATATTTGACTAAAAGTGTATGAGAGTAAAAATGACATTTTCTCACTATTTTAACTTTCTCTATTTGATTTGATTTTCCTTGACTCCAAAGTGATTATTATGAGTTTAGGAACATTTCCAAACCATTGAAACCATTCCAAAAGGTCTAGCTCAAAGATTTGCAAAAATGGCCATAAACACATAAGAGGTGATATTCCAATTTTTCTTAATCTTCTATTTTGTTCCCCTTGTTTTACTTGGGCATGGTTTAGGGTCCATTTAGTGTGGGATTAGGTTTAGAGATGGTTTCACACTATTTGGGCAAGGTAGGAGTGCATAGGACAAGATTTGCTAAAATGGCTAGGTGCACATATGCTTCTATGCATATGTTGATTTTATTTTTAAATGTTTTTGTTTCACCTTGGTTTTGATTGGGGAAGTACTAGATTGGGTTTGTTGATGTTTTCAAAACATCTAATCAAGGTAGAAAAGCCTAGGTAAAAGTTTTACCAAAATAGCCATAGGCACATAGGCCCTTTTCTTATTTAATTTCTTTTTATTTTGATTTAAATTGGATGGTGAAAGGAGGAGTGAGGTTTAGGGTTTAAGGTTACATGTTCAAGCAATAAACAAAGAATCATGGCAATAGCACAAGAATTAAGCATGCTCACTATGTATCCAACTAAATTTAATAAAAGTTTTTGTTGGTTCCAAAATTTGGAAAAAGGGAAATTCATTTTCTTTGTTTTGTAATTTTTGGGATGTTACACCCATCCTCCACCTCATCATCATCCTCGGCTGCGGGAGGGGGGCTAGGACTAGGAGTGAGTACCCGCGTCGCATTCTTCCTACGTGGCCGCGTGTGGGAGCGCTAGGAGGGGGGCTAGGAGGGGGCAGTACCTCGGCCCCGCCTCGAAGTCCCTACACCTACCAAGTCCGCGAGCTTCTTTTTAAGACCGCCACCCTTTTTTTGGCAGCATGTTTCAATCACCTGCAAACACAAATGAAGAGAGTGGTTTATTAGTACGCAATGTAAAGAGATGAATATTAGTGAAAGCAACAAAGATATAAGTAGATGAATATTACTGAAAGCAACAATAATGCAAATAGATGAACATTAGTGGAAGCAACAAATAGCTAGCATAGAGTTCTCTCAAACATAGCACGGAGTTCTTACAAATAACCTAGCTGGACAATCACTATTACACAGAGTTATTACAAATAGGCTAGCCTCACAATTACTACTACATAGATCAGTAGCCTGTGTCGCCATCCGTAATTGGACCGCATGTTTCGTCATCGTCATCAGGCTCGGCGAACCAATAATCATCAATGAAACCTGGAGGTGGTCCATCTGCATCGAGGTCCATCCCTGCTCTGAACGCCTCGAGCAAACTCAGGTCTTCCGGGGCACAAACATCCTCAGCTTCATCTTCTGCATTGTCTTCATCCATGCCCGCATCTTCTTGTTCATCGTCTACGACCATGTCATCGACAGCCGGCAAGCCGATTGTGAAATGGCCGGGGAGCCCTTCTTCCTGATAAAACTCGACATTCTTTGTTGAGGGGTCTACGCGGCGGTAATCGTCCTTGTTTGGCGGGGGCGGCCTATTGCGTGAAGGCACCGTCATCACAACATCCCATCCATGTAGACGTTTTGTCGGGTTTTTGCACGCGTACGGGAGATAGAATACTTGAAAGGCCTGGGTAGCCAAAATGTACACATCCTCTCCCTTATAAACAGAGCTTCTTTCAACTTCGACCAACCCAATTTCAGGATCCCGTCTCACCCGACGTGGGTCGAACCAATGACATTTGAAGACGACGGGATTTAGCCCTTTGTGAAACCCGTAATTCAGCTCGTATATACCCTCGACTCTTCCATAGTAATGGAGCCCATCATCACCTTGGCATACCACCCCGCTATTTATTGTCTTTGCGTTGGGCCGGCTTGTTGTGTATTTATGGGTCTAGAAGCGATACCCATTCACGTCATAGGAGTTGAACGTGTCGACGGAATGGTCAAAGCCCCTAGCAATTTTTCTTAGCTCTGACTTCATCTCTTTGTCAGTTCTTTCCTACAAGTTTAGCACGAGAAGTTTAGAACGAGAAATGACCGATAAACGGAGGTGCAAGCAAATTTGGATAAAATAGTACCAAACCACAGAACCAGCTATGGGCTTCTTTGCCATGCGAATGGTCGCACTTCGCACGGCAATGAAGAGCTATGGGCTTCTTTGCCGTGCGAATGGTCGCACTTCGCACAGACAATGAAGAGTTTTCCCGTAGTGTCGACTACAGCCTCGTACTCCCGTAGTCCAATTGTGAGCCGCAGCAACACGTCAAGATCGATCTGCGCTTTCATTCGAACCAATTGTGCACGTAGTTTTCCCACCTAGCTACCTAACCTGTTCCTTTCTTGGGTGCATGCAGTACACTTCAATGGGCAGTTCTCACATGTTGGTTTGCTTCCACTGGACGTCTGTACAGTCCAGAGGTATGTGTGAAAAGACTGCATGGTGGGCGGTATGCACGGGTACGCTAGGAGCTCCATGATGCTTATTGGACTTAGTGTTATTTTTCCCAGTGCCGCTCATCTCTAAGGCGTAGTCACGCCACAATAGTGAACTTCAGAAGGGCTTTTCTCACTTAAAGACCCAAAACTAGATGATAAAGAAATAGTCTCATGCATGTTTGGTTGGCGACATGGCTAGTATATGTAGCGAGGGAAAATATATGATGGTACAAAGCTAGTTGGCACGACTTTACTCATTTCACCAAATCATCATGGGTAAGATAGACATTATTTATATTTTGGGCTTACAATGGTGTACCATGTTCTTCTTGAAATAGGATTTCTTTCCGCTATATTAATATATCAGCCACACAAGACAACAAGCATACTCGAGACGCAACACAACCAATCCTAAGAAAAAAAAGCAAAGAAAGGAAAGAGAAACAAATGCCGACACCAACAAATCAATGAATATGAATACGATGCGCCCCCCGGAGAAATTCCAACAGTTTCTTGCACCCCGAATCACCGCATACCAAGAAATACCTTCAATAAGGAAAGCGACGACGACACCGCTGATAGGGATGAAAGTGGAGCGGAAGTTAGTGATTCAAAGTATAGCCCTGGTGCTGGTCCCATCCAAGATCGTTGTAGACCCAACGAATTACTAGTTCCAACCGCGTGTGGAGTATCCGACTTTTCCGCAGAAAAGTGGAAATGGAATGAAAATATGGAAACGGAAATGGAATTTTGCAAAACCGAAGCGGAAATGGATTTTTTTTGGCAGAAACATTAAGCAAAAATTGGAACAACGTTTTCCGGCGGGACAAGTGCGGAAACAGAAGTTCCGTTTCCCGCTAATATGGAATTTCCATTTTAGGGCTTGATGTGCATCACCCATTCCAACATGCCCATATCATGACCTTGCCAATTCGAATTTCCAAAGTGTCTCTTCCCAAAATCAGCGATCATGTAATCTCTTCATGCATTCGAGGAGGCTTTCAAGGTTTGACCTATCCTTATTTCATAGTAAATCAAGGACCATGCTAAAATTAGGAAACAACTTTGCTGGCTTGTTTGAATGCTTAAGATTTTTTTTGCATTATTCAAGGGTTTTCTTTGTTCCGGACAATATCTGTACCACTCCGTGTTCGCACCGTATTCAGTCTTTATCTGTTTCTGACAATATTTGGCTCCGTCTTTGTTTCTGGGGTTTCCGTATTCATTTTTGCTTCCGAAAAAATGTGATAACAAATGTGGCACCACTCAGTTCCATCGGTATCCACTCCGTTTTCATCCCTAGCCGCCTGCCCGTACTTGTCCTAGGGTTCCCCTGGCGGCGTAGGTGGAGAAGCTCGCGACATCGAGGGCCACGACGGAGATGAAGCCGCGCGCGTGGAGGGCGGCGGAGTACGTGGTGAGGGTCGCGGAGGCGGTGAAGAAGATGAAGCCGCGCTTGGAAAGGGAAGCGATGGCCGCGGCGGAGGTGCTAATGGTGAAGAAGACGGAGCCGCGCTCGGAGAGGGCGGCGATGCCTGCATGGGTGATGATGCCGTGCCCAGGGAGGGAGTCGAAGTCGGCGACGATGAAGGCCGCGACAGTGACGACGATGAAGAAGGGTCCTGTCCAGACGAACTCCGGTCGGTGCCACTGCAGGCCCCACGGTGGGCGTCAAATATCGTGGTTTTGTCACGACATATACTACGGGGTAGCTTGGGTAGAGGAGAAGCGAGGCCTATATGTTCGTCGCCGGTGTACAAATGCGGGATTGGTACACAACACACGGTGATGTACCCAAGTTCAGGATCCTCGCGGTGGAGGTAAATTCCATACTCCTGCATGTCTGATGTATATGACAGTATATGGTGTTACAGAGTTGCTACTTGAGCTTTTTATCCTGAGGAGGAAGAAGCTACTGTGAGCTAAAAGGGGGCCTGGCCGACTTGGAGAGTGCATGGCCGGATTGGAAAATGCTCATACGTGAGCTCCCCTAGAATATGGAGAGAGGGGCTCCCCTGTTGTGCCTTATATATGTCTGGCACCCAGGAGACATATGTGCCCACATATGGCTACATATGTTGTAGGTGAGATGACTAATGAGATCTTGTCACACTGCTGACATGACCAATGAATTATAATCGTACTGTACACTGACAGCTACACTGAGTCTAGTCTGTTCATCGATAGCCTGGTAGTGTAGCACGATGTTATGTCTCTGCTATACATAGCAGAACATCCAATGACTGGTCTTCTGAATCGATCGTACTTGGCTCGTTCTTATCATCTAGGTGGTTGAAGCGGGGGGAGCTCTCATTTCGCCCCTCCACCGCTCTCGACCCTCTACAGTTCCTGCCCCCTTTCTCTTCCTCGCCGGGCCTCTCTCTCCTCCTCTCCGCCGGAGTAGCCGGCCGGAGATGGAGAGGAGATGGCGCCGGAGTAGATAGGTTTAGGGTTAGTTTAGTTTTGGGCTTTATGCCCGGTAGTTGGAGCAGAGCTCGGGTCTATGGCGGCCAGATCCGGAGCTCCCTAGGGTTTCTCTCTCTGCTGCTTCTGCTCCTCTGGTCGGAGCGGGCGGCGGAGAAGGAGACCACAGTCTCCTTCAATAAACTTTTGGCTGTCTACCGCATCAAGGTGCTCGAGATCCTCGACGTGGAGCTCCTCCTGGCCGGCCGTGGCGGTGAGGGGGAGGGGTGCTGGGTTGAGGACAGCGGTTCGGTGGAGCTTCTCCTGGACGGCCGTGGAGGCGAGGGGGAGAAGCTCTACCGGGTCTCGTCTTCGACATCGACGGTGTGGAGGTCGGGCGGATCTGGCGGCAGCCGATTCAGAGGTGGCTCCCTCCTCTCTCATCATCGTGGTGGTGGCGGTGGAGAGGTGGAGGCGCGATGTTTGTGTCTGCCCGCTGCACGGCGCCCGATTCAGAGTTTGCTGGCTTCTCATCGGAGGTTTCTCACGGCGCCGACGTCGCCGTATCTGATGGCCGAAGGGCGCCCCTCCACCTTTGGAGGACTTGTACGGCGCTTCTGTCGCCGTCTTTCATGGCCGTAGGGCGGCCCCTCCTTCTTGGGACGGCGCTTGCTCGTCGTCTGCAGGACTTCTTCAACCTCCAATCATCTAGCTGGAGGCTCAAAAGCATCGTCGGAGTTAGCTCCCGTCTCCATGCCCCAAGTGGTTTCGTCCCCGGCGGCGTGGAGGTTGGCTCCGTCAAGTTCGTCGGTGGTGGTTTTGGAGCTGTCCTGGATCGCGTTTTCTCGCGCCGGTCAAAGGGCTTTAGTGCAACAAGTTTGGGTCCGTTTGTAATTTTCCTTTTCTTCAATACCCTATGTGTAATTGTAACTCCACCGTTGATAATGAAGCTCTAGTCCTTCGGAACCTCTCTCCTGTTCAAAAAAAAAAGGGTAGTTGAAGCGGCTCGTGGAGGTTGACCACACCCGGCCTTGCACATGGAGAAGCAGCAGTAGGAGCCGGCCTTGGATGGAAAAACAATTCCTGGCCATCGTCACGTGAAGGGGCAGCCGGCCACGCATGCGTAGGCCACGCATGCACGTAGGGAACCTGGGAAGCTAGCGTTTGGGAGCCTGTCGGCAGGGGCAAAACCTATACACCGACCAGGTCGGTGGCTACCGGCCACCGCACACCCCTGGTCGGGTTTTGGCCAGGTCCATTTGTTTCTGTTAGCCTGTAGTATTTCGGTTTTCCTTTTCTTTTCTTTTTTCTGGTTACTTTTTCTGTTTTTATTTTCTGTTTTTCTTTTTTGTTTTCTGTTTTCCGTTTTGTTTATATTTTTTTAGATTCGAAAATTTTAATTTTTAAAAATTGTTCAAATTGAATAAATGTTTAAATTAAAAAATGTTCAAATTGAAAACCGTTCAAAAATATTTAAATTTGAAAACCGTTCAAATCGGAGAATCGTTCAAATTTGTTCACATTCAAAAAATGTTCAATTTTGAAAATTGTTCAAGTTAAAAATTGTTCAAATTTCGAATTTTGAAAAAATTTCAAATCCGAAAAATGTTCAAATGTAAAAACTGTTCTAGTTTCAGAAAATTGTTCAAATTTTACGAAAAATGTTTTCTCGAAAAAAGTTTTTTGAAGTTATTTAAAAAAACGAAAATATAAACAGAAAAGAAAAAACAGAAAAAAAGGAAGAAAAAGGAAAAAGAAACTCACCTGATGTGATGGGCCACGGCCCACTGAAGTACGTGGGTCGTGGGGGTGTGCGGTGCCTTCCACCCACCGATCAGGTCGGTGTATAGCACCCCCCGTCGGCAGGACCGCGACCAAGCGATCGAGGCCTGGGGCGCTGAGCGGCGCGCGCAGCCGAACGGAGCGAGTGGGCGGCCCAGACGTGGCGCAGCCGGCCGCGGCCCAGCGAAGTGAAAGCCGGCCCAGGTGCTGCGTGGCCCAGTCGGCTCGCGTGGTGTGGCCTGGGCGCCAGCTGGAAGCCGGACGGGCCGCGTGGGGTAGTCGGCCCAGGATAGGAACCGGGCGCCCCAGAGCGCAGTCCTTTACACCTTTACTGTTTTCTTCATATCTTTTGATCCGTGGCACCTTTTTTTAATCTTCAAAGCCAGAGGTCATCCCCCGACAAGTATGGGCATGGCCTGACCGTACCACCCGGTCATACCATGCAGCACCAACTCCGCTTCGTCAAATACTTTTATCACGCAAAGATAAATCTATGATTCAACATTCATATCCACCATAACTTGCAGAAACCTCACCACCGAATATGATCCGTAGGAGAACTTGCACTAGCATCATTCTTTATGCTACACGGATCATTGGAGTAGAAGGTACCATCCCATTCACTGATCCTTGATGCTACACAGATTATTACTGGGCTTCTCTCCTTCAACACTGTAGTGGTGACCAAGCAACTATCTGGCAGCTGCCGAAGGAGACCTGTCCAGCGATGCAGCTTTTGGGACACACGATCATGTGCACGTAGTTTGCCTACCTAGCTAGCATGTTCCCTCGTTGGTTGCAGTATATTGTAATATGCAGTCCCACAACACTTGACGACATTTGGGGCCGCTCGGTAAGTTGGGCCGATTTTTTTTCATAACTGCACCAATGAGATGGGAGTGTCTGCGCGTTGAGAATTGACCATGGGTCACAAAATGTCACTCGTTTGGCAACCTCTGCAGAATTTTTTGGCCCAACAGAAACGAAGGGCTCAATCTGTTTGGTTTCATACGAGCTCAGCTTTAGCATCACCACTTATCCACATGGTGACCTTACCTCTTACCTCCTCACCTATCACAAAGCTTAACGCCTTTGTCACGAAGCCTAGCACCACGTCGGTGCGCGGAAATACCACCATGCCGCTCTCGCCGACGATGGCCAAGGCGGCATGCGCAAGACTGGGCCGAATATGATAGGCTGAAGCTTTCGGTGTAGCACAACAAGAACGTCACCACCATGACACCGCAACTGCCTACACCTACACGGTTACCGCCATGGATTACTGCCTATCATATACCGTAACCATCACCACCATGACACCGTCAGTCACACCCGTCACCCACGTCGACGGACACCATCATAACACCGCCGTTCACGCCCGTCAGAAGCATTACAATGTCGCCGACGACGTCGCCGAACACCACCATGACACCGCCGGTCATACCGATCACATGCATTACCACATCACCGAACACGGAGACGAACGCCACCATGATACTGCCGTTCACTCCCGTCACAAGCATCACCATGTCACCGACCACGAAGCTGAATACCACCATAACACCGCCGGTCACGCCGGTCATAAGCATCACCACATCGCCGACCACGAAGACGAACATCACCATGCCGCCACCACCATGGATTATCACCTCTCACTTGTCACCTATCATCACCACGTCGTTGATGAAGATGGCAAGCGAGAAGTTGAGCAAGAGTACTCAAAACCTTACTCACACATACATAGATGTTACAATATACTAGTGAGTCATTTATCTATCAGTGTATGTACACCGAAACAAAAACCTGTCAACATGAAAGTTATGCGAAATGGTGAGGTGAACCTACTCCTCAAAGTAAATTTCAAACGGTTGAGCGTGTGCGACGAATTTGGCAAAATTCACTTAAACCTTCATGCACAAAATTTACAATTTACGACTGACAAAACTCGAAATCGATTGTAGAAATTAATTTGTATCGTCGACACGCATCTTTTTCATGTATAACTTATTTTGATTCAGAGTATGGTTGTATTGATTTAAATAGAGGGTGTGTGGAGTAGTGTATGGGAGAGTGAGCTTAACCGAGTCCACGTGCAAGTTGCATCGATCGAGCACAGGAAGCAAAAGAATGGGCCAAGCCCTGGAGGAACTGCCGATTCAAGTGTTCCTCTCGATACAAAACACTGCTTTAAGAACCGTGCAATGCAAAAATACGAGTGAGTTTAGGCAAACAAACGAGCTGTTTTGTGTCTAAAAAAAGCCTATACAGGTACGCTGGGAACTCCAAGATGCTCATTCTACGTAGAATGATTTTTCCCAGTGCTGCTCATCCCTAAGCATAATCATGCCACAATTGTGAACTGCGGCAGGGCTTTTCTCACTCAAAGACCCAAAACTAGATGATAAAGAAATACAGTAGTCTCATACTTGTTTGCTTGGCGACGTGGCTAGTATATGTAGTGAGGGAGACTGGTAGTTGGCACGACTTTAATCATTTCACCAAATCGTCAAGGTAAGATAGACAATATATAGTTTTGCACTTACAGCGGTGTACCTTGTGGCTTAGTACAGACTGAAATATCTACATGCAATCTTAGAACAACTTACCAGTAGCAATAGCTAGAAAAGGATATCATTGTAGTTTAACATTTATTTTAAGTCTGTGTTTAAGGTTCTACTCGGTGTGTTGCCTCTTGCATCACTAAAACAACAATGGTGGTAGAATGATTGTGATCCAGCCATGTTTTTTTTTTCTCGACTGCAATTTTGAACCGGAGGGCAATATAATATCCTGTTTCCGATGAATACTAGATTTTTTTGCATTTTATTGTCTGGTTGTAAAAATTGAACTAAAAATTTCACGCACATAACAAATAGGATATCTTCCCGAACTAATTAAGCAATGTGCGTATGGTGCAACAGCTATATTTGAATTAACAACAGTTTTTTTTAGCAAGAGTTGGCATCTTATATAGAACTATTATTGTATCTCCGATGAAATGACAACTTGTGTGTGTAAATATGTTATTTAAAAAAAAAAATCAAGATCAAACTATGCAGCATCTTAGTTTGAATTTGATTCACTTCCTCCTAAATCGGCAGAGAGCCCTATAAATGATGAAATGTTCCTAGAAAGCTTTTGAGATGGAGAAATATGGCGAATTGTATACAAAATGTGCACTATTAACTTTTTTGCGGAAAAATAATATAGTAAACCACATTTTATATACAATCTTAAAAACTTGGGGTGGTCTAGTTTTCGAAGGGCGTTTTGGTAGGTGCTTCACAAAAAAACTTTTTTAGTACTTAGAAATTGGAAAGTGATTTTTTGTGCAATATTGTTTGTCATTCCAAAATATGTGCATTCAAATAAACTTTTTTTTTGAACAAGGGAAGGGACCCGAAGGTCCCAGAACTTGCATTAATATAACAAAAGTGTTAAAATACTGCAGAAAGGACCTAAAAGCAACATAAAATTACAACAGTGTCCTTCCAATTTGCAAAAAAGACCCCAGAATAAATAACAGGAAAGCAATCGGGTCCTGGAGCAAACTTCAACCTCGCCGGCGATGCAATTGCCACCATCACCGGCCGCGTCCTTGCCATCAACGGGCAAGTGGGAATGTGTAATCTCAGGAGTCAGGAAGAACCGTAGGTATTTGCATTTCAGTGCCTTGTGGGAAGCATCCTTATCGTAGAGCAGCTGAGTTGAATCTCAGGGCAATTCTCCTTTGGCACGGACGGCTAGCTAGCTGCATGGACTGATTAACTGGCTTGGAGCTTCTTCACCTGCAGACTCACCTGACTAGCTCTTTTCATCAACACATGCATGCCACCGTGCCAAAGGAGAAGCGCCCTGGCATTCACACGCCACATCGCATGGACCAAATCTTGGTATCCATGCTTGCCTGGATCATTGTTCTGAAGTTCTTAGGCTTGTCAAATGAACACATTCTTCACAGTTTGCCTTGCTTATATATACCGCGCGACCGGCCTCGGGTAGTCGGGTTATGGATCTTCAGACGGCATATGCTCCAAGGCCGATCGATCGACTATTCCAGAGCAGCTGCCTTTCTTGCACTGTTGGTCTTTCCTTCTTTTGCTCTCTTTTGAATGTTCTCCAGGAGAGGAATAATGGTCCTCCTTGCCCAGCCCAACCTGCCTTTCCTGCTCTTAGTACATGTGTTTTTTGCCGGTGCAAGCAAAACTAAGTATCTGTGGGTGGTGTTACAGCATGGCAAAGTAAAAGTTAATTAGGGCAGAGTAGTATTGAGTATGTAACTATTTTGCATCGCCGTGAAATGTCAACGCATTTGATGCCAGATATGAAGAGATTTTGTTCTAGGCTATCTAGCTTCCTTTTTAACCAAGCTGTTGCTGTTGAACTCCCCGTGGCGTTCCACATAGAGCAAACGAATAACTTGTGTTAGCTCTTGCTTGGAGAGCCTCAAACTCAAACCTTCTCATCGTTTGAGATGGTACATTCCATTGGATCTTCCCCTACGCAGCTGGTCCCTTTTCCTATCTGAAACAACAAGCATAAAGGGCCGAGCTCTTTAATTTGGACCAGGACTGGCTATCTTGCTGCGTGGAGCGACCAAGTTTATGTCTTGGGAATGAAAATAAATTTTCACTTAACAAATTAGGTCTATTAAAATTTCAATAGTTTAACATCTGAACTTCAGATATCTGGTTTCTATATAGAATCTGAGAGTAAAGGTTCACAATCTGCATGGAGCGATCAAAACTGTCTAAATTTTTTTTCCCTTCGACCCAATAAAAACGATCGACATTAATTAGCGATGATGTGGCAAATGAATTCACGAGAGATACACCCTAGTTAACAAAATAATGGATGAGCATATGGGGAAATGTGAACACAAATAATGAATTAAAACATTTCTGAGAAATCTGAATCAATTTTTAGAAAAAGTGGTTCAGCAAACTATTTTTTTTTTGGAAAATTAAAATTTATATAATAACTTTTAGGCTATAAAATAAAATGTTGATAAACTATTCTGAATGAATATTTACAACAAAATTCAGTAAAACATGAATTAAGAAAAATGAAGAATATGCCAAAAATGATGTAAAATATGGGTATTTTAAAATTAAAATATAAAAAGTAATAACATTACTAATTTTCATGTTTACCATGCTTTATCATTCTTGCAAATTAATAGTTCTGTTTGTTATGAATTTTATAACTCCTGTAAAATTTGTGGTTACTTTACTATGATACTACTGATTTACTTATTTTTTATCAGTATATGTCTTTTTTACTTCCCCTGTTTTTCGTGTTTTTTGCATTTTTTTTATGTTCATTGAAATATATACCACCTGTTAGAAACCACAGCCACATCATCATCAATACCTTATTTAGTGATTCATTAGCCAGCTATAGAAGATTTTTTTTTTTGACATGGAACATTTGTATTCCATGAAATGACGGCTAAATCGCGGGACACCAGATGGGTTATAGAACTAAGGCCGCTTGTCATCCACATAGATTGGTTCTCGTGAGCTACGCCTACACCTACACCCAAAACTGCTAACTCATGAGCTGGCTTTACAGTTTCGTGGAGCAAAGACAACACTAGTATTAATGAAATTCATCCACATATATTCTAAATTTCAAGTCGTTGATAATGATGCTAATCAGTGCAAGATCGTACTCCAAAGAGATCATGGCCTAATGAAGTTTGCTGCACTCTGTCTCAAAAAATAGCACGCCTCACTCCAAGTTGTTCAACCATATATGAGTTTTTACAAAATCTGGTGAGGGTCTTACCCACTATCGGACGATAGGTGAGGTTGAGTATCTCTGCTCAAGATGGTCCTTCCATTCTTGATCATGCTGTGTGACTACAAACTGAAACTGAACAATATGTTTGCCTTGCTCACCATGGTTACTCCTGTATTCATTTAAGGGACAGAAGTTTCGGGTATTAGTGTGAAGGGGCCAAAATTTGAATATCACCAATTCACCAGTTGACACACGAATGCAGATTGATGAAGCGCTAGATCGACAAGCGAGGGGCTGCCTCGTTATCCGATCACCTAACGTACTGAAGCCATTGGAATTGCAGGTACAGTCGTTGCACACAGCAGAGATTGTTCAAGGCCGGCAGATATTGCATGTGAGATCTAGCTTTGTGCTGCGCATAATGCCGATTCGATCTCCCCGGCCAGGCGCGGCGCCGCGCACCTATATATTCGTCCAGGAGGCGAAACCTCGGACTTGCAGAGTACAAGGTGTGAGCTTGATGAGTCTGACTAACGTACGGGGCCCATGCATTACTGGGCGGGTCTCCTTTGACAGAGTGGCCTGATCAAACAATCACAGCCGGCTTCTGCCAAAGGAGATTTGTCCAGCGATGCAGCTTTGAGGCCACAAGATCATGTGCACGCAGTTTGCCTAGCTACCTCTAGCTAGGTGCTTTTTGTTTACATGCAGTATGATGTAATGCGCAAGCAGTCGCACACCCCTTGGCTGTATTTGCTAATTGTTATCGATGCTATTTGGTGCGCATCTCTTTCAGATTCACGGCGATGTCATCACCATTATATATGCAGATCTACGGCATGTAAGTTGATGGTCAGATCCGACGCGATCTATACACGTCATGTGCAGAACAAAGAGATGCTCAAAGACGTTGGTGGAAGATGAATCATTTTCACCGTCAACCTAGCCGAGATACAAAATAATTGTAAAAACGTGTCCACATTATCGTGCAATCTTCTAGTGGGTCTGATTTTAAAATCATTACCACTAGAAAAGTGCACTAATCATCAAAGTTTAAGTAGTGAGTTTTGTATTCTAAATTAATTGAATTTTATATCTTATTGAAATGATAAATACTTTTGAATGAAAGAATAGATTACTTGATTATGATTTTTTTTTGTGAATTTAGGTGCCAAAAAGATCTACCTAACATGGAATAATTATACATTCTCCATTGCACCTATCCTTATCACGAAAGTACGTTTTACACCGTCTATTAAGGTACCGAGATAGTTTAATCTCGGTGCCACTGACGAGAACGCGTTGCGGATCGTATGTGGCGAGCAAAAAACAAAATAAGCGCCACACATTTGCTTTCTTGACATAGCTATTAATAGCGGGTATATTTTCCCACTAGCGGAAAACAGGCCTTTCGTGGAAGTCTTTTGTCGCGGGCGCGTCGGAGCCGTGATAAATGACGTGGCCACGTCGCCCCGAAACCCTTTAGAGCGCTCCGGGCCTTTTGTCGCGGGCTGTACCACGACCTGTGACAAAAGGGGTCAGAGGCTTGGCGCCGCCTGCTGGCCCCCTTTTTGTCGCTGGTCGTGGTATGGCCCGCGACAAAAGGGCCAGACCTATATATACACATAGCCTGCCCCCCACCTCCCTACATTTTTTTCCCGCTTGGTGGTGAAAGGTGGAGGTTTATGCTAGCTCTTTTTTTCTTCATGTGCACAAGAGGTGTTTGATGAAATGTTTGTGAGGGATGCCACTTGATTTTATTTGATAAGATTTCTCCTCTTTTTGATCCTAAAAGGTTAGCAACTATTTTCTCGTATACATAGTCCGTACAATACTAATTTTAGCAAGGTGATTGCATCTGATGCATAATTGTACTTATGATGTAGATGAGTCATCCATGGATGTACGATAACCGATGTGCTCCCGCTTTCAGAGAGGGCGTGAATTCTTTCCTGCTTGTGGCCGAGGCCAACAAGTCGAAGCAAGGTTTTATGTGTTGTCCATGTCTGAAATGTAAGAATGAGAAGGATTACTCTTGCTCAAGAGACATTAAGAGCCACCTGCTTCGGTTCGGATTCATGTCCAGCTATAATGTTTGGACCAAGCACGGAGAAGAAGGGGTTATGATGGAAGACGGCGATGAAGAAGAAGATAACGATGACCAGTACCGATCTATGTTCTCTGAATACGATGATACCGCAATGGAAGACAATGAAGAAGAAGGAGGTGAAGAACGGGCACCAGATGATCCTGTTGATGATGATCTTCGTCGGGCCATTTCTGATGCAAGGAGAGACTGTGGCACAGATAAGGAGAGGTTGCATTTCGAAAAGATGTTAGAGGACCACCACAAATTGTTGTACCCAGGTTGTGAAGATGGGCAGAGAAAGCTGGGTAGCGTATTGGAATTGCTGAAATGGAAGGCAGAGGGCGGTGTGACTGACTCGGGATTTGAAAAATTGCTGATAATATTAAAGAAGCTGCTTCCAAGAAATAACAAATTGCCAGTACGTATGAAGCAAAGAAGCTTGTCTGCCCTATAGGATTAGATGTGCAGAAGATACATGCATGCATTAATGACTGTATCCTCTACCGCGGTGAGAAGTACGAGAATTTGAATAAATGCCCGATATGCGGTGCATTACGGTGTAAGATCAGAAAAGATGACCCTGGTGATGTTGAGGGTGAGCCACCCAGGAAGAGGGTTCCTGCGAAGGTGATGTGGTATGCTCCCATAATACCACGGTTGAAACGTTTGTTCAGAAACAAAGAGCATGCCAAGTTGTTGCGATGACACATGGAAGAACGTAAGAAAGACACGATGTTGAGGCACCCCGCTGATGGTCGGCAGTGGAGAAACATCGAGAGAGAGTTCCCGGATTTTGCAGGTGAGGCAAGGAACTTATGGTTTGGTCTAAGTATAGATGGCATGAATCCTTTTGGGGAGCAGAGCTGCAGTCACAGCACCTGGCCCGTGACTCTATGTATCTACAACCTTTCTCCTTGGTTGTGCATGAAGCGGAAGTTCATTATGATGCCAGTGCTTATCCAAGGCCCAAAGCAACCCGGCAACGACATTGATGTGTACCTAAGGCCATTAGTTGATGAACTTTTGGAGTTGTGGGCCGAACCAGGTGTACGTGTGTGGGATGAGCACACCGAGCAAGAATTTGACCTACGAGCGTTGCTATTCGTAACCATCAATGATTGGTCTGCTCTTAGTAACATTTCAGGACAGACGAACAAGGGATACAATGCATGCACACACTGTTTAGATGAGACTGAAAGTAAATATTTGGGAAAAAGTAGGAAAAATGTGTACCCGTACAATCACCGTTTTCTTCCGCGCAAGCATGCCTTAAGGAAAAAAGGCAAGCATTTCAATGGCGAGGCAGAACACCGTCCGAAGCCTGTCCCCCGTAGTGGTGCTGATGTATTTGACATGGTCAAGGATTTAAATGTTATCTTTGGAAAGGGTCCAGGCAGTCGACCTGTTCCGAAAGACGCTGACGGACACGCGCCCATGTGGAAGAAAAAATCTATTTTTTGGGAGCTAGAATATTGGAAAGTCCTGGAAGTCCGCTCTGCAATCGACGTGATGCACCTGACCAAGAATCTTTGTGTGAATATTCTAGGTTTTCTGGGCGTGTATGGGAAGACAAAAGATACAACAGAAGCACGGGAGGACCAGGAACGTCATAAAGGACGAGACGGAAAGCATCCATGGCAGTTTGAAGGGCATGCCAGCTACGCTCTTACCAAACAAGAGAAGGAGATCTTTTTTGAAGCCCTATTCAGTATCAAGGTTCCGTCTGGTTTCTCGTCGAATATAAAGGGAATAGTAAATATGAAGGAGAAAAAATTCCAGAACCTAAAGTCCCATGACTGCCACGTTCTTATGACACAATTGCTTCCGGTTGCATTGAGGGGACTTCTACCAGAAAATGTTCGACTAGCCATTGTGAAGATATGTGCATTCCTGAACGCAATTTCTCAGAAGGTAATGGATCCAGAAACTTTGTCAGGGTTACAGGTTGATATGGTCGAATGTCTTGCCAGCTTCGAGTTGTTGTTCCCACCATCCTTTCTTCAATATTATGACGCACCTCCTCATTCACCTAGTTGAAGAGATTAGAATTCTCGGTCCTGTATTTCTACACAATATGTTCCCCTTCGAGAGGTTCATGGGAGTCTTAAAGAAATATGTTCATAACCGTGCTAGGCCAGAAGGAAGTATCTCAAAGGGCTACGGAACAGAGGAGGTCATTGAGTTTTGTGTTGACTTTCTTCCTGACCTTAAGCCGATTGGTGTTCCTGAATCTCGGTATGAGGGGAGGCTGACTGGAAAAGGCACACTAGGAAGGAAAGCAACGGTGTGCAGGGACAAGCTTTCTTTCAATCAAGCACACTACACAGTTCTATACAATTCCAGCTTGGTGGCTCCGTACATCGAGAAACACAAGAATGTTGTACGAGAAATAAACCCGGGCCAGCCCGAGTCCTTCATTACACTTCAACACATGAATACCTTTGGCAGTTGGTTGCAAAGACATCTCATGAGTGACACCACTGTTGTAGAGCAGTTGTACTTGTTGGCCAGGTTACCATCTTCAAACATATGTACATTCCAAGGGTACGAGATAAATGAGATTACATTTTACACGATCGTCCAAGATAAAAAGAGCACCAACCAAAACAGTGGTGTCCGCTTCGATGCAAAAGACGAGAATGGGCAGACCACCACATATTATGGGTACATAGAGGAGATATGAGAACTTGACTATGGACCCACTTTTAAGGTCCCTTTGTTTCGGTGCAAATGGGTGAAGCTCAGCGGTGTACAGGTAGACGATAAGTACGGTATGACAACAGTGGATCTCAACAATCTTGCGTACATGGACGAGCCATTCGTCCTAGCCAACGAGGTGGCTCAAGTTTTCTACGTGAAGGACATGTCTAGCAAATCGAGAAAAAGAAATCAACAAAAGAATACATCAACCGAGGAGCCAAAGCGCCACATAGTTCTTTCGGGAAAAGAAACATCGTGGGAGTGGATGACAAGACAGACATGTCAGAAGATTATAATAAGTTTAAAGAAATTCCGCCCTTCACGGTGAAAATTGACCCAAGCATCTTGCTAAATGATGAAGATTCTCCATGGCTACGGCGTAGAAGAACCACACACTAGATGGCGATGTTGGCAATATTTAAACCTGTAATGTAATAATGTATTCTTAATATATAAACATGTAATGTAATAATGTATTCTTAATATGGAGTCTTTCACGGGCTTGCAGGAAAATTTTCCGAGGCGCAGCTTCCGAAGATGTCGTAGGACGTGTGCACCAACGACATCTTCGAGAATGCCACGGGAGATTTCCCAACCCTTTCCCCAACACTGTTAGAGGAGATGGAGTCTTTCACGGGCTTGCAGGGAAATTTTTCCGAGGCGCTTCCGAAGATGCCGTAGGGCGTGTGCACCAACGACATCTTCAAGAAGCTGCGCCACGGGAGATTTCCCAACCCTTTCCTCCATCCATGGGGATGAAACTCTCCCTACCTGCTTGTTGATCTGCTTGCCAAGGCGTATCGGTGTTCCTTTTATAGGCACGGCGCCGCTTCTGCTTTGTCTTGTTCCTCCGACAGGGCGTCGTGCGCTACATGCTTTATCTCATCAAGCAGTGCGTCCACCCACGCGTCCTTATCCTGCCGACAGCCCCCCCAGATAAGGCAAACACCATATAAGCCTCCCTCAGATCAAGCCTCCTATCTTTGTCCCGGTTTGAGCCCCCACCCAGGATGAAAGTTTCCCGCCACTGCGTTCCCGCCTATTTTCTTCCCGCTCTTTCCACCGCTTCCCGCCTCCGTCTTCCCGCCATTTTTCACTATATATATGTAGGCTTGGTCTCCATTTCCATATCACATCTAGAATCATATCTGCAAACCTCTCATCACTCTCTCACATGGCTTCCATCGTATCTCTTACCCCTCGGGAGGCGGAGGCGCTTTGCGCCTCGAACTACCCCTGCCCGCCGGGCTACCGCGTCCCCACCGGCTGGATGCTGAGCATCGGAGGCGTATCGGTCCCTCCTGTCCCTCCAGGGGTGGCACGCCAGATGGCCATTGATGACCCACAAGTATAGGGGGTGTATCGTAGTATTTTCGATAAATAAGAGTGTCGAACCCAACGAGGAGCAGAAGGTGTTGACAAGCAGTTTCGATGAAGGATTCACTGTAAATGCTCACAGACAAGTATTCAGGGGGTTTTGATATAGCAGATGAATAAAGTACAAGTAAGTAAAATGCGAGAGTAATAATTGCAGCGAGTGGCCCAATCCTTTTAGCACAAAGGACAAGCCGGTTTGTTTACTTATAGTGACCAAACGTTCTTGAGGACACACGGGAATTTAGTCTAGTGCTTTCGCTTCATATAGCTGATTAATCTTCATTGTTTTGATAAGTGTTGCGTGGGTGAACCTATGCTAATGCACCGCCCTTCCTAGGACTAATACATACTTGTGATTATACCCCTTGCAAGCATCCGCAAATACAAGAAAGTAATTAAGATAAATCTAACCACAGCCTTAAACTCTGAGATCCTGCTATCCCTCCTGCATCGATATACCAACGGGGGTTCAGGTTTCTGTCACTACAAGAAAAGTTCTGATAGACAACGTCTCAAAATCGTCCGCTAAGGGGTATTTTTCGTCGCCTATGGGCCTAACCCGACGATATGGGTTCTGTTGTGGAAACTACGTCAGGCAAAGTCCTACGACGATTTTTCGGTCCGTCGCGCTTGGGCGCCTTCCGCCACGGAAAATCGGACCGTTGCCCAAGTGTTTCCGGAGCCCGTTGACTGCGACGTCATGCAAACGACACGTGCGACGCCGTTAACGGCGAACGGTGTTAACCGGCTGAAACCCCGTGGTAGATGGTAGGCCCACACGAGGCCTGCCACGTCTTAAGCGGCCGGCCCATTAAGTTTGCGGGCCGGGCCAGCTGACTTAGTTTGACCGGTCAACTATATAGCTGGGCTGGTCCATTAGTTACGTGGGCCGGGCCTAACCTGTAAGGTTGACTGGTCAAAACTTTAATGGGCCGGCCCACTAAGCATGTGGGCCGGGCCGAATGCACTCGATTGACCGGTCAACAGGCAAAAGGGCCGGCCCACAAGACATGTGGGACCCACTTTCCGGGCCGGCCCATTTACAAAGTGGGGACCACATTAAAGCAACTGGGCCGGCCCAAGAAGATAGTGGGCCGGCCCAATTAGCATGTGGGTCCCACTTTCCTGCTATCGGGCCGGCCCATTTAGTACGTGGGGTCCTGATGACCCACAAGTATAGGGGATCGCAACAGTCTTCGAGGGAAGTATTACCCAATTTATTGATTCGACACAAGGGGAGACAAAGAATACTTGGAAGCCTTAACAACGGAGTTGTCAATTCAGTGCACTGGAAACAGACTTGCTCGCAAGAGTTTATCAGTAGTAACAGTTTTATAGCGATAGGTAGTGAAATAACGTGGAGTAACAAAGACAGCAGAGTGATTTTAGTAAACAGCAGGATTAAAATACTGTAGGCACGGGGACGGATGACGGGCGTTGCATGGATGAGAGAAACTCATGTAACAATCATAGCAGGGCATTTGCAGATAATAATAAAACGGTGTCCAAGTACTAATAAATCAATAGGCATGTGTTCCAATTATAGTCGTACGTGCTCGCAATGAGAAACTTGCACAACATCTTTTGTCCTACCAGCCGGTGGCAGGGCCTCAAGGGAAACTACTGGATATTAAGGTACTCCTTTTAATAGAGTACCGGAGCAAAGCATTAACACTCCGTGAACACATGTGATCCTCACATCGCTACCATTCCCTCCGGTTGTCCCGATTTCTGTCACTTCGGGCCATTGGTTCCGGACAGCGACATGTGTATACAACTTGCAGGTAAGATCATAAACAACGAATATCATGATGGAATAATAACATGTTCAGATCTGAGATCATGGCACTCGGGCCCTAGTGACAAGCATTAAGCATAACAAGTTGCAACAATATCATAAAAGTACCATCTACGGACACTAGGCACTATGCCCTAACAATCTTATGCTATTACATGACCAATCTCATCCAATCCCTACCATCCCCTTCGCCTACAGCGGGGGAATTACTCACACATGGATGGGGGAAACATTGCTGGTTGATGGAGAGACGTTGGCGGTGATGGCGGTGATGATCTCCTCCAATTCCCCGTCCGGCGGAGTGCCAACGGAGACTTCGGCTCCGCGACGGAGTTTCGATGTGGCGGCGTTCTGGAGGGTTTCGGCGACTTCGACTTCTCTTTTGGCGTTTTTAGGTCGAGGCGAATAAGTAGTCCGAAGGAGGCGCGGAGGCGGCCGAGGGGGCCACACCACCCGCCGCGCGGGCCCCCTGGCCGCGCCGCCAGGTGGTGTGGGGCCCTCGGGCCTCCACTTCAATTGCCCTTCTGGCTCCATTAGTTTCGGGAAAATAGGGCCTTCTGCATAAATTCCGAGGTTTTTCCCGAAAGTTGGATTTCTGCACAAAAACGAGACACCAGTCTGCTGAAAACAGCGTTAGTCCGTGTTAGTTGCATCCAAAATACACAAATTAGAGGCCAAACAATAGCAAAAGTGTTCGGGAAAGTAGATACGTTTTGGACGTATCAACTCCCCCAAGCTTAGCTTATTGCTTGTCCTCAAGCAATTCAGTTAACAACTGAGCGATAAAAGAACTTTCACGAACACATTTGCTCATATGATGTATATATTCTCATGCTATGGCTAATACTTAAGCAGTTCATGATGAGACACATGCAAATAAGATCATCTAACAGCTATGTCAATCATGGAGAGGTACCAACAATTAATAATAAGCATCATGAATCATGTATATAAGCAGGATTGCAATGTTCATAAGAGAATATGATAAAGTGGTATCTCGCTTGCCTGTATTTGATTGGCAAAACATAAATGCCCGGGCACCTTTGAAGTTCATAGAAAGACTAGAAGTAGTGATTGTCAAAGATAAAAGCATCAAAGTTATACCACAATCAATCATATTTTGAGACAAGCATATTATACTAAGAATGACAGTTGTGCTCTCAAGATAGTACTCAAAGAAATAATGGAGACACAACATAAAAGTAAAAGATTGACCCTTCGCAGAGGGAAGCAGGGATTAACATGCGCTAGAGCTTTTCATTTGTAAAGTAGGAGTAAAATTATTTTGAGAGGTGTTTGTTGTTGTCAACGAATGGTAATGGGTACACTAACTACCTTGCCAACCGGACTTTCAAGAGCGGCTCCCATGAATTATTTGCATGTTTATGTGGCACTCCTTCCAACCTTTCTTACACAAACCATGGCTAACCGAATCCTCGGGTGCCTGCCAACAATCTCATACCATGAAGGAGTGCCTTTTTATTTTAGTTTTATTATGATGATGACACTCCCCCCAACCTTTGCTTACACAAGCCATGGCTAACCGAATCCTTCGGGTGCCGTCCAACAATCACAAACCATGGAGGAGTGTCTATTTAAGTTTAATTAATTCGGGACTGGGAATCCCATTGCCAGCTCTTTTTGCAAAATTATTGGATAAGCGGATGTGCCACTATTCCATATGAGAGTCCGTCAAAAGTAAATGACAAGGTTGAAAGCTAAACACCACATACTTCCTCATGAGCTATGAAACATTAACACAAATTAAGAAGCATTTTGAAGGTTTTAAAGGTAGCGCATGAGAATTTACTTGGAATGGTTTGAAATGCCATGCATAGGTATTTATGGTGGACACTCTGGAATGACTTGGTTTTTAGGTGTTTGGAAGCACGAGCAGCGTTCCCGCTCAGTACAAGTGAAGGCTAGCAAAAGACTAGGGAGCGACAAATCAAGAGAGCAGTAACTGTCATAATCATGCTTGCGGCAAAATAAATTAACAGAGGCATAAAAGTGATACAAGAACTCTGAAGCAATATAGATCATCGAGGCTTAATTGACTTTTTGTTCAGTCATATGCATGCGTGAGCATGTGCCAAGTCGATATAAATGAATTATTCAGAGGAGGATACCACAATGCCATACTTACTTATGAATAAAACAATGCAAGCAAACATCCATGACATGCTACTCATATTAATAGATTGGAGCTAAACATGAGAGATCATAAACTACTAGACTTTCTCAAATAACATATACCTCACATGAACCAACTAAGCATGCTCACATGGATGAGTATATGTACAAAAATGAAAACAAATAGAGTTCATACCAGCCTCTCACCACAATCAGATTGTCGTAGATCGTCATTATTGCCTTTTCACTTGTGTAGCTTAGATAATATGAAATGAAAACCACGCTCCAGCCACCGAAGACCATTGAACTCATGATGAACTTTACAAACCAAAGAATAACAGCAAATATTTTTGGTGTTTTCGAATTTGAGAATAAGAACAAAAGGAAACAAGCAAACAAAACAAAATCTTTTTGGGTTTTCTTATAGCAAACTAGCAATAGCAAATAAAGCGAAACAAATGCAAGAAACCAAAGCAAACAAATGGTGAAGAGAAACAACAGAAATATTTTTGGTCTTTTTGTGTTTTGGAAAAGAAACAAAGTGAAAGCAAGAAATAGCAAACTAAAAGAAACACAGAAAAGCAAGATGGCAGAAATCTGCCAAAACCTGACAGCAGTACAGAAATAGATTTTTACAAAAATCTTACGTTGCTCAGTTCAAAAAGTGTTCAACTAATGAAAGTTAGATAACAACCTGGGGAGCATGCACAAAAATTTTCAACTCAAAATACTGTTCTGGCTGGGCACACGAATTTTTACGGTAACAGCCCAGAATCTGTTTTCAGGCAGCACTTCCCCAAATATCATCTTCCTCTTATTAGAAAACCACTCAAAGAGACTAAACAAGTATATACAAGTATCCAGCAATCATAATATGCAAAGAATGAGTGATGCCGGTATACCTCCCCCAAGCTTAGGCTTTTGGCCTAAGTGGAGTTCAACCCCATCGAGGGTCTGGATTCCATGCTGGTGGATCATATGTGGAATAGTCATAATAAAGCTCCTGCGCAGAAGAAAAGCGTGGAGGCTCCGCATATCCACCATGTTGATGCGAGGAACTTGCTGCATCGGATGATGAGTCGAGGTGCTCCTCGACCTCTATGTCGTCTCTTGCATGTTGGCCTCCTCTCTCTATATGTGCATCTAGTGCACCTTCTGTGACCGACCAATCTCCCCTGGAATCAAGGTTAGACAAAACAGGCGCAGGCAATCTTACTAGTTTCTCAGTTTTCTTAGTTATTCTCCAAACTTTCTTATAAAATATCATCTTATAATACAGGTTACCCAAGTTGGAGGAATCTGAAACAAATTCATGTTTAATCATAGAGGCTATGTCAAGTTTTTCTATGGGGAATGGAATATCAAAATGATGAGGTTCTACATTATGAAAAGCTAGTAAACGGGAGGCGATGAGGCCTCCACACATTCCACCTTTCTCACGGTTAGTAGCAAGTCTATAAGCTATTAATGCCCCCAAATTATAAGACCTACTATTTTGCAGTGCTGCAGCTAGAAAAGCCAAATCCGGGATAGAAAGTTTACCACCAATCCTTTTAGCGAGAACGCATTTGGTAATAAAATAGGCAAAGTAGCGGATAGCCGGGAGTTGAATACTAGTGATTTTACCACTTTCACCTGAGAAACTCCTTCCATCGCAAATCATCTTGTAAAGATCCGAGAGTTCTTGCGGCGATCCCCTTATCTTCTCGCACGACCCCCATTGCGGTATTCTAATTGCTGCACAAAAAGCACTAAATGGCAAGTTGACAGTTTTATTGTAAATTTTATACTGGACCGTGGGGTTAGATCGCGACCAATTAAACTTGAAGTCCTGCACAAAAGCCATAGTTAATTTTACATATTGTCTTGGCTCTCCTTCAACAAAGTCACTCAGCCCTGCACGAGAAATTAGAGTTTGAACATCTTCAAATATCCCCGCGCTTCTCATGAAATCCGCGCACGGGTAGTAAGAGGGGTATACTCCCTCTTCACGATTGACTATCATAACTTGTTGGACTTCCAATTCTTGCTGGTTCAAGTGATATCTATTCCATTCCATTTTCTGAAATTTCAACAACCAATATAAAAATTTGATTTGGTGACATATAATTGAGGGAAACTACCATAAGAACTTGCTAGAGTACTAATCATGCATCAAAACTAGTTTCTACCACTTAGAACAAGCATGCAAGCTCACTAAACATGTTACCTACAGCAGCAAAATATTCAAGATATACTCAACCAAATGAAATTCTACTTGGATGGGTGGAGGAGTCACATACCGAAGAGCAAATGTGCCAAATTTCAGACAGAAATCTGGGCTGAGCAAAGAGATCGAAAAATCTGGAGCTCTGGAGCAAAAACGCGAGAGAGATGAACTTGGTACGAGTTTTTTCGGGAGAGAGAGTGCTGGGTGAAAGAGATGACGAAGTGGGGCAGGGGGGCCCACACCACATGGTGGCGCGGCCACCTCCTTGGCCGCGCCGGCCTGTGGTGTGGCGCCCTCTGGTGCCCCACAGGTCATCCTCTGGTGCTCCCAGGTGCCTCGTCGAAAAATAGGACCAACGGTATAATTTTCGCGAATTTTTGAAAACTTTGAAAAATGCACATTTCTGGGTATTAAGTTTATTATTACTGGCCAGGAAAATTTTTGAAATCTCAAATCAACTAAGAAACTTTGCAAAGTAAAAGTGCTACAGCAACTAAAGCAAGTGGAGAAAGAAAGAGATGTTGTTTACCTCCTCTATGCATGTAAAAGGTATTTGTTAACAAGGTTGATCAAGTCTTGCCACCAAATAAATTTTACATAGCATATGAAGAAATAAACCTCAAATCAATCATGTTACCTTGAATTGTATTGATATGGATCCAATCACAAGAGTTTGATATTCTTCTTTAGGCTCATATATAGGACAATCGATGGTTCCCACTTTGATAGTTCTCACATGAGAAATAGTATTAACTCCGCACGCTTTTTCAATCCTCTTGGGGAAATAGACGGTGTGTTCCTTATCATCAACATTGAAAGTAACCTTTCCTTTGTTGCAATCAATAACAGCCCCTGCGGTGTTAAGAAAAGGTCTCCCAAGAATAATAGACATATTATCATCTTCAGGCATTTCCAACACAACAAAATCAGTTAATATCAAGCAGTTAGTAGTAACTTGAACAGGGACATTCTCACATATACCAACAGGAATAGCAGTAGATTTATCAGCCATTTGCAAAGATATATCAGTAGGTATCAACTTATCTAAGTAAAGCCTCTTATAAAGAGAAAAAGGCATAACACTAACACCGGCTCCCAAGTCACATAGAGCAGTTTTAACATAATTATTCTTGATAGAACAAGGAATAGTAGGTATACCTGGGTCGCCCAACTTCTTTGGAATTTTGCCATTGAAAGAGTAATTAGCAAGCATAGTAGAAATTTCCTCATTGGGGATTTTCCTTTTGTTAGTAACAATATCTTTCATATACTTTGAATAAGGTGGCAATTTAATAGCATCAGTTAAAGGGATTTGCAAGAATAAAGGTTTCATCCAATCACAAAATTTATTATAGTGTTCCTCTTCCTTTGATTTCAGTTTCTTAGCAGGAAAAGGCATTGGCTTTTGCACCCAAGGTTCTCTTTCATTACCATGTTTCTCAGTAATAAAATCTTCTTTAGTATACTTTTTATTTTTAGCATGCTTTTCAGGTTCCTTTTCAACCTCTTCTTTATCAGGAGTATCATTCTTATCATTATCTTCATTATTATCATGTTCATTGCCACTTTCAGTTTCAGCATCAGAAATAGAAATACTATTAGGATCATTAACAGGTTCAGAGGATTCTACAACATTTTTATGTTTCTTCTTCTTTTTCTTCTTAGAATGAGCACTAGGTTCAATGCGTTGAGAATCTTGTTCAATTCTTTTGGGATGCCCTTCAGGATATAGAGGATCCTGGGTAGAGACACCACCTCTAGTTGTTACTTCATAAGCATGTTTCTCTTTAGAATTATTCCCTAACAAGTCATTTTGCACTTTAGTGAGTTGATCAATTTGAGTTTGAATCATTTGAAAATGTTTAACAAGCATCTTAACATCATTGGAGGTTCTCTCCACAATATCATGCAATTGACTAATAGCTTGAGAATTTTCCATTAGATGATTCTCTACTCTCATATTAAAATTTTCTTGCTTAACAATATAATTATCAAACTCATCTAAGCATTGCGCAGGAGGTTTCGAATATGGAATATCTTCCCTAGTAAAGCGTTGAAGCGAGTTTACCTCAATCATGGATGAAGGGGGAATTATCTCACATATATCTTCTATAGGAGGTAGATTCTTCACATCTTCAGATTTAATACCTTTCTCCTTGAGAGACTTCTTGGCTTCCCTCATATCTTCATCATTCAATTTAATTAAACCCCTCTTCTTCACTATTGGCGTTGGAGTTGGTTCAGGCGTATTCCAATCATCATAATTCCGGCCTATTTTAGCCAATAATTCTTCAGCGTCGTCTGGAGTTCTTTTCCTGAAAACACAACCAGCACAACTATCCAGGTATGCCCTAGAATCAATGGTTAGTCCACTATAAAATATATCAAGTAATTCATGCTTTTCTAAATCATGGTCAGGCAAAGCTCTAATAAGAGAGCAAAATCTTGCCCAAGCCTCAGGCAATTTCTCTTCATCTCCCTGATCAAAACTATAAACTCTTTGCAAAGCAGCATGTTGAGCACTAGCAGGAAAGTATTTCCGAAAGAAAACAGCAAGCAATTCTTTTGGACTTTTAATAGAACCAGGTGGCAAATTATTATACCAAGTTTTAGCGTCATCCTTTAATGAGAATGGAAATATTTTAGCAACAAAGTAAGTACGCTTCTTAACATCATCAGAAAACAAGCTACTCAAAGTAGATAACTCAGTCATGTGTTCAACAGCACTTTCTTTTTCAGTACCACAAAAAGGTGTTTTCTCAACAATAGCTATATGAGATAGATCAAGAGAAAAGTCATAATCTTTATCCCTAATGTTTATAGGAGATGTGGCAAATTTAGGATCAGGAGACAGTTTATATCTAACAGTGTGTTCTGCAAGCAACTTTTTAATTTTTCTTGCATCAGTAGTAGCATGGCATTTTTCAATAAAATCATCATCAAGCTCCACATAATCTTCATCAAGATCATCACTAGAGTATTCAAGTTCAGGTGAATTAACAGGTGTAGTAACATCAGGAATTTCAGCATTTTCAATTTGTCTAGACCTAGCAATGGAAGCATCTAGAAAAGTTCCCAATGAACCACTATCATCAAGCACAGCAGAAATATTATCAATATTATGAGAGTGTTCAGATTCAGCAGATGTACCCGCATGCGAAGCATGTGGCGGTGAAACAAGTTTATCAATCACAGATGGTGAATCAAGTGTAGCGGAGGTACTCAGAATTGTACCTTTTCTTGTAGTGGATGGTAATATGGCGATCTTAGTATCGCGAGGTTTACCCATGATGGAGAATTTGCAGCGAACAATATCAATCCAAGTGAACTTCCAAATAAAGCTATGCTCCCCGCAACGGCGCCAGAAAATAGTCTTGATGACCCACAAGTATAGGGGATCGCAACAGTCTTCGAGGGAAGTATTACCCAATTTATTGATTCGACACAAGGGAGACAAAGAATACTTGGAAGCCTTAACAACGGAGTTGTCAATTCACCTGGAAACAGACTTGCTCGCAAGAGTTTATCATAGTAACATTTTATAGCGATGATAGTGAAATAACAGTAACAAAGACAGCGGTAGTGATTTTAGTAAACAGCAGGATTAAAATACTGTAGGCACGGGGACGGATGACGGGCGTTGCATGGATGAGAGAAACTCATGTAACAATCATAGCAGGGCATTTGCAGATAATAATAAAACGGTGTCCAAGTACTAATAAATCAATAGGCATGTGTTCCAATTATAGTCGTACGTGCTCGCAATGAGAAACTTGCACAACATCTTTTGTCCTACCAGCCGGTGGCAGCCGGGCCTCAAGGGAAACTACTGGATATTAAGGTACTCCTTTTAATAGAGTACCGGAGCAAAGCATTAACACTCCGTGAACACATGTGATCCTCACATCGCTACCATTCCCTCCGGTTGTCCCGATTTCTGTCACTTCGGGGCCATTGGTTCCGGACAGCGACATGTGTATACAACTTGCAGGTAAGATCATAAACAACGAATATCATGATGAATAATAACATGTTCAGATCTGAGATCATGGCACTCGGGCCCTAGTGACAAGCATTAAGCATAACAAGTTGCAACAATATCATAAAAGTACCATCTACGGACACTAGGCACTATGCCCTAACAATCTTATGCTATTACATGACCAATCTCATCCAATCCCTACCATCCCCTTCGCCTACAGCGGGGGAATTACTCACACATGGATGGGGGAAACATTGCTGGTTGATGGAGAGACGTTGGCGGTGATGATCTCCTCCAATTCCCCGTCCCGGCGGAGTGCCAGAACGGAGACTTCTGGCTCCCGCGACGGAGTTTCGCGATGTGGCGGCGTTCTGGAGGGTTTCGGCGACTTCGACTTCTCTTTTGCGTTTTTAGGTCGAGGCGAATAAGTAGTCCGAAGGAGGGCGTCGGAGGCCGGCCGAGGGGGCCACACCACCTGGCCGCGCGGGCCCCCCGGGCCGCGCCGCCTGTGGTGTGGGGCCCTCGGGCCTCCACTTCAATTGCCCTTCTGGCTCCATTAGTTTCCTGGGAAAATAGGGCCTTCTGCATAAATTCCGAGGTTTTTCCCGAAAGTTGGATTTCTGCACAAAACGAGACACCAGAGCAGTTCTGCTGAAAACAGCGTTAGTCCGTGTTAGTTGCATCCAAAATACACAAATTAGAGGCCAAACAATAGCAAAAGTGTTCGGGAAAGTAGATACGTTTTGGACGTATCAGGTCCACATTAGATCAAATGGGCTGGCCCAACAAGCCGTGGGCGGGCCAAAAGCACCTGGGTCCCACTTTCTGTTAAAGGGCCACCCATTTAGTATGTGGGGTCCACCATATAGGAAGTGGGTCGGCCCAACAATATAGTGGGCCGGGCCAAAAACACAGGTGGGTCCCACTTCCCGGTTAAAGGGCCGGCCCATTTAGTATGGGGGGTCCATATAGCAAGTGGGACGGCCCAACAAGATAGTGGGGGGCCAAAACACTGTGGGTCCCACTTTCTGTTAAAGGGCCGGCCCATTTAGTATGTGGGGTCCACCATATAGCAAGTGGGCGGCCCAACATGCTAGTGGACCGGGCAAAAACACAGATGGGTCCCACTTAAAGGGCCGGCCCATTTAGTATGTGGGGTCCACAATATAGCAAGTGGGCCGGCCCAACACGCTAGTGGGCCGGGCCAAAACACAGGTGGGTCCCACTTTCTTCTTAAAGGGCCAGCCCATTTTGTATGTGGGGTCCACCACAAAGGCAAGTGGCCGGCCCAGTAGGTGGTGGGGTCCACCTTAAAGAAAGTGGGCCGGCCCAATAAAAGTGTGGGGTCCACATTAAATCAAGTGGGCTGGCCCAATAAGTAAGTGGGCCAGCCCGTTTAGTTGTTGTTTATATGCCGGCGTAATAGGCGCTTTAGGATTTTGCGGGCAGGCACATATGTGATTTCGCTTAATTGGGCCGTTTAGGGGATGGGAATTCGTGATTTAGATACTGAGAATATTTACGCAGCATTGATTTCTGTCGGATAGCCTCACTTACCACAAGCACCAAAGAAAAAATGCGCGAAAGAACTATAAAAACTAACTAAATATTACATCAGCTGCAAGGCTTTGAAAAAATATTACAGAACCCAGAGAAATTGAATGGTAATTAAACCTAGCAATACAATGAAGCGATCCGCAATCTTTTAAGTTGTCCATGCAGCACCTATATCTGAAACAAAGACATTACAAGTTAAGACAGCAACAATGGAAACGCAAAGACACTGCAATATTGTTTGCCAAAGAATTTGGAACTCATCATTTCGTCGTTATAACAAGATCATTGTAATGCGCACAATAAGCAAACAAAGAGTGCATGCCGCATACCAACAGCCAATATAACAGAGCATGTTAGAATGAAACAGCAGACTTACTACTGTCGAGTCCCATGCAAACCAACATGTTCAGGGAGTACAAAATTGGCATGAACAACATAGTAGCAGGCTATAAATTTTGTAACAAGGACTGAGCAAGATGAAGTTATGATGGCTACATCTACAGAGCAGGGAATGTAAACCAAAAATAGAAGTTACGATGGCAAAAGCTAAAGAGGAGGGAATGTGAACCAACATGTGCCAAGTGCAATTACTTCATTTTGGCCGTGAACTAAATAATACTCCTGAACTTATAGTGAAGGGGATGCAAATCAAGATGTTTCGGGATATAAACTTGTAATGAGCAACACATAGAGGATAGTTAATGCTGGAGCTTAGGATGGACCAGATACAGAATATAGTGGGATCACCTGTGAACTTGTATAAGAGGGAATGCAAACCAATATGTTCAGCTTTCCATATGTGAGCGTCATGCCAAGTCAGAGAAACAAGTCAATAATGCAGCTTTTGAAGAACAAGATGGCACGCAAAATTATTATCTAGTAGTATGACAAGTATATTTGTACTACAGGCTAGATAGCAGAGTGATAGCATGCCAAACTAAGTCCTTACTTTGTTAGCTTACAATGAACTAGATACAAAACAATGGCATCACCTGTAGTACAGGGAATGCAAGCCAACATGTTCATGGAGTAAAAAATTGGCACAAACAACATAGTAGCAGGCCATAATTTTTGTAACAACGACTGAGCAAGATAAAGTTATGATGGCTAGATCTACAGAGCAGGGAATGTAAACCAAATATAGAAGTTACGATGCCAAAAGCTATAGAGCAGGGAATGCGAACCAACATGTGCAATTACTTAAAATTGGCCATGAACTAAATAATAGCAGGATGTTACTATAATACCTATAATTTTTGTAACAACGACTGAGCAAGATAGAAGTTATGATGGCTACATCTACAGAGCAGGGAATGCAAACCAAAATGTTCAATCGCTTAAAGTTAGCAATGAAGTAGAAAATAGCAACGTGTTACGGTCATAGCTAGGAATGAACTAAAAGAGCTTCAGACAAACAAGCATCTGAACCCAGAACATGGCGCTAAAACAAGGGACTTACATTAGGAGAAGCACTCTGTGGGAGTCACAGCAGATCTTCCTGGGGTTGATAGATCCGGTGATGAAGTACGCTACATGTGCTACTTGGGGTTGGAGAGACGGCCATTACACTTCATGGTTACTCATCTCATCTGCAAAAACGTAACGGCGCGTCGTTAGCACAAACAGGTTCCCCCAAGATTAAACAAGAACTTGCAGGCAAGCAATAGAAAAGCGACAGTAGAAGAGTTTAGATCATGCACGGCGCCGGTGAAGCAGATCCGGTTCATGCACAGCGGTGTCGGTGAGCAAGATACGATGCGGTGGACGACTGATCCGGCGAACACTAGTAGGAAAACCCTTATAGGCGAAGCTTAGTTCTGTGGCGCACCGTTTTGAGTGCGCCACAGAAACTTATTTTGTGGCGCACGAAGCTCGGTGCGCCACGGAAATAGCTTAATTTTGTGGCACACTACTAAACGGTGCGCCACAAAAACTTGGTGGGCCCCACACCCTGTCACCCCCAACCATTGGTTTTACAATTTCTACGGCGCACAAACCTCGGTGCGCCACAGAAATACTTTGTGGCGCACGACGACGGTGCGCCACAAAAATAATGTTTTCTGTGGCGCACTTTGTCTCGGTGCGCCACAGAAATAACGTGTACTATATCAAGGCCGTACCCCTCCCTCGCCACAGAAGTTCCTCTCCCCTCTCTCCCCTCTCTCCCCGCGCCGCCGCCTTCCATGGCGAGCGATGCCGTCGCTGTCGCCGCCGCCTTCCTCCGCGATGACCGGATGCCGCCACGCTCCACCCATCCCCGCCACCAGCAGCACAAGCCGCTGCGGCGTGGAGGAGGAGGGGCCGGCGCGGCGTCAAGGTGGAGGAGCCGCCGCCGCGTCAAGGTGGAGGAGCCGCCGCGACCTCCACCCCTGCCGTCGTCGTCGGTGAGCTCCTCCACAACTGTCCAAATCGTCGGTAAGCTCCCTCCCCTCCCCTCCCTCTTCCTCCCCCGCGCGAGCACAACGTGCTCGACGAAATGCTCGCTCGGTTGGCTCTGGATGCATTGCTGCTAGTGATGCTTAGCTGTTAATCTTGATGCTACTGGTTCATTTGTTGGCTCTGGATGCATTGCTGCTAGTGATGCATTGCTGCTCGGTTGGTTCATTTGATGCTACTGGTTCATTTGTTGTGCTCAGTGAGGTTAACTGTTAATCTTGATGGCTTATTACTACTGGTTCATTTGTTGTGCTCAGTGAGGTTAACTGTTAACAATTTTCTTGATGGGTTCATAGGAATTTGATGCTACTGTTCATTTAAATGCTTGTTGTGCTCAGTGAGGTTAACTGGTTCATAGGAATTTAAATGCATGAAATGCTACTGGTGGGCTTGTATACATACATATTTATAGTTGCTCTTGGTTGGCCTGGGATTAGTTTTCTGGACCCCAAGTAATTCTCTGTTGGGATTAGTTTTCTGGACCCCAAGTTTTTTGGACCCCTGATGATTTACTTGATGGATTCTTGTGAGCTTATGGTATGCTTATAATGCTCTGATTAGTGGGGATGCTTACTGGATCATGTGCATATAGTTCATATAGTTCCCTAAAAATAAAGAATGCTCCCTGGCCAGAAGCTTGATGTCTTAGCTCAGCCAATGATGCAAAGGCTGAGGCAAAAACTTGGATAAGAACATATACTAAAATGTGTGATTTAAATGGAATGCTTATGATGGTTACTACCAAGTGATGAATAATCCCTTATGGTACCCCAGCTTTGTTTTGAACTCAACTGAGTAATGATAAATTTCTATTTCTTGTGTTGGCTTTGATGAAAATAGAGATATCCACAGTAGGGGATCATGTAAATGAATGCCACTGTGGTATCCTTTGAAGAAAAAGGACTGTTTCTGATGGTTTTAAAAGGCTAGGTGGTGCTAGGTGATTCAGTTGGCTACCAAGACTTGTCTCATCTGGTTAGCTGGGATATGCTATGTGTTGTTGCTTGTTTAGGCATATCTATCACTTACTGGATTTACTGGTTCTTGATTGGCCTCTCTTTTGCCAGCATCACTTGGTCTATATACCAAGTGATGAATAATCCCTTTGGAGCATCTGCTCCATGCATGCTATGTGTGTTTGAGCATCTTGACTTATGTCCCTATGATAATGGATCATCAAATGTTTCCCTTTGTCCCTGGTTGCCTCCTTAATTGATGCCTTATGATCCAAATGATCCAAGTCCCTTGCATGATCCCATTTGTCCCTAATGTTGCTTAATTAAGATGAATAAATTCCCTCTAATCACCATTTGGAGATCAAGACTAGTTCTTGATATCCATTAGTTACTGTCAACACATGTGTTTGCATGTGTGTGTGAGCTGCTTGTAGTGTCACTTGACTATTCAAGTTTCAATGTTGGTTACTTTTCCTCTAGTGCAAGAAATGGTTGAGCAGATGTTTATCCACTGTTGGCCTTTATTCTTGGGTAGCTCAAAGTGTCATGCACTTACTGGATCATCAAATGTTTCCCTTAATTTGTCCCTGGTTGCCTCCTTAATTGATGCCTTATGATCCAAATTACTATATTATTGGATTGAGTGATATGGCTACTGCTTGTTTGCTCTCCAAATGCTATATATGTGTATTTGACCATGCTTATGATGGATTTCTTTTAAGGACTCTAGCTAGATTAGAGGGGAAAAAGTTGCTGCTTTGTTGCCTATGATAATGGATCATCAAATGTTTCCCTTTGTCCCTGGTTGCCTCCTTAATTGATGCCTTATGATCCAAATGACCCAAGTCCCTTGCATGATCCCATTTGTCCCTAATGTTGCTTAAGATGAATAAATTCCCTCTAATCACCATTTGGAGATCAAGACTAGTTCTTGATTTCCATTAGCTAGACTCCAATATTAAAAATGTCTCCCAAATATGGAGACAAACATTTTAACATTACCCCAAGTGATTTACTTGTCGATGATTAGATGGTTGGTCGATCACTCGTACACTCGGGGGTGGAGCAAGTGAGGCTTGGTGTGATGGCACAAATATCAATATCTTGTGCATCCTACCTGGCCTCACTTACTCCATCTCTGGATGTTAATATTTGTTTCGACCAACAAAGTATGAGGCATTCCATTTAGTTGATACCACTTGGCTCTTTCTTCCATTTTAGTGCCGATGATTAGAATGTTCGGTCAACTGTACACTCCGGGGTGTCGCTAGTGAGCCTGGTGTGATGGCACAAATATCAATCTCTTGTGCATCCTACCTGGCCTCACTAACGCCATCCCGGGATGTTCATATTTGTTTCGACCAACAAAGTATGAGGCATTCCATTTAGTTCATACTAGCTACTTCTTAATTGCATTGGCCTTTCTTCCATTTTAGTGCCGATGATTAGAATGTTTGGTCACCTATACGCCGCAATATACTTTGTAGACGAGCCCCCCTTTCCCTGGCCGCCGTTCCGTGAACGAGTCCTTGATGAGACAACAACGCCGACATGCCTCTCCGGCGCAGCACCACTTTTCTTCTCTCGCCGTCCAGTACGTGAACGAGTCCTTAATGCCAAGACGGTGCCAGCCTCCCTAGCATCATGCCGACCCCTGTTGTCGCGCTTCAGGCCGTGTCGATCATGCGCCCTGCACTCTTCGCCTTCTTGCCCGGTGAACGAATAGACTAATCGTTGGAATAAGGAAGCCGATGACGGCCGATCGCAATTTAATCTTGCGACCGGCTGTCATCGGTTTCCTTATTCCAACGATCAGCCTATTGGTTCACCGGGCAAGAAGGCGAACAGTGCAGGGCGCGGGACACACGGCTTGAAGCGCGGCAACACGGCCCGGCATAATGCTGGGCAGGCCGGCACGGTCTTTGCATCAAGGACTCGTTCACTGGACAGCGAGGGACTGGCGTGGTTCTGCGCCGGAGATGCAGATCGGCGTTGTTGTGTCGTCAAGCACCCGTTGACGGAACGCCGACCGGGGAAAGGGGGCCCTTCTGCAAAGTATTTGTGTTGACCAACAATGTATGAGGCACATATTCTATTTTGTCATTCCATTTGCTTTGAGATTTTCAAAATGCCGATGATTAAAATGTTTGGTCACCGTACACTCGGGGGTGGCGTAAGTGAGCCTGGTAAGATAGCACAAATATCAATCTCTTGTGCATCCTACCTGGCCTCGCTTACACCATCCCTAAATGTTAATATTTGTGTTGACCAACAATGTATGAGGCACTTATTCCATTTTGTCATTCCATTTGCTTTGAGATTTTCAAAATGCCGATGATTAAAATGCTTGGTCACCGTACACTCAGGGGCGGTGTTAGTGAGCCTCGTGTGATTGCACAAATATCAATCTCTTGTGCATCCTACCTGGCTCGCTAACTCCGTCCCGGAATGTTAATATTTGTTTCGACCAACAAAGTATGAGGCCCTTGTCATTCCATTTGCTTTGGTATTTTCAAAATGCCGATGATTAAAATGTTGGTCACCGTACACTTGGGGGTGGCGTAAGTGAGCCTGGTAAGATAGCACAAATATCAATCTCTTGTGCATCGGACTTGGTCTCACTGACGCCATCCCTAAATGTTAATATTTGTGTTGACCAACAATGTATGAGGCACTTATTCCATTTTGTCATTCCATTTGCTTTGACATTTTCAAAATGCCGATGATTAAAATGTTTGGTCACCGTACACTCGGGGGCGGCGTAAGTGAGCCTGGTAAGATAGCACAAATATCAATCTCTTGTGCATCGGACTTGGTCTCACTTACACCGTCCCTGAATGTTAATATTTGTGTTGACCAACAATGTATGAGGCATTTATTCCATTTCTCTTGTGCATCGGATACTTGTTGGTCTCACTTTCTTCCATTTTCATCATAGTAGGAACTGGATGGAAGGACCCCGATGCAAGCGAGCCTGGTGGGTAGAGATGACGGAGCAAAGGAGGAACCGGATGAAGACTACTTTGTATCTCGAAATTGTGAATTTTGTATGAATTAAGAGTTGTATGCAAAACATTTGACACTTGCCACTATATATGTATCTCGATCGGGCTCTAAGTAATGTGATGATGATGTCTATGTTATATCTGTGCAATGTACATGATATTTATATTATATCTGAATGTTGCTGTATATAACCTGTGTATCTGTATTGTGTATCTGTATTGCTGTGTATAAACTGCATGTGTATAGCAGGCAGCACAAAATCGTGTATAATACAAGCAAATTCTGTGGCGCACTAAAAACCAATTCTGTGGCGCACGCTTTTCTGTGGCGCACCTAAGAACAAGTGCGCCACAGAAACCTTAATTCTGTGGCGCATGGGCAGGTGCGCCACAGAAACCTTATTTTTGTGGCGACGTTTCTGTGGCGCACCTCCCATGCGCCACAGAATCCATTTTTGGTGCGCCACTGATGAGGCTTTTCCTACTAGTGGAAGCGGCTCCGGTGGGGTGGACGATACCGCAGCTGAAGCGACTGTGGTAGACTGCTGGATGAGCATATGGTTTCGAGGTTCGGCGGGGATGATCCGGTCCGGTTGATGACGGCGTCGATGAAGCGGCTCCGGCAGGCAGCCGGATGACGAGGATCGCGAGGGCTCGGGTAGGCCAGGGAAGTCCGGCGGGGATGTTCCGGTGCGGTGGTCGTGGAGGTGGGAGAGAGGGACTTGGGAAGTTCCGGTGGGTGGTCTGAAGGAAATGTATTTTTTTTGGGAGGGTTTCCGGGCTAGGGAGGTGGTGATCCAAAAAATGACGGGCAGACCCCCCCACCAACCGACTTTGCTGGCATCTCCACAGGGGTAGAATAGGAATTTGGAAGCGTGTGAAATTTTTGTATTTTGTGGGCGGCAAGTTTTGCCGCTATGAGATTTTGAATTTGGCCACCGTCCAAGTATAATGATAAAAAATTGTGACACCGTACTAGTACCTCTGTTCAAGGCCGAGTGCAAAATCAAATCATCATCACGTTGAATATAGGTCACTACCATGATCATGATCTATCTTCTGGACAGAGATCCAGTGCCCCCACGTTCACAGGGCACAACGTGACCTGAGGCTTCCCATCCACCATTCGTTTCAATCCAACGGCAAGGAAAGCAACAGCGTGACCCGATTAATTTCTGCTGAGCTGAAGAGCTGCTGTGTTCTCTCGAACCTGAAGAAATAGAGAAGGGAACAGAAGATGATTTCGGTTCCGAGCGCATCTGTCCGGGCCAAAAATGTATCTGGTACAAACTCCAGCGGGACGACGCATAGTGACTGGGCCGTTCGCAGCGACGCAAACATGCCCAAATATGTGTCTCGGATCCGTCGCGCGGACGCTGCGTGGACGCGTAAAGTGTCCGCTCGCGTCTGGCGAACGTTTCGTCGGGCCCGCTTGGCAGTGACCCAGCGTCGATGCGTCTTCTCAGCGGCGCCGCTTCGGCAGTCTGCGGTCGCGTAAAATGGCGATGCCTCGGGTGGCACGCGTCGTCACCTACCTCTGCGAATGGCGATGCCACGCGTGCAGCGGCCGTCGCGTGCCTCCGACCTATATAAACAGGAGCGTACGCATATCATCTCCTCCCACACTAAACCCTAGCCGCTGCCGCTCAACCTCCTACTGGGTTTTGTATAGAACTAGAACGCATAATTTAATCTCAAGTTTGATGTGCCCTGTGAACGTGGGGGCACTGGATCTATGTCCCTATCTTCTTAATCCCAATCAAAAATGTGTTTGAAATATTTCAGGATTGGTGGGAGATTTTGCCGCCCGACTGAGATTAAATTAAACCACGCGTTCGACAATTCAAACTTCAGACCAAGGCTATGATACCATTTAAGTTCGAACTGATTGAAAAAGGCTATGCAATTAATTTATATAACATCCACAGGAACAACTACCAAGTTGATCCCAACCGCAGATAAATGCATCCACCAACAAAAGTAGGAACGGTGCCTTATTCTAAGGAAACATTTCACAAGACCAATGTACTCACTATGTAGTGTTCATCTCCAATTATCTATGGCATTTTCTAAGTCTTTGGGAGATTATAACGAACTTGATTGGCCTCGTGCAATAGGGCATCACATGCTTCTAATCTCGATCTCAACATGTTAACTTTTGTTCTTAGCATAGCTGTTGCAACTCGTTCTACTTGGAGTTGTTCCTCCAAAACTTGAGCAGAGAAAGACTTGGACTTGGGCTTCAAAACCCAGCATTTCGCAGGAAAGAGATATCTTTATCTTTCCCATGTTTTGCCATCTCGAATTTCATATTAGCATGACAAGTTTTGAGTTGTGTAAAAAGAAAAGTTATTACAGAGAAAAATGCAGATGGTAGATTTAATGTGTACGAACTACTTTTAATCATACAAGTTGGCATGCCTGACTATAATAAGGACCGTCTATCTTGCTAGCAGGCATAATTATTAAGGTATTATTAATGGGCTACCATGTTCATAGTCTTCGAAGAAACAGCCTTTATTGCATTACGAGCAGAAAACAGTTCACACGTGCGCTCAGATTCAAATTTTCAGCATGCAGCCGATTTATGGTTTAATTGAAGTACACATCATTATATTATTTCACACAAAACACAGCAGCCACATGGAACATATCTAATTTTAGTACAACAACAAAATTTGCAATTATTACAGACCAGGAAATTTTGAACGAAATTTTGAGCAGTAATTAATTACAGCATTGGCATCAGCAGTCCACTTGACTGAACAACAGAATCAAAGTTTATTTAGACACCTTCAATTCCCAGACACATCACAACTGGCTTACCATGACAAGTGCATAGGAGATTCTTTAGAACATTTTCTGTCAAAGTTTGCCTATTTTTCAATTCATGTATCTCTTGGCGTGTTTTGGCAATTATTTCATCAGCATCTTTGTTTTCCCGCCCAAATATATCAACTGCCTCTTGGAGTGCATCCCCCAAATCTCTTTGTGCCGGATTAAGTTGAGCAATAGATACCATGGGCCTATGCGAGCAATATGCACTCTCACTGCTGCTTTGTGAAACATCAATACTTGAGGCATTGGCCCTTGCTTCTGGCTTTGTAGCTTTATTTGAAGCCTGAAATTTAGATAAAACAAGTTACAACATCATATGATGCAATAAAAGACCTCCAATTTCAAGAGCATCATTGAGCTGATATAACATAGCAAGCAATCCAAAATAGAGCCTCGTACATCTATTTCTTCTGGAACGGTTGGTGTACTGGACTCAGTGGACCAATGAGAGCACGTGCCACTGTCACTGTTGCTCTGTGAAATGACCGCAACACTTGATAAATGGGTTGTCCCTACTGACATTACAGCTTTGTTTGCAGGCTGAAACTAAGACAAAACAAGTTAAAATGCAATACAATACACGGCAAACATGTATCATTTAATCTCAGCCGTTCTTTTGTTTTACTCAAGAAAACATTTTTATTTTGGGAGTTTATAGAAGCACAAGCCATCGTCTACATTGGCACTGTGTTATGAAAAATATCATCTTCATCGTACATGGTTATGTGAAGATATTGATATATAATTCTGTGCTAGGAAAACAAATAGCAATTACTATGTTACAAGAACCATCTTCAAGCTCAAAGATACTAAGTTCATTGGTCCACCAACCAAGGCTGATAAAATATTATATATTAATTTAGTACTAATATTTCGTATTTACTCATATTAAGGTCTAACTTTTTTCCCCATGACAACCCAGTTTTGATATAAAATCTAACGGTGGCCATGTGTGGGTCACATAAAAAGTATTGAGGTAGTAAATTTATACATAGATATTGGATAATGTATTTTAAATTTCAAAAAATATGGTAGAAATATATAAATTAGATAGTCTTGCCGTGCAATATGCATGCCGCAAAAGGTAAGATAGATCCTTAAAAATTCTCGACTCTAATCACAAAAATATACATAATCCTAATGGGGTGTCCATGAAAAAGTTTTGTCACTTTCGTATTAGGGTATACTTCTATTTCATACTGACTAAAAAACTTAATTGTAATGAACTCACATATTACTCCTTCCATTACTTCTTTTAGGGTGTATTAGTTTTTCAAAAGCCAAACTTTAGGCTTTGTGACTAATTTTAGCAAAAAATAATAATTATCAACATCAAATAAAATATGGAAATATATTTTAAAATTATATATGTCGTGACGTGCAAAGCACGTGCTACTTACTAGTAGATTACTAGAAAATGAATGAAGCAATTGAACATGGAGCGTATTATATAAACAGCCAGATCATTTGAATATGGATATACCACATCATGTCAATGGGACTCAGAAAAACAAAGCTAGACATTTAAACAAGTAATATAACTATTTTTTCACAATGTTTCAAGTAGAATAGGAAGCAAGGTTAGGAATAAAGCAATCATGTTTCAAGTAGAATATGAAGCTAGGTTAGGAATAAAGCAATCATGTTTCAAGTAGAATAGGAAGCTAGGTTAGGAATAAAGCAATAAAAAAACACGAAGTGCATCATTTCAGCTAGGATCATTTCTATCAAACTTCATGCACTAGCCATGGAACAACAGGCAAACTCAATGAAGCAACAGGCAAAAAATTAACATAATAGAATTTTAGGACTTGTTTAACATAGCCAAATCATGTAACTTATACCCAGGCATGCCGGATGCCAGATGGGTCAAAGGCAGTGTGCAATGTTCCATATGGTCATTGTTTATATTTTATTAGATTCCATTAGGCAACTTAGGTAGTGCAACATACAGAAAATGATGCAATTGAACTACGCACAGGAGGTAAATTAACATTCCAAAAAAAACAGGGAACTTACGTGAGCTTTTTTTTGAGTCACACGGACCTCATCAGGTACTTGGGCAGAAGAACCTGGTGCCACACTGTTTCTCCTCTGCATGAAGGAGAGGCCAATTGTAAACAGAAACAGGATCCAAGATATAGAAGTTTGCATTAAGCAATATACAAAAAACAGCAGGTACTTACATGATTATAGGCGAGCTTTACTCTACGTTTCTGAGTGTAAGATGTGCCTGCTGCACGTGTAATAACAACAAACAGTTACGAGTCAAGGATTTGCTATAATTAAATTGACACCAAACAGTAGTAGAAACATTATGACGTGCATAAACATGTAATACAGGATCGCAGAAAGATATCAAACATGATGTAACTAGAGCAGTAGCCTACGGCCAAATAGTGAGAAATTGTAATCGTGTCAATGGTGGACTTGTATAGCCTACCCCAACTTGTTTGGGAATAAAGCTTTGTTGTTGGTGGTGTTGTTGTTGTTGTCAATCGTGGACATGTAGAGCATTCAACGCTCATGATTGGTGGCTCATATTTTGTAGAGTTTCAGCGAATGGGTGGGTTAGGTCACTCAGACCACGACACTCTGTATTTATATCATCTGAGTTAGGGTTACAATACCACTGGACATGGGCCTCTATGGGCCTCACACTGGATACAATATTACTACAGCGCTACTACTAAACTCACTCATGGTCCAACACACCCCCTCAAGATGATCATGGGTAAACAACCATGGCCATCTTGCAACAACATGACACATATGACAACTACGAGTAATGAACTTTCAGCATAACTCCTAGGATACATGACAGCATTGCACTTTTCATCATCTTGTCATCTCGATTCATCTCTTCATCAGCAGCGAAGACATCCAGCTTCAACCATCTGGGATACGAACAACTCCTAACCATACACATCCTCAACAACCCCGGCTGCCTCACCACACAAGTTCCGCAGAACCATCCACACTCGCCTCAATGTCCTCAGCCTCTCTTCTCCACTCTGCCCGGCCACTGACCTCTTCCGTCTCTCCCACAAACCCCCAGCCAACTCCTGCCTCAACCATCCACTCCTCAAGCACCCATGCCTATCCCCCGGTCAGGCCTCAACCAGTCTCACCTCAGGCACGCATGCCTTTCCCCTGGACATATCCACAACCATCACCATCACCACTAAACCGCAGCCTCATCAACTCCATCACGACTCAATCGCAGCCTCATCAACTCCATCACAACATATCCTCACAGCCTCACATCTCCATTTTCTCCTCACTTCCACTCGGATGGCGCCTCGTCTGCGCGCCCTGGCCAACCTGGCAGACCGCACCTGGCCACATCGACCGGCTCGCGCTGGTCAACGTCCAGCACCAACCTCCGGCTCCGCCCTGCGCTCAAAGGCTCGGCCCACTCCGCACGCCTCCAACATCTCCCCCTCGCACGGATCCAGATCTCTCTGCCACGGATTCACTTCCTCTTCTCTCCTTTCTAAACCAAAACGATCTTGACCCTCTTCTTTGTCCCCGCGCGAGCAGCCGCCGATCTCACACAACTCGCATCGCTGTGTGTGATAGCCGCAACCCACGCAGAGCACCTGATGCGGCCTCCCGCCGCCTGGATTTCTACATCTCAACGGTGGTTTTTGTGGTCAAAGGAAGAACTTGTATGGTACTGTTTGGGGCGGCTAGCACTAGCAGGAAGGAAACCTAGGCTCTGATACCATGTAGAGTTTCAGCAAATGGGTGGGTTAGGTCACGGAAAAAAAATACTTATGCGTCGTGTTTAAATCTAAAGGATGAGGTTGTTACAAACGAAAGCACTTGTAAGTTAAAAATATACTAGCACGAATTCAGAAATACAGTCAGCTGCAATACTCCTAACAGAACAAAACGCGCAGGGATGTCTGGTTACCTATTTCTGGGCGGCGTTTAGACGTGTTCCGCGTTCTTACGGGTGACGTGGAGGTCGGCGAGGGGACTGCTGTTGCGGTGGGTGCCGGGGAAGCAGATCTTGGGGGGTCGGAGAAGGACATGCTGGGCGGTCGATGAAGTGTTCAGCGCGCCGGCCGAAGTAGAAGGTCGGTGAAGCAGATGATGTGCAGTGCACGGGGACGTCGGTGTCGGCGAAGCTGGTCAGGTGCGGTGGTCGATAGAGTCGGCGAACGAGATACGGTGCGGTGGACGCCGGAGTAGGTGCGGATCAAGCGGATAGGGCAGCCTCGAGGTTTGAAGCCGTGGCAGCTTGAACGGCGAAGTGCGGCGGCCGGGAAGATCTGGAGGTAGGCAAGAGGGGCGGTTTCTCTGAGGGCTTGCGGGCGAAACTAGGGCGAAGCTGGGCGATAGAGGAGTAGAAGGGCGTGCCACAGACCTATCCTGGTCAGGAAGGTGATGCCTCGCTTAGTTTCCTGCCGCGCACGTAAACGTTAAATACGAGCCTCGATCGGCTCTCAGGTTATCTGTGAATCGGCTCAAGAGCCGATCCACCCATGATTCAGACGAGGTGTCCGAACATATGGTGGTCCTGCTTGATCAAGGTAAAGCTAATGAGATCTACGACGATGTGGGGTTTTCACCGCATAATCGGATCGTCCTACTCCAGGTTGGGCCTCGCGGCCACGCACGGTGATCGTAAGCCGATCCTAAACAAGGCCTAAAAACCAACACGAGGTTGATCCTCGGAACATCCTGCTTAGGGCCAACGAACGACACCCTACGTGCCGCTGGATCCTCCCCCCTTTGTAAGGCCTAACTATTGCAGATATTAAACTAATCCTTGTAGAACAAGGAGCAATCGTAACGGATCAGATCTACCAAACTATGATCAAGCGGGGTGCCGCCCCTACGCCTAAGATAGGCGTAAGGGCGGCTAGACATGCAAGGGTTGCACTACGAAAGCATGTAACATGAAGAACAATGCTAACCCTAACATGTCTAAGATAACTACGTTGCTCGCCATCAAAAAGGCTTCAGTACGAGCAACGCATGAACAACGTAGGCAGGCTTGTGCTGCCTAGATCGCAAGATGCGATCTAGGCAGCATGATGCTTACCGGTAGAAACCCTCGAGACGAAGGGGTTGGCGATGCGCCGAGATTTGTTTGTGGTTGAACGTTGGTTGTTCTTTATTCCATAAACCCTAGGTACATATTTATAGTCCAGCGGACTTTCTAATGCGGGCGTGCACTAAACCGTGCACGAGATAAACTCTAACTTTTAATCTAGATACAATCTACTATAATTAAAGATACATGGGCAATCTGGCCCAACTCCACCGAACAGGGCCGCTTCACAGATCTTCCACGTGTAATCTTCCAAGCCCATCTTGTTCGCGGCCCAACTCCTGATTTAGCCAAAATCTGGTGATAACACATGCCCCCCTGGTTTTGGAAATGACATTTCCAAAATCATTATGCTCTTCTCTCGTCGGGTCATGTCGTGGCATCACCGTTGCAGTATCCTTTGTCTCCTCATATTTTGCAGTGAGGAGGAGTTCTCCAGAAGTAGCGCTGGTGACAGCTATGATGCCGATAATGAGGGCAGCGAGGATTAGTGACATGGCATCGGTATGCAAGCAATCGGCTCTCCTTGAGCAATCGGTTCTTTATTAAAAACCCTCCTTTATTCTGAAGAAGCGTTTCCAGTCAGTCGTTTGCCGATAGTCAAAGTCACACGATCTTCAAAAAAAAAAAGAACCGATGGCGTCGCATCGGTCTCTCTCATAAACACACTGGGTATCGTCGAGCTAGCCGCCCTTCCAAACGGTAACCCGCGACCTCCATCTGAAAAGACAGTCGATCCCCAAATCGCCGCCGACAGTTCCAATCCACCACCACCTACACAGATCTCGACGCGCGCTTCCAATTCCTTCAACGCATCTCATGGCGGAATCATCCAATACCGATACCACGGTTTCCGGACTGAAGGTAATCCTCAACCTCTTCTCGCCGTTTGACTTGACATGGGATTAATGCAAACACCTGAATTAATGCCTCGCTCCGCTACTAATTTAGGTTTCAGACATTCTTCTGCCACATCCTTCTCTCGCAAATTCGATGTGCCTCGGTCCTCGTTCTTCTGAGAGTCCTGCCCTGTTAATTTCGTGCGAAGCTAACAGAATCCCCTTTGTGAGCCAGAACCTAGATCTGACTTCCTGGGCCGACTGCCTGCGAGCCTGGCCTAATCCTCCTGAAGGTTGGGTGGCATGGTACAATAGGGTATCAAAATCCCACTATGCCACTTGGGAAACCATAGGGATAGCCGATGCCCTGTCATTATCATTATCTCCTCTTGAGAAGAATGAGAACATCCTGAAAACCATCGGCTACTTCTGGTCTGATGCACTGAACTGCTTCATGTTTGGTCATGGCCCTATGACACCGACCCTGCTGGATGTGGCCATGATCACAGGGCTAGACATTGCATCCCCCAGCCCTTCTGCATTCAAACTGCCAAAAGTCCCTTTCACCCTCTCCTCTAAAAAAGAGTGTACCAGCTGGGGTGCCTATCTCAATCGTTATATGAAAACCAAAGGCCCCGTGACAGAGAGGGAGCACACAGCCTTCCTGAATTTCTGGCTGGAGCACTTCATATTCTGCGGCCCATCACTTGCTCCCACCAAGAATTACCTCTCCCTGGCCTATGAACTTGCTAAAGGCACCCAACTCGGCCTAGGCAAACTATTCCTTGGAGAGATTTATCGATCCCTTCAACTGATGTCTGTCAAACTGTTCTCTCGAAAGACAGTTAAAACTGGCGGCCCCTGGTGGTTCATTCAGTTGTGGGCCCAACTATACTTCCAAAACCAAATCCCAGACTTCCCATCGCTGACCACCTGCACCTTTCCGGATGTAAATGGAAAGGAAATTCGATGCACCAGCTACGGCCAAGCCCTGTATGGTCTCCCGGGCAGCAGGCTGATCCCCAAGGAAGCAGCAGGGTGGTTTAAGATTTTCTTCCAAGGTTTGGACAACCCCCTGTTCCACCCTTATACTGAATCGGCAAATTTTGAAAACCCAGTCTCTTTCCGATTGGATGACTTTGCCGATGACGCCAGCACACAGCATTTGTACTCCCTCATGATTCGTCCTTGCTTCCTCCCTGTTGGCATGAGTACCTCGAACCGGATCATCAAGCCCGGTTATGAGTGTTATCAACCGGTAGTAGCAGCCCGACAGCTTGGTCTCGGACAGGTGCCTCCACACTTCTTCCTACACCACCTGACAGCAAGTAGAGCTGAACTGCCTGACATCCTTACTGGCCAAAGGTGCTATACCTTCTTTGATGCTTTGGCCATTCCAATTCCCCACGACCTCCGTTTCTCCTTCACCACCGATGGTTTTGAAACTTGGTGGTCTATGTGGAAGACCCACGTCTTCAGGAGGGCCCTAGGACCGCTGCTGAGAGAGCTTGACGCCGAATATGATCCCTGCAGACCAGGTACCAACTCAAGCATTTCTTGTAATGGTTTTACGTGACCTGACTCTTTCTCCTAGCAGCAACAAGATGGCCCGGCTCCCACACAAGCCGACGGTTCCCCTTTCGTATTTCTTCCTCCGGCACCAGTGGTTCTCTTACGAGCTCGCCACCCCTGAAGAAAGTCATAATGCGAGTCGCCCGATTTCACCGAAATCGGCTCCCGAGCGAGCATCTTCGGGGCCGTTGCCCCCGAGCCTCAACTCGGGCGAGGACGGCGGTGAGGAAGGTAGCGGCCAGGAAAACCCTGAAGCGTAAAGCTCCGGCCCAGGAAAGCTTGCGTGTAAGTTGGTTCAGACCCGTAGGTGCTTGTCCGCTTTCAAAATTTGTTTATAACACGCTTGTATCCTTTCCTACAGGCCTCCGAAGGATCCTCCAGCGGGGCCGAAGAAACCAGCCGGGGAGACTCGAGCTCGGGTGATTCCGAGAGGTCCACTACCCAGTCGAGCCGCCGCCGGCTTCCAAGAAAAGGTCGATCACTGAACCCCTGCTCCAGGCCCCGCCAGATCGGGGTTACGCACAAAGCTGTGTCAAAGGGCTCGTAAGAACCCACGAGCCTCTTCATCAAGCCAGGAGGTCTCAAATGTAATTATCTTCTTGGTCACGCTTTCATGCTGTCCCGTTATCATTTGGATCGGCTAATCACTTCCTCTTGCAGGCTGCGGAAACTTCTAGCGGAGATGTTGAGGAGGTACAGGCCGTCCGCTACTCTGGATCTAGCTACCTCGACGATAGCGGCTGCCCAAGTGGCTGACCCACCCGAGTCCACGAAGCCGATTGTTACGGCGTCGGCTGTTCCTCCTTCCTTGGGAGAGGTATGTTTCCCCTCCTTGGCTCCATCAATTCCCCCATTGCCTGCTAAACTCACTTTGTTTACCCTATCAGGGTTGTGATCTGTCGAGCTTGCTTACGTTCGACCCAGAATCCATCGAACCAGCTTCTTCCAAGGCAAGTGGAGAGCCAAACCCTAGTACGGTCCGTGGCCCACTCCAACGTCTCAAAGACTTGCTTTCTGCCTCAACTGAGACTCTGATTGAAAATTCCGAGGAAGCCAAAGGCATCTTCGAGGATATCCGGCCTCATCTCCCTATGACCCTGCAAGTGAAGCTCTGGCCCGCTGTTACCTTGTCGGCCTTCAAGTCAAGGGTGCAATCGGCTCGCCAAAGGATTACTCTTCGCCACTCCCAACTTCCGCTGAGAGCCGACATTGCCGAAAAGTGTCGACGGCTCAATGAGAAGAAGGCTGCTCTGGACGCCAAGACGGACACTTCTGCCACTCGCGCCGAACTCGAGACCCTGCGCAAGGAGCTGGAGAATCTTGAAGAGAGGGTAAGGGTGACCAAACAGCTCATCCAAGACAAGGAAGCCCTTGTTGCCCGTTCTCAAGACGAAGCAAAAGGCCTCACAGCCGATCTGAAGACCGATCTGGCTGAAATCCGTACCCTGAGCAATCAGCTGGTGACGGGTAAGGACGAGGATGACCAGGCTGAGGTTGAGGCAGATTGCATCCGTGTTGACGCCGTTCTTGCCCTCGGCGTGTTTCTTCATAGGGCCGTCGGAGACAGATGATGTTTCGGGGTCTTGCTGTACTTGCACTTGTGCTTGCTAATAATTTTTTTTTATGGCCGATGACTTTCCATCGGCTCCTGACATTTTCTCACCTATGCGTTTGTTTGCTGGTCATATGCCTCCCAGGCCGAATCTGTCGGTGACTGCAGATATTGGCTTTGCATTATACCAAGGGGCTGTACTCGTACGCCGGCTTCGTTGGGATTCGTGTAGCCGACGTGGCTGCTGTTCGTTAGATCACCATTGAACCCAAGCAGATCGTGCGGTGAGACTAACCTTGGTCGACTCGCTAGATCAAAGCGCTCCATGAAGGTTTCGTAATATCCCTCGTGTAATCCTGGAGCACTAGGCCCCGTCGGGAGAACGAGCCTCGTGTTCGTACCAGCCGATACATCTTTATTTATCTGTGCTTGGGTATCCCTTCAATAGAGCGATCATCGGATCCACCTTCTTGCTGATAAAAGTTGGTCGCGGCTTGTCCCTCTGGCCGATGTCGACTTCCTCCAGCTCATCAGCCGAGGTGAACCCATACCCAGCTTTCCGTCTCCTGTGAGGTCGACGCCGAATACTGGGAGAGCGGGTGGCGCGGATAACACGGTCCGATCGCTAGAATCGGCTTCCACCTTGATCATTACTAGGACTTGGTGGCAGTGTCGGAGCCGATTGCGTGGGTCGGCTCCTTCTTCATTCTTGCTATGAGAGCAGCTGCCCTCATCATTACCCTTACCAGGGCGGTACCCAAGTTCTACCATGTGATGTTGAACAAGTGTCCTGGTTGACCCTGGGAACGGGTTCTGTGGAAAGAGCCGATGAGCTCGGCTTCGAGGACTGCCTTGATTTCGTCATGCTTCTTCTTGAGCTCATCAGGCAGATCCGCGTATGTGACCGGAGTGTCTTCCGCCATCTTGGATGTAGATGGCGATGTCGTGGATGTCGTCCCACCGGGCGTGCCAGAATGTGTTGACGTCAGAAACCCACTGGCGGGCAGAGACGGGCAACACCGTAGAGCCGGGAACAACTAGGGCTGCGGCTGGCCCTAGTCCCTCTGAGCGACGGCCCGCAAAGCCTCCTGGTCGCACGCACCGATGTTTATCACAAGGGCGTGCCACCTGACCTATACCTGGTCAGGAAGGTGTGGATGATGCCTCGCTTAGTTTCCTGCAGGGCACACACGTAAACGTTAAATACGAGCCTCGATCGGCTCTCAGGTTATCCTGTGAATCGGCTCAAAGAGCCGATCCACCCATGATTCAGACGAGGTGTCCGAACATATGGTGGTCCTGCTTGATCAAGGTAAAGCTAATGAGATCTACGACGATGTGGGGTTTTCACCGCATAATCGGATCGTCCTACTCCAGGTTGGGCCTCGCGGCCACGCACGGTGATCGTAAGCCGATCCTAAACAAGGCCTAAAAACCAACACGAGGTTGATCCTCGGAACATCCTGCTTAGGGCCAACGAACGACACCCTACGTGCCGCTGGATCCTCCCCCTTCGTAAGGCCTAACTATTGCAGATATTAAACTAATCCTTGTAGAACAAGGAGCAATCGTAACGGATCAGATCTACTAAACTATGATCAAGCGGGGTGCCGCCCCTACGCCTAAGATAGGCGTAAGGGCGGCTAGACATGCAAGGGTTGCACTACGAAAGCATGTAACATGAAGAACAATGCTAACCCTAACATGTCTAAGATAACTACGTTGCTCGCCATCAAAAAGGCTTCAGTACGAGCAACGCATGAACAACGTAGGCAGGCTTGTGCTGCCTAGATCGCAAGATGCGATCTAGGCAGCATGATGCTTACCGGTAGAAACCCTCGAGACGAAGGGGTTGGCGATGCGCCGAGATTTGTTTGTGGTTGAACGTTGGTTGTTGTTTATTCCATAAACCCTAGGTACATATTTATAGTCCAGCGGACTTTCTAATGTGGGCGTGCACTAAACCGTGCACGAGATAAACTCTAACTTTTAATCTAGATACAATCTACTATAATTAAAGATACATGGGCAATCTGGCCCAACTCCAACAGGCCGCTTCAGAGATCTTCCACGTGTAATCTTCCAAGCCCATCTTGTTCGCGGCCCAACTCCTGATTGAACGGTGAAGTGCGGCGGTGATTTTCCGGTGCGGCGGCCGTGAAGGTGGGAGGTAGGTAAGAGGAGCGGTTTCTCTGAGGGCTTGCGGGCGAAACTAGGGCGAAGCTGGGCGATAGAGGAGAAAAAGGGAATTTCGCAGTCCTTCTTTTGAGGGAAAAAATATTCGCAGATCTGAAACTTTGCGGCGCGAGATATTTGGGCGTTGGCGGGGAATTTTACCGCTCGATGAGATTAAATTTTGCCTGCAGTAGGTAATAATAATAATAAATAGTAGGCCCTACTAGTAGTACTGTAAGTCTGTTCAGGAATCCAAGGGGGTCGAGGTAGAGGAATCCATTATGTGAATCCACATTTCAAAGTGTCCAAAAATTCTAAACTGAAATTTTACATGTATATCTAGACATTTTATGTTGGTACATAAGTTTTTTTAAAAAAATATGTGGCTCCTGTAAAAAAGACAAATTTTGATGCTGTAACACGACTACGTACATTTTTTGCCTTTTTTGTACACACCACACAAAATGTTGTTTTTCCACGAAAACTTATGAACGAACATAGGATGTCACAATGTATACCAAAAAAATTATGTCAGATTTTTTTAACATTTATATAATTGTTTTTTTATTATTTTCAATAATCGGTGCATATGCACGTGTGTGCCAAAACGCCACCTCCAGGGGCTAGGAGTTTCTAAACTTCTTATGGCACATCAAATAAAATGTTGTTCAATCAATAATAATAATGTGCTTATGATTGTTACTCCCTTCCACCATTAATAAAGTCCACATCGGTCTCGTGTCAAACTTTGACTCGAGATTTAGGTACCCACATGATAGTGCTAGTATCATAGCTAGTATCATACACATTGGTCCCACAAAACTGCTGATGTGGCAGCTAATTAAGTAGGAGAGAGGAGATTAGTGTAACATAGGTAGATATTGTATCATAGCGCAAACAACGAGATACATGCTTAGGGTTAGGGGTAGATACATGATTTTTCTTGTTTGAATATGTCTAGACCTTGTTTATCAACTTAATTGAATGCCTACTATATAACATAAGAAGACCTTTTTTTTTTTTTTTTGAATTTTTATACCCATTTGAATCTTGGTCAAATCCTAGGTTTCACCAAGATTTGAATAAGTTTAAAACATGACTATGAAAAAGTAACCATGCATGTATGCTTCTTAATTAATCACTTCGAAATGAAGCTCTTGGGAGGGTTTTTGAAATTTCCATGTTTGAAACCAAAAACCACATATCTTCATGCATGCGCTTGACTTCATGAGACAGAGTTTAGGGTTAGGGGTAGATACATGATTTCTCTCGTTTGAATATGTCTAGACCTTGTTTATCAACTTAATTGAATGCTTACTATATGACATAAGAAGACTATGTGCCTTGATTTTTTTTAAAATTTTGCCCATTTGAATCTTGGCCAAATCCTAGGTTTGACCATGATTTAAACAAGTTTAAAACATGAATATGAAAAATTAAGCATGTATCCTTCGTAGTCACTCCAAAATGGAAGCTCTTGAGAGGGTTTTTGAAATTTCCATGTTTGAAACCAAAAAACCGCGTACTTCTCTTCATGCTTGACTTCATAAGAGAGAGTTTGGGATAGGGGTAGCTTGATACATGAATTTTCTGGTTTGGATATGTCTAGACCTTGTTTATGAACTTAATTGAATGCTTACTAGATGACATAAGATGACTATGTGCATTGGTTTTTCATTTTATTGTTTTTTCTTTTGATTTTTTATGCCCATTTGAATCTTGGTCAAATACTAGGTTTGACCATGATTTAAACAAGTTTAAAACATGAATATGAAAAATTAAGCATCTATCCTTCTATTAGTCACTCCAATATGTAGCTCTTGGGAGGGTTTTTGAAATTTCCATGCTTGAAACCAAAAACCACTTCTCTTCATGCATGCTTGACTTCATAAGACAGAGTTTAGGGTTAGGGGTAGATACATGATTTGTCTGGTTTGAATACGTCTAGACCTTGTTTATCAACTTTAATGCTTACTATATATGACATAAGAAGACTATGTGCTTTGGTTTTTCATTTTTTGTTTTTTCAGAATTTTTATGTCCATTTGAATCTTGGTCAAATCCTAGGTTTGAACATGATTTAAACAAGTTTAATAAAACATGAATATGAAAAATTAAGCATATATCCTTCTTAGTCACTCCAAAATGTAGATCTTGGTAGGGTTTTTGAAATTTCCATGTTTGAAACCAAAAACCATGACTTCTCTTCATGCATGCTTGACTTAATTGAATGCTTACACTATATGACATAAGAAGACTATGTGCCTTGATTTTTTTTAAAATTTTGCCCATTTGAATCTTGGCCAAATCCTAGGTTTGACCATGATTTAAACAAGTTTAAAACATGAATATGAAAAATTAAGCATGTCTCCTTCGTAGTCACTCCAAAATGGAAGCTCTTGAGAGGGTTTTTGAAATTTCCATGTTTGAAACCAAAAAACCGTGTACTTCTCTTCATGCTTGACTTCATAAGACAGAGTTTGGGGTTAGGGGTAGCTTGATACATGAATTTTTTGGTTTGAATATGTCTAGACCTTGTTTATCAACTTAATTGAATGCTTACTAGATGACATAAGATGACTATGTGCATTGGTTTTTCATTTTATTGTTTTTTTGAATTTTTATGCCCATTTGAATCTTGGTCAAATCCTATGTTTGACCATGATTTAAACAAGTTTAAAACATGAATATGAAAAATTAAGCATGTATCCTTCGTAGTCACTCCAAAATGAAGCTCGATCTTGAGAGGGTTTTTGAAATTTCCATGTTTGAAACCAAAAACCACGTACTTCTCTTCATGCTTGACTTCATAAGACAGAGTTTAGGGTTAGGGGTAGATACATGATTTGTCTGGTTTGAATACGTCTAGACCTTGTTTATCAACTTTAATGCTTACTATATGACATAAGAAGACTATGTGCATTGGTTTTTCATTTTTCTGATTTTTTTTATTTTTGATGCCCATTTGAATCTTGGTCAGATCCTAGGTTTTACCAAGATTTAAACATGAAAATGAAAAGGAAGCATTTATCCTTCTTAGTCACTCTAAATGAAGTTTTTGGGAGGTTTTTGAAATTTCCATGTTTGAAACCCAAAACCACTTCTCTTCATGCTTGACTTCATAAGACATAGTTTAGGGTTAGGGGTACATACATGATTTGTATGTTTTGAATATGTCTAGACCTTGTTTATCAACTTGAATGCTTACTATATGACATAAGAAAACTACGTATGTGCTTTGGTTTTTCATTTTTCTTTTTTTTTGAATTTTCCGCCCATTTGAATCTCTGTCAAATCCTAGGTTTGACCAAGATTTAAACAAGTTTAACACGTGAAAACGAAAAGGTAAGCATGGATCCTTATTAGTCACTCCAAAATGTACCAATTGATAGATGTGTTAACTTTGCTTCATGGAAAAAATAATGTCATGTAAATGAGTTAACTTGGATTTCCTACCCTTGAATCCATAGGAAACTTTGTTCTAATGCACTATAATAATCAACCGAGTTTTTACACCAACAGGTCTGTCACTTACGTGTGGTGCCCATGCGTGAGGTCCCACACTTCAGTGAGCACAAGTCACGTGCAATAGGTACGCAAACTCCCAGCCATTTTCTTTGTCAAGAGAAGACGCATCAGGATGCGTATTGGAAGTCTCTGGTCCTTCAGGATCCTTCGGTTGTCCCTCTCACAAAAAAAAACAAATCTCTCTCATTCTCGGCCTCGCTCGACTCGCTCGCTCGCTCGCACCTCCTGCTCACTGACAAACCCTGCACAACAGTCAACATCATCACCCGAAAAAGGGAAGACACCATAATGCTCTCCCTCCTTCTTCTCTCCTTCCGAGTGATCCCTCTTCCTCCGAGTTTCACTCGACGGGCAAACACATATGTGCTGCATAGTAGAGTAATAATAAAAAAGGTACGTAAAAAAATCGACCTACGAATCTATAATTAAATAGGTTAAACTAGGGTTTTGCCCAGTACTACAGATCAAGGTTCAAAAAAATCCAACTACGGGGTTCGAACAACCCCATTTCTAATCAAAGAATTTTTTCGACGTCATCCAAATGGCCTCAAACTATAGCATGGGCGGATCCAGACTATAGCCAAGGGGGGCAGCCGCCCCCACTCAATTTTCTGAAACCTTGTACTTAGAAATATGTTAAGCTAAAGGCTGGTTTGCCCGCACTTAGAAATGATATTTGCATCACTTATCATATGTTTGCCCATTTGAATCTTGTCAAATCCTAGATTTGACCAAGATAATTTAAACAAGTTTAAAACATGAAAATGAAAAGGGAAGCTTGTATCCTTCTTAGTCACTCTAAAATGAAGTTTGGGGAGGTTTTTGAAATTTCCATGCTTGAAACCAAAAACCACTTCTCTTCATGCTTGACTTCATAAGACAAAGTTTAGGGTTAGGGGTAGATACATGATTTTTCTGGTTTGAATATGTCTAGACCTTGTTATCAACTTAATTGAATGCTTACTATATATATGACATAAGAAGATCGACTATGTGCATTGGTTTTTCATTTTATTGTTTTTTTTAATTTTATGCCCATTTGAATCTTGGTCAAATCCTAAGTTTGACCATGATTTAAACAAGTTGAAAACATGAATATGAAAAATTAAGCATATGTCCTTCTTAGTCACTCCAAAATGAAGCTCTTGGGAGGGTTTTTGAAATTTCCATGTTTGAAACCAAAAACCACATATCTTCATGCTTGACTTCATGAGACAGAGTTTAGGGTTAGGGGTAGATACATGATTTCTCTGGTTTGAATATGTCTAGACCTTGTTTATCAACTTAATTGAATGCTTACTATGTGACATAAGAAGACTATGTGCCTTGATTTTCCATTTTTTTAAATTATGCCCATTTGAATCTTGGCCAAATCCTAGGTTTGACCATGATTTAAACAAGTTGAAAACATGAATATAAAAAATTAAGCATATATCCTTCTTAGTCACTCCAAAATGAAGCTCTTGGGAGGGTTTTTGAAATTTCCATGTTTGAAACCAAAAACCACATATCTTCATGCTTGACTTCATGAGATAGAGTTTAGGGTTAGGGGTAGATACATGATTTCTCTGGTTTGAATATATCTCTAGACCTTGTTTATCAACTTAATTGAATGCTTACTATGTGACATAAGAAGACTATGTGCCTTGATTTTCCATTTTTTGTTTTTTCTGAATTTTTATGTCCATTTGAATCTTGGTCAAATCCTAGGTTTGACCATGATTTAAACAAGTTTAATAAAACATGAATATGAAAAATTAAGCATATATCCTTCTTAGTCACTCCAAAATGTAGATCTTGGTAGGGTTTTTGAAATTTCCATGTTTGAAACCAAAAACCATGACTTCTCTTCATGCATGCTTGACTTAATTGAATGCTTACACTATATGACATAAGAAGACTATGTGCCTTGATTTTTTTTAAAATTTTGCCCATTTGAATCTTGGCCAAATCCTAGGTTTGACCATGATTTAAACAAGTTTAAAACATGAATATGAAAAATTAAGCATGTCTCCTTCGTAGTCACTCCAAAATGGAAGCTCTTGAGAGGGTTTTTGAAATTTCCATGTTTGAAACCAAAAAACCGTGTACTTCTCTTCATGCTTGACTTCATAAGACAGAGTTTGGGGTTAGGGGTAGCTTGATACATGAATTTTTTGGTTTGAATATGTCTAGACCTTGTTTATCAACTTAATTGAATGCTTACTAGATGACATAAGATGACTATGTGCATTGGTTTTTCATTTTATTGTTTTTTTTTGAATTTTTATGCCCATTTGAATCTTGGTCAAATCCTATGTTTGACCATGATTTAAACAAGTTTAAAACATGAATATGAAAAATTAAGCATGTATCCTTCGTAGTCACTCCAAAATGAAGCTCGATCTTGAGAGGGTTTTTGAAATTTCCATGTTTGAAACCAAAAAACCACGTACTTCTCTTCATGCTTGACTTCATAAGACAGAGTTTGGGGTTAGGGGTAGCTTGATACATAAATTTTCTGGTTTGAATATGTCTAGACATTGTTTATCAACTTAATTGAATGCTTACTAGATGACATAAGAGTTTTTGAAATTTCCATGCTTGAAAACCAAAAACCACTTCTCTTCATGCATGCTTGACTTCATAAGGTAGAGTTTAGGGTTTGGGGGTAGATACATGATTTTCCTGCTAGTTTGAATATGTCTAGACCTTGTTTATCAATTTAATTGAATGCTCACTATATGACATGAGCAGACCTTGGTTTTAATTTTTTTATACCCATTTGATTCTTCGTTCCTAGGTTTGTTGACCAAGATTTGAACAAGTTTAAAACATTAATATGAAAAGGTAAGCATGTATGCTTCTTAATTAGTCACTCCAAAATGAAGCTCTTGGGAGGGTTTTTGAAATTTCCATGATTGAAACCAAAAACCACTTCTCTTCATGCTTGAATTCATAAGTCAGGGTTTAGGGATATATAGGGGGTAGATACATGATTTTTCTGGTTTGAATATGTCTAGAGCTTGTTTTTCAACTTGAATGCTTACTATATGACATACGAAGACTATTTGCTAACGGAGGGAGTAAGCACTCGCTATGAAAAGTACCAAACGATGCATACCAAAATGATTTTTTAGAGGAATACTAGTTCGGATTATATAATTTTATATTAGCAGGCCAAAATCGAACCCCGTAGTTGGATTTTCAGAAATTGATCCGTAGTACTGGGCAAAACCCTAGTTTAGCTGTAGGTCGATTTTTTTACGTTATTATTATTATTACTAGGCAGCACATGTGTTTGCCCGTCCAGTGAAACTCTTTCATTTCATTTTTCTTTTCCGCAAGGTCGGGAGTCGGAGGAAGAGGGATCACACGGGAGGAGACGAAGGGAGAGCAGTCACGGGGCCCCACTTATTTATGGTGTCTATCCTTTTTCTGGTGATGTTGACTGTTGTGCAGGGTTGTCAGTGCGCAGTTTACAGCAGGACACAAAATAAACAGGAAATTACGTCTAAATCCCTAAGATTTACATGGTAGACCCCATGCTGAAAGCAAGAAATGCGATCGGGTCCTTAATAGGCACCGTCCGGATTGATCCTCGTCGCAGCCGGGGACGAACCACTTGGCGCGACCAAATCGCCATGGCTACAGAGCCTGCACACCATGGCCTACGAGCTGAGCTAGAAACGACCTGCCAAAACCGGCAGCCAACGGAGGTGGATAATTGGAGAGAGAGAGAGAGAGAGAGAGAGAGTGTGTGTTGATGCCTCTCTCTTGACAAAGAAGATGGCTGGGAGTTTGCCTACCTAGCGTACGTGACTTGTGCTCACTGAAGTGTGGGACCTCACGCATGGGAACCACACGTAAGTGACAGACTTGTTGCTCTAATAACTCGGGTGATCATTATACTGTATTAGTACTACATAGTTTCCTATGGATCCTTCTTAGTCACTCCAAAATGAAGCTCTTTGGGAGGGTTTTTGAAATTTCCATGTTTGAAACCAAAAATAAGAAGACTATGTGCCTTGATTTTTCATTTTTTAAAATTTTGCCCATTTGAATCTTGGTCAAATCCTAGGTTTGACCATGATTTAAACAAGTTTAAAACATGAATATGAAAAATTAAGCATGTATCCTTCATAGTCACTCCAAAATGAAGCTCTTGAGAGGGTTTTTGAAATTTCCATGTTTGAAACCAAAAAACCGCGTACTTCTCTTCATGCTTGACTTCATAAGAGAGAGTTTGGGGATAGGGGTAGCTTGATACATGAATTTTCTGGTTTGAATATGTCTAGACCTTGTTTATCAACTTAATTGAATGCTTACTATAGATGACATAAGATGACTATGTGCATTGGTTTTTCATTTTATTGTTTTTTTCTTTTGAATTTTTATGCCCATTTGAATCTTGGTCAAATCCTAGGTTTGACCATGATTTAAACAAGTTTAAAACATGAATATGAAAAATTAAGCATCTATCCTTCTATTAGTCACTCCAATATGTAGCTCTTGGGAGGGTTTTCGAAATTTCCATGCTTGAAACCAAAAACTACTTCTCTTCATGCATGCTTGACTTCATAAGACAGAGTTTAGGGTTAGGGGTAGATACATGATTTTCCTGGTTTGAATATGTGTAGACCTTGTTTATCAAATCAATTGAATGCTTACTATATAACATATAAGAAGACCTTGTTTTTTTTGAACTTTTATACCCATTTGAATCTTGGTCAAATCCTTGGTTCCACCAAGATTTGAATAAGTTAAAAACATGAATATGAAAAAGTAAGCATGTATGCTTCTTAGTCACTTCAAAATGAAGCTCTTGGGAGGGTTTTTGAATTTCCATGTTCGAAACCAAAAACCACATATCTTCATGCTTGACTTCATGAAACAGAGTTTAGGGTTAGGGGTAGATACATGCATGATTTTTCTTGTTTGAATATGTCTAGACCTTGTTTATCAACTTAATTGAATGCCTACTATATAACATAAGAAGACCTTTTTTGTTTTTTTTTGAATTTTTATACCCATTTGAATCTTGGTCAAATCCTAGGTTTCACCAAGATTTGAATAAGTTTAAAACATGACTATGAAAAAGTAACCATGCATGTATGCTTCTTAATTAATCACTTCGAAATGAAGCTCTTGGGAGGGTTTTTGAAATTTCCATGTTTGAAACCAAAAACCACATATCTTCATGCATGCGCTTGACTTCATGAGACAGAGTTTAGGGTTAGGGGGTAGATACATGATTTCTCTCGTTTGAATATGTCTAGACCTTGTTATCAACTTAATTGAATGCTTACTATATATATGACATAAGAAGATCGACTATGTGCATTGGTTTTTCATTTTATTGTTTTTTTTAATTTTATGCCCATTTGAATCTTGGTCAAATCCTAAGTTTGACCATGATTTAAACAAGTTGAAAACATGAATATGAAAAATTAAGCATATGTCCTTCTTAGTCACTCCAAAATGAAGCTCTTGGGAGAGTTTTTGAAATTTCCATGTTTGAAACCAAAAACCACATATCATCATGCTTGACTTCATGAGACAGAGTTTAGGTTAGGGGGTAGATACATGATTTCTCTGGTTTGAATATGTGTAGACCTTGTTTATCAACTTTAATGCTTACTATATGACATAAGAAGACTATGTGCTTTGGTTTTTCATTTTTCTGATTTTTTTATTTTTGATGCCCATTTGAATCTTGGTCAGATCCTAGGTTTTACCAAGATTTAAACAAGTTTAAAACATGAAAATGAAAAGGGAAGCATTTATCCTTCTTAGTCACTCTAAATGAAGTTTTTGGGAGGTTTTTGAAATTTCCATGTTTGAAACCCAAAACCACTTCTCTTCATGCTTGACTTCATAAGACTTAGTTTAGGGTTAGGGGTACATACATGATTTGTATGTTTTGAATATGTCTAGACCTTGTTTATCAACTTGAATGCTTACTATATGACATAAGAAAACTACGTATGTGCTTTGGTTTTTCATTTTTCTGTTTTTTTTTGAATTTTCCGCCCATTTGAATCTCTGTCAAATCCTAGGTTTGACCAAGATTTAAACAAGTTTAACACGTGAAAACGAAAAGGTAAGCATGGATCCTTCTTAGTCACTCCAAAATGTACCAATTGATAGATGTGTTAACTTTGCTTCATGGAAAAAATAATGTCATGTAAATGAGTTAACTTGGATTTCCTACCCTTGAATCCATAGGAAACTTTGTTCTAATGCACTATAATAATCAACCGAGTTTTTACACCAACAGGTCTGTCACTTACGTGTGGTGCCCATGCGTGAGGTCCCACACTTCAGTGAGCACAAGTCACGTGCAATAGGTACGCAAACTCCCAGCCATTTTCTTTGTCAAGAGAAGACGCATCAGGATGCGTATTGGAAGTCTCTGGGTCCTTCAGGATCCTTCGGTTGTCCCTCTCACAAAAAAAACAAATCTCTCTCATTCTCGGCCTCGCTCGACTCGCTCGCTCGCTCGCACCTCCTGCTCACTGACAAACCCTGCACAAGTCAACATCATCACCCGAAAAAGGGAAGACACCATAATGCTCTCCCTCCTTCTTCTCTCCTTCCGAGTGATCCCTCTTCCTCCGAGTTTCACTCGACGGGCAAACACATATGTGCTGCATAGTAGAGTAATAATAAAAAAGGTACGTAAAAAAATCGACCTACGAATCTATAATTAAATAGGTTAAACTAGGGTTTTGCCCAGTACTACAGATCAAGGTTCAAAAAATCCAACTACGGGGTTCGAACAACCCCATTTCTAATCAAAGAATTTTTTCGACGTCATCCAAATGGCCTCAAACTATAGCATGGGCGGATCCAGACTATAGCCAAGGGGGGCAGCCGCCCCCACTCAATTTTCTGAAACCTTGTACTTAGAAATATGTTAAGCTAAAGGCTGGTTTGCCCGCACTTAGAAATGATATTTGCATCACTTATCATATGTTTGCCCATTTGAATCTTGTCAAATCCTAGATTTGACCAAGATAATTTAAACAAGTTTAAAACATGAAAATGAAAAGGGAAGCTTGTATCCTTCTTAGTCACTCTAAAATGAAGTTTGGGGAGGTTTTTGAAATTTCCATGCTTGAAACCAAAAACCACTTCTCTTCATGCTTGACTTCATAAGACAAAGTTTAGGGTTAGGGGTAGATACATGATTTTTCTGGTTTGAATATGTCTAGACCTTATTTATCAACTTAATTGAATGCTTACTATATAACATAAGAAGACCTTGTTTTTTTTTTTTTTTTAACTTTTATACCCATTTGAATCTTGGTCAAATCCTTGGTTCCACCAAGATTTGAATAAGTTAAAAACATGAATATGAAAAAGTAAGCATGTATGCTTCTTAGTCACTTCAAAATGAAGCTCTTGGGAGGGTTTTTGAATTTCCATGTTCGAAACCAAAAACCACATATCTTCATGCTTGACTTCATGAAACAGAGTTTAGGGTTAGGGGTAGATACATGCATGATTTTTCTTGTTTGAATATGTCTAGACCTTGTTTATCAACTTAATTGAATGCCTACTATATAACATAAGAAGACCTTTTTTGTTTTTTTTTTGAATTTTTATACCCATTTGAATCTTGGTCAAATCCTAGGTTTCACCAAGATTTGAATAAGTTTAAAACATGACTATGAAAAAGTAACCATGCATGTATGCTTCTTAATTAATCACTTCGAAATGAAGCTCTTGGGAGGGTTTTTGAAATTTCCATGTTTGAAACCAAAAACCACATATCTTCATGCATGCGCTTGACTTCATGAGACAGAGTTTAGGGTTAGGGGTAGATACATGATTTCTCTCGTTTGAATATGTCTAGACCTTGTTATCAACTTAATTGAATGCTTACTATATATATGACATAAGAAGATCGACTATGTGCATTGGTTTTTCATTTTATTGTTTTTTTAATTTTATGCCCATTTGAATCTTGGTCAAATCCTAAGTTTGACCATGATTTAAACAAGTTGAAAACATGAATATGAAAAATTAAGCATATGTCCTTCTTAGTCACTCCAAAATGAAGCTCTTGGGAGAGTTTTTGAAATTTCCATGTTTGAAACCAAAAACCACATATCATCATGCTTGACTTCATGAGACAGAGTTTAGGTTAGGGGGTAGATACATGATTTCTCTGGTTTGAATATGTCTAGACCTTGTTTATCAACTTAATTGAATGCTTACAATATAACATAAGAAGACTATGTGCCTTGGTTTTTCATTTTTTGTTTTTTTTTAAATTATGCCCATTTGAATCTTTGTCAAATCCTAGGTTTGACCATGATTTAAACAAGTTTAAAACATGAATATGAAAAAGTAAGCATGTATATATCCTTCGTAGTCACTCCAAAATGAAGCTCGATCTTGAGAGGGTTTTTGAAATTTCCATGTTTGAAACCAAAAAACCACATACTTATCTTCATGCTTGACTTCATAAGACAGAGTTAATTAGGGGTTAGGGGTAGCTTGATACATGATTTTTCTGGTTTGAATATGTCTAGACCTTATTTATCAACTTAATTGAATGCTTGCTATATGACATAAGAAGACCTTGGTTTTCATTTTTTATACCCATTTGAATCTTGGTCAAATCATAGGTTTGACCAAGATTTGAACAAGTTTAAAACATGAATATGAAAAAGTAAGCACGTACGTATGCTTCTTAGTCACTCCAAAATGAAGCTCTTGGGAGGGTTTTTGAAATTTCCATGCTTGAAACCAAAAACCACTTCTCTTCATGCATGCTTGACTTCATAAGATAGAGTTTAGGGTTAGGGGGTAGATACATAATTTCCTGGTTTGAATATGTGTAGACCTTGTTTATCAAAATAATTGAATGCTTACTATATAACATAAGAAGACCTTGTTTTTTTTGAATTTTTATACCCACTTGAATCTTGGTCAAATCCTTGGTTCCACCAAGATTTGAATAAGTTAAAAACATGAATATGAAAAAGTAAGCATGTATGCTTCTTAGTCACTTCAAAATGAAGCTCTTGGGAGGGTTTTTGAATTTCCATGTTCGAAACCAAAAACCACATATCTTCATGCTTGACTTCATGAAACAGAGTTTAGGGTTAGGGGTAGATACATGCATGATTTTTCTTGTTTGAATATGTCTAGACCTTGTTTATCAACTTAATTGAATGCCTACTATATAACATAAGAAGACCTTTTTTGTTTTTTTTGAATTTTTATACCCATTTGAATCTTGGTCAAATCCTAGGTTTCACCAAGATTTGAATAAGTTTAAAACATGACTATGAAAAAGTAACCATGCATGTATGCTTCTTAATTAATCACTTCGAAATGAAGCTCTTGGGATGGTTTTTGAAATTTCCATGTTTGAAACCAAAAACCACATATCTTCATGCATGCGCTTGACTTCATGAGACAGAGTTTAGGGTTAGGGGGTAGATACATGATTTCTCTCGTTTGAATATGTCTAGACCTTGTTTATCAACTTAATTGAATGCTTACTATATGACATAAGAAGACTATGTGCCTTGATTTTTTTTAAAATTTTGCCCATTTGAATCTTGGCCAAATCCTAGGTTTGACCATGATTTAAACAAGTTTAAAACATGAATATGAAAAATTAAGCATGTATCCTTCGTAGTCACTCCAAAATGGAAGCTCTTGAGAGGGTTTTTGAAATTTCCATGTTTGAAACCAAAAAACCGCGTACTTCTCTTCATGCTTGACTTCATAAGACAGAGTTTGGGGTTAGGGGTAGCTTGATACATGAATTTTTTGGTTTGAATATGTCTAGACCTTGTTTATCAACTTAATTGAATGCTTACTAGATGACATAAGATGACTATGTGCATTGGTTTTTCATTTTATTGTTTTTTTTAATTTTTATGCCCATTTGAATCTTGGTCAAATCCTATGTTTGACCATGATTTAAACAAGTTTAAAACATGAATATGAAAAATTAAGCATGTATCCTTCGTAGTCACTCCAAAATGAAGCTCGATCTTGAGAGGGTTTTTGAAATTTCCATGTTTGAAACCAAAAAACCACGTACTTCTCTTCATGCTTGACTTCATAAGACAGAGTTTAGGGTTAGGGGTAGATACATGATTTGTCTGGTTTGAATACGTCTAGACCTTGTTTATCAACTTTAATGCTTACTATATGACATAAGAAGACTATGTGCATTGGTTTTTCATTTTTCTGATTTTTTTATTTTTGATGCCCATTTGAATCTTGGTCAGATCCTAGGTTTTACCAAGATTTAAACAAGTTTAAACATGAAAATGAAAAGGGAAGCATTTATCCTTCTTAGTCACTCTAAATGAAGTTTTTGGGAGGTTTTTGAAATTTCCATGTTTGAAACCCAAAACCACTTCTCTTCATGCTTGACTTCATAAGACATAGTTTAGGGTTAGGGGTACATACATGATTTGTATGTTTTGAATATGTCTAGACCTTGTTTATCAACTTGAATGCTTACTATATGACATAAGAAAACTACGTATGTGCTTTGGTTTTTCATTTTTCTGTTTTTTTTTGAATTTTCCGCCCATTTGAATCTCTGTCAAATCCTAGGTTTGACCAAGATTTAAACAAGTTTAACACGTGAAAACGAAAAGGTAAGCATGGATCCTTCTTAGTCACTCCAAAATGTACCAATTGATAGATGTGTTAACTTTGCTTCATGGAAAAAATAATGTCATGTAAATGAGTTAACTTGGATTTCCTACCCTTGAATCCATAGGAAACTTTGTTCTAATGCACTATAATAATCAACCAAGTTTTTACACCAACAGGTCTGTCACTTACGTGTGGTGCCCATGCGTGAGGTCCCACACTTCAGTGAGCACAAGTCACGTGCAATAGGTACGCAAACTCCCAGCCATTTTCTTTGTCAAGAGAAGACGCATCAGGATGCGTATTGGAAGTCTCTGGGTCCTTCAGGATCCTTCGGTTGTCCCTCTCACAAAAAAAACAAATCTCTCTCATTCTCGCTCGACTCGCTCGCTCGCTCGCTCGCACCTCCTGCTCACTGACAAACCCTGCACAAAGTCAACATCATCACCCGAAAAAGGGAAGACACCATAATGCTCTCCCTCCTTCTTCTCTCCTTCCGAGTGATCCCTCTTCCTCCGAGTTTCACTCGACGGGCAAACACATATGTGCTGCATAGTAGAGTAATAATAAAAAAGGTACGTAAAAAAATCGACCTACGAATCTATAATTAAATAGGTTAAACTAGGGTTTTGCCCAGTACTACAGATCAAGGTTCAAAAAATCCAACTACGGGGTTCGAACAACCCCATTTCTAATCAAAGATTTTTTTCGACGTCATCCAAATGGCCTCAAACTATAGCATGGGCGGATCCAGACTATAGCCAAGGGGGGCAGCCGCCCCCACTCAATTTTCTGAAACCTTGTACTTAGAAATATGTTAAGCTAAAGGCTGGTTTGCCCGCACTTAGAAATGATATTTGCATCACTTATCATATGTTTGCCCATTTGAATCTTGTCAAATCCTAGATTTGACCAAGATAATTTAAACAAGTTTAAAACATGAAAATGAAAAGGGAAGCTTGTATCCTTCTTAGTCACTCTAAAATGAAGTTTGGGGAGGTTTTTGAAATTTCCATGCTTGAAACCAAAAACCACTTCTCTTCATGCTTGACTTCATAAGACAAAGTTTAGGGTTAGGGGGTAGATACATGATTTTTCTGGTTTGAATATGTCTAGACCTTGTTATCAACTTAATTGAATGCTTACTATATATATGACATAAGAAGATCGACTATGTGCATTGGTTTTTCATTTTATTGTTTTTTTAATTTTATGCCCATTTGAATCTTGGTCAAATCCTAAGTTTGACCATGATTTAAACAAGTTGAAAACATGAATATGAAAAATTAAGCATATGTCCTTCTTAGTCACTCCAAAATGAAGCTCTTGGGAGGGTTTTTGAAATTTCCATGTTTGAAACCAAAAACCACATATCTTCATGCTTGACTTCATGAGACAGAGTTTAGGGTTAGGGGGTAGATACATGATTTCTCTGGTTTGAATATATCTCTAGACCTTGTTTATCAACTTAATTGAATGCTTACTATGTGACATAAGAAGACTATGTGCCTTGATTTTCCATTTTTTGTTTTTTCTGAATTTTTATGTCCATTTGAATCTTGGTCAAATCCTAGGTTTGACCATGATTTAAACAAGTTTAATAAAACATGAATATGAAAAATTAAGCATATATCCTTCTTAGTCACTCCAAAATGTAGATCTTGGTAGGGTTTTTGAAATTTCCATGTTTGAAACCAAAAACCATGACTTCTCTTCATGCATGCTTGACTTAATTGAATGCTTACACTATATGACATAAGAAGACTATGTGCCTTGATTTTTTTTAAAATTTTGCCCATTTGAATCTTGGCCAAATCCTAGGTTTGACCATGATTTAAACAAGTTTAAAACATGAATATGAAAAATTAAGCATGTCTCCTTCGTAGTCACTCCAAAATGGAAGCTCTTGAGAGGGTTTTTGAAATTTCCATGTTTGAAACCAAAAAACCGTGTACTTCTCTTCATGCTTGACTTCATAAGACAGAGTTTGGGGTTAGGGGTAGCTTGATACATGAATTTTTTGGTTTGAATATGTCTAGACCTTGTTTATCAACTTAATTGAATGCTTACTAGATGACATAAGATGACTATGTGCATTGGTTTTTCATTTTATTGTTTTTTTTTGAATTTTTATGCCCATTTGAATCTTGGTCAAATCCTATGTTTGACCATGATTTAAACAAGTTTAAAACATGAATATGAAAAATTAAGCATGTATCCTTCGTAGTCACTCCAAAATGAAGCTCGATCTTGAGAGGGTTTTTGAAATTTCCATGTTTGAAACCAAAAAACCACGTACTTCTCTTCATGCTTGACTTCATAAGACAGAGTTTAGGGTTAGGGGTAGATACATGATTTGTCTGGTTTGAATACGTCTAGACCTTGTTTATCAACTTTAATGCTTACTATATGACATAAGAAGACTATGTGCATTGGTTTTTCATTTTTCTGATTTTTTTATTTTTGATGCCCATTTGAATCTTGGTCAGATCCTAGGTTTTACCAAGATTTAAACATGAAAATGAAAAGGGAAGCATTTATCCTTCTTAGTCACTCTAAATGAAGTTTTTGGGAGGTTTTTGAAATTTCCATGTTTGAAACCCAAAACCACTTCTCTTCATGCTTGACTTCATAAGACATAGTTTAGGGTTAGGGGTACATACATGATTTGTATGTTTTGAATATGTCTAGACCTTGTTTATCAACTTGAATGCTTACTATATGACATAAGAAAACTACGTATGTGCTTTGGTTTTTCATTTTTCTGTTTTTTTTTGAATTTTCCGCCCATTTGAATCTCTGTCAAATCCTAGGTTTGACCAAGATTTAAACAAGTTTAACACGTGAAAACGAAAAGGTAAGCATGGATCCTTCTTAGTCACTCCAAAATGTACCAATTGATAGATGTGTTAACTTTGCTTCATGGAAAAAATAATGTCATGTAAATGAGTTAACTTGGATTTCCTACCCTTGAATCCATAGGAAACTTTGTTCTAATGCACTATAATAATCAACCGAGTTTTTACACCAACAGGTCTGTCACTTACGTGTGGTGCCCATGCGTGAGGTCCCACACTTCAGTGAGCACAAGTCACGTGCAATAGGTACGCAAACTCCCAGCCATTTTCTTTGTCAAGAGAAGACGCATCAGGATGCGTATTGGAAGTCTCTGGGTCCTTCAGGATCCTTCGGTTGTCCCTCTCACAAAAAAAAACAAATCTCTCTCATTCTCGGCCTCGCTCGACTCGCTCGCTCGCTCGCTCGCACCTCCTGCTCCTGACAAACCCTGCACAACAGTCAACATCATCACCCGAAAAAGGGAAGACACCATAATGCTCTCCCTCCTTCTTCTCTCCTTCCGAGTGATCCCTCTTCCTCCGAGTTTCACTCGACGGGCAAACACATATGTGCTGCATAGTAGAGTAATAATAAAAAGGTACGTAAAAAAATCGACCTACGAATCTATAATTAAATAGGTTAAACTAGGGTTTTGCCCAGTACTACAGATCAAGGTTCAAAAAAATCCAACTACGGGGTTCGAACAACCCCATTTCTAATCAAAGAATTTTTTCGACGTCATCCAAATGGCCTCAAACTATAGCATGGGCGGATCCAGACTATAGCCAAGGGGGGCAGCCGCCCCCACTCAATTTTCTGAAACCTTGTACTTAGAAATATGTTAAGCTAAAGGCTGGTTTGCCCGCACTTAGAAATGATATTTGCATCACTTATCATATGTTTGCCCATTTGAATCTTGTCAAATCCTAGATTTGACCAAGATAATTTAAACAAGTTTAAAACATGAAAATGAAAAGGGAAGCTTGTATCCTTCTTAGTCACTCTAAAATGAAGTTTGGGGAGGTTTTTGAAATTTCCATGCTTGAAACCAAAAACCACTTCTCTTCATGCTTGACTTCATAAGACAAAGTTTAGGGTTAGGGGGTAGATACATGATTTTTCTGGTTTGAATATGTCTAGACCTTGTTATCAACTTAATTGAATGCTTACTATATATATGACATAAGAAGATCGACTATGTGCATTGGTTTTTCATTTTATTGTTTTTTTTAATTTTATGCCCATTTGAATCTTGGTCAAATCCTAAGTTTGACCATGATTTAAACAAGTTGAAAACATGAATATGAAAAATTAAGCATATGTCCTTCTTAGTCACTCCAAAATGAAGCTCTTGGGAGGGTTTTTGAAATTTCCATGTTTGAAACCAAAAACCACATATCTTCATGCTTGACTTCATGAGACAGAGTTTAGGGTTAGGGGGTAGATACATGATTTCTCTGGTTTGAATATGTCTAGACCTTGTTTATCAACTTAATTGAATGCTTACTATGTGACATAAGAAGACTATGTGCCTTGATTTTCCATTTTTTTAAATTATGCCCATTTGAATCTTGGCCAAATCCTAGGTTTGACCATGATTTAAACAAGTTGAAAACATGAATATAAAAAATTAAGCATATATCCTTCTTAGTCACTCCAAAATGAAGCTCTTGGGAGGGTTTTTGAAATTTCCATGTTTGAAACCAAAAACCACATATCTTCATGCTTGACTTCATGAGATAGAGTTTAGGGTTAGGGGTAGATACATGATTTCTCTGGTTTGAATATATCTCTAGACCTTGTTTATCAACTTAATTGAATGCTTACTATGTGACATAAGAAGACTATGTGCCTTGATTTTCCATTTTTTGTTTTTTCTGAATTTTTATGTCCATTTGAATCTTGGTCAAATCCTAGGTTTGACCATGATTTAAACAAGTTTAATAAAACATGAATATGAAAAATTAAGCATATATCCTTCTTAGTCACTCCAAAATGTAGATCTTGGTAGGGTTTTTGAAATTTCCATGTTTGAAACCAAAAACCATGACTTCTCTTCATGCATGCTTGACTTAATTGAATGCTTACACTATATGACATAAGAAGACTATGTGCCTTGATTTTTTTTAAAATTTTGCCCATTTGAATCTTGGCCAAATCCTAGGTTTGACCATGATTTAAACAAGTTTAAAACATGAATATGAAAAATTAAGCATGTCTCCTTCGTAGTCACTCCAAAATGGAAGCTCTTGAGAGGGTTTTTGAAATTTCCATGTTTGAAACCAAAAAACCGTGTACTTCTCTTCATGCTTCACTTCATAAGACAGAGTTTGGGGTTAGGGGTAGCTTGATACATGAATTTTTTGGTTTGAATATGTCTAGACCTTGTTTATCAACTTAATTGAATGCTTACTAGATGACATAAGATGACTATGTGCATTGGTTTTTCATTTTATTGTTTTTTTTTGAATTTTTATGCCCATTTGAATCTTGGTCAAATCCTATGTTTGACCATGATTTAAACAAGTTTAAAACATGAATATGAAAAATTAAGCATGTATCCTTCGTAGTCACTCCAAAATGAAGCTCGATCTTGAGAGGGTTTTTGAAATTTCCATGTTTGAAACCAAAAAACCACGTACTTCTCTTCATGCTTGACTTCATAAGACAGAGTTTGGGGTTAGGGGTAGCTTGATACATAAATTTTCTGGTTTGAATATGTCTAGACATTGTTTATCAACTTAATTGAATGCTTACTAGATGACATAAGAGTTTTTGAAATTTCCATGCTTGAAAACCAAAAACCACTTCTCTTCATGCATGCTTGACTTCATAAGGTAGAGTTTAGGGTTTGGGGGTAGATACATGATTTTCCTGCTAGTTTGAATATGTCTAGACCTTGTTTATCAATTTAATTGAATGCTCACTATATGACATGAGCAGACCTTGGTTTTAATTTTTTTATACCCATTTGATTCTTCGTTCCTAGGTTTGTTGACCAAGATTTGAACAAGTTTAAAACATTAATATGAAAAGGTAAGCATGTATGCTTCTTAATTAGTCACTCCAAAATGAAGCTCTTGGGAGGGTTTTTGAAATTTCCATGATTGAAACCAAAAACCACTTCTCTTCATGCTTGAATTCATAAGTCAGGGTTTAGGGATATATAGGGGGTAGATACATGATTTTTCTGGTTTGAATATGTCTAGAGCTTGTTTTTCAACTTGAATGCTTACTATATGACATACGAAGACTATTTGCTAACGGAGGGAGTAAGCACTCGCTATGAAAAGTACCAAACGATGCATACCAAAATGATTTTTTAGAGGAATACTAGTTCGGATTATATAATTTTATATTAGCAGGCCAAAATCGAACCCCGTAGTTGGATTTTCAGAAATTGATCCGTAGTACTGGGCAAAACCCTAGTTTAGCTGTAGGTCGATTTTTTTACGTTATTATTATTATTACTAGGCAGCACATGTGTTTGCCCGTCCAGTGAAACTCTTTCATTTCATTTTTCTTTTCCGCAAGGTCGGGAGTCGGAGGAAGAGGGATCACACGGGAGGAGACGAAGGGAGAGCAGTCACGGGGCCCCACTTATTTATGGTGTCTATCCTTTTTCTGGTGATGTTGACTGTTGTGCAGGGTTGTCAGTGCGCAGTTTACAGCAGGACACAAAATAAACAGGAAATTACGTCTAAATCCCTAAGATTTACATGGTAGACCCCATGCTGAAAGCAAGAAATGCGATCGGGTCCTTAATAGGCACCGTCCGGATTGATCCTCGTCGCAGCCGGGGACGAACCACTTGGCGCGACCAAATCGCCATGGCTACAGAGCCTGCACACCATGGCCTACGAGCTGAGCTAGAAACGACCTGCCAAAACCGGCAGCCAACGGAGGTGGATAATTGGAGAGAGAGAGAGAGAGAGAGAGAGAGAGAGAGAGTGTGTGTGTGTTGATGCCTCTCTCTTGACAAAGAAGATGGCTGGGAGTTTGCCTACCTAGCGTACGTGACTTGTGCTCACTGAAGTGTGGGACCTCACGCATGGGAACCACACGTAAGTGACAGACTTGTTGCTCTAATAACTCGGGTGATCATTATACTGTATTAGTACTACATAGTTTCCTATGGATCCTTCTTAGTCACTCCAAAATGAAGCTCTTTGGGAGGGTTTTTGAAATTTCCATGTTTGAAACCAAAAATAAGAAGACTATGTGCCTTGATTTTTCATTTTTTTAAAATTTTTCCCATTTGAATCTTGGTCAAATCCTAGGTTTGACCATGATTTAAACAAGTTTAAAACATGAATATGAAAAATTAAGCATGTATCCTTCATAGTCACTCCAAAATGAAGCTCTTGAGAGGGTTTTTGAAATTTCCATGTTTGAAACCAAAAAACCGCGTACTTCTCTTCATGCTTGACTTCATAAGAGAGAGTTTGGGGATAGGGGTAGCTTGATATATGAATTTTCTGGTTTGAATATGTCTAGACCTTGTTTATCAACTTAATTGAATGCTTACTATAGATGACATAAGATGACTATGTGCATTGGTTTTTCATTTTATTGTTTTTTTCTTTTGAATTTTTATGCCCATTTGAATCTTGGTCAAATCCTAGGTTTGACCATGATTTAAACAAGTTTAAAACATGAATATGAAAAATTAAGCATCTATCCTTCTATTAGTCACTCCAATATGTAGCTCTTGGGAGGGTTTTCGAAATTTCCATGCTTGAAACCAAAAACTACTTCTCTTCATGCATGCTTGACTTCATAAGACAGAGTTTAGGGTTAGGGGTAGATACATGATTTTCCTGGTTTGAATATGTGTAGACCTTGTTTATCAAATCAATTGAATGCTTACTATATAACATATAAGAAGACCTTGTTTTTTTTGAACTTTTATACCCATTTGAATCTTGGTCAAATCCTTGGTTCCACCAAGATTTGAATAAGTTAAAAACATGAATATGAAAAAGTAAGCATGTATGCTTCTTAGTCACTTCAAAATGAAGCTCTTGGGAGGGTTTTTGAATTTCCATGTTCGAAACCAAAAACCACATATCTTCATGCTTGACTTCATGAAACAGAGTTTAGGGTTGTTAGGGGTAGATACATGCTTGATTTTTCTTGTTTGAATATGTCTAGACCTTGTTTATCAACTTAATTGAATGCCTACTATATAACATAAGAAGACCTTTTTTGTTTTTTTTTAATTTTTATACCCATTTGAATCTTGGTCAAATCCTAGGTTTCACCAAGATTTGAATAAGTTTAAAACATGAATATGAAAAAGTAAGCATGCATGTATGCTTCTTAATTAATCACTTCGAAATGAAGCTCTTGGGATGGTTTTTGAAATTTCAATGTTTGAAACCAAAAACCACATATCTTCATGCATGCGCTTGACTTCATGAGACAGAGTTTAGTGTTAGGGGTAGATACATGATTTCTCTCGTTTGAATATGTCTAGACCTTGTTTATCAACTTAATTGAATGCTTACTATATGACATAAGAAGACTATGTGCCTTGATTTTTTTTAAATTTTGCCCATTTGAATCTTGGCCAAATCCTAGGTTTGACCATGATTTAAACAAGTTTAAAACATGAATATGAAAAATTAAGCATGTATCATTCGTAGTCACTCCAAAATGAAGCTCTTGAGAGGGTTTTTGAAATTTCCATGTTTGAAACCAAAAAACCACTTCTCTTCATGCTTGACTTCATAAGACAGAGTTTGGGGTTAGGGTTAGCTTGATACATGAATTTTCTGGTTTAAATATGTCTAGACATTGTTTATCAACTTAATTGAATGCTTAATTACTACATGACATAAGATGACTATGTGCATTGGTTTTTTTTTTTTGAATTTTTATGCCCATTTGAATCTTGGTCAAATTCTAGGTTTGACCATGATTTAATCAAGTTTAAAACATGAATATGAAAAATTAAGCATCTATCCTTCTTAGTCACTCCAATATGTAGCTCTTGGGAGGGTTTTTGAAATTTCCATGCTTGAAAACCAAAAACCACTTTTCTTCATGCATCACTACAAGAAAAGATCTGATAGACAACGTCTCAAAATCGTCCGCTAAGGGGTATTTTTCGTCGCCTATGGGCCTAACCCGACGATATGGGTTCTGTTGTGGAAACTGCGTCAGGCAAAGTCCAACGACGTTTTTCGGTCCGTCGCGCTTGGGCGCCCTTCCGCCACGGAAAATCGGACCGTTGCGCAAGTGTTTCGGGAGCCCGTTGACTGCTGACGTCATGCAAACGACACGTGGCACGCCGTTAACGCGATTAACGGCGTTAACCTGAAACCCCGTGGTAGATGGTAGGCCCACACGAGGCCTGCCACGTCTTAAGCGGGCCGGCCCATTAAGTTTGCGGGCCGGGCCAGCTGACTTAATTTGACCGGTCAACTATATAGCTGGGCTGGTCCATTAGTTACGTGGGCCGGGCCTAACCTCTAAGGTTGACTGGTCAAAACTTTAATGGGCCGGCCCACTAAGCATGTGGGCCGGGCCGAATGCACTCGTTTGACCGGTCAACAGGCAAAAGGGCCGGCCCACAAGACATGTGGGACCCACTTTCTTGTTATCGGGCCGGCCCATTTACAAAGTGGGGTCCACATTAAAGCAACTGGGCCGGCCAAGAAGTTAGTGGGCCAATTAGCATGTGGTCCCACTCTCCTGCATCGGGCGGCCCATTTAGTACGTGGGGTCCACATTAGATCAAATGGGCTAGCCCAACAAGCCTGGGCGGGCCTAAAGCAGGTGGGTCCCACTTCCTGTTAAAAGGCCAGCCCATTTAGTATGTGGGGTCCACCATATAGCAAGTGGGCCGGCCCAACAAGATAGTGGGCCGGGCCAAAAACAGGTGGGTCCCACTTTCCAGTTAAAGGGCTGGCCCATTTAGAATGTGGGGTCCACCATATAGCAAGTGGGCCGGCCCAACAAGATAGTGGGCCGGGCCAAAACAATGGTGGGTCCCACTTTACGGTTAAAGGGCCGGCCCATTTAGTATGTGGGGTCCACCATATAGCAAGTGGGCGGCCCAACATAGTGGGCCGGGCCAAAACACAGGGGTCCCACTTTCTGTTAAAGGCCGGCCCATTTTGTACGTGGGGTCCACCATAGAGCAAGTGGGCCGGCCCAACACGGTAGTGGGCGGGCCAAAAACACAGGTGGGTCCCACTTTCGTCTTGAAGGGCCGGCCCATTTATTATGTGGGGTCCACGACAAAAGCAATTGGGCTGGCCCAACTAGTTAGTGGGCCGGCCCAGTAGTGGGTGGGGTCCACCTTAAAGCAAGTGGGCCGGCCCAATGTCCACAGTAAATCAAGTGGGCTGGCCCAATAAGTAAGTGGGCCAGCCCGTTTAGTTGCTGTTTATATGCCGGCGTAATAGGCGCTTTAGGATTTTGCGGGCAGGCACATATGTGATTTTGCTTAATTGGGCCGTTTAAGGGATGGGAATTCGTGATTTAGATACTGAGAATATTTACGCAGCATTGATTTCTGTCGGATAGCCTCACTTACCACAAGCACCAAAGAAAAAATGCGCGAAAGAACTATAAAAACTAACTAAATATTACATCAGCTGCAAGGCATTGAAAAAATATTACAGAACCCAGAGAAATTGAATGGTAATTAAACCTAGCAATACAATGAAGGGATCCGGCAATCTTTTAAGTTGTCCATGCAACACCTATATCTGAAACAAAGACATTACAAGTTAAGACAGCAACAATGGAAAGGCAAAGACACTACAATATTGTTTGCCAAAGAATTTGGAACTCATCATTTCGTCGTTATAACAAGATCATTGTAATGCGCACAATAAGCAAACAAAGAGTGCATGCCGCATACCAACAGCCAATATAACAGAGCATGTTAGAATGATACTACTGTCGAGTCCCATGCAAACCAACATGTTCAGGGAGTACAAAATTGGCATGAACAACATAGTAGCAGGCTATAAATTTTGTAACAACGACTGAGCAAGATGAAGTTATGATGGCTACATCTACAGAGCAGGGAATGTAAACCAAAAATAGAAGTTACGATGGCAAAAGCTAAAGAGGAGGGAATGTGAACCAACATGTGCCAAGTGCAATTACTTCATTTTGGCCGTGAACTAAATAATACTCCTGAACTTATAGTGAAGGGGATGCAAATCAAGATGTTTCGGGATATAAACTTGTAATGAGCAACACATAGAGGATAGTTAATGCTGGAGCTTAGGATGGACCAGATACAGAATATAGTGGGATCACCTGTGAACTTGTATAAGAGGGAATGCAAACCAATATGTTCAGCTTTCCATATGTGAGCGTCATGCCAAGTCAGAGAAACAAGTCAATAATGCAGCTTTTGAAGAACAAGATGGCACGCAAAATTATTATCTAGTAGTATGACAAGTTTATTTGTACTACAGGCTAGATAGCAGAGTGATAGCATGCCAAACTAAGTCCTTACTTTGTTAGCTTACAATGAACTAGATACAAAACAATGGCATCACCTGTAGTACAGGGAATGCAAGCCAACATGTTCATGGAGTAAAAAATTGGCACAAACAACATAGTAGCAGGCCATAATTTTTGTAACAACGACTGAGCAAGATAAAGTTATGATGGCTAGATCTACAGAGCAGGGAATGTAAACCAAATATAGAAGTTACGATGCCAAAAGCTATAGAGCAGGGAATGCGAACCAACATGTGCAATTACTTAAAATTGGCCATGAACTAAATAATAGCAGGATGTTACTATAATACCTATAATTTTTGTAACAACGACTGAGCAAGATAGAAGTTATGATGGCTACATCTACAGAGCAGGGAATGCAAACCAAAATGTTCAATCGCTTAAAGTTAGCAATGAAGTAGAAAATAGCAACGTGTTACGGTCATAGCTAGGAATGAACTAAAAGAGCTTCAGACAAACAAGCATCTGAACCTAGAACATGGCGCTAAAACAAGGGACTTACATTAGGAGAAGCACTCTGTGGGAGTCACAGCAGATCTTCCTGGGGTTGATAGATCCGGTGATGAAGTACGCAACATGTGCTACTTGGGGTTGGAGAGACGGCCATTACACTTCATGGTTACTCATCTCATCTGCAAAAACGTAACGGCGCGTCGTTAGCACAAACAGGTTCCCCCAAGATTAAACAAGAACTTGCAGGCAAGCAATAGAAAAGCGACAGTAGAAGAGTTTAGATCATGCACGGCGCCGGTGAAGCAGATCCGGTTCATGCACAGCGGTGTCGGTGAGCAAGATCCGATGCGGTGGAAGACGGATCCGGCGAAGCGGCTAAGCTGAAGCGACTGCGGTAGACTGCTGGATGAGCATATGGTTTCGAGGTACGGCGGGGATGATCCGGTCCGGTTGATGATGGCGTCGATGAAGCGGCTCCGGCAGGCAGCCGGATGACGAGGATCGCGAGGGCTCGGGTAGGCCAGGGAAGTCCGGCGGGGATGTTCCGGTGCGGTGGTCGTGGAGGTGGGAGAGAGGGACTTGGGAAGTTCCGGTGGGTGGTCTGAGGGAAATGAATTTTTTTGGGAGGGTTTCCGGGCTAGGGAGGTGGTGATCCAAAAAATGACGGGCATACCCCCCCCCACCAACCGACCTTTCTGTCATCTCCACAGGGGTAGAATGGGAATTTGGAAGCGTGTCAAATTTTTGTATTTTGTGGGCGGGAAGTTTTGCCGCTATGAGATTTTGAATTTGGCTAAGGTCCAACTATAATGATTAAAAAATGTGAGACCGTACTAGTACCTCTGTTCAAGGCCGAGTGCAAAATCAAATCATCATCACATTAAATACCGGTTACTACCATGATCATCATCTATCTCTGAAATTGGCTCATCCGCTAGATCTTGCAAATTATAGTGATAAAAAATTGTGAGACCGTACTAGTATTTCAGTTCAAGGCCGAGTGCAACATCAAAACATCATCACGTTGAAAATTTGTTACCCTGATCATGATCTATCTCTGAAATTGGTGCATCCATTGCAAAGTATAATGCTAAAATTTTGAGTGACCGTACTAGTACTTCTGTTCAAGCCCGAGTGCAACATCAAATCATCATCATGTTGAAAATTTGTTACCATGATCATGATCTATGTCTGAATTTGGCGCATCTGCTAAATGTTGCAAAGTATAATGATTAAAAAAATTGTGAGACCGTACTAGTACTTATGTTCAAGGTCGAGTGCAACATCAAATCATCATCACGTTGACGATTTTTTCTGTTACCATGATCATTATCTATCTATAAGAGCATCTCCACCGGCACAGCATCCTCTATTTGGGGACGCTGCTCCCACACCGGCGGCCCCAAAACGGCAGCCCCGATAGATTTTAAAATTTAAATTGACATCTAAAAACCCAAATTCATACGAAATTTATACCAAAGTAGCTCGAATTTAAACATAACTAAACATAAACTTAATCCTGGTCTACTGGCCGTCGGTAGGGGCGCTCGACGGCCCTGCCTCGTCGTTGTTCTTCGCCATTGCCGCCTGCTTCCGTGCCCGCTTCTCCTCCGTTGCTTCGCGCATCTGGCGGTGGAGCATGGCGGCCGGCGTCGCAGGGGCTTGCCGGCGGCGCTGTCCCCGCGCTTCCAGCCTTTCCCGAGAAGCTTCGATCTCGGCGCGCCTCGCCTGCTGGCGAGCGAACGCGTCCTGGTGGCGATGAGCGTTGAGCTCTGCGAGCTTCTGTCGCTCCGCCTCCTTGAGGCGGCGTCCCGCCTCCTCCGTGACCGCTCGCTGGCGCGATATCTCGAGGACGTGCTCGAGGTTCGCGTCGTTGACGAACTCGCGCTCCTCCTCCCTCAACCGCTGGTATCGTTGTGCGTTCAGCGACGCGAGGATCGCCGCCTGCTCCGGGTCGGCGGGGGCCTGCGGCGGCTCGCCCGACTGCGCTGACTCCTCGATCCGCCGCCTCTGCTTCCGCTTCTGCTACGTAGACATCGTGCCAGGACTCGAACCGTGGGTCCTCGTCCTCGTCGGAGCTGTGCTCGTCGTCGGCCTGCAGCTCCGGCTCCGGCTCCGGCTGCGGCTGCCGTGGTGGTGGAGGCAGCGCGCGGCCGTTGAGGCCAAGCATCGAGTAGGTGGTCTTCAGACGGCGCGGCATCTTGATGTGGAGAGTAGAGAATGGAGCGGCGGTGGTGGACGGCGTACGTCCTATATATCTAGCGGTGGCAACTACCCACATTTACGGCGACTGGACGCCGCGTGGCCAGTCGCTGCCTCGGTTTCCGCGCGGGAGGCCATTTAAACGCCGACGACCAACCTTCCCGCGTCGTGGCCAGTCGATGCGAACCGTCGCGTCCTCTCGCTGACAAGGCGCCTCCACCAGCGAAAACCGTCGTTCCGCGAGGCACCCGGAGCGCCTGATTCGCGCCCCTGGCGAAGGGGCCGGCTCGGGGATGCCGGAGATTCTACTGGGCTCGAAAAATGGCCGGCGCCGTTTGGAGCGCACCGGTGCGAGCCATAAAACGACGCCGGCCCCCAAATCGCTATCAGGCCGGGCCGCCGGTGGAGATGCTCTGAATTTGGGGCAACCGCTAAATCTTGCATAGTATAATGATAAAAAATTGTGAGACCATACTAGTAGTTCTGTTTAAGGCCGAGTGCAAGATAAAATAATCATTACATTGAAAATTTGTTACAATGATTGCAAACTATAGCAATAACAGGAAAAAATGCTCAAGGATTACAATAACAGCAAAAATTCTCAAATACAACAAGTCGAAATAACTCAAATGATACAAGCCATACAAATGGCATCATCGGCAAAACTGCATTTCTGTTAGGTAGAATTCATCGGAGTGCAAGTAACAGCTGGCTTTCCATTAGATCTGCAGAGTAGATTATTAAGGATCTGCTCAATCCAAGCTTGCCTATTTTTCAATTCATGTATCTCATTGACTGTTATGATGATATTTGAATCTCTTTCATCTCTTTGCTGCTGAATTATATCAATTGATTCGTGTGCAAAGGCAGCGATTGTTTGCGCTGGAATGGCTGGGACAGTAGCTATCATCTGACAATCAGATGAATTGGCATTGTCACGGCTGTGCTGTGGAAAGACCTGGACACTTGATGTACATGCCCTGCCATCTGCCTTCCTTGCTCTATTCAGGGGCTGAAAACAAGACAGTGCAAGTTACAGAACCATACAATTTGAGAAAACAACCATATTATTAGTTGTCACAGATTTTTGCAAAGCATCAAAACAGATGGCAGATTTTCACAAAGCACAAGGCATAATATAACAAAGCAAGCTATCAACCCCAATGCAACAGGCAGAGCAACCGGATGGCAAATATGAACAAAATAAATCAAGTAACTAGACAGTCTGCCTAATAAAATAAGCCAGGAAACTGCATAACAGCTGTCTATTAAAATTGACACTTGGAAGGGGTGCTTCAGATCCCTTAAGTTCCACAAAAGTGGTCATGTGGACAAAACTAGCCAGACATTGTGCAGTTGGAGAATCTCCAACCCCCTAAATTTCATTATTTTAATCATCGGCCAGCCATGGGAATGCCTCAGATAAAAGAGAAATATATCCATTTGGTGCCAAATATAAACGAGCAGGACCAATTAAGACAGATTAGACAGCAACCATTCTGGGATTCATATAAACTGACATATTATTTCAATGTTTAACCCATGAGCGCAATATAAGGGAAGGAGAAACAAACAAATGAACCATTTTGTGCCTAAAAATAAAAGATGGGTCAGCCAAAAAGTAACAACAAATCTTATTTATGATACCTACTGAAGGTGGATTTCCTACTACAGAAGGTGGCATTGGATTAATCAACAGTGAAATCCGAAAAAAGTCTTACAAAAAACAAATATGCTCATTATATCCCACAACAAGCATGCCAGATAGTCGCAAGGTTTATATGTTTTAATCATCAGTCAACTCAATGAATCAAGGACTAATAACCAATTGAATCATCATCTGACTCATATTCACCAAGCAAAACATTCTTATCATTATGGAAGAAATCCAGAAGACATAACGGTATGAGGAAGTGCATGAGCAATCAAACATTATGTGGCTGGAATAAAATGCCAGATCATTTAAGTTAAGCAGAACAATTAAATTGGTTTAATCACGATCAAACAAAAAAAGATTAGACAGGCAATAGAACAAGTTTGAGAAGCTAGCAGGAAAATGAACGAAGACGTGCAGTCATACAAATAGCATGATTTATTTCAAACCAGTTATCCTATCTATATGGAGAGTAAATGTGTTAAACACAAACTGGTTCCAGCACGATAAGCATATCAATACAAAAATGAAAGGTACTTACTGGATTATAGGGGTGATTCACTCCACGATTTGCTGTGTTCCATGTGATAGTGCAACATGAAATTACAGCAAAGAGTTAGGGTTGCAGCTCTTGAAGAACAAAAACAATGAAGAATTTAAATGTACCAGAGCAATGAGTTCACACATGTACTACAGGATGGCAAAAGGATAGCAGAAAGGAAATAGTAATTGGCATTTACCGTCATTGTTTACAACAAAACAGATGGAAATTATAATGTAAAACCTTGTGAACACAGAAGAGCACAGAATGGCGGAATATAAAACAACATTTTGCAACGAACAAAACAGACGGCGGCTATGGTCCCAGCACACAACCTGTCACCTGAGAATAAGAAAAGCAAACAAACATGTAGGTTTCCTAACAAAAATAGATGAATTACATAGCATGCAATTACTGTTCTAACATTAGGACGAACTAGATAGATATTATAGGGGTGTTTCTTGAGAGTTTATAGAGCAGGGAACGCTTTGCTAGTCTTAGTATGAACAAGACAAAATTAATACTATTTTTTGCAACACACAGTACAATCATAGACGCTCACACGTACATACATACACTCATCACTCAAGCACACACACTACCCCTTCGAGCACCTTCAGGAAACTGCATCCAAGAAACTGTTCCGACGGGTATTGAGATTGACGAAGTCACCACTAGCACCACAATGTCATCGGGAACGCCGCATCCCACAGAAGAATATTCCTCCATTTTTGAGACACCAAAGCGTTAAATCTGGGGGTGCCACTGCCCTCCTAACCATCCAAACACAGGTTGGTTCTCAGTGATTTGGTACTTGACATGTACTACATGATATCTAAAATGAAGTCGGTGTCAGGCTAACAAGCAAGGTGCGGCGTCGTTGCTTGACGTGAGTCGGTGTGATGCCATCACAAGATGAAGTGCATGGTCCATGTGATCTGGATTAGGGGATACTAGCATAATACCCGTGTGTTGCAACGGGTTAATAACGAAAGATGGCTCCCTCCAAATATAGAATAAATGGAATATAATCGCAATGTCTATGTCCAGGATGTGTGGCCACATGGTCCTCATTTTTCTTTAGAATCTGTGGTACGTCAGTATCATACAATGTGCATTATTTTTTGTCATCACTGAGACAACTCTGATGCTCGATCGACCGATCCGAGTTGATCAATCGACCGATCTAATTAACATGTTTGAACAAACGATCGAATAATTCATAGTATTTATTGAATGATACTCCCTCCGTGCCAAAAATAAGGCGTCTAAGGATTAGTTAAAAGTCAATGTTTTTAAAGTTTGACCAAGTTTACACACAAAAATATAAATATTTACAATACTAAATCATTATCAATAGAGTCACCCTAAAGTATAATTTCTTAATATGTCAATTTGATATTGTAGATGTAAATATTTTTTAAAATATTTGGTCAAAGTTTGTAAGTGTGTGAGTGTATGTGAGGCACAAGCTTCCTAGTATTATAAGCCCTGTGTGTGAAGCACATCAAGACAGAGAGCTCAAGGAGTGGCATGGGCAAATGCGCAGGATCCTGCCATCTGCCACGCGCATTGAGAGCGGGGCGGAGCTGGATCTATGGGACTTCTCTGTCGATGCTTTTTTAGACGGACGAATCAGTATATAGACACATTCTAGTTGACCAAGACATGCTTGAACCTTCTATGGTAACAGACCAAAACGTGTAGGGGGGAGGGGGTCTGGTTACCTCGACGGCGGCTTCGTGTAGTCATACTCGGCATCCTTGCGGGTCACGTCGACGACGGCGGGGGTGCTGCGGTTGCGGTGGGCGTCGGCGTCGAGGAAGCAGATCTGGGGCGGTCGATGATGGGTTCGGGGAAGCAGATCTGAAACGAGGGAGTCGGTGAAGCAGATCCGGTGCAGTGCACGGCGTCGTTGGTGAAGCGGATCAGGTACGGCAGACGAGGGAGTCGGTGAACTCAGATAGTGCAGTGCACGGCGGCGTTGGTGAAGCGGATCTGGTGCTGCGGATGAAGCAGTCGGTGAAGCAGATCCGATGCAGTACACGGCGGCGTTGGTGAAGCGGATCTGGTGCTGCGGACGAGGGAGTCGGTGGCCTCAGGTAGGTGAGGTGGTATGCCGGCTAAGTACGGCTGGGATATTCCGGTGCGGTGGTCCGGCAGGTGAGAGATGATGGGCCTGGAGTATTGCGACAGATTTTTTGCGGAAATGGGGAAGACGAATGGAAGGCGGTAGACTATATATATCAGAGGGGATGTGTAAATTACGAACGAGACCCCAACCAACGCCGGCTTCACTTGTCTGCCTTTGCGTCATTGGTAATAGGGGTCGAAAGGGAATTCGAAATATGTGTATGGAGGCGGGAGTTTTGGCGCTCAACTCGTATTTTGAATCTCCCTGGTGTATAAGCAGTACAGTATACTAGATATTGAATCATAGACCAGGGAAGACAAGTACAGTAGTACAAAAATACTGTAATGTCTACATTGCATGATGCTGATCTACCTTGCGTTAGTGTTTGTACTTTGTAGTGGTAGCTAAGTGGTGCAAAGAAGACATATTTGTAATTTCTACAACTAAGATATGTCTATATACATCCGTATTAGACAAAACTAAGACACCTCCTTTTAGACGAAGGTAATATTAATTTTGAATCTCTTTGTACTAATGTTGATGATTTTTAATAGATCTTCAGAGTTTCGTAGAAAAAAACTAGGCTCCTCTCGAGAAACAAATAAGCATACAATTAATTAAGTACGTGGGCGGTTATTATTATTTTAACAGGGAAACTGCATTCGTGCCCTATGGCCCGTCATCTTCAAAACCGTCCAAATGCATGCATCTAGCGACGGGCGGTTTGCAGGCCCTGGCGTGGCGGTTAACATTCGTCTTCCTCATTTCGTCTTCTCCCTGACACTCTCGCCTGTGCCCCTCTCTCGCTACCCTCCATGGAAGCGTTCTACCAAGGACACACTTTCCTCGCTCATGGAACAACCACCATTACGGCGAACTATACCAATATGGCGTCTAAGGTGGAGGAACACATCAACAAAATCGAGTTGATACTGGAGAAAGAAGACTCGTACAAAATTGTTGGCCTAGACGTAGAGTACACCTATGGGCCTGAACAGAAGGCTGCCCTCATACAGTTGTGCATGGGCACAGACTGCCTCCTGTACCAGATTTCCTCGGCCGACCAGCCCTGCCCCAAACTCGCTGACTTTCTTGGCAGGCCTGACATAACATTTGCAGGTGTTGACATCGGCAACGACATTACCAGGCTTGGGCGTTGCAACCTCTCAGTGGCGAACTTCGTGGACATCCAGAAAAGGTGGAAGCCTGCCGATTCCACTAGTAACAATAAGGATTCGTTGGCTGACTATGCTGCGGCCATTATAGACAGCCAGTACAAATCTATCATGAAAAAACTTACGAAAGAGGAACACAAGCTGTGGAAGCAGGTGCCCTTGTCCATGAAGCATATCCTGTATGCAAGCATCGACGCATACGCGACATATGAGGTATACAGGCGAATAGTGAACTTTGAGAAGGGTCAACAAAAATTGGCGGAATTCCAGGACAGCGGGAGTAAGAAGAAGAAGAAGAAGAAGAAGAGCAACATGGTAAAGAGGAAGACCAATGAAAATGATAGCCTAGTGTTAAAAGTAGTACAGTACTAGTATGTATACGATCGTGTGTGTATGCACCCAGTGATAAGTAGTTCTGTACATCCAGCTATATTTTATCTTGCAAGTAGTTTTAAAAGTAGTACAGTACTACTGTAGTATGTACGATCGTGTGTGTATGCTCCCAGTGTCATGAGTACATAACTGATGATAATAATACTAATATGTATGGTAGATCTTTTTTTATCTTGCATACTCCCTACGATCCATAATAAGTGTGCCGTTTCACTCTAACAGCATCCACTGTGTTGTCCACAACAGCTATCCTCGTCCACAAGCAATAAGTGTAGTCCATGCCCATATATATAGTGGACACGTACAAGCTTTTGGTTGCCCATAAGTAAATAGTAATTATTTTACTCTGTGCTCTGTCTTGCATGTGTGTACTTCTAACAAATATGTGCGTCCCAGCGTGTGCCAAACTTAACCTTATACTGAGTATATTGTATAGTATTACTCCCTCCGATCCACATTACTTGATGCTAAAATGGAAGTATCTATAGCTACAATATGTCTAGATACATCTACATTAGAGTCAAGTAATGTAGTTGCTGTTTCAGTAATCTTGTGGTTCCCATAGGTGGTGCCTTAAATGACAAAAGTCATGGCCATATCTAAACCATGATTAAGCCGAACCTCTGCCCCAAGACATGACATCTCTTCTAGTAGAATGCTCTCCGTCCATAATAAAATAATCAATGGATGGGACTGGATACCTTTGTTGGGAAGGTATCGTCACCTGCCGAGTAGGGTGTATGTAGGCATCCTATCACGTCAGGACAGCTATCCAGTAGTAATATCCATCTCCCAGTGACCCAGTCTATGTGTGTGTCTTGTCTTGTCGATCCATGGACATGGCACCTATCGAGGTACTCCACTGCTGATGATTTTGTAGAGTACGTATATTTATATGAGCACGATGCTTTGTACAAAGTTGTCCCGGTCACCTCAAGGTTGCATTAGCAGGACGAAAAACAGTTACTCCCTTTCTTGTTCTTTTTCTTTTGTTGTCACATATTTGAAACCAATAAGTTCAAGTTATGTTCCTGATGATGTTACCCAACAATAGAAGCGAAACTGAAATAATAGTACAACTCAGACAGTGTTAGTACTAGTACTTTACTAGAGGTTACATCCGCATTAGCACTATACTAGTACGTATCATCATATGGAGTAGGAGTACTTATTTTGAGGATTAATTGTTCTCCTTCTCGATGCGAATGTAGAAACGCAGCAGCTTGGAAGGTCCACCAAGCACCAGGTACAGCGGCGGCACCGAGAGGAACGACGTGAGTTCATCAAACGCGACGTCGCCCGGCAAGGCGCAGCTCGACGCCTCCAAAGACACACTCACGGTGTCCGCCCTGCTCCTCGCGTGCGCCAACGAGCACGACGCCGGCCCATTCGCCCACATCTTTGCCGTGTACAGAGGCCACACGCACGCGGCCGCCCTAACGCACACGGTAGACACGATGGTGGTCGAAGTCGAACCGAGCACGCCGATGATCAGGACGAACACGGCGCCGTCCTCCCCTTCGGCGATGATCCGCAGGCACGGCGAACCCGGCACCGGCACCGGCACCTGGAACACTTTGGTCGTGTTGTACGGCGGGAGCTTGTGCACTTGGATCGAGTGGGCCGCTGCGAAGTGGGCGACGAGCGCTGTTGGCGGGGCGGCGAAGTCGCAGCCGGGCTCCGTGCAAGCGCAAGGGGCGTGCGGGCATGCAATCTTGTGGTCGTGGACCTGGTGGTAGGCCACCAAGCTCCCGCAGCTGCTGTGGGGGCACTCAACCGTCGCCGCTGATACGACGGCGTCCATTGCCGGGTCCTGCTCGAATCCGCCGCGGGGTTCCACGCACCTATGGCACCGGTTCCCGGGAAGCTCGCTGAGGCAGCGGCCGCAGGCCAAATGATTACCCTTGCACTGCACAAATCAAAGTTCGTGGATTCCCATTTTTGCAGTAGTGAACCCACAAAAGAAACATCAATGGAGTGTGGGAGGGAAAGGGATCGACCTTGAAGACGGGGGGCTGGAGGGGCTGGGAGCAGAAAATGCAGTGAAGCACGGTGGAGTCCATCTTCAGGGTAACGGTGACAGTTTCCAGCATTGCGAGCGCGCGAGGAGTATGGCCTATCGATGGCCTCTCTTATCTCCTAGCCTCGAGGCTGGAGTACTCTATTTAAGGGGATGGGAAGGGATTTTGCTTAAGACGAGGAAAACCCAATATAGTACCTCCATCTCAAAGCTTAAGGCTTATATTATTTTTAGAAAGTCAAATTATGTCAAAATTGACTAAGCATTTACCGAAAATCATGGTAGTTAAAAAATGTGTATCTCCACCATCATACTATTTGAGACTATATTTGTGATGGTAATAGGCACAACTACATACACAAAAATTGACATCATCTGATTATTAGTTATTTGGACTGCGGGATGAACTTTTTGGAACTGTGCATTAAGCACCGGTAACCACTTAGGGCTTCTTTGATTCATAGGATTGACATAGGAATTATGTTGGATTTGATTCCTATGGGAAAATTTCAATCCTACACCTTTCCTATTTCTACACTCTCCACATTCCTTTGAATCAAAGCAGCAGTGCTTCTTTGTTTTTTATAGTAAGTGAAAGGACATCTAAAAAACAGGAGAAATGATCTGGAAGTGCACATAGTTTTATATAAATCAGATGGAGGGGTTACAATTACATATAGTTGGAGTATTCACTTCCGATTCACAAAAAAAAGGAGTATTCACTTCCACGCTGCATTATTATTAAGTATAAGTACTACTACAAACAGTTCAGCACAAATATGAAACGAGGAATCCATAAAAAAATAGCAGCCGTACGAACAATCAAGTACTTTTCAGCGAAATTTATCATTCCTCATGACAAATTGACAGTTTTTTCAACTACGCAAAGTAGCAGTAGCTACATCTGCTTGCATATGCGAATGTAGAAACGCAGCTCCTTGGACGATCCAGCACCAACGAGGTATGGCCCCGGCACAACGAGGAACGACGTGAGCTCCTCAAACACGACAGCGCCCGGCGACGCGCTGCCAGAAGCATCGGCAGACATCTTCACGACATCCCGCCTGCAGTCCGATTTCGAGGACGGCGGCGGGCCGTGCGCCCAGATCTTCACCCTGTAGAGCGGCCACACGGATGTGGCCGAACTGACGCATACCAAAGACAAGACAATGGCCGGGCCGAGCGCGTCGATGTACAGGACGAACACGGAGCCGTCATCCCCTTCGACGACGAGCAGCCTGCACGGCGAGCACGGGTGCGTCATGGTCACCCGGAACTCTATGGACTTGCCATACTCTAACCTGTGCACCTGAATCGAGTGGGCCTCTGCGAGGTGAACGAGGAGCGCTGACGGTGGGGCGGCGAAGTCGCAGCCCTGCTCCGTGCAGTTGCACCGGCCGTGCGGGCACGCGATCTGGTGGCTTAGGGACTCGTGGTAGCTGACGATGACCCCGCAGCCGTCGTGGGAGCACATGACCTGCGCCGTTCCAGCGATGTTGTACGCGATGGCCTCCAAATTCGTAGCGTTTATTTCCATAGTGCCGTCCATCGCCGCCAGTTGGTTGAATCCGGAGCCGCGCTACTCTTCTTCTGGCGCCGTTTACTTGGAACCTCGCCGACGGTGGCAGGCGGCAGGCCTCATACCACGCTGCAACTCCGATCAATATTAATTGATGGTAAAATGGATGTATCTACAACTATAATGTGTGTAGATGCATCTATATTACCATCAAATAATATGAATCGGAGGGAGTACAAGGAATGACAGTTTAGCACAAGTGACACCAGCAAATAAAAATCAATGGACTCTCAGAGGAAAAGGGGGCGACCTTGTTGAACTTGGGGCAAATCAATGGAGTCTGACAGACAAATGATGCGATAGAGAGAGAGAGAGAGAGAGAGAGAGAGAGAGAGAGAGAGAGAGAGAGAGTGTGTGTGTGTGTGGGGGGGAGAGAGAGAGTTTGTTCACTTCTTCTTGGTTTAAAACGAGGATTCGTACAAGGTAATAGAGCCCGCATGCTCGGCTGGGTAGACAGCCAGGAGTGACCCCAACATGGTCGTGCCACAAGGATTCATGTCAAATGAAAAGGGAAGCATGTATCTTTGAATCTTGTCAAATCCTAGGTTTGACCAAGATAATTTAAACAAGTTTAAAACATGAAAATGAAAAGGGAAGCATGTATCCTTCTTAGTCACTCTAAAATGAAGTTTTTGGGAGGTTTTTGAAATTTCCATGTTTGAAACCCAAAACCACTTCTCTTCATGCTTGACTTCATAAGACGGAGTTTAGGGGTTAGGGGTAGATACATGATTTGTATGGTTTGATATGTCTAGACCTTGTTTATCAATTTTAATGCTTACTATATGACATAAGAAGACTATGTGATTTTGTTTTTCATTTTTCTGTATGCACTATAATAATCAATCGAGTTTTTACACCAACAGGTCTGTCACTTACGTGTGGTGCCCACGCTTGAGGTCCCACACTTCAGTGATTACAAGTCACGTGCAATAGGTAAGCAAACTCCCAGCCATCTTCTTTGTCAATAGTAGACACATCAGGATGCGTATTGGAAGTATGTGGGTCCTTCTGGATCCTTCGGTTGTCCCTCTCACAAAAAAAAACAAATCTCTCTCATTCTCGGCCTCGCTCGACTCGCTCGCTCGCACCTCCTGCTCACTGACAAACCCTGCACAAAAGTCATCATCATTACCCGAAAAAGGGAGACACCATAATGCTCTCCCTTCTTCTCTCCTTCCGAGTGATCCCTCTTCCTCCGAGTTTCACTCGACGGGCAAACACCCATGTGCTGCATAGTAATAATAAACAGGTAGTAGAAAAATTGATATACGAATCCATAATTAAATATGTTAAACTAGGGTTTTGCCCAGTTCTACAAATCAAGGGTTCAAAAAAATCCAACTACGGGGTTCGAACAACACGATTCTAATCCAAGAATTTTTTCGACCTCATCCAAATGGCCTCAAACTATAGGGTTAGTATCTAGTGCAGTATGTGTGAAAATGTATGCACTATGTGTGCTATAAATTGTATGTCTTTCAAATTTGAACCAAATTTGAATAAGTTTGAAATATTTGAAAAGGGGCTTTTGGCTTAAACGTTTGAAACCAAAACCACTTCTCTTCATGCATGCTTGACTTCATAAGACAGAGTTTAGCTAGGGTTCGGGGGTAGATACATGATTTTCCTGGTTTGAATATATGTCTAGACCTTGTTTATCAACTTAATTGAATGCTTACTATATGACATAAGAAGACTATGTGCCTTGGTTTTTCATTTTCTGATTTTTTTAAAAAATTATGCCCATTTGAATCTTGGTAAAATCCTAGGTTTGACCATGGTTTAAACAGGTTTAAATCATGGATATGAAAAAATAAGCATCTATCCTTCTTAGTCACCCCGAAATGTAGCTCTTGGGAGGGTTTTTGAAATTTCCATGTTTGAAACAAAAAAAATCACTTCTCTTCATGCATGCTTGACTTCATAAGACAGAGTTTAGGGTTAGGGGTGTAGATATATACATGATTTTCTAGTTTGAATATGTCTAGACCTTGTTTATCAACTTTAATGCTAACTATAGACATAAGAAGACCATGTGCTTTGGTTTTCATTTTTCTGTTTTTTTATTTTATGCCCATATATTTGAATCTTGGTCAAATCCTAGGTTTAACCAAGATTTAAACAAGTTTAAAACATGAAAATTAAAAGGTAAGCCTGTATCCTTCTTAGTCACTCTAAAATGAAGCTTTTGGGATGTTCTTGAAATTTCCATGTTTGAAACCCAAAACGACTTCTCTTCATGCTAGACTTCATAAGATCGACATGGGGTAGATACATGATTTGTCTGGTTTGGATATACCTAGACCTCGTTTATCAACTTGAATGCTTACGATATGACATATATAAGAAGACTATGTGCTTTTGTTTTTCATTTTTCTGATTTTTTTGAATTTTGTGCCCACCCATTTGTATCTTGGTGAAATCCTAGGTTTGATAATGATTTAAACATGTTTAAAATATGAAAATGCAAATGTAAGCATGGATCCTTCTTAGTCACTCTAAAATGAAGCTTTTGGGAGGTTTTTGAAATTTCCATGTTTGAAACCCAAAACCACTTCTCTTCACATGCTTGACTTCATAATTAAGACATAGTTAATTAATTTAGGGGTTAGGGGTATAGATACATGATTTGTGTGGTTTGAATATGTATGGACCTTGTTTATCAACTTCAATGCTTACTATATGACATAAGAAAACTATTTTCTTTGGTTTTTCTTTTTTCTGATTTTTTTCAATTTTGATGCCCATTTGAATCTTGTCAAATCCTAGGTTTGACGACCAAGATAATTTAAACAAGTTTAAAACATGAAAATGAAAAGGGAAGCATGGATCCTTCTTAGTCACTCTAAAATGAAGCTTTTGGGAGGTTTTTCAAATTTCCATGTTTGAAACCCAAAACCACTTCTCTTCACATGCTTGACTTCATAAGAGAGAGTTTAGGGGTTAGGGGTATAGCTACATGATTTGTCTGGTTTGAATATGTCTAGACCTTGTTTATCAACTTTAATGCTTACTATATGACATAAGAAAACTATTTGCTTTGGTTTTTCTTTTTGCTGATTTTTTTTTCAATTTTGATGCCCATTTGAATCTTGTCTAATCCTAGGTTTGACCAGGATAATTTAAACAAGTTTAAAACATGAAAATGAAAAGGGAAGCATGTATCCTTCTTAGTCACTCTAAACTCGGGTTTTGCCCAGTTCTACAGATCAAGGGTTCAAAAAAATCCAACTACGGGGTTCGAACAACACGATTCTAATCCAAGAATTTTTTCGACCTCATCCAAATGGCCTCAAGCTATAGGGTTAGCATGTAGTGCAGTTTGTGTGACAATGTATGCACTATGTGTGCTATAACTTGTATGTCTTTCAAATTTGAACCAAATTTGAATAAGTTTGAAATATTTGAAAAGGGGCTTTTGGGAGGATTTTGAAATTTCCATGTTTGAAACCCAAAGCCACTTATCTTCATGCTTGACTTCATAAGACGGAGTTTAGGGGTTAGGGGGTAGATACATGATTTGTATGGTTTGATATGTCTAGACCTTGTTTATCAACTTTAATGCTTACTATATGACATAAGAAGACTATGTGATTTGGTTTTTCATTTTTCTGTGTTTTTATTTTTCTGCCCATTTGAATCTTTGTCAAATCCTAGGTTTCACCAAGATTTAGACAAGTTTAACACGTAAATGAGTTAACTTGGATTTCCTACCCTTGAATCCATAGGAAACTTTGTTCTAATGCACTATAATAATCAATCGAGTTTTTACACCAACAGGTCTGTCACTTACGTGTGGTGCCCACGCTTGAGGTCCCACACTTCAGTGAGCACAAGTCACGTGCAATAGGTACGCAAACTCCCAGCCATCTTCTTTGTCAAGAGAAGACACATCAGGATGCGTATTGGAAGTCTGTGGGTCCTTCTGGATCCTTCGGTTGTCCCTCTCACAAAAAAAACAAATCTCCCTCATTCTCGGCCTCGCTCGACTCGCTCGCTTCCTGCTCACTGACAAACCCTGCACAAAAGTCAACATCATCACCCGAAAAAGGGGAGACACCATAATGCTCTCCCTTCTTCTCTCCTTCCGAGTGATCCCTCTTCCTCCGAGTTTCACTCGACGGGCAAACACCCATGTGCTGCATAGTAATAATAAAAAGGTAGTAGAAAAATCGATATACGAATCTATAATTAAATAGGTTAAACTCGGGTTTTGCCCAGTTCTACAGATCAAGGGTTCAAAAAAATTCAACTACGGGGTTCGAACAACACGATTCTAATCCAAGAATTTTTTCGACCTCATCCAAATGGCCTCAAATTATAGGGTTAGCATCTAGTGCAGTTTGTGTGAAAATGTATGCAATATGTGTGCTATAACTTGTATGTCTTTCAAATTTGAACCAAATTTGAATAAGTTTGAAATATTTGAAAAGGGGCTTTTGGGAGGTTTTTGAAATTTCCATGTTTGAAACCCAAAACCACTTCTCTTCATGCTTGACTTCATAAGACGGAGTTTAGGGGTTAGGGGGTATAGATACATGATTTGTCTGGTTTGGATATACCTAGACCTCGTTTATCAACTTTAATGCTTACTATATAACATAAGAAAACTATTTGCTTTGGTTTTTCTTTTTGCTGATTTTTTTCAATTTTGATGCCCATTTGAATCTTGGTCAAATCCTAGGTTTGACCATGGTTTAAACAAGTTTAAATCATGAATATGAAAAAATAAGCATCTATCCTTCTTAGTCACCCCAAAATGTAGCTCTTGGGAGGGTTTTTGAAATTTCCATGTTTGAAACAAAAAAACCACTTCTCTTCATGCATGCTTGACTTCATAAGACAGAGTTTAGGGTTAGGGGTGTAGATATATACATGATTTTCTAGTTTGAATATGTCTAGACCTGTTTATCAACTTTAATGCTAACTATAGACATAAGAAGACTATGTGCTTTGGTTTTTCATTTTTCTGTTTTTTTTTGAATTTTATGCCCATATATTTGAATCTTGGTCAAATCCTAGGTTCAACCAAGATTTAAACAAGTTTAAAACATGGAAATTAAAAGTTAAGCATGTATCCTTCTTAGTCACTCTAAAATGAAGCTTTTGGGATGTTCTTGAAATTTCCATGTTTGAAACCCAAAACGACTTCTCTTCATGCTAGACTTCATAAGATCGACGTGGGGTAGATACATGATTTGTCTGGTTTGGATATACCTAGACCTCGTTTATCAACTCGAATGCTTACGATATGACATATATAAGAAGACTATGTGCTTTTGTTTTTCATTTTTCTGATTTTTTTGAATTTTGTGCCCACCCATTTGTATCTTGGTGAAATCCTAGGTTTGATAATGATTTAAACAAGTTTAAAATATGAAAATGCAAATGTAAGCATGGATCCTTCTTAGTCACTCTAAAATGAAGCTTTTGGGAGGTTTTTGAAATTTCCATGTTTGAAACCCAAAACCACTTCTCTTCACATGCTTGACTTCATAAGACATAGTTAATTAATTTAGGGGTTAGGGGGTATAGATACATGATTTGTGTGGTTTGAATATGTATGGACCTTGTTTATCAACTTTAATGCTTACTATATGACATAAGAAAACTATTTGCTTTGGTTTTTCTTTTTTCAGATTTTTTTCAATTTTGATGCCCATTTGAATCTTGTCAAATCCTAGGTTTGACCAAGATAATTTAAACAAGTTTAAAACATGAAAATGAAAAGGGAAGCATGGATCCTTCTTAGTCACTCTAAAATGAAGCTTTTGGGAGGTTTTTCAAATTTCCATGTTTGAAACCCAAAACCACTTCTCTTCACATGCTTGACTTCATAAGACAGAGTTTAGGGGTTAGGGGGTATAGCTACATGATTTGTCTGGTTTGAATATGTCTAGACCTTGTTTATCAACTTTAATGCTTACTATATGACATAAGAAAACTATTTGCTTTGGTTTTTCTTTTGGGATTTCTATTTTCGTGCCCTCGGGTCCTTAGTTGTGCTCAGTTTTCCCCAGCTCCTTAGTTTTTCCTCAGTTTTACCCAAGCGTTTGTCTGAAACCATCACACGTGATGTAACGGCCGGTTGCCCGACGGTTGACCGTTATCTTCTGACTAGTGGGGCCACGTAGAGCCTGCAAAGACACGTCAGACCATCCATCTTTGTTTGACCGTAAGCATCGCTGTATCCCTGACCAAAACGCGAACGAGTGGGGCTTCGGTATATCAAATGACAAGTGGGGCCATGACGCTGATACAAGGGGCAATACACGGGTAGGATTAGATTTTTAAACGGAGCTCTACAGCGATGGCACGGAGGAGGTGGCATGCGGGGTGCCGAGATGAGATCGACGTCCACAAAGAACTGCATGAGGCGAGACCAGACGCATTAGATAGATATGAACTAGACGCGTTTAACCATGCAAAGAAGAGAAGAAATGGTCGACGACATCGACGACCACCTCAAAACTTTGACTGACCGTGTCGGACACGAACGCGAGCAATGTAGAGAAAACTAGTGTCTCTCCTTTCTGGCGTGTATAGGTGGGTGCTAGGAGAGTGTGGTGGCGAAGGGAAAGACCTCGCGGCGGTCTGTGGCGTCCAGCATAGCGGGTCGGCGTGGCCGTGCCCACAGCGGCGTGCATGCATGTTCGGCATTGGCATCAGCATGTACGTTCGGCATTGGCCTCGGCGGTATCTCTGGTGTGTCAGTGATCGAATGAGGGGACGGGATTGAGGGTGCATCCCGACGTTGACCTAGCAGTGGCGGCGAGCATAGCCATTCTGACCATGCCGATATCGGCATCGGCATCGTTTGGAGGCTGTGGTGCTCGAATCAAGTTGGGATTTGTTTCTTGTAGGCCAAAATGAATTTGAAACAAGTTTCATGTTGAAGGTTAGGTAACGAAAGTTTGTAACTATCCCAAAATTATACTAGCGCCATGGTGAGGTTCTTTTTGATAGAGCTATACGGTTGGGCAAACTTTTTTGACACTTTTTAGATAGGGTTCCTTGTTGTTACACGTATGGCATCATGTATGGAAAATTTGGGGTCATTTGGAGATGTTCGAAAAAATCACTTTGCTTAAGCGCATGCCGTTTCGTCTCGCTGAAACCAGCTTTTCTAACAAGGTGATTTTTTCTACCTTCTCTAAATAACCTCAAATTTCATACAGCTGATCTTCTATACATAGATAGATAGATTGTTTCGTTTTTACATTTTTCGAACTTTTTATTTCCCTTTACAATACCCAATTGATTTTCAGGTCAAAACCTCGAAAAACAGCATCATGTATGGCATCATTTTCACCCTAAATTTTCTGAAACTTTCCCTTTTAGATATTCCTTGTTGTTATAGGTATGCCATCATGTATGCCAAACTTGGTTAGGTCTCACTGAAACCAGCTTTTGTAACAAATTAGGTTTTTTCTGCGTGAAAAGTAATGGCTACAACAAATTGTTGATGGTTTATCATTTTTTTGCGTGAAAAGTAATGGCTACAACAAATTGTTGATGGTTTATCATTTTTTGCGTGAAAAGTAATGGCTACAACAAATTGTTGATGGTTTATCATTTTTTGCGTGAAAAGTAATGGCAACAACAAATCGGTGATGGTTTATCATATTTTTTGCGTGAAAAGTAATGGCAACAACAAATTGTTGATGGTTTATCATTTTTTGCGTGAAAAGTAATGGCTACAACAAATTGTTGATGGTTTATCATTTTTTGCGTGAAAAGTAATGGCAACAACAAATCGGTGATGGTTTATCATTTTTTTGCGTGAAAAGTAATGGCTACAACAAATTGTTGATGGTTTATCATTTTTTGCGTGAAAAGTAATGGCAACAACAAATCGGTGATGGTTTATCATTTTTTTGCGTGAAAAGTAATGGTAACAACAAATCGGTGATGGTTTATCATTTTTTGCGTGAAAAATAACGCCTAAAACAGTTTATAATTTTTAGCGCGTGAAAAATAATACAGAAAACCGCCCTTCAGCATACTTAGAGGGTGGAAGCTAATTAACCGCCAACAGAGAGAGAGAGGGGTTATCCTGCCCGTTCCCTATATCATACGATCAACGGTCGGTGGGCACGATCCGCGTGACATGGGCTAGACCAATCAGGGCGATGATGCACGTCTGCGAGAATTTGTGAAGAGAGAGGGCAAAACTGAGTACTATCAAGAAACCAAGGGCACCTGAGTAGTAAATAGACTAAGGGATTCAAATATGAGATTTAAAAAATGGAAAATGCGTGTTTTGTACAATGAAACCCATCTTGGCCTACCTCAAACTATTTGCAATACCAATATACATCAGTGTGAGAATTGTGGCCTCATTTAGACAAAGTATGATTTGGGGGAAGCTGTTTTGGGAAGGGCTTATTGTGGAAAACCATGCACCTTCATAGCTACTAGGTGATTTGAGAAGTGGCAATTTGTGGTAAAACTTGATTTATCTATGATTTATCTATGATTTGAGAAGTGGCAATTTGTGGTAAAGACTCCATGAGTAAGTGCCACTCTTTTTAGGATTTTTTTGCACATTAAATGACTCATTTAACTAGTTAATCCCATTTGTTGACTCTCTGTTGACCAGCCACTTGAGGGTAAAACTGAGTATATTGCACTAGCCAGTATTAGCACTCGAGGGGAAAATTGAGCACACAAAAAATGCTAGTATAAGACTCGAGGGTATACCTGAGTATATCTAAATTTCCAGGGTTAGACTCGAGGACACGTGCAATTGTTGACGCGTAGACGCGGGTCGCGGTGGAGAAGTCGAGACGTGCAATCGTGGACGCGTGTCGCGTTGCAGAAGTCCAAGACGTGCAGACGTGCACCTGTGCACGCGTAGGACGCGGGTCGCATTAACCACCCCTCGCCTTTATAGACGCCTCCTCCCACTATCTCTGTCACTCTCACTCGCTCACGCATCGCCAACTCTCTCACGTCCCATCATCTTCTCCAAAGCAAAAAACCCTCTCCCTCTCCCTCTTCTTCCTCTTCCTCCGCCGGAGAGATGGACAAGGAGAATGCCAATCCCATCGTCGAGGTTGGCTCGAAGCGCGACGCCTCCATCTTCGGCGCCGTCCCCTCTACGGACGACGACGCCGCCGCCGCCGTCGCCGGTGCATCGGAGGCTGCTGCCGCCGGTGGCAGTCAGATCCCGGCGGGATGGGACCCCTACGACCCCGTGCCGTACGTCCCGCCCCCGAACCCCTACGACACCTCCCTGGAGGACCCATGGAACGAGGTAACTACGGTTTGCTTCCTTTTTTGTTCCCCATTCCTTTTTGAACCCTATTTTTGCTGGTGTAGATGGATCTGTAGATGGATGAGTATTGGGCTAATATTTGCGCCGATTTTATTCCATTTTGTTTTGATCACTTCTTGATTTCGTTTAAGATTTGGGGTTCGGCTGTTCGGTTAATTTATGCAAGTAATATTGGATCTCAATCAGTTAATTTATGCAAGTAATCATGGGATCTCAATCAGTTATTTTATGCACTAATCAAAAGATATCAACCGTTTAATTTTGCAAATAATCTCGAATGTGTTCAAGTTCAGATCTAGTTCAGATCTAGAATCTGTTTCTTTGCCTATGATGAATGGTTGGGCACAAATTTTTACAGGGAGGGTTCAGCGAACCATTGCTGTGTACAAATCTGTTGTGCATGAGCTTTAGTTCGCTAACACCTTCCCTGTAGATATATAATCATGTCCACTCTAACTGAGGCTGACTCTGTTTTTCTTAACTTTGTTATCATGTACGTTAGTCATCGTTGCAACTCATTCACTAGTTTCTGTTTGATATGGATCAGATGTCTGGCAGCGACGTCGGCAGCGACGAAGAGGAGGAGGACGTCAAGACTCGCCAGGTGCTGCGGAGGCTGCAGGTCGGCCAGTACATCTCCTACTTCGCCAAGGAGGTGTACAGGTGCCCCTTCTGCACCAGGAGACTCGGCGCCACGGACTTCAACTGCCTCGTCACGCATGCTGAGAACATCAGCAACACCTTCCCCAAGGTCGGCACGACGGTGAACGTCCACTCCTTCCGCGCCAAGCACAGGGCGCTCGGCATGCACCTCCGCAGCTTCCAGCGGGTGGAGATCTCCGCCGGGCGCATGCCTCCGCTCAAGCCCAAGGCTCCCAAGGGGAGCAAGAGCAACAAGTGGAGGCAGAGCCAGATGGGGTAGGCGGAGTCCTGGACGTGTGCTGCTGCTGCTGCTGCCTCCTAGTTTGTTGTTGGGATCCCTTTGTTGTTAGCTAGGGATCCCTTGTTGTTATGTTAGTATGATGGTGCTGTGAAGAACCTGTTACTATGTTGGCTGCTGTGTATGCAGCCTATTATCTATCCATATTATCTAGGGATTATCTATCCCTAGTCTACTATATTTTGTTGGCCGTACTTAGTTTTCTTGATTTACTATGACTGTGAATTTATCGTACATTATCCTGGAGATTTGCTTCTAGATTTAACTACATACATATGGACCAGAGGGAGTACTAGATTTGCTGCCATATTGGGCAAACAACGAGGGCCAAAAGGCACAAATAATTGAAGAAAGTCAGAAATGCAAGCTTCTCTAGATTTTATACTAATTTGGTGAAAAGGACAGAGAGAAAGAGGGGAAAAAGGTGCACTTAATAATGCCAATTTGGGGCCGAGAGAGACAGAACCCAGCTCCTGCTCACGTGCAACCAAACGCTTCTCGTCCTGTCCCACGCGGTCCCTTTCTACCAGCCCCACGCGACGCGGGCCCACACGACGCGGCCCCACAAGACGCGGCCCCACACGTGACAGAACGGTCAACTAAACGGGAATCCTGCCGTCTGAGCTGCTTCTGCGGGTTTCAAACAAGGGCTTGGGGAAAACTGAGGAAAAACTAAGGAGCTGGGGAAAACTGAGTACAACTAAGGACCGGAGGGCACGAAAATAGAAATCCCTTTTCTTTTTGCTGATTTTTTTTCAATTTTGATGCCCATTTGAATCTTGTCTAATCCTAGGTTTGACCAGGATAATTTAAACAAGTTTAAAACATGAAAATGAAAAGGGAAGCATGTATCCTTCTTAGTCACTCTAAACTCGGGTTTTGCCCAGTTCTACAGATCAAGGGTTCAAAAAAATCCAACTACGGGGTTCGAACAACACGATTCTAATCCAAGAATTTTTTCGACCTCATCCAAATGGCCTCAAGCTATAGGGTTAGCATGTAGTGCAGTTTGTGTGAAAATGTATGCAATATGTGTGCTATAACTTGTATGTCTTTCAAATTTGAACCAAATTTGAATAAGTTTGAAATATTTGAAAAGGGGCTTTTGGGAGGATTTTGAAATTTCCATGTTTGAAACCCAAAGCCACTTATCTTCATGCTTGACTTCATAAGACGGAGTTTAGGGGTTAGGGGGTAGATACATGATTTGTATGGTTTGATATGTCTAGACCTTGTTTATCAACTTTAATGCTTACTATATGACATAAGAAGACTATGTGATTTGGTTTTTCATTTTTCTGTGTTTTTATTTTTCTGCCCATTTGAATCTTTGTCAAATCCTAGGTTTCACCAAGATTTAGACAAGTTTAACACGTAAATGAGTTAACTTGGATTTCCTACCCTTGAATCCATAGGAAACTTTGTTCTAATGCACTATAATAATCAATCGAGTTTTTACACCAACAGGTCTGTCACTTACGTGTGGTGCCCACGCTTGAGGTCCCACACTTCAGTGAGCACAAGTCACGTGCAATAGGTACGCAAACTCCCAGCCATCTTCTTTGTCAAGAGAAGACGCATCAGGATGCGTATTGGAAGTCTGTGGGTCCTTCTGGATCCTTCGGTTGTCCCTCTCACAAAAAAAAACAAATCTCCCTCATTCTCGTCCTCGCTCGACTCGCTCGCTCGTTTGCTCGCTCGCACCTCCTGCTCACTGACAAACCCTGCACAAAAGTCAACATCATCACCCGAAAAAGGGGAGACACCATAATGCTCTCCCTTCTTCTCTCCTTCCGAGTGATCCCTCTTCCTCCGAGTTTCACTCGACGGGCAAACACCCATGTGCTGCATAGTAATAATAAAAAGGTAGTAGAAAAATCGATATATGAATCTATAATTAAATAGGTTAAACTCGGGTTTTGCCCAGTTCTACAGATCAAGGGTTCAAAAAATCCAACTACGGGGTTCGAACAACACGATTCTAATCCAAGAATTTTTTCGACCTCATCCAAATGGCCTCAAATTATAGGGTTAGCATCTAGTGCAGTTTGTGTGAAAATGTATGCAATATGTGTGCTATAACTTGTATGTCTTTCAAATTTGAACCAAATTTGAATAAGTTTGAAATATTTGAAAAGGGGCTTTTGGGAGGTTTTTGAAATTTCCATGTTTGAAACCCAAAACCACTTCTCTTCATGCTTGACTTCATAAGACGGAGTTTAGGGGTTAGGGGGTATAGATACATGATTTGTCTGGTTTGGATATACCTAGACCTCGTTTATCAACTTTAATGCTTACTATATAACATAAGAAAACTATTTGCTTTGGTTTTTCTTTTTGCTGATTTTTTTTCAATTTTGATGCCCATTTGAATCTTGGTCAAATCCTAGGTTTGACCATGGTTTAAACAAGTTTAAATCATGAATATGAAAAAATAAGCATCTATCCTTCTTAGTCACCCCAAAATGTAGCTCTTGGGAGGGTTTTTGAAATTTCCATGTTTGAAACAAAAAAATCACTTCTCTTCATGCATGCTTGACTTCATAAGACAGAGTTTAGGGTTAGGGGTGTAGATATATACATGATTTTCTAGTTTGAATATGTCTAGACCTGTTTATCAACTTTAATGCTAACTATAGACATAAGAAGACTATGTGCTTTGGTTTTTCATTTTTCTGTTTTTTTCTTGAATTTTATGCCCATATATTTGAATCTTGGTCAAATCCTAGGTTCAACCAAGATTTAAACAAGTTTAAAACATGGAAATTAAAAGTTAAGCATGTATCCTTCTTAGTCACTCTAAAATGAAGCTTTTGGGATGTTCTTGAAATTTCCATGTTTGAAACCCAAAACGACTTCTCTTCATGCTAGACTTCATAAGATCGACGTGGGGTAGATACATGATTTGTCTGGTTTGGATATACCTAGACCTCGTTTATCAACTCGAATGCTTACGATATGACATATATAAGAAGACTATGTGCTTTTGTTTTTCATTTTTCTGATTTTTTTGAATTTTGTGCCCACCCATTTGTATCTTGGTCAAATCCTAGGTTTGATAATGATTTAAACAAGTTTAAAATATGAAAATGCAAATGTAAGCATGGATCCTTCTTAGTCACTCTAAAATGAAGCTTTTGGGAGGTTTTGAAATTTCCATGTTTGAAACCCAAAACCACTTCTCTTCACATGCTTGACTTCATAAGACATAGTTAATTAATTTAGGGGTTAGGGGTATAGATACATGATTTGTGTGGTTTGAATATGTATGGACCTTGTTTATCAACTTCAATGCTTACTATATGACATAAGAAAACTATTTGCTTTGGTTTTTATTTTTTCTGTTTTTTTTTCAATTTTGATGCCCATTTGAATCTTGTCAAATCCTAGGTTTGACGACCAAGATAATTTAAACAAGTTTAAAACATGAAAATGAAAAGGGAAGCATGGATCCTTCTTAGTCAATCTAAAATGAAGCTTTTGGGATGTTCTTGAAATTTCCATGTTTGAAACCCAAAACGACTTCGATCTCTTCATGCATGCTAGACTTCATAAGATCGACGGGGGGTAGATACATGATTTGTCTGGTTTGGATATACCTAGACCTCGTTTATCAACTCGAATGCTTACGATATGACATATATAAGAAGACTATGTGCTTTTGTTTTTCATTTTTCTGATTTTTTTGAATTTTGTGCCCACCCATTTGTATCTTGGTCAAATCCTAGGTTTGATAATGATTTAAACAAGTTTATAATATGAAAATGCAAATGTAAGCATGGATCCTTCTTAGTCACTCTAAAATGAAGCTTTTGGGAGGTTTTTGAAATTTCCATGTTTGAAACCCAAAACCACTTCTCTTCACATGCTTGACTTCATAATTAAGACATAGTTAATTAATTTAGGGGTTAGGGGGTATAGATACATGATTTGTGTGGTTTGAATATGTATGGACCTTGTTTATCAACTTCAATGCTTACTATATGACATAAGAAAACTATTTGCTTTGGTTTTTCTTTTTTCTGATTTTTTTTCAATTTTGATGCCCATTTGAATCTTGTCAAATCCTAGGTTTGACGACCAAGATAATTTAAACAAGTTTAAAACATGAAAATGAAAAGGGAAGCATGGATCCTTCTTAGTCACTCTAAAATGAAGCTTTTGGGAGGTTTTTGAAATTTCCATGTTTGACCACTTCTCTTCACATGCTTGACTTCATAAGACAGAGTTTAGGGGTTAGGGGGTATAGCTACATGATTTGTCTGGTTTGAATATGTCTAGACCTTGTTTATCAACTTTAATGCTTACTATATATGACATAAGAAAACTATTTGCTTTGGTTTTTCTTTTTGCTGATTTTTTTTCAATTTTGATGCCCATTTGAATCTTGTCTAATCCTAGGTTTGACCAGGATAATTTAAACAAGTTTAAAACATGAAAATGAAAAGGGAAGCATGTATCCTTCTTAGTCACTCTAAACTCGGGTTTTGCCCAGTTCTACAGATCAAGGGTTCAAAAAATCCAACTACGGGGTTCGAACAACACGATTCTAATCCAAGAATTTTTTCGACCTCATCCAAATGGCCTCAAGCTATAGGGTTAGCATGTAGTGCAGTTTGTGTGACAATGTATGCACTATGTGTGCTATAACTTGTATGTCTTTCAAATTTGAACCAAATTTGAATAAGTTTGAAATATTTGAAAAGGGGCTTTTGGGAGGATTTTGAAATTTCCATGTTTGAAACCCAAACCACTTATCTTCATGCTTGACTTCATAAGACGGAGTTTAGGGGTTAGGGGGTAGATACATGATTTGTATGGTTTGATATGTCTAGACCTTGTTTATCAACTTTAATGCTTACTATATGACATAAGAAGACTATGTGATTTGGTTTTTCATTTTTCTGTGTTTTTATTTTTCTGCCCATTTGAATCTTTGTCAAATCCTAGGTTTCACCAAGATTTAGACAAGTTTAACACGTAAATGAGTTAACTTGGATTTCCTACCCTTGAATCCATAGGAAACTTTGTTCTAATGCACTATAATAATCAATCGAGTTTTTACACCAACAGGTCTGTCACTTACGTGTGGTGCCCACGCTTGAGGTCCCACACTTCAGTGAGCACAAGTCACGTGCAATAGGTACGCAAACTCCCAGCCATCTTCTTTGTCAAGAGAAGACGCATCAGGATGCGTATTGGAAGTCTGTGGGTCCTTCTGGATCCTTCGGTTGTCCCTCTCACAAAAAAAACAAATCTCCCTCATTCTCGGCCTCGCTCGACTCGCTCGCTCGCTCGCTCGCACCTCCTGCTCACTGACAAACCCTGCACAAAAGTCAACATCATCACCCGAAAAAGGGGAGACACCATAATGCTCTCCCTTCTTCTCTCCTTCCGAGTGATCCCTCTTCCTCCGAGTTTCACTCGACGGGCAAACACCCATGTGCTGCATAGTAATAATAAAAAGGTAGTAGAAAAATCGATATACGAATCTATAATTAAATAGGTTAAACTCGGGTTTTGCCCAGTTCTACAGATCAAGGGTTCAAAAAAATCCAACTACGGGGTTCGAACAACACGATTCTAATCCAAGAATTTTTTCGACCTCATCCAAATGGCCTCAAATTATAGGGTTAGCATCTAGTGCAGTTTGTGTGAAAATGTATGCAATATGTGTGCTATAACTTGTATGTCTTTCAAATTTGAACCAAATTTGAATAAGTTTGAAATATTTGAAAAGGGGCTTTTGGGAGGTTTTTGAAATTTCCATGTTTGAAACCCAAAACCACTTCTCTTCATGCTTGACTTCATAAGACGGAGTTTAGGGGTTAGGGGGTATAGATACATGATTTGTCTGGTTTGGATATACCTAGACCTCGTTTATCAACTTTAATGCTTACTATATAACATAAGAAAACTATTTGCTTTGGTTTTTCTTTTTGCTGATTTTTTTTTCAATTTTGATGCCCATTTGAATCTTTGTCAAATCCTAGGTTTGACCATGGTTTAAACAAGTTTAAATCATGAATATGAAAAAATAAGCATCTATCCTTCTTAGTCACCCCAAAATGTAGCTCTTGGGAGGGTTTTTGAAATTTCCATGTTTGAAACAAAAAAACCACTTCTCTTCATGCATGCTTGACTTCATAAGACAGAGTTTAGGGTTAGGGGTGTAGATATATACATGATTTTCTAGTTTGAATATGTCTAGACCTGTTTATCAACTTTAATGCTAACTATAGACATAAGAAGACTATGTGCTTTGGTTTTTCATTTTTCTGTTTTTTTTTGAATTTTATGCCCATATATTTGAATCTTGGTCAAATCCTAGGTTCAACCAAGATTTAAACAAGTTTAAAACATGGAAATTAAAAGTTAAGCATGTATCCTTCTTAGTCACTCTAAAATGAAGCTTTTGGGATGTTCTTGAAATTTCCATGTTTGAAACCCAAAACGACTTCTCTTCATGCTAGACTTCATAAGATCGACGTGGGGTAGATACATGATTTGTCTGGTTTGGATATACCTAGACCTCGTTTATCAACTCGAATGCTTACGATATGACATATATAAGAAGACTATGTGCTTTTGTTTTTCATTTTTCTGATTTTTTTGAATTTTGTGCCCACCCATTTGTATCTTGGTCAAATCCTAGGTTTGATAATGATTTAAACAAGTTTAAAATATGAAAATGCAAATGTAAGCATGGATCCTTCTTAGTCACTCTAAAATGAAGCTTTTGGGAGGTTTTTGAAATTTCCATGTTTGAAACCCAAAACCACTTCTCTTCACATGCTTGACTTCATAAGACATAGTTAATTAATTTAGGGGTTAGGGGTATAGATACATGATTTGTGTGGTTTGAATATGTATGGACCTTGTTTATCAACTTCAATGCTTACTATATGACATACGAAAACTATTTGCTTTGGTTTTTATTTTTTCTGTTTTTTTTTCAATTTTGATGATGCCCATTTGAATCTTGTCAAATCCTAGGTTTGACGACCAAGATAATTTAAACAAGTTTAAAACATGAAAATGAAAAGGGAAGCATGGATCCTTCTTAGTCAATCTAAAATGAAGCTTTTGGGATGTTCTTGAAATTTCCATGTTTGAAACCCAAAACGACTTCGATCTCTTCATGCATGCTAGACTTCATAAGATCGACGGGGGTAGATACATGATTTGTCTGGTTTGGATATACCTAGACCTCGTTTATCAACTCGAATGCTTACGATATGACATATATAAGAAGACTATGTGCTTTTGTTTTTCATTTTTCTGATTTTTTTGAATTTTGTGCCCACCCATTTGTATCTTGGTCAAATCCTAGGTTTGATAATGATTTAAACAAGTTTATAATATGAAAATGCAAATGTAAGCATGGATCCTTCTTAGTCACTCTAAAATGAAGCTTTTGGGAGGTTTTTGAAATTTCCATGTTTGAAACCCAAAACCACTTCTCTTCACATGCTTGACTTCATAATTAAGACATAGTTAATTAATTTAGGGGTTAGGGGGTATAGATACATGATTTGTGTGGTTTGAATATGTATGGACCTTGTTTATCAACTTCAATGCTTACTATATGACATAAGAAAACTATTTGCTTTGGTTTTTCTTTTTTCTGATTTTTTTTCAATTTTGATGCCCATTTGAATCTTGTCAAATCCTAGGTTTGACGACCAAGATAATTTAAACAAGTTTAAAACATGAAAATGAAAAGGGAAGCATGGATCCTTCTTAGTCACTCTAAAATGAAGCTTTTGGGAGGTTTTTGAAATTTCCATGTTTGACCACTTCTCTTCACATGCTTGACTTCGTCATAAGACAGAGTTTAGGGGTTAGGGGTATAGCTACATGATTTGTCTGGTTTGAATATGTCTAGACCTTGTTTATCAACTTTAATGCTTACTATATATGACATAAGAAAACTATTTGCTTTGGTTTTTCTTTTTGCTGATTTTTTTTCAATTTTGATGCTCATTTGAATCTTGTCTAATCCTAGGTTTGACCAGGATAATTTAAACAAGTTTAAAACATGAAAATGAAAAGGGAAGCATGTATCCTTCTTAGTCACTCTAAACTCGGGTTTTGCCCAGTTCTACAGATCAAGGGTTCAAAAAATCCAACTACGGGGTTCGAACAACACGATTCTAATCCAAGAATTTTTTCGACCTCATCCAAATGGCCTCAAGCTATAGGGTTAGCATGTAGTGCAGTTTGTGTGACAATGTATGCACTATGTGTGCTATAACTTGTATGTCTTTCAAATTTGAACCAAATTTGAATAAGTTTGAAATATTTGAAAATGGGCTTTTGGGAGGATTTTGAAATTTCCATGTTTGAAACCCAAAGCCACTTATCTTCATGCTTGACTTCATAAGACGGAGTTTAGGGGTTAGGGGTAGATACATGATTTGTATGGTTTGATATGTCTAGACCTTGTTTATCAACTTTAATGCTTACTATATGACATAAGAAGACTATGTGATTTGGTTTTTCATTTTTCTGTGTTTTTATTTTTCTGCCCATTTGAATCTTTGTCAAATCCTAGGTTTCACCAAGATTTAGACAAGTTTAACACGTAAATGAGTTAACTTGGATTTCCTACCCTTGAATCCATAGGAAACTTTGTTCTAATGCACTATAATAATCAATCGAGTTTTTACACCAACAGGTCTGTCACTTACGTGTGGTGCCCACGCTTGAGGTCCCACACTTCAGTGAGCACAAGTCACGTGCAATAGGTACGCAAACTCCCAGCCATCTTCTTTGTCAAGAGAAGACGCATCAGGATGCGTATTGGAAGTCTGTGGGTCCTTCTGGATCCTTCGGTTGTCCCTCTCACAAAAAAAAACAAATCTCCCTCATTCTCGGCCTCGCTCGACTCGCTCGCTCGCTCGCTCGCACCTCCTGCTCACTGACAAACCCTGCACAAAAGTCAACATCATCACCCGAAAAAGGGGAGACACCATAATGCTCTCCCTTCTTCTCTCCTTCCGAGTGATCCCTCTTCCTCCGAGTTTCACTCGACGGGCAAACACCCATGTGCTGCATAGTAATAATAAAAAGGTAGTAGAAAAATCGATATACGAATCTATAATTAAATAGGTTAAACTCGGGTTTTGCCCAGTTCTACAGATCAAGGGTTCAAAAAAATCCAACTACGGGGTTCGAACAACACGATTCTAATCCAAGAATTTTTTCGACCTCATCCAAATGGCCTCAAATTATAGGGTTAGCATCTAGTGCAGTTTGTGTGAAAATGTATGCAATATGTGTGCTATAACTTGTATGTCTTTCAAATTTGAACCAAATTTGAATAAGTTTGAAATATTTGAAAAGGGGCTTTTGGGAGGTTTTTGAAATTTCCATGTTTGAAACCCAAAACCACTTCTCTTCATGCTTGACTTCATAAGACGGAGTTTAGGGGTTAGGGGGTATAGATACATGATTTGTCTGGTTTGGATATACCTAGACCTCGTTTATCAACTTTAATGCTTACTATATAACATAAGAAAACTATTTGCTTTGGTTTTTCTTTTTGCTGATTTTTTTTTCAATTTTGATGCCCATTTGAATCTTGGTCAAATCCTAGGTTTGACCATGGTTTAAACAAGTTTAAATCATGAATATGAAAAAATAAGCATCTATCCTTCTTAGTCACCCCAAAATGTAGCTCTTGGGAGGGTTTTTGAAATTTCCATGTTTGAAACAAAAAAAAACAAAAATAAAAAACCAAAGCACATAGTCTTCTTATGTCACAGAGTAAGCATTCAAGTTGATAAACACGATCTAGACATATTCAAACAAGGAAAATCATGTATCTACCCCTAACCCTAAACTCTCTCTTATGAAGTCAAGCATGAAGAGAAGTGGTTTTTGGGTTCAAACATAGAAATTTTAAAAATACCAAGAGCTTCATTTTGAAGTGATTAAGAAGGATACGGGCTTACCTTTTCATATTCATGTTTTAAACTTGTTTAACTCTTGGTCAAACCTAGGATTTGACCAAGATTCAAATGGGCATAAAAAATCAAAGCACATAGTCTTCGATCTTATGTCCTATAGTAAGCATTCAAGTTGATAAACAAGATCTAGACATATTCGAACCAGAAAAATCATGCATCTACCCCTAATTAACCCTAAACTCTATCTTATGAAGTCAAGCATGCATGAAGAGAAGTGGTTTTTGGTTTCAAACATAGAAATTTTAAAAACCTCACAAGAGCTTCATTTTGGAGTGATTAAGAAGGATACAAGCTTACTTTTTCATATTCATGTTTTTAAACTTGGTTAACTCTTGGTCAAATTAACCTAGGATTTGACCAAAATTCATATGGGCATAAAAATTCAAAAAAATGAAAAATGAAAAACTAAAGCACATTGTCTTCTTATGTTATACAGTAAGCATTCAAAAGTTGATAATAAACGTACAAAGCTCGATCTAGACATATTCAAACCAGAAAAATCATGTATCTACCCCTAACCCTAAACTCTGTCTTAATTATGAAGTCAAGCATGAAGAGAAGTGGTATTGGGTTTCAAACATGGAAATTCCAAAAACCTCCCGGCCACGAGCTCCATTTTGGAGTGACTAAGAAGGATCGATTTTACTTAGGTATGTAGTATTGTACATCACAAATGTGAAATGAAACAGATGATGTGAATCTCTATAAACCCTAAACCCTAATTATATTAAACCCCTAGACCCTAACACTAAACCTTGTATATATATAAACCATAAACCTATATATCACTACCAAAAAATGAGTCATGCGATTCAAATGTTTGGCATTGTTTTCTCGTAGCATGCAAAATGCTCTCACACACACTTCTGGGGAAGCGAGGCCTCAAACACATGGTGCAAAAAAATATGCAGGGTTCTTGTCTAAACATAGAAGTGTATATATGCCATGTTTATTTGGTACTGTTCATAGAGGTATTATGTAAACCACAAATGATATGACTATGCATGCTTTGTTTCGATCTTTTCTATCAATCCCCACAATAACTTATTAATTCGGCTTGTTTTAAAATTTAGCTAGGTCGAGCAATCTCACGATGCTCTCACCCTGCTTGTTTTAATTTGTTCTAGTAGGAGGGTGCGGTGCATGTGTTTGGCCATTATTATATAAAATGTACTTGGCTCGATCCACACATTCAGGCCACACACCCATGTATTTTTTAAATTATTTGTTTGATCTGTACTTCATCTACACACTGTGTCAAATTTGCATTTTATCGGATTTAGCCCAAGAAATTGTATATATATGGATGCACATTGAGATAATTCATGAAACCTTGGAAATGGTCATCCTGTCATGCATGTTTCCCCGCGAATGAAAACTTGATTGGTGGCAGACAAGCAAAAACACATTTATGGGCGACAACCCAAAATGCACATATTTTGCAAAGTATTCATGCGTGCATGATGAAAAGTTGCAAATATATACATAAAATTGGGCCATGATTCAAAAGTTTGGCATGGTTCTTGTGTAGTGGTACCAAGCTCACATGCATGTGGGAGGAAATTTAGCTGGACGGACTCCAACATGGTGCCAATCTACTTGAGGGTTCTTCTCTAAAACACTGGTATGGCATGTTTGGTATTTTCCCTAGATATATGTACTACAAAATGATGAATACTCCATGTTTTTAGATTGCCTTTTTTGAATCACGTGTGCCTTGATTTCAAATCTAGGTCAAATCACTGGGGGAGGGGGATGAATGTGTTTCTTTTTGATGCATCGCTAGCTCGTATTTCCGAGTTTTTTTTGGGTCCCACAAATTCAGGGTAGCATCACCCCCCCCTAAAAGTTTTAGGCGAGTAGTAGAATGGCATGACCAACTAGTTTCAAGTAAAAGTTTGAATATAACCAAAATATACCAATTGATTGATGAGTTAACTTGGCTTCATGGAAAAAATAATGTCTTGTAAATGAGATAACTTGGCTTTCCTACCCTTGGATCTATAGGAAACTATGGAGTACTAATACATTATAATAATCACCCGAGTACACCAACTGGTCTGTCACTTACGTGTGGTTCCCATGCGTGAGGTCCCACACTTCAGTGAGCACAGGTCATGTGTCCACCAGTCTAGAGGCTCCCGTTAAAAGAAGAGCCCTCTATATTATTATAAAGAAACATCAATCTCCATAAACATCAATCTCCCTTCTCAGTTCTCAGCTTCTCACTGCTCCCCCCTCGCTCGCGCCGCCGCCGCCACAACCCCCCGCGCCCCTTTCCGATCCCTCATCAGACCTTAGACTATGGAGTTGCCTGTGCCGAAGAAGCAGCCTCTGAAGCCGACGATCCAGTGTATCAACGACTGGTGCGGGAGGGAGATCCCTTACAACGAGGAAGACAAGCACATGATGGCGTGCCCGCACGGCTCTTGCTTCTGCACGCACCCCGGCTGCGAATTCGCCGATTCGAAGGTACCGTTCATCCTACACCTCAGAGAAGCCCACTTGACCGCTGTGGATAGGTTCCCGTACGACGAGGACTTCGGATTTGTTCATCTGAAGGTGCCGGCACCGGGCTCGCCAAAACGACAGCTCATCGGCTACGGGACGGATGGCGCAGTGTTCGCCTTGCACATCCACCCTTGCGGCATGGACACCGCGGTATCCTTCGTGTGCGTCAGGCCGGCGGCGTGCAACTTGCCCCGGTATAGGGTGACAATGTGGGCGAACGGCCCGCCGATGCCGGGGCCGCGTAAGCTTACCGGGGAACACTTGTTTGACGTGGTGAAGGCGGTATTAGAGCCGACGAGCAGCCCGACTCCGGGCACAGTTTCTTTGGGAGATGTCACTTCCTTCCTCTCGGTGCCGCCGCGGTACCTGTGCGGCAATGAATCATCGAAGCAGCTGACTATCTATTTGCGCATCGATAAGGAGTGAGTGAACATAACACTACCCTCAATCTTATTGGGACGATGCTAATGCGGATTTAAGTAATGCTGAATTAATTTGTTTTTCTTGTGACAGGGCGATTAGCAAGGAGAAGAGGATCTCCGTGCACAGCTAGCGACCTATATCTCGGCGTCCACCAAGTGTCCCTGAGTAGGAGATCTTGTTCTGCCTCTTCTTTTGATGTTTATATTGCTTCATCACCGTAAAAGGAAGGGTGTGTCTGGGGCTTCCTGCTTCAAAGTACTCAGTACAAGGACTAAAAGAGACGTTTTGCTGATGGTTCTTGTCAGGACGGCCGTAGTGTTGGAGGTGGTCATCTACTTCGGTGGGGAAGGACTACTTAGACCTTTATCTAAAAATGTTGAGGGATTGGATGTATTTTATGTTTACCATGAATTAGTCTATGTAATATGTAACCCAATTCGCCGATTAATGCAACTCTGGATCCTTCACTGTCATACGACTACTAAAACAAAATAAATAAATAGGCATTTTAAGTTTAATGCACATTTAATCAAGCCACATAATGTTGGCGTACTTGTAAGCAATCAGGTTTACTATTGTTGGCATGTGTGGTACAATTTCATGGGGCAATACCCAATCTAGCTTGTTCAATTACATTACATGAAGTAATTAAAATATGGATGCCTAGAATTATTCACTTCCGTACATTGCGATGGCTTATAGCGATTTCTATGACCAATCTACATCACAAATCTAGTTCAAATTTGATCTATTTTTATGAACAAAATTGGAAACTCTACTTGGCATTTTCGTTTACTATGACCAGATTCACATATGTAGTGATTCATTTTCTTTTCAAATCGCCATACCATTTCCTCGTGAACTCTTCATCTTTTTTTAGTTTTAATGAATTTCCTTTGGTTGCATTCAATTTGCTTCAAATTCACCGGCTTCACCATTCGTACAAATTGTTCATCTTTTCTTTGTAGTTTTTTCATGCATGAAGCATAACACCTTACCATGGTAAAATCTGCATATTTTCTACCAAAACTCGTGCCGAACTTTAAAGAACATGCAATTTTAAATTGACTAAAATTGGTTAAAACTCAACATAAGTCCACATATATTACAAACTCGAGAAATAATCAACATATATATCACCTAAATGGTCATCTTATGAAGTATGCCATGTTTCGAAATTGTTACCTTGAAAATTTGGCCCTTCTCTCAGGCAGCCACTTCACAATAAAGCTCACATAAAGCTCTTATTTTACACTAATAAAGTAGAATGTATTTTTGTGTGAAATGAAGTTGAATAAAATATATGTGAACGGTAAGATGCACATTGCTGCCAATATTTGGGATAATTATTAGTAAGTTCATACTAATATACAATGCAATCAACATGACCACACATGTGTAAGCAAGAAAATAAATCTTTCTTAAATTACCTTAAGGTTGTAAGTTTGTTATTTGTATAGCAATTTTATCTCATACGATGACTCAAGCTAGCACATTTTTTTTGAATTTGCTTCAATATTCTAGGACCCACCACATTCGTAAAATGGTAGTGCCAATTTTACGTATCGTAGTGCACAAAAGACACACACACACACACACACACACACACACACACACACACACACACACACATATGCTCACTTATTTCAATATTTAAACTATATTTTCTTCATTCAAATTTTCCGACCTGGCAATTTGAACATGTAGTTGAATTTTGAGTAAAACCGCTCATACATCAAACATGAATCCAAATAAGGTACAATTCGAGAAAATCTACACATCACATTTTGGCCAATATACATTGTATAATGCTTGTGAAAATGTAGACTATGAAATAGTCAACGCCACCTTTTTAGGTCATGAATGTCTTGGGCATCGACCAAAGTCTGGTAGGATGGTGAGGCATGAGTTACGAACATCCTTCTTCTCCTCTCACCCCCATTTGAGAGAGAGAGAGAGAGTGTGGGGGGGGGGGGGGTAGAAAGCCATGTTAATAAATTAACTCATACATGAAAGCAAGAAATCAAACTTGATTTATATAAATCACTCTTAGGATTGTAGTTTGTTATTTTTATACCATCTATATCTCATATGACGACACAAGCTAGTCCACATTTTTAATTTCATTGAAGTTCTTTTTGTTGCACTCAAATTACTTCAACTTTTAGGACCCACCATCCGTACAAGGGTAATGGAAATTTCTATGATCTTAGTGCAAGGCTTCACACAGAGACACTCAAAGTATTTCAATATTTTAAAATTCATTTTCTTCCCTCAAAATTGCCGACCGTCCATTCGTAACATGTAGTTCAATTTTGAGTAACATCACACATATGTCAAACATCAATCTATTTTTTTTGATATTTCGAGAAAATCTTCATATCCCATTTTTGGCCATCATATAAGGTGTACTGCGTGTGAAAACATAGACAGTGAAACTTTCAGCGTCACCTTAATTAGCCAAACTGGTGGCTGGCCAAAGCCAAAAAAAGCACCTTATTTCTTTTTGGAAGCCAAAAAACTCCCCTCCAAAATCCAAAAGCAAAAATTATAGGTGTTTTTTTTTGCCAAAGCCAAAAGCCAAAAAAAGCCAGCGGTGTTTTGGAACATGGGTGCATATGCTCCCTATATTTTGAAATGCATCTTACATACATTTTAAATTTTAAAAAAATTGAAACTAAAAGTTCGCACGTACATCTTCACGTGCTACGTGCTCACAAAGTCGTTTCATAAAAAATCGACTTATCATGTGACGTGTGTAAAAAAGACAAAATTCAGTGCTAAAAATAATGCTTTTCACAAGATAAACTTTCTCTTTTTTATATAGACCACACAAAATATTGGTTTTTCGTGAAACTTGACGAACGCACGTATATTATGGAGATGTACATGTAGAATTTTTTATCCAAATTTTTCGACATTTCGAAATATGATTTTTTGGTGAAAACATAGACAGTGAAACTTTCAGCGTCACCTTAGCCAAACTGGTGGGACGGTGAGGCCCGAATTAATAAAGCCACCACCATCCTTCTTCTCCACTCGCCCCTCCCCTCCCCTCCCCATCAATATCCTCTTCAAAGCAGATTAAAGAGGATGGAGTGCCCCCACGACGGGTGCGGGAGCGTGGTCGCCTACAACGAGCTCCACGACCACGAGCTCGCGTGCCCGCACGGCCCGTGCGACTGCACAGAGGCCGGCTGCGACTTCTCCGCCTCGCCAGCAGCGCTCATCGCCCACCTCAGAGAAATCCATTCGATTTGTGTGGACATGATCCCGTACGGCACCGCGATGGCGTTCATCATCCCGGTGCTGGCACCGCCAGAGCCAAGACGTCCGGTCATCTTCTACGGGAACGATGGTACCGTGTTCGTCTGGCACACATATACGCAAGTCCAGCCGAAAAATGGATGCGTGCTGGCCAGCCTATCCGTTGAGTGCGTTAGGTCGGCGGCGTGCGTGTGGCCGGAGTACAAGGTGAGTATGTCGTCGCACGGCAAGCCATTACTTAATCGCTCTGAGATTGGTTTAATGCTCCCCAACTATACGGCCACTATTCTGGCGAACAGCACGACCACGCCGGGCGCCGCCAAATGGTCGGAACTAGAGCGGTCGTTGCAATGGTATCAACCGTGCACGGAGCTGACTATCTGGGTTCGCATCGACAGGTGATACATGCGCCTATCTTAATCTTCGTGTTTATCTAATTGAAATTGCGGTTTATGCAGTACTGAATTAATTAATTTTTGTTGTCAGAAAGTTCTCGTCGGACGGAAGTTCCTATTCGGAGCGGCGGGTTTAGGTTGCCAACTATGGGCTTTTTTCATTCAGAGGATTCACCAGGGCGGCCCTAACGACGATATATGATCTTATTTGGCGGAGAGGGACTTGCTTGCGTTTCCTATCTTCAGTTAGGGCCCTTTATGTAAACACTAAGCGCTTGATTGTATTCTGTGTTTATGTTCACATACTCTATGGTGTAAAATACTATGGAATCCCATGTCCGATTAAATGCACCTCTGGACCCTGCCAGGCATTTCCCTTGTTATCTTTTCTTTTTACACATACTGTAACCATTGTTCAACGCGCAGTCCATCGGCTTGGGTGCTAGATGCTTCCTCGGGAAGGTACCCTATCTTGCCCATTTGAGAACACACGTCCCTATAATTGCTCAGAAGCCCCGCGAGGGCACGATGGTCTTTTCTGGGTGTATGTAAGATTTAGCCTTGACCAGCCCTCCGCCCTTCTTCTCTTTCTGTTCTGCTGGTAGCTAGTAACTAGCCTTCACCAGCCCTCCACCCTAACTACTGAGTAGTAAAGTACTACGTACCTCGCAAGCCATGGCTCCATTGAGCCGGGCGGCCCGGCGGCAGGATATCCTAGGGAAGACGATGAGGACTAGGACCGCCGAGAAAAACTCATCTAGCCAGCTAGCGCGTCGTTGTATGGCCACTTATGATCGCCTGAGCATTCTCGCAGAGCAGTCTATCCTCTATTCGATGGAGAGCGAGCCAGTGGGCGAGGGTTCGTCCGGGTAGGTTTCTAGTGGCGTGTCCTCCAGTTCATTCTTATTTTCTAATAACTGTTTTTTCCATTTATTTACATCTCACAGGGCCGGCGGTTCAAACGTCTACCCGGTAACCCCCACGACGGTGGCGCCCCAAGTCCGGTCGTCGGAAGCTGAGTTCGGCCCCGTTTCACGGCCAAGCCAGGTAGGCTGTATGCCTCTATCCACTTTTTTTTAATACTCCCTCCAATCCATTTTAATAGACTCAGATTTAGTACTCCCTCCGATCCATTTTATTTGACTCAAATTTAGTACAACTTTGTACTAAATCCGAGTCAACTAAAAGGGATCATAGGGAGAATACAACTTTACTAAATCCGTGTTTACTACTACTACTACTAAAAGGGATAGGATGGAGTAGTTTATGTAATCACGGCTTTCCTTTTAATTATGTGTTGATGAACACTGTGATATTTGTGGAGCGTCCAAGTGATGTCCATTCCTGTATCAAGATCTGTGCTAGAAATTAGTAGTACTCCTATTTTTTTGCGTGTAATTACTCATATATGAATTGGTTGGATTCTTTTTTGTTCCATACAATGATCGTGCCAGCAAATGGAGGTGAACATGGCCCACATAGGCAGCCAGCTGGGGAATGAACTCTCCCTCACCCCAGAGTTTGAGCCTGTTCACGTAGATTTGGCGTCCGAGAACAAGATCTGCCATAATCTTCAGCAAGGCATCAATACCTTTACTGCCGAGCTCGACAGGCTTAATGAGCAGAACCGCGTTTGTGTGGAACTGCATAACCAGAGCGTCACATTGATGAATGATGATGATGCAAACACCACCATCAAGGGCGAGGGTTCGTCCGGGTAAGTTTCTAGCGGGGTGTCCTTCAGTTGATTCTTATTTTCTAACCGTTTTTACATTTATTTACATCTCACAGGGCCGGCGGTTCAAATGTCTCCCCGGTAACCACAACGACGGTGGCGCCCCAAGTCCGGCCGTCCGAAGCTAAGTTCGGCCCCGTTTCCCGGCCAAGCCAGGTAGGCTGTATGCCTCTGTCCACTTGTTTTTTTATAGTTTATGTAATCACTGCTTTCCGATTATTATGTGTTGATGAACCCTGTGGTATTTGTGGAGCGTCCGAGTGTTGTCCATTCCTTTATCAATATCCATGCTAGAAATTAGTAGTCCTATTGTTTGCGGGTAATTAATACTCATATATGAATGGGTTGATTTCTTTTTTTTCATACAATGATTGTTGTAGCAAAAGGAGGAGAACAAGGCCCACATAGGCAGCCAGCTGGAGAATGAACACTCCCTCACCCTGGAGTGTGATCGTCTTCACAGAGTTTTGGCGTCTGAGAAGGAGATCTCCTTTCATCTTGCGCAATGCGTCGACATGCTTAAGCAGCAGAACGCCTACTGGGTGGAACTGAACAACAAGAGCGTCACATGGATGGATACTGGAAGCAACCTCATCAAGTATCTCATGGAACAGAAGTTGAAATTAAAGCTCAAGAGGCAGATCTCGAGGGTGCTAATGCGCGGACAAACCGCCGTCCTTAAGGCGATTATCAAGGAGAAGGAGGATCTCCGTGCACAGCTAGCGACCTATATCTCGGCGTCCACCAAGAGCGTCCCTGAGTAGGAGATCTTGTTCTGCTAGTTAACTGCTTCATCACCTTAATATCGCCATGTGCTCGTAAAACTGCTAGTTAACTTTCTGTTGGTATGTTGCACATTTGATCTGAACTTTGTGTTTTGCAATGCACAATTGATCAACTACTAGTAAGTGTATATTAAAATGGCGGGATACTCTTTTTAGCGGCGAAAATTTTCCATTTGTTGCTATTGTAGCGAATCTAAGCCCTTCAGAATCTTCCCTATCGTCAAGAAAACTTTCCAAAAACATAAGCATTTTGGAGGGAAACCTTGATGATATAGGCTATGAGGATGATCCTGGGTTGTGGTTCTTAGCGTGATCTGTAGATGGCAATATGCTTCTTGTTCATACCTGAGGCTTTACTGAGGCTGCAAGATGTTCTCTAAGGACACTGTCAGTTATGTTCAGATAAGCTAGGGAAGAGATTACTGGTCTTGGAGCATATTGTCTTTTCGTGGGATTGAATTATCCGCTCACATTGCAGTAAATCATGCATATTTCGATTTATATTTTGGTGGAGTTTCATTCGATTTGAATCATAGGTTTGTGAGAAAATATATATTTAGTTTAAACTAGTGCTCGAATACGTAAGAAGCTATTTAATCACAAGCTAGTCATCCGAATGGGATGAAATATTCATAGATTTTAAAACAAGGCATCTACATATTACTGGATTTTTTTCAAAATTTTCTGAATAGTTTTTTCTTTTTTAGCTTCGAAATAACAGATAGTTTGGAACGTTGGATCTCGAATGATGGTAGATGGTGGCACCTAGTCACAATGAGACTTGGAAGCATCAAGTCACTGAAGCTCCTCCAAACCAAGCTAGGAAAGGCATTGAAAATGAAGTTCTGCTCTAAAACATCTCTCATTTCATTTTGGTGCTCGCGCGGTTGCATGCTGCCCACGTGTTAAGGTACGTGTCTCTGGCATAGAGTACTACGATTATCGGCGAAAAATATATCGTAATGGAAACTGTAAAAAAAGCCCTCTCTGCTCAAGCTGATGTGACGAGACATCACTGCACCAAACGTCGTCGCAAATTTATAGATGGGTGGCGTGCTAGTCTACCATCTACCAACTGTCAAATCGGCGCCCAGTCGCAGCAGCAGCAGCCTAGAGTACTGCCTAGGTTTTGCCCCTTGCATGTCTATCATCTTTTTCTTCACCCTCCCAGAATCACGCGCACGCGCAGGATCTCGATCCCCACCACGCCGCATCACTAGTACTATACCTTTCTCTCCTCACCCCACCCGGCCGCGGCGCGCATCGTTCCTTCCATAGCGCTCGCCCTCTCCTCCGAAAACCCCAAGCGCAGTTGCATCCGCCATCCACCTAAATCCATCTTCACGTGATGGAATATTCTAGGCTTTGCCGGGGCGGCGGGGACGGCCACTTGGAGGCTCTCACCGGCGACAACATCGACCTCATCGCTGCGCATCTGGACGTTACCTACACCGTCCGACTTGCCGCATGTTCCAGGGAGCTCTACGACCAGATCAGCAATGATGAAGGTAAGATGCACCATTGGGATGAACCCTGCCTGCTGATGCCTCCGCCTGCTTATTGGTTCGATGAACCCTGGTTCGTGGCGACAGCATCTCGTCTGCATGTTACCGTGTACGACCTGGTGCCCCTCGACCATCCTCGCCGTTCTGTCACCCTGCCGTTCATGCACGACAGAAAATGGCTTGGCGCGAACGGCGACTGGATCGCCGCCGCCGATCATCGTGGGTGCCAGTGGTGCCTTGTGAACGTCTACACCGAGCGACATATCCCCCTTCCATCCCCACCTGATCCGAAGATTGGTCATGGTGTTACATATCAACCTGCTACTAAAGATTGGTTATACTATCTTTGCTGGAGTCGAGCAATTAATTTGTTGAAGATTGTAATCTGCCAAGTGCCCACAAAAGGTGGGAGGTACGCAGATTACAAGCTCATCGCCTTGTTCGACAAAAGGATTTTCTACCTTGAAGGGGGTGGCGACTGGAGAATGCTGAAGAACCCTACACCTGAACAAATTGTGCCGGCGTTCTGTGATGCCATTGAACTCGGTGGCCAAGTTTTTGCGGTGGACGAAATTAGGGGCTGGACGTACTGCTGGGACACCCCAAATGGTATTTTTTCAGTCCTTATGTTGCATTGCATGATACACTGCCTTAATCAATGAAGTTATTCATGAACTACCTTGTTTATATTTTACCTTTCATAAATGACTTAATGATCACACCGCCTTTTGCTGAATATGAATGAACCGTTGCTTGCAATGAATTAGTACTAATTAGTCACCAACAAACATAGTATGCTCAGTATGTGATTGCATTCCTGAATTAGTAATTCTACGCCACTGCAGAATATGGATGTAATTAACCAGTATCTCAAAAGATAAGGTAGCACTATGAAGGCACCCTTTTTGATAACCTTTTACACCCATTGTTTCATATATAACTAATTGATTTTTGCTCCAAAAGGAGGACGAGAGACCCCCGCCATCTGCATCAGAGAGATGCATAAGGACTTTCATAAGTATATGACTTAACGATCACATCCTTTATCTGAATATGAATGAACCGTTGCTTGCAACGAATTAGTACTAATCAGTCATCAGCAAACATAGTATACTCCGTATGTGAATGCAATCCTGAATTAGTAACTCTATCCACTGCAGAATATGGATGTAATTAACAAGTATCTCAAATGTTAACGTAGCACAATGAAGGCACCCTTCTTGATTAACTTTTACACCCATTGTTTCATATAACTAGTTGATTTTTGCTCGAAATAGAGGGCGAGGTACCCCGGCCTCTGCATCGAAGAGATGCATATGGCCGTTATTTAGTACTCCATCTCATGAAACATGTTATAACTTTTTCTTACTTTTGATTTACTCCCTCCGTCCCACCAAAAGTGTCTTGAATATCTGCCTTCTCCTTTTTTCCCTTAGAAAAGTAACTCAATCAAAATCCAATTATTTACTAAACAAGAATGAAATACTTGTTATGCCTAATTTACTTAGTTTAACCTGTACCTTTTATAATTCTGTTCTTTATCCGGCTAGATTTTTCTTTGCCAAATTGCCCGAAGCTTATGCATATTTCAACCCCATCGTGGATGTTATGCCTGTCATACCTCTATTTTTTTTCTATTAGCCTTTGTTTGGCAAGCTGCTTTAAGTTTCCCATGAAATGTTTAGTACTCTATCTACCAAATTGAATGTTGTATTCATTCCAAAAAATCAACAAAATGTGTACAAGGCGAGAACTTTTATATTTTTATATTACTAGTATGTATGCACGTCAAACCATTAAAGATTCTGTTTGATAATCAAAAGAATATTTATAGCATGCCTTTCGCAAGTTTTGAAAGAATATATAAAAAATCTAAAAAAATAGATGTAGAGAATGTATTATTCTACCAGAGTGTAAAATCTGAAATTGAGATACCCTATATTCGGGCCGCACAAAAATGACAGAATCTGATAGATTTTGAAGTTACAAAATGTTGGAAAATATATGTCAGATTTTTTTGTTGTTGCAAAACCTTAAATATAAGATATTTTGATTTGGACATTTGAATGTTGGTAGAACACAACATTGTTGACACCCGTATTTAATCTCCGTTTTCTTTGGAACTTCAAAATGCAGCTCTCAAAATTTTCAAAAACCATGCTACATGTAGCTCGAGCTATATTCATGGTTTTCGAAAGAAAATATTGCCAACAATGCATATATAAAATACGAAAACAAGAGTGGTCCTACAAAAAATGATGTTTCTTCCCATCAGTCGGCAAACGAAGGGAACAAATAAAAAATTAAAAATATGTGTACATCTAACACTCACTCGTTTCTTATCTACCTTTTCCTTTGATGTTTCCTTGAGAGTTGAGACCGTAAGAACCTTCCATTGATCCATGTAGCAGTGCTGAATAGCGATTTCTTTGAACGGGGTTATTCCTATGCTTCAGGGGTTTCAGATATTTGGTCATTTTTTGGGGTAGACCCAAGGCTCACGTGATGGTTCTAAAATATTGTAGAGTTAGCTATGTGCACTCTTCACAGAGAATCCTGCTGTTGTGCACCGTTAGATTTAGCACTCCAAGGGTCATGATTGAAGCTCTATACTCAGTTTAAAACTGGACCAACTGGTAGATTGTCTGTACTCCTATATTGTATACAAATATCTAATCATATACACCGTTGGATCACTTAAGACAAAGGGAATTAACTACAGCACAGGACTTAAACTTAAGATGATATATTTGTCAAAATTTGAATGTATCTATATGCTTTCACTGTCTAGATACATCTGAATTTGGACAAATCTCAGACACTTTCGGTGGGACAGAGGTAGTATATAACTGTGTATACACTAACTAGTGTCTAGTTTTGGCGAAGTTAAGACTAGTTTCGTGGGATGCATGCAGTATAACTGATATATTGGACACTCGATTTGAACACATGAATGACCAATGTCCTTAGCTTACATAGTCGTATTTATACTGTGAGCATGAACGATGAACAGTGCTGCTGTTTGAATATGGTTGCCAGTAACACCCTATTCGTCTCCATTTCTAATATTGCAGAAAACCCGATGTCCATGTTCGTAATCCCGCCACCGGTGGTGGATGATCAGCAGTACGCGTGGTTCCTCGCTCCAACTGCTGATGGCAAGCGATTGATGATCATCCTTACAGTAAACAACATTGGGATTGCCAATGCTGAAGTACCTCCTGACATTCCCTATGCTGCTAATGGGCTTCAGCTACGGCAGTATCCTCCTGTTGCCACCTACGTCTTTGAGCAGGATCCCATATCTCTGTTCGTTGCAGCACGTGCAGGGGACTTTCATTGGAGGCAGGTTAACAGCCTCGGCGACCACTCTCTGTTCCTCGGACTCAATTACCCGATCATTGCCAACCTGAAGAAGCGTGAATCCAAAGCTCCTGATGGCACATTGGTTCCATTCATGAGGAAAAACTGCGTCTACACAGCATACCGGAAGTATCTTCATAATCAATACCCTAAAATTTTGCGCTGCAACCTCCAGCCAGATGAAGGTGAGACTGTGGGAGTTATCAGCCTTCCCAGAGTTAGTTGGGGTAGTGTCCGACAAGCGGCTATGTGGTTTAAGCCTGCTTTAAACATTGCCCGTTCGGTGTTACCTTTAAAAAAACACTGACACACTTTTTTATTATGCTTGAAGTGTTGAGAAGTAGTACACTGTTTTTAGTATGTACTAGTTTGAATCAGTTTATTTGAACACTGCCCTGCTTTTGTATTTCGTGTTGCCTTCATATTATAACCCATGCATGGTTGTTTTAGGATTGACTTTATTTCAGCACTATAATTACAATGTGTGTACGTCCTTTATAATATAGCCACCTCTTGTTGATCATAGTCATGAGAGGACCATTCCTATTTTTTCGCCGCTAAAGGGTAAAGTACATCCCTGGGGGCAGCGATTCTTGCTGCAGGCCACTAAACATGCATCAACTATGAGCAAAGAAGTTGATGTGCGACCTAGGTGACTGTGCGGACCCCACATGTTAACCAAAGAAACAAACATGTCAATACGGAACTAATGTACATACGACAACTCCTATATGATATGTGTACGATTGAGCATCTGGAGGTGTGCTGCCACCTGCTTCCTCACACGTTGGGTTTGATCTTGTGTTGCGTACACGGATCGGACTGAAATTGTCGTGTGCATAGCAAGGTTCATGTCAATAAGGCTGAGTTTGGCATCTAAGTCTAGGCAACAAATACTTTTGGGTTCCAACGGCCATCTACATGGTATTTGCTATAGGCCTACTTGCTCAGGCTGTTGAAGCCCAATAACTAGAAATGGGCTTTTCTGCTCATGCAATTTCGGCCCTTTTCTAATGAACCATAGATCCTATGATGGCAAAAAACAAAAACACGGAGATTCTGCATAAAAGTTGTTTTTATTTATTTAGAATTATCCGGTTGCAATTTTTGAAACTGCTCATGGCCAATATGAAAATCCTTGATCGCTCCATACCCACACGGATCACGGTATTTTTAAAAAATTCATAAAGTGGATTTGAAATTTAAAACATATCCTAATAATTCCATGATTTATTCTATTAACTTGCAAGATCTTGGAGCGAAAGAGCTTGTATTAGTCTGCAAAAATAATACAGATAAACCTGTCATTAACAAGAAATGAAGGTTTATCGTCCAAAGAGGATGCCATGTGGGACCCATGAGCCAGCAGCGTCCTCAACATTTCAAAGGCGGTAGGAGATCCAAAAAAAAGGCAAGTATCTCGAAAATAGGGGTCAAAAATAAATCATAGAAAGGAAACATTTATAGTTCAGAGAGGCTGACATGTGGGACAGATCTGCCAGCATCATCCTCATCATTTCATAGTCGGCAGAGGATCAAAAGAAAAAAGGCAAATAGCCAGAAATTAGGTCGAATCCAACAAAGGAAACTTTTATTATTCATAGAAGAAGACATGTGGGACCGACCTGCCAGCATCGTCCTCATCGTTTTTAAAGGCCCCAGGGGATCAAAAGAAAAAGGAAAATAGCCAGAAATTAGGGGTAAAAAATAAATCCAACAAAGGAAAGGTTTATTGTTCATAGAGCCTGACCTGTGGGACCCATGAGCCAACAGCCTACTCAATTTCAAAGGCGGCATAGGATCGAAAGAAAAAGGCAAGTGACCAAAAATCAGGGGGGAAAAAATCCAAGAAAAAAACTTTATTGTACATAGAAGATGACATGCGGGTCCCATGAGCCACCTTACTCCACGTTTCAGAGGCGGCATGAGATCGAAAGAAAAAGGAAAGTGACCAAATATCAGCAAAAAATAATCCAAGAAAAGAAACTTTTAATGTACATAGAGGATGACATATGGGTCCCATGTTGTAGCAGCGGTCTGAACGTTTCAAAGACGGCATGAGATCGAAAGAAAAAGGCAAGTGCCAAATATCAGGAGCCAAAATAATCCAAGAAAGGAACTTTCATTGTACATAGAGGATGACATATGGGTCCCATGTTGTAGCAGCGGTCTGAACGTTTCAAAGACGGCATGAGAACGAAAGAAAAATGCAAGTGACCAAATATCAGGAGCCAAAAATAATCCAAGAAAAGAAAATTTATTGTACATAGTTAATGACATGCGGGTCCCATGAGCCAGCAGCTTACTCAACGTTTGAGAGGCGGCATGAGATTGAAAGAAAAAGGCAAGTCACCAAATATCAGGAGCCAAAAATAATCCAAAAAAAGAAACTTTTATTGTACATAGAGTATGACATGCGGGTCCCATTAGGAAGCAGCATCCTCAACGTTTCCAAGGCGGCATGGGATCAAAAGAAAAAAGAAATAGCCAAAAAGCAGAGGGTGAAAAAATCGAAGAAAAGAAACTTTTATTGTTCATAGTGGATGACATGTGGGACCCATGAGGCAGCAGCATCCTCAACGTTTCCAAGGCAGCAGGGGATCGAAAGAAAAAAGGAAATAGCCAAAAATCAGAGGGTGAAAATAATCCAAGAAAAGAAAATTTTATTTTACAGTGAGGATGACATGTGGGTCCTATTTTGCAGCAGCGGTCTCAACGTTTCAAATACGGCTTGAGAGTTGAGATCAAAAGAAAAAGAAAGTAGCCACGAAAAGAAAGTTGATTGTACATAGAGGATGACATGCGGGTCCCATTTTGCAGCAGCTTACTCGACTTTTCCAAGGCGGCAGGGGATCAAAAGAAAAAGGAAATAGCAAAAAATCAGAGGGTGAAAAAAACCCAAGAAAATGAACTTTTATAGTACATAGAGGATGACATGCGGGTCCCATGAGCCAGCAGGTTCCTCAACGTTTCAAACATGGCATGAGATCGAAAGAAAAATACAAGTGACCAAATATCAGGGGCCAAAAATAATAATCCAAGAAAAGTAATTTTTATTGTACATAGAGGATGACATGCGGGTCCCATTTTGCAGCAGGGTCTGAACGTTTCAAAGACGGCATGAGATCAAAAGAAAAATGCAAGTGACCAAATATCAGGAGCCAAAAATAATCCAAGAAAAAAAATTATTGTACATAGAGGATGGCATGCGGGTCCTATTTTGCAGCAGCGTTCTCAACGTTTCCAAAAAAAAAGCCAGAAATCATGGGCTCAAAAAAATCCAAGAAAAGAAAGATTTCAATTGGGCTGTATCTGGCCGTCTGGGCCTTCGAACTATCCTGCTGGACGCTTTTGGACTCGTACAATTTGAGCCCACTCCAAAACAGGAAAGTCCTATGCTTCGCAAAAACAAAAAACAAGGAGATTCAACATATAAGTTTGTTTATTTAAAAATAAAGATTTATTTTTTCCGTTTGCAATAGCTCAGAGCGAAATACATTGTTTATTGTCTGCAAAATAATCAAGATATCACATGTTTCTTGTACGGGGAGGCTGACATCGGGGACCCATGAGCCAGCAGCGTCGTCAACGTTTTTAAAGACGGCAGAGGATCGAAAAAAAAAATCCAAAAAAAGAAACATTTATCGTTCTGAGAGGATGACATGCGGGACCCATGAGGCAGCAGCATTCTCAACGTTTCCAAGGCGACACAGGATTTTAAAAAAGGCGAAATAGCCAGAAATTAGAGGTCAAAATAACTCCAAGAAAGGAAATGTTTATTGTTCATAGAGGCTGACATGTGGGACCCATGAGCCAGCAGAATCCTCAACGTTTCAAAGGCGGCAGGGGATCAAAAGAAAAAGGAAGTAGCCAAAAATTAGGGGTAAAAAATAATTCCAAGAAAGGAAACTTTTATTGTTCGTAGATGATGACATGCGGGACCCATGAGCCAGCAGCTTACTCAACGTTTCAAAGGCGGCATGAGATCGAAAGAAGGCAAGTGACAAAATATCAGGAGCCAAAGATAATCCAAGAAAAGAAACTTTATTGTGCATAGAGGATGACATGCGGGTCCCATTTAGCAGCAGCGGTGTCAACGTTTCAAATGCGGCTTGAGATCAAAAGAAAAAAAGTTGATTGTACATAGAGGATGACATGCGGGTCCCATGAGTCAGCAGCTTACTCAACGTTTCCAAGGCGGCAGGGGATCAAAAGAAAAAAGAAATAGCCAAAAATCAGAGGGTGAAAAAAATCCAAGAAAAGAAATTTTATAGTACATAGAGGATGACATGCGGGACCCATTTTGCAGCAGCTGTCCCAACGTTTCAAATGCGGCTTGAGATCAAAAGAAAAAGAAAGTAGCCAGAAATTAGGGGGTAAAAAAATCCAAGAAAGGAAAGCTTTATCGTTCATACAGGCTGACATGTGGGACCTATGAGGCAGCAGAGTCCTCAACTTTCAAAGGCGGCGGGGATCAAAAGAAATAGGAAATAGCCAAAAATCAGAGGGTGAAAAAAACCCAAGAAAATGAACTTTTTAGTGCATAGAGGATGACATGCGGGTCCCATGAGCCAGCAGGTTCCTCAACGTTTCAAACGTGGCATGAGATCGAAAGAAATAGGCAAGTGACCAAATATCAGGATCCAAAAATAATTCAAGAAAAGAAATTTGATTGTACATAGAGAATGACATGCGGGTCCCATTTAAGGAGCGGTATCACCCTTTGAGAGGCGGCAGGGGATCGAAAGAAAAAGGCAAGTGACCAAATATGAGGTGCCAAAAAAAATCCAAGAAAAGAAAGTTTTATTGTACATAGAGGATGACATGCGGGTCCCATGAGCTGCAGGTTCCTCAACGTTTCAAACGTGGCATGAGATCGCAAGAAAAAGGCAAGTGACCAAATATCAAAAGGAAACTTTTAATGTTCATAGAGGATGACATGTGGGACCGACCTGCAACAGATCCTCATCGTTTCAATGGGGCAGATCAAAAGAAAAAGGAAATAGCCAGAAATTAGGGGTCAAAAATAACTCCAAAAAAGAAAACTTTTATTGTTCGTAGAGGATGACATGCGGGTCCCATGAGTCAGCAGCTTACTCAACGTTTCCAAGGCAGCAGGGATCAAAAGAAAAAGGAAATAGCCAAAAATCAGAGGGTGAAAAAAATAAGAAAAATAAACTTTAATAGCACATAGAGGATGACATGCGGGTCCCATGAGCCAGCAGGTTCCTCAACGTTTCAAACGTGGCATGAGATCGAAACAAAAAGGCAAGTGACCAAATATCAGGATCCAAAAATAATTCAAGAAAAGAAACTTGATTGTACATAGAGGATGACATGCGGGTCCCATGAGTCAGCAGCTTACTCAACGTTTCCAAGGCGGCGGGGATCAAAAGAAAAAGGAAATAGCCAAAAATCAGAGGGTGAAAAAAATCCAAGAAAATAAACTTTTATAGCACATAGAGGATGACATGCGGGTCCCATGAGCCAGCAGGTTCCTCAACGTTTCAAACGTGGCATGAGATCGAAAGAAAAAGGCAAGTGACCAAATATCGAGCCAAAAATAATTCAAGAAAAGAAACTTGATTGTACATAGAGGATGACATGCGAGACCCATTTAGCCAGCAGCGTCTCACCGTTTGAGAGGCACGGGATCGAAAGAAAAGGCAAGTGACCAAATATCGGAGCCAAAAATAATCCAAGAAAAGAAAGTTTTATAGTACATAGAGGATGACATGCGGGTCCCATTTTGCAGCAGCGGTCTCAACGTTTCCAAGGCGGCACAGGACCAAAAGAAAAATGAAGTAGCCAGAAATCAGGGGGAAAAAAATCCAAGAAGAAAGATTTCAATTGGGCTGCATCTGGACATCTGGGCCTTCGAACTATCCTGCTTGGCCTTTTGACTCGTACAATTTCAGCCCACTCCAAAACAGGAAAGTTCCGAATTTTCTAAAAAAACAGGAAAGTCCTATGCTTCGCAAAGACAAAAAAACAAGGAGATTCAACATACAAGTTTTTTTATGTAAAAATAAAGATTTAATTATCCGTTTGATATAGCTCAGAGCGCAATACACTGTTTATTGTCTGCAAAATAATCAAGATATCATATGTTTCTTGTACGGGGAGGCTGACATCGGGGACCCATGAGCCAGCAGCGTCGTCAACGTTTTAAAGGCGGCAGGGGATGGAAAGAAAAAATAAACCAAAAATATGTTGGTACAAAATCCAAGAAAAGAAACATTTTTGTTCTAAGAGGATGACATGCGGGACCCATGAGGCAGCAGCATCCTCAGTTTATTGTTCATAGAGGCTGACATGTGGGACCCGTGAGCCAGCAGCGTCCTCAACGTTTTAAAGGCGGCAGGAGATCGAAAGAAAAAATTAGCCAAAAATCATTTGGTAAACAAAATCCAAGAAAAGAAACATTTACCGTTCTGAGAGGATGACATGCGGGACCATGAGGCAGCAGCATCCTCAACGATTCCAAGGCGGTAGGGGATCAAAGGAAAAAAAGGAAATATCCCGAAATTAATTAGGGGTTCAAAATAAATCCATCAAAGGAAACTTTTATTGTTCACAGAGGATGACATGTGGGACCGACCTGCCAGCTGCGTCGTCATCGTTTCAAAGGGGGCAGGAGATCAAAAGAAAAAGGCAAATAGCCAGAAATTAGGGGTCAAAAATAACTCCAAGAAAGGAAACTTTTATTGTTCGTAGAGGATGACATGCGGGACCCATGAGCCAGCAGCTTACTCAACGTTTCAAAGGCGGCATGAGATCGAAAGAAAAAGGCAAGTGGCAAAATATCAGGAGCCAAAGGTAATCCAAGAAAAGAAACTTTATTGTACATAGAGGATGACATGCGGGTCCCAATTAGCAGCAGCGGTCTCAACGTTTCAAATGCGGCTTGAGATCAAAAGAAAAGAAAGTTGATTGTACATAGAGGATGACATGCGGGTCCCATGAGTCAGCAGCTTACTCAACGTTTCCAAGGCGGCAGGGGATCAAAAGAAAAAGGAAATAGCCAAAAATCATAGGGTGAAAAAAAACCCAAGAAAATAAACTTTTATAGCACATAGAGGATGACATGCGAGTCCCATGAGCCAGCAGGTTCCTCAACGTTTCAAACGTGGCATGAGATCGAAAGAAAAAGGCAAGTGACCAAATATGAGGAGCCAAAAATAATTCAAGAAAAGAAAGTTTTATAGTACATAGAGGATGACATGCGGGTCCCTTGAGCCAGCAGCTTACTCGACGTTTCAAAGTGGGCGGGATCAAAAGAAAAAGGTAAGCCAAAAATCAGCGGGTGAAAAAAAATCCAACAAAGGAAACTTTTATAGCACATAGAGGATGACATGCGGGTCCCATGAGCCAGCAGGTTCCTCAACGTTTCAAACGTGGCATGAGATCGAAAGAAAAAGGCAAGTGACCAAATATGAGGAGCCAAAAATAATTCAAGAAAAGAAAGTTTTATAGTACATAGAGGATGACATGCGGGTCCCATTTAGCAGCAGCGGTATCACCGTTTGAGAGGCGGCAGGGGATCAAAAGAAAAAAGAAATTGCCAAAAATCAGAGGGTGAAAAAAACCAAGAAAATGAACTTTTATAGTACATAGAGGATGACATGCGGGTCCCATGAGCCTGCAGGTTCCTCAACGTTTCAAACGTGGCATGAGATCGAAAGAAAAAGGTAAGTGACCAAATATGAGGTGCCAAAAATAATTCAAGAAAAGAAAGTTTTATAGTACATAGAGGATGACATGCGGGTCCCATTTAGCAGCAGCGGTATCACCGTTTGAGAGGCGGCAGGGGATCGAAAGAAAAAGGCAAGTGACCAAATATGAGGTACCAAAAAAACTCCAAGAAAAGAAAGTTTTATAGTACATAGAGGATGACATGTGGGTCCCATTTAGCAGCAGCGGTATCACCGTTTGAGAGGCGGCAGGGATCGAAAGAAAAAGGTAAGTGACCAAATATGAGGTGCCAAAAATAATTCAAGAAAAGAAAGTTTTATAGTGCATAGAGGATGACATGCGGGTCCCAGCAGCAGCGGTCACCGTTTGAGAGGCGGCAGGGGATCGAAAGAAAAGGCAAGTGACCAAATTTGAGGTGCCAAAAAAACTCCAAGAAAAGAAAGTTTTATAGTACATAGAGGATGACATGCGGGTCCCATTTAGCAGCAGCGGTATCACCGTTTGAGAGGCGGCAGGGGATCGAAAGAAAAAGGTAAGTGACCAAATATGAGGTGCCAAAAATAATTCAAGAAAAGAAAGTTTTATAGTGCATAGAGGATGACATGCGGGTCCCATTTAGCAGCAGCGGTATCACCGTTTGAGAGGCGGCAGGGATCGAAAGAAAAAGGCAAGTGACCAAATTTGAGGTGCCAAAAAAAACTCCAAGAAAAGAAAGTTGATTGCACATAGAGGATGACATGCGGGTCCCATTTAGCAGCAGCGGTCTCAACGTTTCCAAGGCGGCAAGGGATCAAAAGAAAAAGGAAGTAGCCAGAAATCAGGGGGTCAAAAAAATCCAAGAATAGAAAGAATTTTGGTTCATAGAGGATGACATGCGGGACCCATGATCCTGCATCGTAAACGGCTCGATCGGAGAACGTTGAACGAGATGGCGCGATCGAGAAAAAAAACAATGCCAGAGAGGCTGCCATCTGGGCCCTACATCCCTCGGCGGTGCGGATTTGCGTTGACTCGGCCGGCGAACCCGAGAATTCGCGATGCACCACGTCCCGGGCCACCATACGCGACGTTTTGGCCGCTTTCGTCGGGCTAGGTGGCCTCAAAAACGAGAAAAAAAAAAAGTTTTGACATGCACCACGGAGGGACCAAAATCGTCGGCCATGGTACACCAGCAACCACGGCGCGACTTCAACTTCGTCGGCCATGGCAAATTTTCTTGTAGTGTGTCACTCCGGCAACCCCGCAATTAGCAAACGAATACAAGATGTATTCCCCTAGGCCCATAAATGGTGAAGTATCATGTAGTCGACGTTTGATTGCGCGTAATTAACACGTTCGTTGGGAACTCCAAGAGGAAGGTATGATGCGCACAGTAGCAAGTTTTCCCTCAGAAAGAAACCAAGGTTTATCGAACCAGGAGGAGCCAAGAAGCACGTCGAAGGTTGATGGCGGCGGGTGATGCGTGTAGTTGACACGTCCGTTGGGAACCCCAAGAGGAAGGTGTGATGTGCACAGCGGCAAGTTTCCCTCAGTAAGAAACCAAGGTTTAATCGAACCAGTAGGAGTCAAGAAGCACGTTGAAGGTTGATGGCGGCGGGATGTAGTGCGGCGCAACACCGAGATTCCGGCGCCAACGTGGAACCTGCACAACACAACCAAAGTACTTTGCCCCAACGAAACAGTGAGGTTGTCAATCTCACCGGCTTGCTGTAACAAAGGGTTAACCGTATTGTGTGGAAGATGATTGTTTGCAGAAAAAACAGTAAAAACAAGTATTGCAGCAGATTTGTATTTCAGTATTAAAAGAATAGACCGGGGTCCACAGTTCACTAGAGGTGTCTCTCCCATAAGATAAAAGCATGTTGGGTGAACAAATTACAGTCGGGCAATTGACAAATAGAGAGGGCATAACAATGCACATACATGTCATGATAAGTATAGTGAGATTTAATTGGGCATTACGACAAAGTACATAGACCGCCATCCAACTGCATCTATGCCTAAAAAGTCCACCTTCAGGTTATCGTCCGAACCCCTTCTAGTATTAAGTTGCAAAGCAACAGACAATTGCATTAAGTATGGTGCGTAATGTAATCAATAACTACATCCTCGAACATAGCATCAATGTTTTATCCCTAGTGGCAACAGCACATCCATAACCTTAGGGGTTTCTGTCACTCCCCCAGATTCACGGAGACATGAACCCACTATCGAGCATAAATACTCCCTCTTGGAGTTACTAGCATCAACTTGGCCAGAGCCTCTACTAATAACGGAGAGCATGCAAGATCATAAACAACACATATGAAATAACTTGATAATTAACATAACATGGTATTCTCTATCCATCGGATCCCGACAAACACAACATAGAGTATTACAGATAGATGATCTTGATCATGTTAGGCAGCTCACAAGATCCAACAATGAAGCACAATGAGGAGAAGACAACCATCTAGCTACTGCTATGGACCCATAGTCCAGGGGTGAACTACTCACTCATCACTCCGGAGGCGACCATGGTGGTGTAGAGTCCTCCGGGAGATGAATCCCCTCTCCGGCAGGGTGCCGGAGGAGATCTCCGAATCCCCCGAGATGGGATCGGCGGCGGCGTCTCGTAAGGTTTTCCGTATCGTGGTTTTTCGCCTCAGGGGTTTCGCGACGGAGGCTTTAAGTAGGCGGAAGGGCAGAGTCGGGGGCCTGACGAGGGGCCCACACCATAGGGTGGCGCGGGCCCCTCCTTGGCCGCGCCTCCTTGTGGTGTCGCCACCTCGTGTCCCCACTTCGTATGCTCTTCGGTCTTCTGGAAGGTTCGTGGCGAAATAGGCCCCTGGGTCTTCGTTTCGTCCAATTCCGAGAATATTTCGTTACTAGGATTTCTGAAACCAAAAACAGCAGAAAAGAACGGCACTTCGGCATCTTGTTAATAGGTTAGTTCCAAAATGCACGAATATGACATAAAGTGTGCATAAAACATGTAGGTATCATCAATAATATGGCATAGAACATAAGAAATTATCGATACGTCGGAGACGTATCAAGCATCCCCAAGCTTAGTTCTGCTCGTCCCGAGCAGGTAAAACGATAACAAAGATAATTTCTGAAGTGATATGCCATCATAACCTTGATCATACTATTTGTAAACATATGTAGTGAATGCAGCGATCAAAACAAGGGTAATGTCATGAGTAAACAAGTGAATCATAAAGCAAAGACTTTTCATGAATAGTACTTCAAGACAAGTATTAATAAGTCTTGCATAAGAGTTAACTCATAAAGCAATAAATCAAAGTAAAGGTATTGAAGCAACACAAAGGAAGATTAAGTTTCAGCGGTTGCTTTCAACTTGTAACATGTATATCTCATGGATAATTGTCAACATAGAGTAATATAACAAGTACAATATGCAAGTATGTAGGAATCAATGCACAGTTCACACAAGTATTTGCTTCTTGAGGTGGAGAGAGATAGGTGAACTGACTCAACATAAAAGTAAAAGAATGGTCCTTCAAAGAGGAAAGCATCGATTGCTATATTTGTGCTAGAGCTTTTATTTTGAAAACATGAAACAATTTTGTCAACGGTAGTAATAAAGCATATGAGTTATGTACATTATATCTTACAAGTTGCAAGCCTCATGCATAGTATACTAATAGTGCCCGCACCTTGTCCTAATTAGCTTGGACTACCGGATCTTTGCAATGCACATGTTTTAACCAAGTGTCACAATGGGGTACCTCCATGCCGCCTGTACAAAGGTCTAAGGAGAAAGCTCGCATTTTGGATTTCTCGCTTTTGATTATTCTCAACTTAGACATCCATACCGGGACAACATGGACAACAGATAATGGACTCCTCTTTAATGCATAAGCATGTGGCAACAATTATTATTCTCATATGAGATTGAGGATATGTGTCCAAAACTGAAACTTCCACCATGAATCATGGCTTTAGTTAGCGGCCCAAAGTTCTTCTCAAACAATATGCATGCTCCAACCATAAAGGTGGTAGATCTCTCTTACTTCAGACAAGACGGACATGCATAGCTGATGACCCACAAGTATAGGGGATCGCAACAGTCTTCGAGGGAAGTATTACCCAATTTATTGATTCGACACAAGGGGAGACAAAGAACACTTGGAAGCCTTAACAACGGAGTTGTCAATTCAGTTGCACCTGGAAACAGACTTGCTCGCAAGAGTTTATCAGTAGTAACAGTTTTATAGCAGTAGGTGAAATAACAGAGCAGTAACAAAGACAGCAGTAGTGATTATAGTAAACAGCAGGATTAAAATACTGTAGGCACGGGGACGGATGACGGGCGTTGCATGGATGAGAGAAACTCATGTAACAATCATAGCAGGGCATTTGCAGATAATAATAAAACGGTGTCCAAGTACTAATCAATCAATAGGCATGTGTTCCAATTATAGTCGTGCGTGCTCGCAATGAGAAACTTGCACAACATCTTTTGTCCTACCAGCCGGTGGCAGCCGGGCCTCTACTGGATATTAAGGTACTTTAATAGAGTACCGGAGCAAAGCATTAACACTCCGTGAACACATGTGATCCTCACATCACTACCATTCCCTCCGGTTGTCCCGATTTCTGTCACTTCGGGGCCATCGGTTCCGGACAGCGACATGTGTATACAACTTATAGGTAAGACCATAAACAATGAATATCATGATGAAACAATAACATGTTCAGATCTGAGATCATGGCACTCGGGCCCTAGTGACAAGCATTAAGCATAACAAGTTGCAACAATATCATCAAAGTACCAATTACGGACACTAGGCACTATGCCCTAACAATCTTATGCTATTACATGACCAATCTCATCCAATCCCTACCATCCCCTTCGCCTACAGTGGGGGAATTACTCACACATGGATGGGGGAAACATGGCTGGTTGATGTAGAGGCGTTGGCGGTGATGGCGGTGATGATCTCCTCCAATTCCCCGTCCCGGCGGAGTGCCAAACGGAGACTTCTGGCTCCCGCGACGGAGTTTCGCGATGTGGCGGCGTTCTGGAGGGTTTCTGGCGACTTCGACTTCTCTTCTGGCGTTTTTAGGTCGAGGCGAATAAGTAGTCCGAAGGAGGGCGTCGGAGGCCGGCCGAGGGGGCCACACCACAGGGCCGCGCGGGCCCCCCCTGGGCCGCGCCGCCCTATGGTGTGGGGCCCTCGGGCCTCCACTTCAATTGCCCTTCTGGCTCCGTTAGTTTCCTGGGAAAATAGGGCCTTCTGCATAAATTCCGAGGTTTTTCCCGAAAGTTGGATTTCTGCACAAAAACGAGACACCAGAGCAGTTCTGCTGAAAACAGCGTTAGTCCGTGTTAGTTGCATCCAAAATACACAAATTAGAGGCCAAACAATAGCAAAAGTGTTCGGGAAAGTAGATACGTTTTGGACGTATCAACTCCCCCAAGCTTAGCTTATTGCTTGTCCTCAAGCAATTCAGTTAACAACTGAGCGATAAAAGAACTTTCACGAACACATTTTCTCATATGATGTATATATTCTCATGTTATGGCTAATACTTAAGCAGTTTATAATGAGACACATGCAAATAAGATCATCTAACAGCTATGTCAATCATGGAGAGGTACCAACAATTAATAATAAGCATCAAGAATCATGTACATAAGCAAGATTGCAATGTTCATAAGAGAGTATGATAAAGTGGTATCTCGCTTGCCTGTATTTGATTGGCAAAACATAAATGCCCGGGCACCTCTGGAGTTCATAGAAAGACTAGAAGTAGTGATTGTCAAAAGATAAATGCATCAAAGTTATACCACAATCAATCATATTTTGAGACAAGCATATTGTACTAAGAATGACAGTTGTGCTCTCAAGATAGTACTCAAAGAAATAATGGAGACACAACATAAAAGTAAAAGATTGACCCTTCGCAGAGGGAAGCAGGGATTAACATGCGCTAGAGCTTTTCATTTTTATAAATCAGGAGTAAAATTATTTTGAGAGGTGTTTGTTGTTGTCAACGAATGGTAATGGGTACACTAACTACCTCGCCAACCGGACTTTCAAGAGCGGCTCCCATGAATTATTGCATATTTATTTGGCACTCCTTCCAACCTTTCTTGCACAAACCATGGCTAACCGAATCCTCGGGTGCCTGCCAACAATCTCATACCATGAAGGAGTGCCTTTTTATTTTAGTTTTATTATGATGATGACACTCCCCCCAACCTTTGCTTACACAAGCCATGGCTAACCGAATCCTTCGGGTGCCGTCCAACAATCACAAACCATGGAGGAGTGTCTATTTAAGTTTAATTAATTCGGGACTGGGAATCCCATTGCCAGCTCTTTTTGCAAAATTATTGGATAAGCGGATGTGCCACTATTCCATATGAGAGTCCGTCAAAAGTAAATGACAAGGTTGAAAGCTAAACACCACATACTTCCTCATGAGCTATGAAACATTAACACAAATTAAGAAGCATTTTGAAGATTTTAAAGGTAGCGCATGAGAATTTACTTGGAATGGTTTGAAATGCCATGCATAGGTATTTATGGTGGACACTCTGGAATGACTTGGTTTTCATGTGTTTGGAGGCACGAGCAGCGTTCCCGCTCAGTACAAGTGAAGGCTAGCAATAGACTAGGGAGCGACAAATCAAGAGAGCAGTAACTGTCATAATCATGCTTGCGGCAAAATAAATTAACGGAGGCATAAAAGTGATACAAGAACTCTGAAGCAATATAGATCATCGAGGCTTAATTGACTTTTTGTTCAGTCATATGCATGCGTGAGCATGTGCCAAGTCGATATAAATGAATTATTCAGAGGAGGATACCACAATGCCATACTTACTTATGAATAAAACAATGCAAGCAAACATCCATGACATGCTACTCATATTAATAGATTGGAGCTAAACATGAGAGATCATAAACTACTAGACTTTCTCAAATAACATATACCTCACATGAACCAACTAAGCATGCTCACATGGATGAGTATATGTACAAAAATGAAAACAAATAGAGTTCATACCAGCCTCTCACCACAATCAGATTGTCGTAGATCGTCATTATTGCCTTTTCACTTGTGTAGCTTGGATAATATGAAATGAAAACCACGCTCCAGCCACCGAAGACCATTGAACTCATAAAGAACTTTACAAACCAAAGAAGAACAGCAAATATTTTTGGTGTTTTCAAATTGCAAATAAGAACAAGAGGAAACAAGCAAACAAAGCAAAATCTTTTTGGGTTTTCTTATAGCAAACTAGCAATAGCAAATAAAGCGAAACAAATGCAAGAAACCAAAGCAAACAAATGGTGAAGAGAAACAACAGAAATATTTTTGGTCTTTTTGTGTTTTGGAAAGGAACAAAGCAAAAACAAGAAATAGCAAACTAAAAGAAACACAGAAAAGCGAGATGGCAGAAATCTGCCAAAACCTGACAGCAGTACAGAAATCGATTTTTACAAAAATCTTACGTTGCTCAGTTCAAAAAGTGTTCAACTAATGAAAGTTAGATAACAACCTGGGGAACCTGCACAAAAATTTGCAGCTCAAAATGACGCTCTGGCTATTTTTGAGAATTTTTACGGTAACGTTCCAGAATCTGTTTTCAGGCAGCACTTCCCCAAATATCATCTTCCTCTCATTAGAAAACCACTCAAACGAACAAAGCAAGTATGTGCAAGTATCCAGCAACCATAATATGCAAAGAATGAGTGATGCCGGTATACCTCCCCCCAAGCTTAGGCTTTTGGCCTAAGTGGAGTTCAATCCCATCGATCCCATGAAGTAGTGTCTCCGTAATATGAAGATGGGTCGTATTCCGGGTATGTGCTAGAAGAAGCACCCGGATATGTGACGGTGTGGTCGTAGGAGGTCCCGACGTCCTCGGAGTCATGTTGCTGGTGGAAGTCTTTTATCTTCAAATGCTCATCCACTTCCTCCTTGGTGCACGACCATGATTGCCTGTCAATACTTAACAAACCAGGTTGGGGAAGAGGGATTTCCTTCTCCTCCCCGTCAGAAAACAACATTCTATACACCATATTTTCTAAAGTAGAGTCAGTAACAAAATGATGACTCTTCATAGCAGTAATATCGAGTCTCCTAGGGGCCAATGGCACATCATTAGGATCAATAGGAAGATTAAGAAATGTTAAAACACGCAGTGCAATGGTTCCTCCAAAAATAGGCCCCCTGGTAGTCAGGCGGCGAGCAATAAGAGCACCAAGGTGATAGGAGGTTTGACCAGTAAGTGCAATATTCAGGAAAGCAAGATGGTAGCTAGAGATATTACTAGTGTTCTCCCTACCAAGAATGCTAGTAGCAATGTAATATGCAAAATACTTAATGGCGGGGAGTTGAATGTTCCTTATCTTGCCCCGCTGAATGGTGCGACAATCATCATCGGTAATCCCTCGATAGAGCTCCAACAAGTCCCGGGGGTTGTCATCAATCCTACTTGCTGTACCTGCAGGGACAATATCCAACGCAAGACAAAAATCCTTCAATTGCATAGTAACAGGATTACCATAGATCCTGAATGCAACCGTTGGCTCATATTGTTTGTTGTTGAACTGGAAACTCTCGACGAAGATTTTGGTGAGCATATAGTATTGCTCCCTTTCATCTCCCATATAGGTAGTTAACCCTGCCCTGTTGACAAGGGTTAAGAAATCCTCCAATATCCCTGCATTCCTTAGAAAATCATAGCATGGAAAAGTAGAAGCATTAGGAGGCCCGTTGTCCTCTTCGGGCGCGAAGCTAGGCGCGATGATGTCCTCATTGTACGACCGCCTAATTTGGGTGGCGGTCCTAGAAGGCCTCCCGGTGCTGGTTGTTCCTTTCTTGAACAATTCTCCAAATTTGAACTTCTTCATTTTCTGAAATTTCAACAAAATATAAAAGAGATCGAGAAATCTTTGAGCAAAAACGCGAGTGAGAGGAACCTGGTTCGAGTTTTTTCGGGAGAGAGAAGGTGCTGGGAGAAAGAGATGACAAAGTGGGGCAAGGAGGGGCCCACACCACATGGTGGCGCGGCCACCTCCTTGGCCGCGCCGGCCTGTGGTGGGCCCCACAGGTCATCCTCTGGTGCTCCCAGGTGCCTCGTCGAAAAATAGGACCAACGGTATAATTTTTGTGAATTTTTGAAAACTTTGAAAAATGCACATTTCTGGGTATTAAGTTTATTATTACTGGCCAGGAAAATTTTTGAAATCTTCAAATAACTAAAGAACTTTGCAAATTAAAAGTGCTACAGCAACTAGAGCAAGTGGAGGAAGAAAGATATGTTGTTTACCTCCTCTATGCATATAAAAAGTATTTGTTAACAAGGTTGATCAAGTCTTGCCACCAAATAAATTTTACATAGCATATGAAGAAATAAACCTCAAATCAATCATGTTACCTTGAATTGTATTGATATGGATCCAATAACAAGAGTTTGATATTCTTCTTTAGGCTCATATATAGGACAATCGATGGTTCCCACTTTGATAGTTCTCACATTAGAAATAGTATTAACTCCACACGCTTTCTCAATCCTCTTGGGGAAATAAACGGTATGTTCCCTATCATCAACATTGAAAGTAACCTTTCCTTTGTTGCAATCAATAACAGCCCCTGCGGTGTTAAGAAAAGGTCTCCCAAGAATAATAGACATATTATCATCTTCAGGCATTTCCAACACAACAAAATCAGTTAATATCAAGCAGTTAGTAGTAACTTGAACAGGAACATTCTCACATATACCAACAGGAATAGCAGTAGATTTATCAGCCATTTGCAAAGATATATCAGTAGGTATCAACTTATCTAAGTAAAGTCTCTTATAAAGAGAAAAAGGCATAACACTAACACCGGCTCCCAAGTCACATAGAGCAGTTTTAACATAATTATTCTTAATAGAACAAGGAATAGTAGGTATACCTGGGTCGCCCAACTTCTTTGGAACTTTGCCATTGAAAGAGTAATTAGCAAGCATAGTAGAAATTTCCTCATTGGGGATTTTCCTTTTGTTAGTAACAATGTCTTTCATATACTTTGAATAAGGAGGCAATTTAATAGCATCAGTCAAAGGGATTTGCAAGAATAAAGGTTTCATCCAATCACAGAATTTATTATAGTGTTCTTCTTCCTTTGATTTTAGTTTCTTAGCAGGAAAAGGCATTGGCTTTTGCACCCAAGGTTCTCTTTCATTACCATGTTTCTCAGTAATAAAATCTTCTTTAGTATACTTTTTATTTTTAGCATGCTTTTCAGGTTCTTCTTCAACCTCTTCTTTATCAGGAGTATCATTCTTATCATTATCTTTATCATTATCATGTTCATTACCACTTTCAGTTTCAACATCAGAAATAGAAATACTATTAGGATCATTAACAGGTTCAGAGGATTCTACAACATTTTTATGTTTCTTTTTCTTTTTCTTCTTAGAATGAGCACTAGGTTCAATGCGTTGAGAATCTTGTTCAATTCTTTTGGGATGCCCTTCAGGATATAGAGGATCCTGGGTAGAGACACCACCTCTAGTTGTTACTTCATAAGCATGTTTCTCTTTAGAATTATTCCCTAACAAGTCATTTTGCACTTTAGTGAGTTGATCAATTTGAGTCTGAATCATTTGAAAATGTTTGACAAGCATCTTAACATCATTGGAGGTTCTCTCCACAATATCATGCAATTGACTAATAGCTTGAGAATTTTCCATTAAATGATTCTCTACTCTCATATTAAAATTTTCTTGCTTAACAATATAATTATCAAACTCATCTAAGCATTGTGCAGGAGGTTTCGAATACGGAATATCTTCCCTAGTAAAGCGTTGAAGGGAATTTACCTCAATCATGGATGAAGGGGGAATTATCTCACATATATCTTCTATAGGAGGTAGATTCTTCACATCTTCAGATTTAATACCTTTCTCCTTGAGAGACTTCTTGGCTTCCCTCATATCTTCATCATTCAATTTAATTAAACCCCTCTTCTTCACTATTGGCGTTGGAGTTGGTTCAGGCGTATTCCAATCATCATAATTCCGGCCTATTTTAGCCAATAATTCTTCAGCGTCGTCTGGAGTTCTTTTCCTGAAAACACAACCAGCACAACTATCCAGGTATGCCCTAGACTCAATGGTTAGTCCACTATAAAATATATCAAGTAAATCATGCTTTTCTAAATCATGGTCAGGCAGAGCTCTAATAAGAGAGCAAAATCTCGCCCAAGCCTCAGGCAATTTCTCCTCATCTCCCTGATCAAAATTATAAACTCTCTGCAAAGCAGCATGTTGAGCACTAGCAGGAAAGTATTTGCGGAAGAAAACATCAAGCAATTCTTTCGGACTTTTAATAGAATTAGGTGGCAAATTATTATACCAAGTTTTAGCGTCATCCTTCAATGAGAATGGAAATATTTTAGCAACAAAGTAAGTACGCTTCTTAACATCATCAGAAAACAAGCTACTCAAAGTAGATAACTCAGTCATGTGTTCAACAGCACTTTCTTTTTCAGTACCACAAAAAGGTGTTTTCTCAACAATAGCTATATGAGATAGATCAAGAGAAAAATCATAATCTTTATCCCTAATGTTTATAGGAGATGTGGCAAATTTAGGATCAGGAGACAGTTTATATCTAACAGTGTGTTCTGCAAGCAACTTTTTAATTTTTCTTGCATCAGTAGTAGCATTGCATTTTTCAATAAAATCATCATCAAGCTCCACATAATCTTCCTCAAGATCATCACTAAAATAATCAAGTTCAGGTGAACTAACAGGTGTAGTAGCATTAGGAGTTTCAGTATTTTCAATTTGTCTAGATTTAGCAATTGTAGCATCTAGAAAAGATCCCAATGAACCACTATCATCAAGCACAGCAGAAACATTATCAATATTATGAGAGTGTTCAGATTCAGCAGATGTACCCGCATGCGAAGCATGTGGCGGTGAAACAAGTTTATCAATCACAGATGGTGAATCAAGTGTAGCGGAGGTACTCAGAATTGTACCTTTTCTTGTAGTGGATGGTAATATGGCGATCTTAGTATCGCGAGGTTTACCCATGATGGAGAATTTGCAGCGAACAATATTAATCCAAGTGAACTTCCAAATAAAGCTATGCTCCCCGGCAACGGCGCCAGAAAATAGTCTTGATGACCCACAAGTATAGGGGATCGCAACAGTCTTCGAGGGAAGTATTACCCAATTTATTGATTCGACACAAGGGGAGACAAAGAACACTTGGAAGCCTTAACAACGGAGTTGTCAATTCAGTTGCACCTGGAAACAGACTTGCTCGCAAGAGTTTATCAGTAGTAACAGTTTTATAGCAAGCAGTAGTGAAATAACAGCAGCAGAGTAACAAAGACAGCAGTAGTGATTATAGTAAACAGCAGGATTAAAATACTGTAGGCACGGGGACGGATGACGGGCGTTGCATGGATGAGAGAAACTCATGTAACAATCATAGCAGGGCATTTGCAGATAATAATAAAACGGTGTCCAAGTACTAATCAATCAATAGGCATGTGTTCCAATTATAGTCGTGCGTGCTCGCAATGAGAAACTTGCACAACATCTTTTGTCCTACCAGCCGGTGGCAGCCGGGCCTCAAGGGAAACTACTGGATATTAAGGTACTCCTTTTAATAGAGTACCGGAGCAAAGCATTAACACTCCGTGAACACATGTGATCCTCACATCACTACCATTCCCTCCGGTTGTCCCGATTTCTGTCACTTCGGGGCCATCGGTTCCGGACAGCGACATGTGTATACAACTTATAGGTAAGACCATAAACAATGAATATCATGATGAAACAATAACATGTTCAGATCTGAGATCATGGCACTCGGGCCCTAGTGACAAGCATTAAGCATAACAAGTTGCAACAATATCATCAAAGTACCAATTACGGACACTAGGCACTATGCCCTAACAATCTTATGCTATTACATGACCAATCTCATCCAATCCATACCATCCCCTTCAGCCTACAGCGGGGGAATTACTCACACATGGATGGGGGAAACATGGCTGGTTGATGTAGAGGCGTTGGCGGTGATGGCGGTGATGATCTCCTCCAATTCCCCGTCCGGCGGAGTGCCAGAACGGAGACTTCTGGCTCCCGCGACGGAGTTTCGCGATGTGGCGGCGTTCTGGAGGGTTTCTGGCGACTTCGACTTCTTCACTGGCGTTTTTAGGTCGAGGCGAATAAGTAGTCCGAAGGAGGGCGTCGGAGGCCGGCCGAGGGGGCCACACCACAGGCCGCGCGGGCCCCCCCGGGCCGCGCCGCCCTATGGTGTGGGGCCCTCGGGCCTCCACTTCAATTGCCCTTCTGGCTCCGTTAGTTTCCTGGGAAAATAGGGCCTTCTGCATAAATTCCGAGGTTTTTCCCGAAAGTTGGATTTCTGCACAAAAACGAGACACAGAGCAGTTCTGCTGAAAACAGCGTTAGTCCGTGTTAGTTGCATCCAAAATACACAAATTAGAGGCCAAACAATAGCAAAAGTGTTCGGGAAAGTAGATACGTTTTGGACGTATCAATAGCAACTCACATGATATTCAGCAAAGAATAGTTGATGGCGTCCCCAGAAGCATGGTTATCGCACAACAAGCAACTTAATAAGAGATAAAGTGCATAAGTACATATTCAATACCACAATAGTTTTTAAGCTATTTGTCCCATGAGCTATATATTGCAAAGGTGAATGATGGAATTTTAAAGGTAGCACTCAAGCAATTTACTTTGGAATGGCGGATAAATACCATGTAGTAGGTAGGTATGGTGGACACAAATGGCATAGTGGTTGGCTCAAGTATTTTGGATGCATGAGAAGTATTCCCTCTCGATACAAGGTTTAGGCTAGCAAGGTTATTTGAAACAAACACAAGGATGAACGGTACAGCAAAACTCACATAAAAGACATATTGTAAACATTATAAGACTCCACACCGTCTTCCTTGTTGTTCAAAACTCAATACTAGATGTTATCTAGACTCTAGAGAAACCAAATATGCAAACCAAATTAGCAAGCTCTAAGTATTTCTTCATTAATGGGTGCAAAGTATATAATGCAAGAGCTTAAACATGAGCACAACAATTGCCAAGTATCAAATTATCCAAGACATTTTAGAGTTACTACATGTAGCATTTTCCAATTCCAACCATATAGCAATTTAACGAAGAAGAAACTTCGCCATGAATACTATGAGTAGAGCCTAAGGACATATTTGTCCATATGCTACAGCGGAGCGTGTCTCTCTCCCATAAAGTGAATGCTAGGATCCATTTTATTCAAAAAAAACAAACCGACGCTCCAAGCAAAGTGCATAAGATGTGACGGAATAAAAATATAGTTTCAGGGGAGGAACCTGATAATGTTGTCGATGAAGAAGGGGATGCCTTGGGCATCCCCAAGCTTAGACGCTTGAGTCTTCTTAAAATATGCAGGGGTGAACCACCGGGGCATCCCCAAGCTTAGAGCTTTCACTCTCCTTGATCATATTGCATCATACTCCTCTCTTGATCCTTGAAAACTTCCTCCACACCAAACTCGAAACAACTCATTAGAGGGTTAGTGCATAATAAAAATTCACATGTTCAGAGGTGACACAATCATTCTTAACACTTCTGGACATTGCATAAAGCTACTGGACATTAATGGATCAAAGAAATTCATCCAACATAGCAAAAGAGGCAATGCAAAATAAAAGGCAGAATCTGTCAAAACAGAACAGTCCGTAAAGATGGATTTTATTAGGCCACCAGACTTGCTCAAATGAAAATGCTAAAATTGAATGAAAGTTGCGTACATATCTGAGGATCATGCACGTAAATTGGCTTAATTTTCTGAGCTACCTACAGGGAGGTAGACCCAGATTCGTGACAGCAAAGAAATCTGGAACTGCGCAGTAATCCAAATCTAGTACTTACTTTACTATCAAAGACTTTACTTGGCACAACAAAACTCAAAACTAAGATAAGGAGAGGTTGCTACAGTAGTAAACAACTTCCAAGACTCAAATATAAAACAAAAATACTGTAGCAAAATAACACATGGGTTATCTCCCAAGAAGTTCTTTCTTTATAGCCATTAAGATGGGCTCAGCAGTTTTAATGATGCACTCGCAAGAAATAGTATTTGAAGCAAAAGAGAGCATCAAAAGGCAAATTCAAAACACATTTAAGTCTAAAATGCTTCCTATGCATAGGAATCTTGTAAATAAACAAGTTCATGAAGAGCAAAGTAACAAGCATAGGAAGATAAAACAAGTGTAGCTTCAAAAATTTCAGCACATAGAGAGGTGTTTTAGTAACATGAAAATTTCTACAACCATATTTTCCTCTCTCATAATAATTTTCAGTAGCATCATGAGCAAACTCAACAATGTAACTATCACATAAAGCATTCTTATCATGAGTCTCATGCATAAAATTATTACTCTCCACGTAAGCATAATCAATTTTATTAGTTGTAGTGGGAGCAAATTCAACAAAGTGGCTATCATCATATATAGGAGGCATATTGTAATCATAAAAGAAAATTTTCTCCTCAATGCTTGGGGTACTAAAAAGATCATGCTCATCAGAGCCAGCTTCCCCAAGCTTAGAATTTTCCATAGCATTAGCAACAATGGTGTTCAAAGCATCCATAGTAATAACATTCCCATTAGCATGCATATAAAGTTCCATGGGTTTTTTAATTCTCTCTTCAAACACATCATGTCCTAATTCAAGATAAAGTTCATAAAGATCTCTCATATTTTTGTTGTTTTCCATTATGCTTAACTAGTGAAATAAAAACATGCATGATATTAAGTAAAGTAAAACAAGTAACTAATTTTTTTGTGTTTTTGATATAGAGTGCAAGACAGTAAATAAAGTAAAGCTAGCAACTAATTTTTTGTGTTTTGATATAATGCAGCAAACAAAGTAGTAAATAAAATAAAGCAAGACAAAAACAAAGTAAAGAGATTGAGAAGTGGAGACTCCCCTTGCAGCGTGTCTTGATCTCCCCGGCAACAGCGCCAGAAATTTGCTTGATGCGTGTAGTTGACACATCCGTTGGGAACCCCAAGAGGAAGGTGTGATGCGCACAGCGGCAAGTTTCCCTCAGTAAGAAACCAAGGTTTAATCGAACCAGTAGGAGTCAAGAAGCACGTTGAAGGTTGATGGCGGCGGGATGTAGTGCGGCGCAACACCAGAGATTCCGGCGCCAACGTGGAACCTGCACAACACAACCAAAGTACTTTGCCCCAACGAAACAGTGAGGTTGTCAATCTCACCGGCTTGCTGTAACAAAGGGTTAACCGTATTGTGTGGAAGATGATTGTTTGCAGAGAAAACAGTAAAAACAAGTATTGCAGCAGATTTGTATTTCAGTATTAAAAGAATGGACCGGGGTCCACAGTTCACTAGAGGTGTCTCTCCCATAAGATAAAAACATGTTGGGTGAACAAATTACAGTCGGGCAATTGACAAATAGAGAGGGCATAACAATGCACATACATGTCATGATAAGTATAGTGAGATTTAATTGGGCATTACGACAAAGTACATAGACCGCCATCCAACTACATCTATGCCTAAAAAGTCCACCTTCAGGTTATCATCCGAACCCCTTCCAGTATTAAGTTGCAAAGCAACAGACAATTGCATTAAGTATGGTGCGTAATGTAATCAATAACTACATCCTCGAACATAGCATCAATGTTTTATCCCTAGTGGCAACAGCACATCCATAACCTTAGGGGTTTCTGTCACTCCCCCAGATTCACGGAGACATGAACCCACTATCGAGCATAAATACTCCCTCTTGGAGTTACTAGCATCAACTTGGCCAGAGCCTCTACTAATAACGGAGAGCATGCAAGATCATAAACAACACATATGAAATAACTTGATAATTAACATAACATGGTATTCTCTATCCATCGGATCCCGACAAACACAACATAGAGTATTACAGATAGATGATCTTGATCATGTTAGGCAGCTCACAAGATCCAACAATGAAGCACAATGAGGAGAAGACAACCATCTAGCTACCGCTATGGACCCATAGTCCAGGGGTGAACTACTCACTCATCACTCCGGAGGCGACCATGGCGGTGTAGAGTCCTCCGGGAGATGAATCCCCTCTCCGGCAGGGTGCCGGAGGAGATCTCCAATCCCGAGATGGGATCGGCTGCGGCGTCTCAGTAAGGTTTTCCGTATCGTGGTTTTTCGCCTCAGGGGTTTCGCGACGGAGGCTTTAAGTAGGCGGAAGGGCAGAGTCGGGGGCCTGACGAGGGGCCCACAACATAGGGCGGCCTCCTTGGCCGCCCGCCTTGTGGTGTCGCCACCTCGTGGCCCCACTTCGTATGCTCTTCGGTCTTCTGGAAGGTTCGTGGCGAAATAGGCCCCTGGGTCTTCGTTTCGTCCAATTCCGAGAATATTTTTACTAGGATTTCTGAAACCAAAAACAGCAAAACAGGAACTGGCACTTCGGCATCTTGTTAATAGGTTAGTTCCAGAAAATGCACGAATATGACATAAAGTGTGCATAAAACATGTAGGTATCATCAATAATATGGCATAGAACATAAGAAATTATCGATACGTCGGAGACGTATCAGCATGTAGTGCGGCGCAACACCAGGGATTCCGGCGCCAACGTGGAACCTGCACAACACAACCAAAGTACTTTGCCCCAACGAAACAGTGAGGTTGTCAATCTCACCGGCTTGCTGTAACAAAGGATTAGATGTATAGTGTGGATGATGATTGTTTGCGAAAACAGTAGAAAAATATTGCAGTAGATTGTATTCAATGTAAAAGAATGGACCGGGGTCCACAGTTCACTAGAGGTGTCTCTCCCATAAGATAAATAGCATGTTGGGTGAACAAATTACAGTCGGGCAATTGACAAATAGAGAGGGCATGACCATGCACATACATGATATGATGAGTATTGTGAGATTTAATTGGGCATTACGACAAAGTACATAGACCGCTATCCAGCATGCATCTATGCCTAAAAAGTCCACCTTCAGGTTATCATCCGAACCCCTTCCAGTATTAAGTTGCAAACAACAGACAATTGCATTAAGTATGGTGGGTAATGTAATCAATAACTACATCCTCGGACATAGCATCAATGTTTTATCCCTAGTGGCAACAACACATCCACAACCTTAGAACTTTCTGTCACTGTCCCAGATTTAATGGAGGCATGAACCCACTATCGAGCATAAATACTCCCTCTTGGAGTTAAGAGTAAAAACTTGGCCAGAGCCTCTACTAATAACGGAGAGCATGCAAGATCATAAACAACACATAGGTAATAGATTGATAATCACATAACATAGTATTCTCTATCCATCGGATCCCGACAAACACAACATATAGCATTACAGATAGATGATCTTGATCATGTTAGGCAGCTCACAAGATCCGACAATGAAGCACATGAGGAGAAGACGACCATCTAGCTACTGCTATGGACCCATAGTCCAGGGGTGAACTACTCACTCATCACTCCGGAGGCGACCATGGCGGTGAAGAGTCCTCCGGGAGATGATTTCCCTCTCCGGCAGGGTGCCGGAGGCGATCTCCTGAATCCCCCGAGATGGGATTGGTGATGGCGTGTATTTCACACGTTCGTTGGGCAACCCCAAGAGGAAGGTATGATGCGCACAGCAGCAAGTTTTCCCTCAGAAAGAAACCAAGGTTTATCGAACCAGGAGGAGCCAAGAAGCACGTTGAAGGTTGATGGCGGCGGGATGTATGCGGCGCAACACCGGGATTCCGGCGCCAACGTGGAACCTGCACAACACAACCAAAGTACTTTGCCCCAACGAAACAGTGAGGTTGTCAATCTCACCGGCTTGCTGTAACAAAGGATTAACCGTATTGTGTGGAAGATGATTGTTTGCAGAGAAAACAGTAAAACAAGTATTGCAGCAGATTTGTATTTCAGTATTAAAAGAATGGACCGGGTCCACAGTTCACTAGAGGTGTCTCTCCCATAAGATAAAAGCATGTTGGGTGAACAAATTACAGTCGGGCAATTGACAAATAGAGAGGGCATAACAATGCACATACATGTCATGATAAGTATAGTGAGATTTAATTGGGCATTACGACAAAGTACATAGACCGCCATCCAACTACATCTATGCCTAAAAAGTCCACCTTCAGGTTATCGTCCGAACCCCTTCCAGTATTAAGTTGCAAAGCAACACAATTGCATTAAGTATGGTGCGTAATGTAATCAATAACTACATCCTCGAACATAGCATCAATGTTTTATCCCTAGTGGCAACAGCACATCCATAACCTTAGGGGTTTCTGTCACTCCCCCAGATTCACGGAGACATGAACCCACTATCGAGCATAAATACTCCCTCTTGGAGTTACTAGCATCAACTTGGCCAGAGCCTCTACTAATAACGGAGAGCATGCAAGATCATAAACAACACATATGAAATAACTTGATAATTAACATAACATGGTATTCTCTATCCATCGGATCCCGACAAACACAACATAGAGTATTACAGATAGATGATCTTGATCATGTTAGGCAGCTCACAAGATCCAACAATGAAGCACAATGAGGAGAAGACAACCATCTAGCTACTGCTATGGACCCATAGTCCAGGGGTGAACTACTCACTCATCACTCCGGAGGCGACCATGGCGGTGTAGAGTCCTCCGGGAGATGAATCCCCTCTCCGCAGGGTGCCGGAGGAGATCTCCAGAATCCCCGAGATGGGATCGGCTGCGGCGCAGGTTTTCCGTATCGTGGTTTTTCGCCTGGGGTTTCGCGACGGAGGCTTTAAGTAGGCGGGGCGAGTCGGGGGCGACGAGGGCCCACAACATAGGCGGCGCGGGCCCCCGGCCGCGCCGCCTTGTGGTGTCGCCACCTCGTGGCCCCACTTCGTATGCTCTTCGGTCTTCTGGAAGGTTCGTGGCGAAATAGGCCCCGGTCTTCGTTTCATCCAATTCCGAGAATATTTCGTTACTAGGATTTCTGAAACCAAAAACAGCAGAAACAGGAACTGGCACTTCGGCATCTTGTTAATAGGTTAGTTCCAGAAAATGCACGAATATGACATAAAGTGTGCATAAAACATGTAGGTATCATCAATAATATGGCATAGAACATAAGAAATTATCGATACGTCGGAGACGTATCAGCATGTAGTGCGGCAACACCAGATTCCGGCGCCAACGTGGAACCGCACAACACAACCAAAGTACTTTGTAAAAAAGTGAGGTTGTCAATCTCACCTTGTAACAAAGGATTAGATGTATAGTGTGGATGATGATTGTTTGCAGAAACAGAGAACAAATATTGCAGTAGATTGTATTCAATGTAAAAGAATGGACCGGGGTCCACAATTACTGTCTCTCCCATAAGATAAATAGCATGTTGGGTGAACAAATTACAGTCGGGCAATTGACAAATAGAGAGGGCATGACCATGCACATACATGATATGATGAGTATTGTGAGATTTAATTGGGCATTACGACAAAGTACATAGACCGCTATCCAGCATGCATCTATGCCTAAAAGTCCACCTTCAGGTTATCATCCGAACCCCTTCCAGTATTAAGTTGCAAACAACAGACAATTGCATTAAGTATGGTGGGTAATGTAATCAATAACTACATCCTCGGACATAGCATCAATGTTTTATCCCTAGTGGCAACAACACATCCACAACCTTAGAACTTTCTGTCACTGTCCCAGATTTAATGGAGGCATGAACCCACTATCGAGCATAAATACTCCCTCTTGGCCAGAGCCTCTACTAATAACGGAGAGCATGCAAGATCATAAACAACACATAGGTAATAGATTGATAATCAACATAACATAGTATTCTCTATCCATCGGATCCCGACAAACACAACATATAGCATTACAGATAGATGATCTTGATCATGTTAGGCAGCTCACAAGATCCGACAATGAAGCACATGAGGAGAAGACGACCATCTAGCTACTGCTATGGACCCATAGTCCAGGGGTGAACTACTCACTCATCACTTCGGAGGCGACCATGGCGGTGAAGAGTCCTCCGGGAGATGATTTCCCTCTCCGGCAGGTGCCGGAGGCGATCTCCTGAATCCCCCGAGATGGGATTGGTGATGGCGTGTATTTCACACGTTCGTTGGGCAACCCCAAGAGGAAGGTATGATGCGCACAGCAGCAAGTTTTCCCTCAGAAAGAAACCAAGGTTTATCGAACCAGGAGGAGCCAAGAAGCACGTTGAAGGTTGATGGCGGCGGATGTAGTGCGCAACACCAGGATTCCGCGCCAACGTGGAACCTGCACAACACAACCAAAGTACTTTGCCCCAACGAAACAGTGAGGTTGTCAATCTCACCGGCTTGCTGTAACAAAGGATTAACCGTATTGTGTGGAAGATGATTGTTTGCAGAGAAAATAGTAAAACAAGTATTGCAGCAGATTTGTATTTCAGGATTAAAAGAATGGACCGGGGTCCACAGTTCACTAGAGGTGTCTCTCCCATAAGATAAAAGCATGTTGGGTGAACAAATTACAGTCGGGCAATTGACAAATAGAGAGGGCATAACAATGCACATACATGTCATGATAAGTATAGTGAGATTTAATTGGGCATTACGACAAAGTACATAGACCGCCATCCAACGCATCTATGCCTAAAAAGTCCACCTTCAGGTTATCGTCCGAACCCCTTCCAGTATTAAGTTGCAAAGCAACAGACAATTGCATTAAGTATGGTGCGTAATGTAATCAATAACTACATCCTCGGACATAGCATCAATGTTTTATCCCTAGTGGCAACAGCACAACACAACCTTAGAACTTTCTGTCACTGTCCCAGGTGTCAATGCAGGCATGAACCCACTATCGAGCATAAATACTCCCTCTTGGAGTTACTAGCATCAACTTGGCCAGAGCCTCTACTAATAACGGAGAGCATGCAAGATCATAAACAACACATATGCAATAACTTGATAATTAACATAACATGGTATTCTCTATCCATCGGATCCCGACAAACACAACATAGAGTATTACAGATAGATGATCTTGATCATGTTAGGCAGCTCACAAGATCCAACAATGAAGCACAATGAGGAGAAGACAACCATCTAGCTACTGCTATGGACCCATAGTCCAGGGGTGAACTACTCACTCATCACTCCGGAGGCGACCATGGCGGTGTAGAGTCCTCCGGGAGATGAATCCCCTCCCGCAGGTGCCGGAGGAGATCTCCGAATCCCCCGAGATGGGATCGGCGGCGGCGTCTCGAAGGTTTTCCGTATCGTGGTTTTTCGCCTCAGGTTTTCGCGACGGAGGCTTTAAGTAGGCGGAAGGGCGAGTCGGGGCTGACGAGGGCCCACACCACAGGCGGCGCGGCCCCCTGGCCGCGCCGCCTTGTGGTTTGGCCACCTCGTGGCCCCACTTCGTATGCTCTTCGGTCTTCTGGAAGGTTCGTGGCGAAATAGGCCCCTGGGTCTTGATTTCGTCCAATTCCGAGAATATTTCGTTACTAGGATTTCTGAAACCAAAAACAGCAGAAAACAGCAACTGGCTCTTCGGCATCTTGTTAATAGGTTAGTTCCAGAAAATGCACGAATATGACATAAAGTGTGCATAAAACATGTAGATATCATCAATAATGTGTCATGGAACATAAGAAATTATCGATACGTCGGAGACGTATCAGCATCCCCAAGCTTAGTTCTGCTCGTCCCGAGCAGGTAAAACGATAACAAAGATAATTTCTGAAGTGACATGCCATCATAACCTTGATCATACTATTTGTAAACATATGTAATGAATGCAGCGATCAAAACAATGGTAATGTCATGAGTAAACAAGTGAATCATAAAGCAAAGACTTTTCATGAATAGTACTTCAAGACAAGCATCAATAAGTCTTGCATAAGAGTTAACTCATAAAGAAATAAATCAAAGTAAAGGTATTGAAGCAACACAAAGGAAGATTAAGTTTCAGCGGTTGCTTTCAACTTTTAACATGTATATCTCATGGATAATTGTCAACATAGAGTAATATAACAAGTGCAATATGCAAGTATGTAGGAATCAATGCACAGTTCACACAAGTGTTTGCTTCTTGAGATGGAGAGAGATAGGTGAACTGACTCAACATAAAAGTAAAAAGAATGGTCCTTCAAAGAGGAAAGCATCGATTGCTATATTTGTGCTAGAGCTTTTATTTTGAAAACATGAAACAATTTTGTCAACGGTAGTAATAAAGCATATGAGTTATGAAAATTATATCTTACAAGTTGCAAGCCTCATGCATAGTATACTAATAGTGCCCGCACCTTGTCCTAATTAGCTTGGACTACCGGATCATTGCAATACACATGTTTTAACCAAGTGTCACAATGGGGTACCTCCATGCCGCCTGTACAAAGGTCTAAGGAGAAAGCTCGCATTTTGGATTTCTCGCTTTTGATTATTCTCAACTTAGACATCCATACCGGGACAACATGGACAACAGATAATGGACTCCTCTTTAATGCATAAGCATGTGGCAACAATTATTATTCTCATATGAGATTGAGGATATATGTCCAAAACTGAAACTTCCACCATGAATCATGGCTTTAGTTAGCGGCCCAATGCTCTTCTCTAACAATATGTATGCTCCAACCATTAAGGTGGTAGATCTCTCTTACTTCAGACAAGACGGACATGCATAGCAACTCACATGATATTCAACAAAGAATAGTTGATGGCGTCCCCAGAAAACATGGTTATCGCACAACAAGCAACTTAATAAGAGATAAAGTGCATAAGTACATATTCAATACCACAATAGTTTTTAAGCTATTTGTCCCATGAGCTATATATTGCAAAGTTGAATGATGGAATTTTAAAGGTAGCACTCAAGCAATTTACTTTGGAATGGCGGATAAATACCATGTAGTAGGTAGGTATGGTGGATACAAATGGCATAGTGGTTGGCTCAAGTATTTTGGATGCATGAGAAGTATTCCCTCTCGATACAAGGTTTAGGCTAGCAAGGTTATTTGAAACAAACACAAGGATGAACGGTGCAGCAAAACTCACATAAAAGACATATTGTAAACATTATAAGACTCTACACCGTCTTCCTTGTTGTTCAAAACTCAATACTAGATGTTATCTAGACTCTAGAGAAACCAAATATGCAAACCAAATTAGCAAGCTCTAAGTGTTTCTTCATTAATGGGTGCAAAGTATATGATGCAAGAGCTTAAACATGAGCACAACAATTGCCAAGTATCAAATTATCCAAGACATTTTAGAGTTACTACATGTAGCATTTTCCAATTCCAACCATATAACAAATTAACGAAGAAGAAACTTCGCCATGAATACTATGAGTAGAGCCTAAGGACATACTTGTCCATATGCTACAGCGGAGCGTGTCTCTCTCCCATAAAGTGAATGCTAGGATCCATTTTATTCAAACAAAACAAAAACAAAAACAAACCGACGCTCCAAGCAAAGTGCATAAGATGTGACGGAATAAAAATATAGTTTCAGGGGAGGAACCGATAATGTTGTCGATGAAGAAGGGGATGCCTTGGGCATCCCCAAGCTTAGACGCTTGAGTCTTCTTAGAATATGCAGGGGTGAACCACCGGGCATCCCCAAGCTTAGAGCTTTCACTCTCCTTGATCATATTGCATCATACTCCTCTCTTGATCCTTGAAAACTTCCTCCACACCAAACTCGAAACAACTCATTAGAGGGTTAGTGCATAATAAAAATTAACATGTTGAGGTGACACAATCATTCTTAACACTTCTGGACATTGCATAAAGCTACTGGACATTAATGGATCAAAGAAATTCATCCAACATAGCAAAAGAGGCAATGCGAAATAAAAGGCAGAATCTGTCAAAACAGAACAGTCCGTAAAGATGGATTTTATTAGGCCACCAGACTTGCTCAAATGAAAATGCTCAAATTGAATGAAAGTTGCGTACATATCTGAGGATCATGCACGTAAATTGGCTTAATTTTCTGAGCTACCTACAGGGAGGTAGACCCAGATTCGTGACAGCAAAGAAATCTGGAACTGCGCAGTAATCCAAATCTAGTACTTACTTTACTATCAAAGACTTTACTTGGCACAACAAAACTCAAAACTAAGATAAGGAGAGGTTGCTACAGTAGTAAACAACTTCCAAGACTCAAATATAAAACAAAAATACTGTAGTAAAAACATGGGTTGTCTCCCATAAGCGCTTTTCTTTAACGCCTTTCAGCTAGGCGCAGAAAGTGTAACTCAAGTAACATCAAGAGATGAAGCATTGATATCATAAGCTCCCCCATTTGCAGTGGTACTAGGGGCTTTGTCAATTTTAGGCCTATAATAATATTTCTTTGGTTTAGGCACTTTAGAGGCATACATAAACTTTTGCTCCTTTCCCACATAAGCTTTCTCTCTAAACTGTAAAGATGAAAAGGTTGAACCCAAGGTTCCCATAGCTTTTTCAAGTTCGCCAATCCTATTAATTTGATTATCATGGTCAACACAAGTTCCTAGGACACTAATTCTTTCATCAATTCCTCCTAAGGATTTATCAAGTTTATCAGTTTTAACAAGTAACATCTCCAACTTAGTTTCAACACTAAAATTTTTCTCTATGGTTTCCAATTTTTTCATAACATCCTCAAGGGAGGTTTCAATTTTAATTTCATTAACAGGTGGTGTTCCAAATAAACTCTCAATAATGCAACTAGCTTCTAAAGCGGGAGCACCTAGGAAGTTACCTCCCGCGAGACAATCAAGAACATATCTATTCCAGCTAGAGATACCAACATAAAAATTCCTGAGTAGGATAGTGGTGGAGTGTTTCTTAGTGCACCTATTATGGGCATCACTAATTCTATACCAAGCATCTTTTAAACATTCTCCCCCTTGTTGCTTAAATGAACGAACTTCAACTTCAGGATTACTCATTTTAGCAGTAGTAAATAAAGCAAACTAGATAAAGTAAATGCAAGTAAACTAATTTTTTTGTGTTTTTGATATAGAGTGCAAGACAGTAAATAAAGTAAAACTAGCAACTAATTTTTTTGTGTTTTGATATAATGCAGCAAACAAAGTAGTAAATAAAATAAAGCAAGACAAAAACAAAGTAAAGAGATTGAGAAGTGGAGACTCCCCTTGCAGCGTGTCTTGATCTCCCCGGCAACGAGAAATATGCTTGATGGCGTGTATTTCACACGTTCGTTGGGCAACCCCAAGAGGAAGGTATGATGCGCACAGCAGCAAGTTTTCCCTCAAAGAAACCAAGGTTTATCGAACCAGGAGGAGCCAAGAAGCACGTTGAAGGTTGATGGCGGCGGGATGTAGTGCGGCGCAACACCAGGGATTCCGGCGCCAACGTGGAACCTGCACAACACAACCAAAGTACTTTGCCCCAACGAAACAGTGAGGTTGTCAATCTCACCGGCTTGCTGTAACAAAGGATTAACCGTATTGTGTGGAAGATGATTGTTTGCAGAGAAAATAGTAAAACAAGTATTGCAGCAGATTTGTATTTCAGTATTAAAAGAATGGACCGGGGTCCACAGTTCACTAGAGGTGTCTCTCCCATAAGATAAAAGCATGTTGGGTGAACAAATTACAGGGCAATTGACAAATAGAGAGGGCATAACAATGCACATACATGTCATGATAAGTATAGTGAGATTTAATTGGGCATTACGACAAAGTACATAGACCGCCATCCAACTGCATCTATGCCTAAAAAGTCCACCTTCGGTTATCGTCCGAACCCCTTCCGTATTAAGTTGCAAAGCAACAGACAATTGCATTAAGTATGGTGCGTAATGTAATCAATAACTACATCCTCGGACATAGCATCAATGTTTTATCCCTAGTGGCAATAGCACAACACAACCTTAGAACTTTCTGTCACTGTCCCAGGTGTCAATGCAGGCATGAACCCACTATCGAGCATAAATACTCCCTCTTGGAGTTACTAGCATCAACTTGGCCAGAGCCTCTACTAATAACGGAGAGCATGCAAGATCATAAACAACACATATGCAATAACTTGATAATTAACATAACATGGTATTCTCTATCCATCGGATCCCGACAAACACAACATAGAGTATTACAGATAGATGATCTTGATCATGTTAGGCAGCTCACAAGATCCAACAATGAAGCACAATGAGGAGAAGACAACCATCTAGCTACTGCTATGGACCCATAGTCCAGGGGTGAACTACTCACTCATCACTCCGGAGGCGACCATGGCGGTGTAGAGTCCTCCGGAGATGAATCCCCTCTCCCAGGGTGCCGGAGGAGATCTCCAATCCCCCGAGATGGGATCGGCGGCGGCGGCGTCTCGCAAGGTTTTCCGTATCGTGGTTTTTCGCCTCAGGGGTTTCGCGACGGAGGCTTTAAGTAGGCGGAAGGGCAGAGTCGGGGGGCTGACGAGGGGCCCACACCACAGGGCGGCGCGGGCCCCCCTTGGCCGCGCCGCCATGGTTTGGCCACCTCGTGGCCCCACTTCGTATGCTCTTCGGTCTTCTGGAAGGTTCGTGGCGAAATAGGCCCCTGGGTCTTGATTTCGTCCAATTCCGAGAATATTTCGTTACTAGGATTTCTGAAACCAAAAACAGCAGAAAACAGCAACTGGCTCTTCGGCATCTTGTTAATAGGTTAGTTCCAGAAAATGCACGAATATGACATAAAGTGTGCATAAAACATGTAGATATCATCAATAATGTGGCATGGAACATAAGAAATTATCGATACGTCGGAGACGTATCAATTGGCGGCGGCGGCGTCTCTGGAAGGTTTTCCGTATCGTGGCTCTCGGTACTGGGGGTTTCGCGACGAAGACTATATGTAGGCGGAAGGGCAGGTAAAGGGCCCACACAACAGGCCGGCGCGGCCGGGCTTGGGCCGCGCCGCCTGTTGTCCGCCACCTCGTGGCCCCACTTCGACTCTCCCTCGGACTTCTGGAAGCTTCGTGCAAAAATAGGCCCCTGGCGTTGATTTCGTCCAATTCCGAGAATATTTCCTTACTAGGATTTCTGAAACAAAAACAGCAAAACAGCAACTGGCTCTTCGGCATCTCGTTAATAGGTTAGTGCCGAAAATGCATAAATATGACATAAAGTGTGCATAAAACATGTAGATATCATCAATAATGTGGCATGGAACATAAGAAATTATCGATACATCGGAGACGTATCAGCATCCCCAAGCTTAGTTCTGCTCGTCCCGAGCAGGTAAACGATAACAAAGATAATTTCTGGAGTGACATGCCATCATAACCTTGATCATACTATTGTAAGCATATGTAATGAATGCAGCGATCAAAACAATGGTAATGACATGAGTAAACACATGAATCATAAAGCAAAGACTTTTGATGAATAGTACTTTCAAGACAAGCATCAATACGTCTTGCATAAGAGTTAACTCATAAAGCAATAAATCAAAGTAAAGGTATTGAAGCAACACAAAGGAAGACTAAGTTTCAGCGGTTGCTTTCAACTTATAACATGTATATCTCATGGATATTGTCAATGTAAAGTAATATAACAAGTGAAATATGCAAGTATGTAGGAATCAATGCACAGTTCACACAAGTGTTTGCTTCTTGAGGTGGAGAGAGATAGGTGAACTGACTCAACATAAAAGTAAAAGAAAGGCCCTTCGCAGAGGGAAGCATTGATTGCTATATTTGTGCTAGAGCTTTGGTTTTGAAAACAAGAAACAATTTTGTCAACGGTAGTAATAAAGCATATGTGTTATGTAAATTATATCTTACAAGTTGCAAGCCTCATGCATAGTATACTAATAGTGCCCGCACCTTGTCCTAATTAGCTCGGATTACCGGGATTATCATCGCAATACACATGTTTTAACCAAGTGTCACAAAGGGGTACCTCTATGCCGCCTGTACAAAGGTCTAAGGAGAAAGTTCGCATTGGATTTCTCGCTTTTGATTATTCTCAACTTAGACATCCATACCGGGACAACATAGACAACAGATAATGGACTCCTCTTTAATGCATAAGCATGTAGCAACAATTAATGTTCTCATATGAGATTGAGGATATATGTCCAAAACTGAAACTTCCACCATGGATCATGGCTTTAGTTAGCGGCCCAATGTTCTTCTCTAACATTATGCATGCTCTAACCATTAAATGAGTGGTAAATCTCCCTTACTTCAGACAAGACGAACATGCATAGCAACTCACATGATATTCAACAAAGAGTAGTTGATGGCGTCCCCAGGAACATGGTTATCGCACAACAAGCAACTTAATAAGAGATAAAGTGCATAAGTACATATTCAATACCACAATAGTTTTTAAGCTATTTGTCCCATGAGCTATATATTGCAAAGGTAAAGAATGGAAATTTTAAAGGTAGCACTCAAGCAATTTACTTTGGAATGGCGGAGAAATACCATGTAGTAGGTAGGTATGGTGGACACAAATGGCATAGTGGTTGGCTCAAGGATTTTGCATGCATGAGAAGTATTCCCTCTCGATACAAGGTTTAGGCTAGCAAGGTTATTTGAAATAAACACAAGGATGAACTGGTGCAGCAAAACTCACATAAAAGACATATTGTAAACATTATAAGACTCTACACCGTCTTCCTTGTTGTTCAAACTCAATACTAGAAATTATCTAGACTTTAGAGAGACCAAATATGCAAACCAAATTTTAGCAAGCTCTATGTATTTCTTCATTAATAGGTGCAAAGTATATGATGCAAGAGCTTAAACATGAGCACAACAATTTCCAAGTATCAAATTATTCAAGACATTTTAGAATTACTACATGTAGCATTTCCCGATTCCAACCATATAACAATTTAACGAAGAAGATTCAACCTTCGCCATGAATACTATGAGTAAAGCCTAAGGACATATTTGTCCATATGCAACAGCGGAGCGTGTCTCTCTCCCACACAATGAATGTTAGGATCCATTTTATTCAAACAAAAACAAAAACAAAAACAAACCGACGCTCCAAGCAAAGCACATAAGATGTGATGGAATAAAAATATAGTTTCAGGGGAGGAACCTGATAATGTTGTCGATGAAGAAGGGGATGCCTTGGGCATCCCCAAGCTTAGACGCTTGAGTCTTCTTAAAATATGCAGGGGTGAACCACCGGGGCATCCCCAAGCTTAGAGCTTTCACTCTCCTTGATCATATTGTATCATCTCCCTCTCTTTGAAAACTTCCTCCACACCAAACTCGAAACAACTCATTAGAGGGTTAGTGCATAATAAAAATTCACATGTTCAGAGGTGACATAATCATTCTTAACACTTTTGGACATTGCACAAAGCTACTGGACATTAATGAAACAAAGAAATTCATCCATCATAGCAAAAGAGGCAATGCGAAATAAAAGGCAGAATCTATCAAAACAGAACTGTCCGTAAAGACGGATTTTATTGAGGCACCAGACTTGCTTAAATGAAAATGCTCAAATTGAATGAAAGTTGCGTACATATCTGAGGATCACGCACGTAAATTGGCATATTTTTCTGAGCTACCTACAGAGAGGCAGGTCGAAATTCGTGACAGCAAAGAAATCTGTTTCTGCGCAGTAATCCAAATCTAGTATGAACCTTACTATCAACGACTTTACTTGGCACAACAATGCACAAAACTAAGATAAGGAGAGGTTGCTACAGTAGTAAACAACTTCCAAGACTCAAATATAAAATAAAAGTACTGTAGTAAAAACATGGGTTGTCTCCCATAAGCGCTTTTCTTTAACGCCTTTCAGCTAGCGCAGAAAGTGTGTATCAAGTATTATCAAGAGATGGAGCATCGACAGGGGGGTTTGGAGTTTTCTCAACCATGCATAGTATTTTGGATACATAAGTTTCAGCGGCTCCCTTTTCATTAGTCTTGGGCTTGCTACTCTCATCAAACAAATTTTCAGGAACAAGCCAAGCATAATTATCATCTAGAGCTTCATGCATCGCTAGGAGCTTACATGGTATTGGTGCTTTAATCTCCCCACCATTATTAACACTATTAGTGTACTTAATTCTATCCATATCCATTTTTTCAAGTGTTCTTTTAAAATCGGTGATCGTACCAAGCCTCTCATGCTTACTAAAAACTTTTCTAGCTTCTTTAGCTATATCTGCAAATTCTCGCACTAAGACTTTTAGAACAAAATCTCTCTTCTCTCCCCGCTCCATATCAGAAAGTGTAAGAAACATGTGTTGTATCATGGGGTTGAGACTAATAAATCTAGCTTCCATCATGCGTACCAAACAAACAGAGGCATCTTCATAAGTAGGGACAACTTTTGCAAGGGGTATATCTTTAAGATCTTCATGCATACTAACATGGGTGAAAAATTCTTCTATATTATCTCTTCCAATTATAGACCCTTGTCCCACAGGTATATCTTTTACAGTAAAATTAAAAGGAAACATGTTGAAATAAGTAAAGCAAATGCAAGTAACTAATTTTTTTTTGTTTTTGATATAGAGTGCAAGACAGTAAATAAAGTAAAGCTAGCAACTAATTTTTTTGTGTTTTGATATAATGCAGCAAACAAGAAAGTAAATAAAATAAAACAAGACAAAAACAAAGTAAAGAGATTGGATTGTGGAGACTCCCCTTGCAGCGTGTCTTGATCTCCCGGCAACGGCGCCAGAAAAAGAGCTTGATTGCGCGTAATTAACACGTCCATTGGGAACCCCAAGAGGAAGGTATGATGCGAACAGTAGCAAGTTTTCCCTCAGAAAGAAACCAAGGTTTATCGAACCAGGAGGAGCCAAGAAGCACGTCGAAGGTTGATGGCGGCGGGATGTAGTGCGAACACCAGGGATTCCCGCCAACGTGGAACCTGCACAACACAACCAAAGTACTTTGCCCCAACAAAACAGTGAGGTTGTCAATCTCACCGGCTTGCTGTAACAAAGGATTAGATGTATAGTGTGGATGATGATTGTTTGTAGAAAACAGTAGAACAAATATTGCAGTAGATTGTATTCAATGTAAAAGAATGGACCGGGTCCACAACTAGAGGTGTCTCTCCCATAAGATAAATAGCATGTTGGGTGAACAAATTACAGTCGGGCAATTGAAAAATAGAGAGGGCATGACCATGCACATACATGATATGATGAGTATTGTGAGATTTAATTGGGCATTACGACAAAGTACATAGACCGCTATCCAGCATGCATCTATGCCTAAAAAGTCCACCTTCAGTTATCATCCGAACCCTTCCAGTATTAAGTTGCAAACAACAGACAATTGCATTAAGTATGGTGCGTAATGTAATCAATAACTACATCCTCGGACATAGCATCAATGTTTTATCCCTAGTGGCAACAAACATCCACAACCTTAGAACTTTCTGTCACTGTCCCAGATTTAATGGAGGCATGAACCCACTATCGAGCATAAATACTCCCTCTTGGACTTGGCCAGAGCCTCTACTAATAACGGAGAGCATGCAAGATCATAAACAACACATAGGTAATAGATTGATAATCAACATAACATAGTATTCTCTATCCATCGGATCCCGACAAACACAACATATAGCATTACAGATAGATGATCTTGATCATGTTAGGCAGCTCACAAGATCCGACAATGAAGCACATGAGGAGAAGACGACCATCTAGCTACTGCTATGGACCCATAGTCCAGGGGTGAACTACTCACTCATCACTCCGGAGGCGACCATGGCGGTGAAGAGTCCTCCGGGATGATTCCCCTCTCCGGCAGGGTGCCGAGGCGATCTCCCCCCGAGATGGGATTGGCGGCGGCGTCTGGGAAGGTTTTCCGTATCGTGGCTCTCACTGGGGTTTCGCGAAGACTATATGTAGGCGGAAGGGGGTAAGGGCGTCACGAGGCCCACACAACAGGCCGGCGCTTGCCGCGCCGCCTGTTGTCCGCCACCTCGTGGCCCCACTTCGACTCTCCCTCGGACTTCGGAAGCTTCGTGCAAAAATAGGCCCCTGGGCGTTGATTTCGTCCAATTCCGAGAATATTTCCTTACTAGGATTTCTGAAACCAAAAACAGAAAAACAAACTGGCTCTTCGGCATCTCGTTAATAGGTTAGTGCCGGAAAATGCATAAATATGACATAAAGTATGCATAAAACATGTAGATATCATCAATAATGTGGAATGGAACATAAGAAATTATCGATACGTCGGAGACGTATCAACGTTCACATGACACCACTAGAAGAATAACACCACAACTTAAATATCATAACATTGAATATTAACCAACATAATTCACTACTAACATTTAGACTTCACCCATGTCCTCAAGAACTAAACGAACTACTCACGAGACATCATATGGAACATGATCAGAGTTGATATGATGATGAATAACAATCTGAACATAAACCTTGGTTCAATGGTTTCACTCAATAGCATCAATAACAAGGAGTAATCAATACCGGGAGAGTTTCCCCTACCAAACAATCAAGATTCAACCCTAGATGTTACAGCGGTGACGAGGTGCAGCGGTGGAGATGGCGGTGATGATGATGGTGATGATGATCCCAATGATGTCCAGCTCGATGACGGTGACGATGGCGTCGATTTCCCCCTCCGGGAGGGAATTTCCCGGCGGATTTCAGCCTGCCGGAGAGCTCTTTCTCTGTGGTGTTTTCCGCCGCAGAGGCGGCTGTGACTCTTGCGATTCTTCCCTGGAGCTTAGGTTTTCGGACGAAGATGTACGCGAAGGAGAGGAGGCCAGAGGGGGCTGTGGGCCCCCTCCCCACAAGGCGGCGCGGCTAGGGCAGGGCCCGCGCCGCCTATGGGGGCCATGGCGGCCTCCTGATCCTCCTTTTGGCTATCTTCGTCTTCTGGAAAATAGAATTTTCAGATAATTCCGTCAGTTGTTGATCTTCCGAAATATTGCATTCGACGGTGCTTTTCCAGTAATCCCGACTCCGGTGCGATTCTCCGATAATCATGAAACATGCAAAATAGATGAAATAACATAAGTATCATCTCTAAATATGAAAAGATATCAATGAATAACAGTAAATTATGATATAAAATAGTGATGCAAAATGGACGTATCAACTCCCCCAAGCTTAGACTTCGCTTGTCCCCAAGCGAAACTGAACTCGGTAAACAAGACCACATGTTTATGGAGTGAAGAGTCGATAAATAAAATACGGACAAGAAGCATCATATTAATTCACACAAGACATTCTAGTAGACAACTTCCTCATATAATTCAACTTGAAACAAGTAAAAGGAAATCACAAATAAAGGTGCATAAGAAATCATAATTGGTGATGGCAAACTTCGTTCTTGGTCAGAGAACAGTTAACAGATTGTACTTATCTATTGAGCAGCGCTCTTATATTAAAGCTTATAACAAAACTTGCATACTCAATCATAATAATCTCCTCATAATCATTGATAACCTTCAAAGCTATATTCATTCGGATAAAACTTGTACTAAACAAGGAAGAATAAAAGGCATGATTAAGTAGATCACAATATAAATGGTTTGATCACAACAACTCAATTGCTTGCTTAAAATGGAGGGAAATAGGTTTACTGACTCAACATGAAAGTAAAAGTAGGCCCTTCGCAGAGGGAAGCAGGGATTAAATCATGTGCTAGAGCTTTTTAAGTTTTGAAATCATATAGAGAGCATGAAAGTAATGTTTTGAGAGGTGTTTGTTGTTGTCAACGAATGGTAGTGGGTACTCTAACCCCCTTGCCAAACAGACTTTCAAAGAGCGGCTCCCATGAAGGACGTTATCTCTACCAGCAAGGTAGATCATCCCTCTTCTCTTTTGTTTACACATGTACTTTAGTTTATTTAAGGATGACACTCCTCCCAACCTTTGCTTTCTCAAGCCATGGCTAACCGAATCCTCGGGTGCCTTCCATCAATCACATACCATGGAGGAGTGTCTATTTGCAATTTAAGTTGCTTACTGATAAATCAGGGCAAAACATGTGAAGAGAATTATTAATGAAAGTTGATTAATTGGGGCTGGGAACCCCGTTTCCAGTTCTTTTTGCAAAATTATTGGATAAGTGGATGATACGTCTCAAACGTATCTATAATTTCTTATGTTCCATGCTACTTTTATGATGATACTCACATGTTTTATACACATTATATGTCATTATTATGCATTTTCCACTAACCTATTGACGAGATGCCGAAGAGCCATTGTTTTCTCTGTTTTTGGTTTCAGAAATCCTAGTAAGGAAATATTCTCGGGATTGGACGAAATCAACGCCCAGGGGCTTATTTTTCCACGAAGCTTCCAGAAGACCGGAGGAGATATGAAGTGGGGCCACGTGGCGCCGCCACACTAGGGCGGCGCGGCCTAGAGGGGGCCCGCGCGGCCCTAGCGTGTGGGGCCCCCGTGACGCCTCCTGACCTGCACTTCCGCCTATTTAAAGCCTTCGTCGCGAAACCCCCAGTACCGAGAGCCACGATACGGAAAACCTTCCAGAGACGCCGCCGCCGCCAATGCCATCTCGGGGATTCAGAGATCGCCTCCGGCACCCTCCGAGGGGAATCATCTCCCGGAGGGCTCTTCATCGCCATGATCGCCTCCGGATCGATGTGTGAGTAGTCCACCCCTGGACTATGGGTCCATAGCAGTAGCTAGATGGTTGTCTTCTCCTCATTGTGCTATCATGTTAGATCTTGTGAGCTTCCTATCATGATCAAGATCATCTATTTGTAATCCTACATGTTGTGTTTGTTGGGATCCGATGAATATTGAATACTATGTCAAGTTGATTATCAATCTATCATATATGTTGTTTATGTTCTTGCATGCTCTCCGTTGCTAGTAGAGGCTCGGCCAAGTTGATACTTGTGACTCCAAGAGGGAGTATTTATGCTCGATAGTGGGTTCATGCCTCCATTGAATCTGGGACAGTGACAGAAAGTTCTAAGGTTGTGGATGTGCTGTTTCCACTAGGGATAAAACATCGATGCTTTGTCTAAGGATATTTGTGTTGATTACATTACGCACCATACTTAATGCAATTGTCTTGTTTGCAACTTAATACTGGAGGGGGTTCGGATGATAACCTGAAGGTGGACTTTTTAGGCATAGATGCATGCTGGATAGCGGTCTATGTACTTTGTCGTAATGCCCTGATTAAATCTCATAGTACTCATCATGATATATGTATGTGCATTGTTATGCCTTCTTTATTTGTCAATTGCCCAACTGTAATTTGTTCACCCAACATCTATTTATCTTATGGGAGAGACACCCCTAGTGAACTGTGGACCCCGGTCCAATTGTTTACATCTGAAATACAATCTACTGCAATTGTGTTTACTGTTCTTCGCAAACAAACATCATCATCCACACTATACATCTAATCCTTTGTTTACAGCAAGCCGGTGAGATTGACAACCTCACTGTTACGTTGGGGCAAAGTACTTTGATTGTGTTGTGCAGGTTCCACGTTGGCGCCGGAATCCCTGGTGTTGCACTACACTCCGCCACCAACAACCTTCACGTGCTTCCTTGACTCCTACTGGTTCGATAACCTTGGTTTCTTACTGAGGGAAAACTTGCTGCTGTACGCATCACACCTTCCTCTTGGGGTTCCCAACGGACGTGTGTCTCACGCGCCATCAAGCACTTTTTCTGGCGCCGTTGCCGGGGAACTTGAAGAAAATTTACACCACAAAGATTTCTATCTCCCACGTCAACTTCACGCCAGCAGACTTTTTCTGGCGGCCGGGGAGATCAAGACACGCTGCAAGGGGAGTCTCCCACATCCAATCTCTTTACTTTGTTTACTGCTTTGTTTTCTCTCTATATCAAAAACACACAAAAATTAGTTGCTAGTTTTACTTTATTTACTGTCTTGTTCTCTATATTGAAAACACAAAAAAATTAGTTACTTGCATTTACTTTATTTAGTTTGCTTTATTTACTACTGCTAAAATGGGTACTGTTGAGAATACTAAGTTGTGTGACTTCACTAGCACAAATAATAATGATTTCTTATGCACACCTATTGCTCCACCTGCTACTACAGCAGAATTCTTTGAAATTAAACCTGCTTTACTAAATCTTGTTATGAGAGAGCAATTTTCTGGTGTTAGTTCTGATGATGCTGCTGCCCATCTTAATAATTTTGTTGAAATATGTGAAATGCAAAAGTATAAGGATGTAGATGGTGACATTATAAAACTAAAATTGTTTCCTTTCTCCTTAAGAGGAAGAGCTAAAGATTGGTTGCTATCTCTGCCTAAGAATAGTATTGATTCATGGACTAAATGTAAGGATGCTTTTATTGGTAGATATCATCCTCCCGCTAAAATTATATCTTTGAGAGGTAGCATAATGAATTTTAAGCAATTAGATAATGAACATGTTGCTCAAGCATGGGAGAGAATGAAATCTTTGGTGAAGAATTGCCCTACCCATGGACTAACTACTTGGATGATCATCCAAACCTTTTATGCAGGACTGAATTTTTCTTCGCGGAACCTATTGGATTCAGCTGCTGGAGGTACCTTTATGTCCATTACTTTGGGGGCGGCAACAAATCTCCTTGATGACACTACAAAGGAAGACATTTTTTTTGACAAATCACTTTCGTCATATTAAGGCCAATTTTCGTCAAGGATTACTTCGCGGTGACAAAATTTGATCGTCATGGGGTTCGTCAAGGAAGCTCCGTCATAAAATATCGGGGGTGACGGTATGCATTTTTTCGTCAACGTCAAATGTTTGATGGTGACGACCTGCAAATTCGTCAACATCAAAGGTTCATTGTTGACAGACAGGTTTGTCACGAAAAATTGCAACTTTCGTCAATATCTAAATCTTGGGAAGCTTCTGATTGGTCCAAAAAAAGCATACGTGGCCTTACATGTGGGTCCATTTGGCTTCTGACAACATGGGTCCGACGGCGCTGACATGGATATCTGGTGGGACCCACAAAATATTATGACAAGCTGGACCCACAATATTCTGACCGGTGGGATCCACAAAATTCAGACAAGTGGGACCAGGTTGTTGCCGACATATGGGTCCCAATAATGCTGACTGGTGGGACCCACAAATTCTGACAAGTGGGACCAGAAATTGGTGCCACGTGGTTTCATTTAATAGTGACGTTGTGACATTTTCCGTCACCTTTTGAATTTGACAAAATTTGAGAGCATTTGAATTATTTGCGAAATTTGGGAAACAAAAAAACTGGCGAAATATCAAAAAGTAGACAATAAATATCATACTTAAATGGTGGCACAAGAAGTATATATGTCTCTCACAGACCGAAAGATTCATAAGAAAATTACAATTGGAACACAAAGAAATTAAAAGACCTATGATTAATAATGTTGTAGGACGGTGGTGCAATAGATTAGTTGCCCTGGGATTGAGACATGGATGGTGGCTGGGATGTCCTCAAGAGCAAATTAAGCACGGCATCCATTTCTGTCAGCCTCTTTTCATAAGCCAGAGTCTTTTCTTCTTGGGCTTTCTTCACAGCTTCAAGTTCTTCCTCCTGCTTCTTCCTGATCTCTTCAAATTTTTCATCTTGTTCTTGCAGTCTTGCCTGCATCTCACTGTGGTACGTTTCAGCTGCCTGTATGGAGTTCTGCTCTTGATCTGCCAGTCTTTGTTGTAGCTCTCGGATGCGTGTAGCTGAGACAGAAGACTTCCTGGAACTTGTTGCGACGCCCAATCTTGGTAGGAATGTGCTGTTGCAGGTGGTGGATGGGCTTTTCTCGCTCAGAACTAGCTGAACAATTTGCAAATCAGTCAAATCAGGTTCATCTTCATTGCGTGGCGCCGCTTTTTTTGCCACCATTTGATCCTGCATAAAGATTACAATCATTGCATGGACAACATACAAAACTGGATTATATTATATTGTGCTAATAAGAAATATTTCTTACATATGCACTTTTTGCTTCAGCACTCATAATGTTATCCTTGTTAGTGTGTGTGATTCTAAAAAATTCAATTGGAGAGGTTTCTTCTTCCTGCTGCTTAGCCTTCTGCTTGAAAAAATGTAGAATGCACATTACCATTGTACACTGTGTATGACAGAAGTATGAACTGTATTGGGAAATTCAGAACACTTACTAGATGTTCCCAGTGAGCAACATAGCTTCGAGATCCAGTGGTATGGAACTGTTTCACAGCTTCTCTGTTCTTTCCATTTATTACACACAGTCCCTATGTTCAGTACATGCATTTTATTTATCCAGATCAGAGAAATGTAAGAATTCAGTAGCTGTTATTGAAAGGAATAACGTTTATGTACCTGGTACTTCTCATCAAACCATCTTTTCACCAGTTCTTTCCAGCTTTTCTCTTCTACATGACCTGGCTTCTTGAGATATGCTTGCTCCAGTGTGAGATTTTTAATTTTCGGCCAATACTCCTTTTTAAGCCTATATCGGAACTGCCGAATACTAACTTGCAGCATATCAGTGCACACATCTTGAGCCACCTCATCATTTTTGTCCATATTAAACTTTCCCTTCAAAATAGTGATGCATTAATCAGTAGATTCTTAGATAGTTGATCATGTAGCATACTAATTAGGTTAAACCAAGATTGTACAGGACTCACCGCTACTGTACTTATAGCATGAGGAATGACATGTTTGAGAGTGTCATCTTTCTTGTACTGTGTCCAGTGTGTTGCAAGCGGCATTTTTTCACGGATGTGAATACCAACCTCATTGCTCAGCTTTGCTGACTGGACATAATCCTTGGGTCTCCTGACACCAGGAGTGAATTCAATTGGCATCTTATTGCCACCATGTCTTCTTGTGTACTCATGTAGTCCATGGCCCATGGTACGTCTGCGTCCACCTCTCTTTCTCTTACTACCGCCAGATGTTGTCAATGTCTCTGAAATAAGAGATATGAAATGATTCTCTTTTATATGAAAATATGCGGTACAGTGTTTAGTTTTTACAAACTTTCATACCTTGCCGCTCAAAGTTTACAATTTGATTGTCCTCAGGAGATGAGGTGCTGCCTCCAGATGTCATGATCTGGTTAGGTGAGGGTGCTCCTTCAGTGTTCAGACCAGCAGTGGCCATCGGCTCATCAGATGACCCAGCTTCAGGTTCAGTTGTTGCCATTGATCTTGTTGCAATGTTGGATGGTGCAACTTCAGGTATGGATCGCTTCTTCTGTGCAACTATTGCAGAAGAAGCAACTATCTGCAAGCAAAGTAGAGGCTACATTAGTAGGAAACATTTAGCATGTACGTATTTCCTATCATAGTTCAGACATAGTTCCACAGACCTGAGCTGAAGTTTTGCCGACAGTGCGCTGATCCTCATCTGAATGAAGATCATCATCAGCAGTAGCTATCTCTTCTGGATTCGGTTCATACGAAGGGTCCTCTTCGACCTCCATCTCTTCGCAGTCTGTGTCCTTTAGATTGTTACTAGTTCCTATTTGTACCCCACCATACACTAATGTACGTGCAAAACCAGAGAAATCTTTCTGAAATTTGTGGGCAGGTCCATATCTTTCAGCGAAATTTTTTTCCATGCGTACTACATTTTCTTGCATTTGTTTCTCCTTGGCAAGCTCATATGCCGGCTTGACGGGGTTTTGTGTCTCCGCTGAAATAATCGGAAGAGCGGAGCGTGAACAAAACATAAGAGGGGGCCAATTCCATAGAAAACAGCAAATAATTGTCTTTGCAAAATATTGTACAGCAGCAAATGATTGAAAACATAAGAGTCTACGTATGATGTCGGCGAACAAAACATAAGAGGGGGCATATGCCAGGCTAAGGGACATCATGTGCTTTTAGATATCTACTCGTAACAAATAATTGACACATAATGAGGTAACGGTAGTTCAGTCCTATACCGATAGAAGTTCATATATGTGCTGATAGAAGTTCAGATATGTGTTTCGGCAAACAATTGTCTATGCAAAAGATTGTACAGCAGCGGGATGGCAAAGATTGTATAGCACGGCATGATTGTCTCTGCAATAAAAACGATAAACCCTATACGTATGATGTCGGGATTGGATCTATCAAATATGCAAGATCTAGATATAGGTCAAACGGGCGTGGTAGACATGTAAAACCGATCTCTCGATCTAACCATCCGAAAAACACAACAACAAGCCGATCACCGACAGATTTACCTTGGCGTTTCTTCGAGCTGGGCGCCTTCTTCGGCGTGTGTGTGCGATTTTCCTTCCCCCCGACGTTTCGACGACTGCCGGCCATGGCGACCACCGGCCGGGGAGATAGATGCGAGATGGATGAACGTCCGGCGAAGACACCGGATCGGGGTGAGCACGAGAGGATGAGGTCGGGGGGGTGGGTAGTTAAGATGCTCGTAAATCATGGGGTAGAGGCACGACGTATATAAGGGAGGGCGAAATATTTGATAGGTGGGGTGCGCGGGAGGAGTGGAGGGAACAAAAAATTTGGGCGTTTTGGCAGCCGGCGTACTACAATTTGGAGGGAACAAGTTTTTGCCGTGAAAGAAAAAATATTACTCTGAAAATGGAACTGTACATGTATATTTTAATTAAAAAATGACAGAAAACGAGTAAAACTCATAATAAATGCTAAATTCAATGTAAAATCATCAGTAACTAGTGGGACTGAGTAAATGTTGTGACATTCATGTGCAAAATTCAAATTTAAATTTTTCATGAGGTTTGGTGTAGTTTGATGTGAATTTACACAAGTGAGGGCATTTTCGGCATAACGGTCGAATCGTCGACCCCGGAAGTTGTAAAACCTTTTGCATGTGAGGTATATGTGAGAACACATCCCACATATACATGTTATTGTTCACACATGTGAGATTTTGTCTGAAAACACTTGTGGAACCTCATGTTGGTTGGGTCGATCCATGTGTGGACCCACATCGATCATGTCGGTGAAGGGCTCTTTTTCAAGCAAGCTGCACTTCAAATACTCAGATTGAGCTGCAAATTTTTGTGAGTGGTCATGAAGGGTAGGTATGTGTGCCTAAGGAGTTTCAGATTTTTCTGACAATTTTAGGTGTTTGTTGATTTTTTTATTAAAAAATGACAGAAAACGAGTAAAACTCATAATAAATGCTAAATTCAATGTAAAATCATCAGTAACTAGTGGGACTGAGTAAATGTTGTGACATTCATGTGCAAAATTCAAATTTAAATTTTTCATGAGGTTTGGTGTAGTTTGATGTGTTGAAGTGATGCCTACTTTGGTATAATTGTGCACTTCGTCCACAAATGAGCATTTGTTTTTTATGTATGTTGAAAAAATGACTAACATGCCATAATTGTTCTGACCTAACCTATAGTCCGAACAAAGGCATGTAGTCAACATTTTGTTGTACATTTGAAGTTGTAAATCATATGGTTTTAAATAATTTTGAAGTGCAACTTTATGATTCAATGTATTTTTGCATGAGATACTTTGTGTTTGACTTTTGAACTTACAGGATAGCAACCACCATCTACCCCACAGCCTCATTAAATAGCGGTTGTAGGCAGTTACTACTACTTATTGTATTTATAATGCCCCTGGTTGGTTTTGCCTTCTGCCCTCCCTTGTTCATGCGGTGAAGCAAGTCTCCTTCATCTTCTTTCTCTCTCTTTTGTGCTGAAAAACTCTTTTCTCTCTGAAGATTTTCGTTTGTTTTGAGAGGTAGGAAAATATGTTTTTACATGTCACTACTTCACCTCACCTCCTTTTTCTCTGTTTGTTGAAAATCCTTTTTGTCCTCTGAATAATCTTGTTTGTTCAGATCTATGGATATATGTGTGTATGGTTTCAGATCTATGGATAGATTTCTATGAATATGCCCTACCTACCTGTATTTTTTACTAGCTTTGGTAATTGCTAAATATACACAGGATGAACTGTGTTGTTTGTGGTTCGATGGGCAATCATTGTCAGCAGAGGCGGGAGACTCTCAGTTCATTTCGTTGTTATCTTGGAAGCAGATTTGATGACTTTATGGTATATATCCTTTTTTAGAATGTATCTTTTTTGTTGACAGATTCTAGACTATATCCTTATTTTCTGCATTTTTGTTCTACTGTTTTTTCAGACTGTGCCTTGTTTTGTGAGGAGGCAGTTCAACAACCTTGTTGGTAATATCTTTTTTGTCGTTACATCGGATGAAGTGAAGTACAAATTTCATGTTAAGAAAGGCAGTTCGAAGACACGTGTTTTTGGTACTGGATACCAAAAATTTCTTCATGACTACGACCTGAAAGTTGGTGACTGTATCATGTTTGGGTTTGATAGTGCTCCTGAACTGTTTGGGATTTTTGCAGTAGGTCCTGATGGCACTGAAAAGCATCGTGTCGATGGTAATTCTGTTTTATCTTTTACCATGTGTTGCCCATTTTTTTAATATAACTGATGTTATATCTCCTCTTTTTTTATTCTTTTATTAATTTTAAATTTGTATGCAGAAATTCCAACTGCAGTTGTCCACACTAAAGGTGTTATGCTTACTACTGCTCAAACATTGAAGAAGGAACAACTTCTCCGTGAGCGTGGTCTTGGTCTTGGTGTTGTTTTTGTGCACACCTTGACGAATACTGATTTGAAGGGCAATGGACTGGTATAATTCTCCTTTTCTTTATGTAATCTTAGTTATCCTTTATATCCTTCCCATATATAATTTAATTTTTATTATTCAGCGTATACCGAAGGAAGTTGTTAGGTCCTTGAATATCTCTGAAAGCGGGGAGGCATGTTTTTTTGTTGATGACTATGGCTACCACCCTCAGGGTGCATACTACACTACTACTGATGGAAGGATGAAGTTCGATTCCTGCTGGTCGGAGTTTACTAAGGAGTATAACTTTGAATCTGGGAATGTTGTTCTCATTCTTTTCAACCAGGGCGGCCGTGGTGGTATTGAAGTTTCAGTTGATATCCTATGATATAATCTTTATCATATGATATAATTGTTTTAGTCTACAATTTGTGTGTGCCCATTGTGTGTTTATGTCATATCGCTACCCTGGCCGCTCTTGTGTGAAGGGATTGTATAGTGGGATTATGTAGGGGGTAAACTTTACGATTGACTATTTGGTCCTGCATTTTTTCTACTGCCAGTTCAATTTTCACTGATTTTAATTGTTCATTTTTTGCAAATTAATATGTACTTCCCTGGGCCTTGGGAAAAACAGAACAAGCCCACTAGGCTGGAAGTTAAACAACTGGGTATGATTGCCCAGGTTCCAAATAACAAAAGTAGAACATAGTCTTTGAAACATGACATAGTTTAACCATGAACCTCCAGGGGAACAACTAAACAGAAACTAAATTTAGTGGAGAACATGAGGGCCAACAGCTGGACCGACGAGCGGGATGAGGCCAGTCCTGACGTAGTCCCTGAGGAACTTGCCAAAGGCAGCGTGCTTCGCCTTGCTAGCAGGATTGTGCTTCTGCTTGCTACCTTTTCCAACTCCCGTCGCGTGCTGGATCAGACACACGAGATCGTTCGGGAAAACCCTGCCGCAGAATGGGCAATGTGGCTTTCCGTTACGACGGAAAGGGATCTGGCCAGTCTTCAGCTTCTTCAGAACGAAGCGGCTCTTCCGGTCCCGGTCCTCCTTGTCGCTGTCAACGTCCTCAGAGTCTTCCTGCGATTTTGAAAGTAAAGAAGAAGTGAGAGAAGGAAATTAACTGAAATACAATTGAAGCATTAAATATTTTTGTATGAACATTATTAAGAATTAATCATGTAGAATCAACATTTATGATCCAGATCCAACCATACATAATTACTTCACTAATATAAATAACCACCAATTTAAACTGTTGTCACAACTTGTTCATGGGTAGTCCAATCATTATTTCAGTATTATAAGTAAGCACCAATTTAAGAGAAAATGGTGATTATAAATTTCATGGATCAGGGATCAATCATTTGTTCCCTGAAGATGTACTGATTCATAAAACAATATGGATTCATGACGTCAATAAGCAGGAATTGAACAAAAATTATGGTCATAAATTACATGCAACTGATAATTCACTTGTTCCCCAAATTAAAATGATGTACACACTATGGTTTCATCGTATAAATAAGCACCAGTTTAAGACAAATGGTGATTATAAAATCCATGTATCAGATCAATTAATAGTACCTATAATATAATTCTTGTAATCATAATCACTCTGGTATGATTCATATTCGGATGAATTTAAGTTTGAAATGCAGTGAGCGTTACACTAAGCAGGTATCATTCATCACACAAAAGGAATCATTACAGTTGAATCAAGATGTGCATCAAATATTACAGATCTAGTAACTACAAACCATAAATCAGATGAGCAAGAACCCCAGAATCATCAATTTGTACAAGAAGTCGCAGACAGGGCAAATCAATCTACCCTATGAGCAAACCCTATGGTGAACAGTAAGATCAAGAAAAACAGGGGATCGATCGGAATAGTAGAGTACCTCGCTGCAGTTGTCGGAGGCCTCCTCTTCGAACTCGTCGCACTCTCTGGGGCCATATAGCTCGCGGTACTGCCTGGAGTGGCGGTAGAACGGGTCATTCGGATCGAAGCCCTGGTCATCTGCTTCTGCCGCGGGAGCGAGGACGTCTCCGTTGGCCTCATCAGCGACGGCGACCACGGCCGGTTGGGCGGAGCCCTCCACGGTCACGGCGCGGCGAAGAGCGGCTCCAGTTCCGGAAGAAGATCCCGCCTCCGCGACGTCGACTACTACCGGACCATCGCCGTCGCCTCTGTCGACGTTGACGACCGCACTCGCCTCCGGCTCGTCTCCGCGAACACGCTTCATCTTCGGGATCTTCGGTGGAAGGGGAGGTCGGTGTTGCGCTGGTGGAGGTGCAAGCAGGGTTTTTCGCCAGAGATTGGGGAATAGAAGTTGCGGGTGGGAGAGACGATGGGGCCGATGGATATACAGTAGGTGCTGCCGTTTGGGTTCCTCTGTCTGACGCGTGGGTGTGAAAACGTGGATTGCTGCATGTAGTCAGTCCACTTTCCCATTACTTTGACATGGGTCCCACGCATGACGGATGGGCTGGCACAGAATTTTCAGTATGGGTATTAAAAACTCTAAAATATTTGAAATACGAATTAGTGATCACACATAGCCTCTTCTTGAGTTTAGGGGATGAATTTTTGGCGATTTTCCCCTCTTTTCGTCCGAAAACCCCTCGTTCGACACATGTCCACCATGGGGACACCATGCCACCAACTCCAAAAAATCAAAACCCATAGCAAGCAAGGTGTGATATCACATTGTGCACAAGGGTGCCAAATCATGCCCCAAATCCATGGTGGTTTGGTCAGTTTTTGGCGATTTCCCCTCTTTTCGTCCGAAAACCCCTCGTTCGACACATGTCCACCATGGGGACACCAAGCCACCAACTCCAAAAAATCAAAACCCATAGCAACCAAGGTGTGATATCATAATGTGCACAAGTGTGCCAAATCATGCCCCAAATCCATGGTGGTTTGGTCAGTTTTTGGCGATTTCCCCCTCTTTTCGTCCGAAAACCCCTCGTTCGACACATGTCCACCATGGGGACACCATGCCACCAACTCCAAAAAATCAAAACCCATAGCAAGCAAGGTGTGATATCACATTGTGCACAAGGGTGCCAAATCATGCCCCAAATCCATGGTGGTTTGGTCAGTTTTTGGCGATTTCCCCCTCTTTTCGTCCGAAAACCCCTCGTTCGACACATGTCCACCATGGGGACACCAAGCCACCAACTCCAAAAAATCAAAACCCATAGCAACCAAGGTGTGATATCATAATGTGCACAAGTGTGCCAAATCATGCCCCAAATCCATGGTGGTTTGGTCAGTTTTTGGCGATTTCCCCCTCTTTTCGTCCGAAAACCCCTCGTTCGACACATGTCCACCATGGGGACACCATGCCACCAACTCCAAAAAATCAAAACCCATAGCAAGCAAGGTGTGATATCACAATGTGCACAAGGGTGCCAAATCATGCCCCAAATCCATGGTGGTTTGGTCAGTTTTTGGCGATTTCCCCCTCTTTTCGTCCGAAAACCCCTCGTTCGACACATGTCCACCATGGGGACACCAAGCCACCAACTCCAAAAAATCAAAACCCATAGCAACCAAGGTGTGATATCATAATGTGCACAAGTGTGCCAAATCATGCCCCAAATCCATGGTGGTTTGGTCAGTTTTTGGCGATTTCGCCCTCTTTTCGTCCGAAAACCCCTCGTTCGACACATGTCCACCATGGGGACACCATGTCACCAACTCCAAATAATCAAAACCCATAGCAAGCAAGGTGTGATATCACAATGTGCACAAGGGTGCCAAATCATGCCCCAAATCCATGGTGGTTTGGTCAGTTTTTGGCGATTTCCCCCTCTTTTCGTCCGAAAACCCCTCGTTCGACACATGTCCACCATGGGGACACCAAGCCACCAACTCCAAAAAATCAAAACCCATAGCAAGCAAGGTGTGATATCACAATGTGCACAAGGGTGCCAAATCATGCCGCCCCCCTCTTTTCGTCCGAAAACCCCTCGTTCGACACATGTCCACCATGGGGACACCATATTATGTTATTGTTCACCACTTTGAGATTTTTTCGATGAAAAATTTCAGATAAATGAGTAAAAGTCATAAAGAAAATTTGAATCACAATTTTTGGTGATTTTTACGTCTGGTATGTTTTGATTTTGAAGAACTCTACTGCTCTGAACATTTAGTTTCAAAAGAACAATTGTTAACATAAAATTGAAACCTCCCAAGACAATTGTTAACATATCATGGCAAAATATTTACAGTTTCAAAAGAACGGACTACTAGCCAAAAGCACCTCACGCAGGAGGGAGACCAAACCAAAAGATCAGGGGGTCATGCAGCAGAAGAGATGATCAATCCACCATCAGCAGGACTCTGTCGACCACGATCTTGCGGTAGAGCTCGTACGAGACCCAAGCATCAATGGCTGCATACTCGATGTTCATATTTGGAAGTGGGAAGTCCCCCCACAGTCTGTGCCGATGGTGGTGGAACTTCTTCTTCATATCACCGAACCATGAATCAATGAGTCTTGCTGCCATGGTAGCCATGCCAGCCCTCGCATGACCAGTGTACTTGAAGTACTCGTCCTGGAGATCGACGTAGTACTCAGAAGGAATCTCCATGTGCCATGTCCTCCACAGAACTCTCTTGTCACCACGGATGTCAACACTCGCAAACGTAGCGCCTTCTCGAAAGAAATCGCAGATTGCCGGAGACTCCCACCAGTTAGCACTGCAGTAAACAAAGTAATGTACTAGTCACAGATCAGTTACAAATATGCAAGAACCTACAGAGGAGACGAAGATGAAACAAATTAATAAATCGGGAACAATGTGTAGCAGATTTAGATCGGGAATGTACTGCTTTTCTGGAACAATGTGTAGCAGATTTAGATCGGGAATGTACTGATTTTCGGGAACAATGTCTAACGAAAATCAAAGAGAGACAGAACGGCGGCAAGTAAAAAACCCCAATCGAAAGATTAAAAAAGGGGATTAGTTCTTACGCTGCGTAGTGGAACACCAGCACATGTCGACGCATGCAGAGTTGAACCACGGCGATCTTCTTCTCGTCCTCGGCTCGATGGTTGGTGTACTCGAAGTCGAGGCCGACGAACTTGTGCTCGTCCTCCATGAGCCACTCCGTGTACATGTCGAGGACGCGGCGCACTTCCCAGGGGTCGTTGGTGTAGACCACCTCCAGGTCCTCCTCGTCGTGGATGTGGACTGCGCGCGTGCTAGTCCAGTTGTACATTTGCTGCTCATCCATGTCCATGGCGACGCAGCGGCGGGAGACGAAGATAATGAGGGAGAGGAGACGACGAGAAGTGTGGAAAGTGGAAACCAGGATGCGGTGCGAATATTGAGACGGTAGGGGAGGGGGAAGGGGATAAATATTGACACGGCGACGAAGACGACGCGGGTCTAACTGACCATGACGCGCATTCGACCGTGTTGTCACGTCTAAACCCAGCACCGCCCATTTGCACTCCTATTGACCTACCGAAATTTACTCCACGATATAACTTGCCATCATATCACGACCTCCTTCAGCCGCCGCCAGATCTCGCCACGTCTCTCGCCGCCAGATCTCGCCACGTCTCTCGCCGCCACAGCTCGCCACGTCTCTCGCCGGCGAGACTTGTAAGACTCTCGCTCCGCGTCGAGACCAAGGATGGCGCCTACTAGTGGAGTACGTAAATAACATGTACGTCTCGCGATCGATCGTTGTTTCCGATTTGTAATCTTTCTTCATATTTTTTGCAGTGTCCAGTTTGCTTTGACAAGAAGGGGATGTGCGGCGGAGGGGGAGTCGCGTTAGGTTTTTTCGTGCAAACACTACAAGAGGGTTTTGAGGAGAAGACGGTACATGCACTTATAAGTTTAAAATTCATTCAGATGTTTTATTAATTCGCCGCCACATCAAAGTTTAACACGTGATCCTAGTAGTTATTGCTAGTTTAGTACTATTATTCAGATGTGTGTAATAATTGTTGGTCACCATATGTATTAACCGCTTATTTATGGTTGAGTTTTACGATAGTTGTGATAACTTTTACGTTCATACCAGTTTTACGATAGTTGTAGCTGTTAGAGATAGAGGTATCGGTAGTTCAGTCCTATACCGATAGAAGTTCAGATATGTGCTGATAGAAGTTCAGATATGTGCTGATAGAAGTCCAAGATCTGAGACTCGGTGATTATCCGAGTAGACGCATATTTAACTTACTTTTGTATTAACTCTACTGAATTTAGGTCATCCCTTGCTACTATAGACCGTATTTCCTTAAGAAGTATGGTGTCCAGACCTCCCACAGGACAACTTTTGAAGCTGCACTCAAAACCAAAGATGGCCATGCATTTGTTGTTAATGTTACCAACAGAGCTGGCAGAACCTATATCAACGGAAGATTTTGGAACGAATTTGCTAGAGTGTACAATTTTAAGGTTGGCATGGAGTTAATTTTCAGAGTTAACTCATCTGGTCAGGATACTCTTGTAATAACTGGAACTGAACCACTAATCCATCCAGGTAATTTTCCACCTTTGGACACAATGATTGATCATATTAATTATTCCATCTTATGTCAGTTATTTTAATTATGCAGCTTACTACCAGTTGTCCCGTACGAAGCGTGACATTGTTGACTCGCTCAGTAGTACTGATGGAACAATGATAAATTGGAGGATGATGCATACCGTCATTCTTCAGGTGGACAACTTGGACTACCTTGTTGACTACCACAATGCTGGAGATTATGATCAAGGAGCACTAGTTGTCCCAATGCTGCATACTCTGAATTGGACAAACAGCGAAAATTACAACAAACACGTGGTAAGCAGTAGATCATATCATTTCATTAAGTTTGCGACCTACATTACGTACAAGTGTTAACTAAACTATGTCCCTACTGTTGGAACAGAAAATCCCTAGCCGTTTGGTTCCTAAAGATATGGAACAATATGGTGCAATCAGTATTGTGTGCCATCCCAGTACTTTGGTGCATGCGTCCTACGCAATTTCTTCTGACGATGGTCGTCTCTGCGTCAGTGGGTGGAAGGAGTTCATGGACAAGGAAAAGCACCTTCAGATGGGTGACAAGATGTTGTTCTTGCTTTACCTGGGAAATGCAGGGGTTTACTTGTTTGCTACCCATGTGCCTGAAATCGATCTGGAGTAGCTAGTCCGTGATTCATGGTGCCCGTGTGTCCAACTATGCAGCCCCTTTAGGTTTAAATTAAGTTGTAAGACTCTTTATGCGATTGTCGATTTTGCTTGTGTTAAAACAATAGTTAGTCATATCGTGCTGCTGGTTGTAATCGTGTCAAGTGTCGATTAATTAAAACCATTGTCAAAGTTATGTTACCGACATGTTGGCTTTCTTATATTTGTCCATATTTTTGCTTATATTAATTTGCTCTTAAACCCTTCTGGATAATTCAATGACAAGTTCGAGATCGTAAACATCTAAATAAGAACATTTCAAATGTTTGGAACAAAACATATAGTTGTATGCATTACATGTTTCTATCAATCTAAATCACTATCTTCTTCTGAATTTTTTCCCTCGTCATCATGTATGTTCTCTTCCAAAATGAGACTATCTTCCTGATTCTCTAGTTCATCTTCGCTCATATCCATGTCAACATTGGGACTATCTTCCCCATTCTCTAGTTCACGGATTGTACGAGCATCATGAATACGTACAACTTCAGCAGCACGATGATCATCCTCCTCTGCTTCCACCTCTGCTTCCTCGTCTAGGTCGACAACATCATGAAATGTATGGTCGACTGAACCTTCATCCTCCTGGTATGCGTCTTCATTCCGTACAAATGCATCATCGTTACCATCTTCTAATTCTGGAACGTCGTACACATGTCTATGGCTGAACTTCTGCACCACTTTCCACGGATCACCAAACTTTGTATCCTCCAAATAGAAGCATGTTTCAGCTTGACTGGCCAATATGAATGGTGAATTCTTGAACCATAGGATAGAAGTGTTAACGCTTTTAAAAAAACCATCATCTTTTATCTTGGAACCCTTGCTCGCAAGGTCGAACCAGTCGCAACGAAACAAGTACACGGACCTGTCACCGTGCTTGTTACTCCCGTACTGCAGTTCAAGAACTTCTTGCAGAACACCATAGTAGTCGGTCTCATCTGCATCACCAAAAGATCCCTTAGTCGCTACGCCCGAATTTTGAGTCTTCAGGTCTTTATCCCGAGTAAGCGTGCGAAACCTCGCACCCTTTACGTTGCAACCAGCGTATACTACTACACGCCGGTCTGGCCCAGCAGCCAGAGACTTCAAATCTTCTGATGCATTGTCCAACTGTCTCACATGGTTTGCAAACCAACCTGCAAACTCTCTCTGAACCGTCTCCTCGATGTCACGCACACCCCTACCTCCCAATTCTTGTCGGAATTCACTGAAACATAGAAAAAACACATATGAAATACATGACAATTATGTCTGCAACATTGAGAAGTAGTTATTAAAGTGAAGCTAACTACTTACTTGATATAACGTTCTACATCGTCACAGTTGTTCAGCACATACCAAACCATTTTGTCAAATTCCTTGTCAAAATGTTTCAAAATGGATTTCCCAAGACCTTTAGCTCCAACTGAAAATACTTCCATCTCGTCAGGATCAGGTTTTCTCCGAATGTCTTGGTTCCTATCATCTTTGTTAAATCTTGTTTCTGTGCCATCCTTGAAAAATCTAGAGCAAAAAATCAAACACTCATCAACAATGTAGCTCTCTGCGATAGAACCTTCTGGCCTTGCTTTGTTACGGACCGTAGACTTTAGATAACCTAATCTTCTCTCAACTGGATACATCCAACCATAATGAACAGGACCCCTCAAAAGAGCCTCCTCAGGAAGATGAATAGCTAAGTGCACCATTACATCAAAAAAAGCTGGGGGGAAGAGCTTCTCAAGTTTGCATAGGATCACAACAATTTCAACCTTCAATCGATTCAGCACATCAACTTTCAGGGTTTTGGCACACAGCTCCCTAAAAAATCTTCCTAGCTCTGCAATAGCCACATACATTTCCTTAGATGCAATTCCCTTGAGCCCAGCCGGCAACACTCGCTGCAGAAGTATGTGGCAATCATGCGTCTTCATACCGGTAACCTTACAACCATCAATATTCACACATCTTCCCCAGTTTGCGCAATAACCATCTGGGAACCTAGTGTTTGCCAAATACCTACACAAATGTCTCTTCTGTTCCTTCGAAAGCGTCCATGGTGCAGGGGGCTTCGCATAAGTTACTGCTGCATCATCATCATCCTTCACAATTTTCTTCAACCAATACTTCTTCCACATTTTGAATTTCCTCAAATCAATTCTAGCACTAACAGTGTCCTTATTCTTGCCCTCAAGTTCAAGTAGTGTACCAACAATATTGTCACATATGTTCTTCTCAATATGCATCACATCTAAGTTGTGAGCTATCTTAAGTTCTGGCCAGTACGGTAGATGATGTAAGCTGACTTTCAGGTGCCATGTTGGTTCACCGGGTACAGTTGCACGCTTCCGCTTTCTACTTATTGGATTTTTCCCATGTTCAAAATCCTTAACCATTTCTACCTTCGCAGCTACCTCTTTGGGTGTGTACTTCCTTGGTGGATCTCTAATCTCAGCTTTACCATTGAAAAGTCTGCTTCTCCTGTATGGGTGATTTTTATCAAGAAATCGCCGATGCCCAATATATCCAATTTTGTTTTTCAAAGGTTCAGCGCAAGGATTCTCATCGCAATGCACACACGCATGAAATCCTCTTGTGCTTCGGCCTGACATAGTGGCATATCCAGGATAATCATGAATAGACCAAAGAAACGCAGCATGCAATGGGAAATATTCCTCTGTGCATGCATCAAATGTCTCCACACCACTCCATAGCTGCATCATATCTTTTATCAGTGGCTGCATAAATACATGAAAATCTTTCCCTGGGGAATACTTTCCGGGGATTAGCAATGCCATCATGTAATTCGATTGATCCATGCACATCCATGGTGGGAAGTTGTAAGGAATCACAAAAACAGGCCACATACTGTAAGGATTACTCATACTTCCAAAAGGACTGAAGCCGTCTGTGGCAAAACCTAGTCTTATGTTACGAGGATCTTTAGCAAACCAATCAAACTTGCCATCAAAGTGCTTCCATGCCTCACCATCAGCAGGGTGCCTCAGTACATTGGGCTCAACAACCCTCTTCTCTTTGTGCCATCTAGTATGTGTCGACATTTCCTTTTTAACAAATAGTCTCTGCAACCTTTTAATTATAGGAAAGTACCTTAACACCTTGTGAGGGATTTTCTTTTTTCCAGTAGGGTCTCTATATCTTGATAATCCACAAACATGGCAGTTCGTATCGTCCTTGTGATCTCCCCAAAATAAAGAACAATCAAACTTGCATGCATGAATTGTCTCATAACCAAGCCCAACATCAGAAAGAACACTCTTAGCATCAGCATATGATTTGGGAAAGTCCACATCTGGCAAAGCTGTACGTAAAAGCTGAAGTAAGAGATCAAATCCTCTGTTTGTTATCCGGCTGTATGATTTGACATGAAGGAGCTTAATGATGAACGACAACCTAGTGAAAGAGGTGCATCCCTCATAAAGTTCTTTTTTCGCTGACTCAATTAGATTAGCATACAGATTTGGCAGGTCAGGACCTTTATTTCCAGACTTCTGCAGTTCATCGATCATACTAGACGAATCATCAACATAACAATCACCATTGTCTTCCTCTTCATCGTTGTCACTATCATACGCACCATCATCGTTTCTATCCCGCCCTTCGTCATCACTAAAATCTTCCCCATGTCTAGTCCATCTTGTATACGTCATGGACATACCTGAACAATTGCAGTGATCCTCGACTGTTTTTATATCCTGACGTATCAGATTTAGGCAGTCCTTGCAAGGGCACAAGATTGGTTCATCTGTATTGTCCAAGTGTTCTCGCGCAAACTTGATGAAATCCCTAACACCTGCCATGTACTTTGTTGTGAACTTCTTGGTGCCATCAGTTATCCAACTTCGATCCATTGCCTACAATTCAGTTAAGAACATGCCAACGTTCTTCAGAACAGATCTTGACAACTGATTAAAAAATCTAGACCTAACGAACAATCAGGAGAACTCACCGATGATGCGTCTCGCCGCCACCACAATGGAGCCTTCACGGAATTCTTCTCACCTCGACGAGAACCCTAGTCGATTCGACTGTTAGCAAGAGCACCTATATAGGCCGTGTCTGCTAGCGGCGCGACTTAAACGAGGCACCCTCGGCCGACATAAATATTAATAAGGGAATTATTATGTCGTAACATCTAGATCACACCATTGAAATAAATATGTAGAATAGACTACTTACGGATCCAGATCAAAATTCCATATCTACCTTAGCGGTAAGACTCCGCGTCGGTCACGCCGAAGCCCTTGTTCGATTCTTCCAAACCACAATTTTTACTTAATTAAATATGTTCCTGACAAGTGGGTCACGCATGATATATAAAACTAATAACATTTAATAAAGTAACTTAGTAATATTTCGTCACCTCGATCTTTGATTTCGTCACCTATTAACAGACACGATGGAAGCCCTTCCCGCTTGGGTAATGGGTGACGATTTTTTCTTGACGAGAAATCATACCGTCAAGCATTACCTTAAATGCTTGACGAAAGATGAATTCGTCACCTATAAGGACACATCCATGACGGTATGCATTTTTGTCACCAGGGTTTTCGTCAACAAATCTCCCATCTCTTGTAGTGTGATATGATGACAAATTACTCTGAATGGCACACGGAAAGAGCTCCACAAGGTAAGAAGGTAAATTCTGTTGAAGAAACCTCCTCCTTGAGTGATAAGATTGATGCTATTATGTCTATGCTTGTGAATGGTAGATCTAATGTTGATCCTAATAATGTTCCTTTAGCTTCATTGGTTGCCCAAGAAGAACATGTTGATGTGAACTTCATTAAAAATAATAATTTCAACAACAATGCTTATAGGAATAATTTGGTAACAACTATAGGCCATATCCTTCTGCTAATGGTAATGGTTATGGTAATTCTTATGGGAATTCTTACAACAATAATAGGAATGTACCCCCTGGTCTTGAAGCCATGCTTAAAGAATTTATTAGTACACAAACTGCTTTTAACAAATCTGTTGAGGAAAAGCTTGATAAAATTGATATTCTTGCTTCTAAGGTTGATAGACTTGCCTCTGATGTTGATCTTTTAAAATTGAAAGTTATGCCTAATAAGGATATTGATAATAAAATTGTTACTACAGCAAATGCCATCCAAGTTCGAATTAATGAAAATATTAGATTGATGGCTGAATTGCATGCTAGGTGGGAAAGAGAAGAAAACGAAAAACTTGCTAAAGAGAATAATGTAGCTAAAGTTTGGACTATTACCACCACTAGTAATGATAATGCTTCACATGTTGCTACACCCCCTACTATCAATGGTAAAATAATTGGTGTTGGCCATGTTTCTACTCCTAGTGCAAAGCGTGCAAAATTGCCTGAAACTGCTAAAACTGCTGAAACTGCTTGTGATAAAACTGCTGAAATTTTTCAAAATATTGGGGACAATGATTCCATTGTTGTAGATCATAATGGTTTAGATTTTGATGATTGTCACATCTCTGAAGTTATAAAGTTCTTACAAAAACTTGCTAAAAGTCCCAATGCTAGTGCTATAAATTTGGACTTTACAAAACATATTACAAATGCTCTCATAAAAGCTAGAGAAGAGAAACTAAAACTTGAAACCTCTATTCCTAGGAAGTTAGAAGATGGTTGGGAGCCTATCATTAAGATGAGGGTCAATGATTTTGATTGTAATGCTTTATGTGATCTTGGTGCAAGTATTTCTGTTATGCCTAAGAAAATTTATGATATGCTTGACTTGCCACCATTGAGAAACTGTTATTTGGATGTTAATCTTGCTGATAATGCTAGAAAGAAACCTTTGGGGAGGATTGATAATGTTCGCACTATGGTTAACAATAACCTTGTCCCCGTTGATTTTGTTGTCTTGGATATTGAATGCAATGCATCTTGTTCCATTATATTGGGAAGACCTTTTCTTCGAACTGTTGGTGCTACCATTGATATGAAGGAAGGTAATATTAAATATCAATTTCCTCTCAAGAAAGGTATGGAACACTTCCCTAGAAAGAGAATGAAGTTACCTTATGATTCTATTATTAGAACAAATTATGATGTTGATGCTTCATCTTTTGATAATACTTGATTCACACTTTCTGCGCCTAGCTGAAAGGCGTTAAAGAAAAGCGCTTATGGGAGACAACCCATTATTTTACTTCTGCACTTTTGTTTTATATTTGAGTCTTGGAAGTTGTTACTACTGTAGCAACCTCTCCTTATCTTTATTTTATTGCATTGTTGTGCCAAGTAAAGTCTTTGATAGTAAAGTCAATACTAGATTTGGATTACTGCGCAGGAACAGATTTCTTGCTGTCACGAAATTGAGCCGCCCCTGCTGTAAAAAAATTATAAAAATCTGCCAATTTACGTGCGTGATGCTCAGATATGTATGCAACTTTCATTCAATTTGGGCATTTTCATCTGAGAAAGTCTGGTGCCTCTAAAAAATTCGTCTTTACGGACTGTTCTGTTTTGACAGATTCTGCCTTTTATTTCGCATTGCCTGTTTTGCTATGTTTGATGGATTTCTTTGTTCCATTAACTTTCAGTAGCTTTGTGCAATGTCCAGAAGTGTTAAGAATGATTATTTCACCTCTGAATATATGAATTATGCACTGACCCTCTAATGAGATTGTTTCGAGTTTGGTGTGGAGGAAGTTTTCAAGGGTCAAGAGAGGAGGATGATACAATATGATCAAGAAGAGTGAAAAGTATAAACTTGGGGATGCCCCCGTGGTTCATCGCTGCATATTTTAAGAAGACTCAAGCATCTAAGCTTGGGGATGCCCAAAGCATCCCTTCTTCATCGACAACTTATCAGGTCACCTCTGGTGAAACTATATTTTTATTCCGTCACATCTTATGTGCTTTACTTGGAGCGTCTGTTGTTTTTGTTTTTGTTTTTGTTTGAATAAAATCGGATCCTAGCATTCTTTGTTTGGGAGAGAGACACGCTCCGCTGTTTCGTATGAACACATATGTTCTTAGCTTTATCTTTAATGTTCATTGCGAAAGTTGAACTATTTCATTCATTGTTATATGGTTGGAAACGGAAAATGCCGCATGTGGTAAATGGTATAATGTCTTGAATAATTTGATACTTGGCAATTGTTGTGCTCATATAGATCATGTTTAAGCTCTTGCATCATGTACCTTGTACCCATTAATGAAGAACTACATAGAGCTTGTTAAAATTTGGTTTGCATGATTGATCTCTAGAGTCTAGATATTTTCTGGTTAAAAGGTTTGAACAACAAGGAGACGATGTAAAGTCTTATAATACTTACAATATGTTCATATGTGAGTCTTGCTGCACCGTTTCATACTTGAGTTTGCTTCAAACAACCTTGCTAGCCTAGCCTTGTATTGAGAGGAATTCTTCTCGTGCATCCAAATCCTTGAGCCAAACACTATGCCATTTGTCTCCACCATACCTACCTACTACATGGTATTTCTCCGCCATTCCAAAGTAAATTACTTGAGTGCTACCTTTAAAAACTCTATCCTTTGTCTTTGCAATATATAGCTCATGGGAAAAATAGCCTTAAAAACTATTGTGGTGAAGAATATGTACTTATGTGTCTTATTTCTTAATAAGTTGCTTGTTGAGCGAAAACCATGTTTCTGGGGATGCCATCAACTTTTACCTTTGTTGAATATCATGTGAGTTGCTATGCATGTTCGTCTTGTCTGAAGTAAGGGCGATATTCATGATCATATGGTTTGAGTATGCATATTGTTAGAGAAGAACATTGGGCCGCTAACTAAAGCCATGATCCATGGTGGAAGTTTCAGGGACAATTAATCCTCAATCTCTTATGAGAATTTTACTGTTGTTGAATGCTTATGCATTAAAGAGGAGTCCATTATCTGTTGTCTATGTTGTCCCGGTATGGATGTCTAAGTTGAGAATAATCAAAAGCGAGAAATCCAATGCAAACTTTCTCCTTAGACCTTTGTACAGGCGGCATAGAGGTACCCCTTTGTGACACTTGGTTGAAACATATGCTATGCAATGATAATCCATGTTAATCCAAGCTAATTAGGACAAGGTGCGAGCACTATTGGTATACTATGCATGAGGCTTGCAACTTATAGGATGTCTTATACATAACACATATGATTTATTACTACCGTTGACAAAATTGTTTCTATGTTTTCAAAATAAAAAGCTCTAGCACAAAAATAGTAATCCATGCTTCCCTCTGCGAAGGGCCTATCTTCTACTTCATTGTTGAGTCAGTTCACCTATTCTTTCTATCTCAGAAGCAAACACTTGTGTCAACTGTGTGCATTGATTCCTACATGTTTACCTATTGCACTTGTTATATTACTTTGTGTTGACAATTATCCATGAGATATACATGTTGAAGTTGAAAGCAACCGCTGAAACTTATATCTTCCTTTGTGTTGCTTCAATGCCTTTACTTTGAATTTATTGCTTTATGAGTAACTCTTATGCAAGTCTTATTGATGCTTGTCTTGAAAGTATTATTCATGAAAAGTCTTTGCTATATGATTCATTTGTTTACTCATTATCTTTGCCATTGCTTCGAATCACTGCATTCATCTCATATGCTTTACAATAGTATGATCAAGATTATGATAGCATGTCACTTCAGAAATTATCTTTGTTATCGTTTACCTACTCGAGGGTGAGTAGGAACTAAGCTTGGGGATGCTTGATACGTCTCAAACGTATCTATAATTTCTTATGTTCCATGCTACTTTTATGATGATACTCACATGTTTTATACACATTATATGTCATTATTATGCATTTTCCGGCACTAACCTATTGACGAGATGCCGAAGAGCCAGTTGCTGTTTTCTGCTGTTTTTGGTTTCAGAAATCCTAGTAAGGAAATATTCTCGGAATTGGACGAAATCAACGCCCAGGGGCTTATTTTTCCACGAAGCTTCCAGAAGACCGGAGGAGATACGAAGTGGGGCCACGGGGCACCGCCACACTAGGCGGCGCGGCCTAGAGGGGGCCCGCGCGGCCCTAGCGTGCCCCGTGACGCCTCTGACCTGCCCTTCCTACTTAAAGCCTTCGTCGCGAAACCCCCGCACAGAGCCACGATACGGAAAACCTTCCGAGACGCCGCCGCTGCCAATCCCATAACGGGGATTCGGAGATCGCCTCCGGCACCCTGCCGGAGAGGGGAATCATCTCCCGGAGGGCTCTTCATCGCCATGATCGCCTCTAGATCGATGTGTGAGTAGTCCACCCCTGGACTATGGGTCCATACACTACTAGGAAAAGGGCTATAGCTGCACGGAAGGGTGCCGGCGCACCATCATTGACGCGCGCTGGTGGCAAAATACCGCCGGCGAGCCATGTTGGGCCGCGCCGGTGAAGAACCTATACTGCCGGCGCACAAGAAAATTTAGTGCGCCGGGAATAAAATTCGAAGAGTTCTGGCCGGAAACAGAAAATATGGGCAACTTACCCCCGGCGCACCTCTATGGTGGTGCGCCGGTGGTAGACAATTTACCACCAGCGCACCACCATAGAGGTGCGCCGGGGGTAAGTTGCCTAGATTTTTCTCTCCACCCCCCCGGAATCGCCTTTTCGGGAATCGCCTTTTCAGTTTTCGAAAAAATAATAGAAAATGATAGAAAATTCAAAAAATAAAATCCTTTGAAATGCCCATGTAATATGTGATCTAGTTTTAGTGAAAATGAATTTTGATGTATTATGCAAAATGGCGTCATCTTTCGGTAAAACGGGATTTCTGGTTGCATACGACCTCCGATGAAAAACTTTTTTATATCAAAATCGATCTACGCGAAATTTCCTATTCGAATTCAACGGCCTACGGCCGTTTGGAGAAAAAATGGATTCGTCAAATGGAAAACAGAAACAGGACTTTTTTCAGATTTAAGATTTGGGTGAAAAAAGAAAAAAATTACCCCGGCGCACCTACTTGGTGCGCCGCCTAGGCTATATATGCCAAACCAGCCCGGTGCACCTTCTCTCTCTTCCATTTCCCCCATCTTCTCTTTCACTTCTCCTCCTCCTCCTCTCTTCATCCCTCCGGCCACCTTCTCTTCTCCTCCATTTCCCCCCTCTTCTACCTTCTTACCCCTCTAATCCCTCCTCCGGCGAGCACCTCCTTAAGCTACTCACCGGAGAACCTCCTCAAGCTACTCCCCGCAGCACCTCCTCAAGCTATATCACCGGAGCACCTCCTCAAGCTACTCACCGGCGAGCACCTCCTCAAGCATCTCGCCGGCGAGCCCCTCCTCAAGCATCACCTCCTCTCACCCCTGGTCTAGCCACCTCCTCTCACCCCGACGATCACCGACGACCACACCGGCAACCACTTCCTCGCACTGGTGCGCCGGTGATAAATCGAGTTACCGCCGGCGAACAAGATGGTGCGCCGGCAATAAGCCTTTACCACCGGCCCGTTCGCACCGGCGGGCGCTGGTGCGCCGGCAGTAGTGCTTTTTGGTGCGCCGACAATAAGCCTTTTCCTAGTAGTGATAGCAGTAGCTAGATGGTTGTCTTCTCCTCATTGTGCTATCATGTTAGATCTTGTGAGCTGCCTATCATGATCAAGATCATCTATTTGTAATCCTACATGTTGTGTTTGTTGGGATCCGATGAATATTGAATACTATGTCAAGTTGATTATAAATCTATCATATATGTTGTTTATGTTCTTGCATGCTCTCCGTTGCTAGTAGAGGCTCTGGCCAAGTTGATACTTGTGACTCCAAGAGGGAGTATTTATGCTCGATAGTGGGTTCATGCCTCCATTGAATCTGGGACAATGACAGAAAGTTCTAAGGTTGTGGATGTGCTGCCACTAGGGATAAAACATCGATGCTTTGTCTAAGGATATTTGTGTTGATTACATTACGCACCATACTTAATGCAATTGTCTGTTGTTTGCAACTTAATACTGGAGGGAGTTCGGATGATAACCTGAAGGTGGACTTTTTAGGCATAGATGCATGCTGGATAGCGGTCTATGTACTTTGTCGTAATGCCCTGATTAAATCTCATAGTCTTGATGACCCACAAGTATAGGGGGTGTATCGTAGTATCTTCGATAAGTAAGAATGTCGATCCCAACGAGGAGCAGAAGGTGTTGACAAGCAGTTTCGATGAAGGATTCACTGTAAATGCTCACAGACAAGTATTCAGGGGGTTTTGATGTAACAGTTGAATAAAGTACGAGTATGTAAAGTGAGAGAAATAATTGCAGCGAGTGGCCCAATCCTTTTTAGCACAAAGGACAAGCCGGTTTGTTTACTTATAATGACTAAACGTTCTCGAGGACACATGGGATTTTAGTCTAGTGCTTTCGCTACATACGGCTAAATAATCTTCATTGTTATGATAAGTGTTGTGTGGGTGAACCTATGCTAATGTACCGCCCTTCCTAGGACTAAATACATACTTGTGATTATACCCCTTGCAAGCATCCGCAACTACAAGAAAGTAATTAAGAATAAATCTAACCACAGCCTTAAACTCTGAGATCCTGCGATCCCTCCTGCATCGATATACCAACGGGGTTTAGGTTTCTGTCACTCCGGCAACCCCGCAATTAGCAAACGAATACAAGATGCATTCCCCTAGGCCCATAAATGGTGAAGTGTCATGTAGTCGACGTTCACATGACACCACTAGAAGAATAACACCACAACTTAAATATCACACCATTGAATATTACTCAACCATAGTTCACTACTAACATTTAGACTTCACCCATGTCCTCAAGAACTAAACGAACTACTCACGAGACATCATATGGAACATGATCAGAGGTGATATGATGATGAATAACAATCTGAACATAAACTTGGTTCAATGGTTTCACTCAATAGCATCAACAACAAGTATAGATCGATACCGGGAGAGTTTCCCCTATCAAACAATCAAGATCAAACCCAAATTGCTACGGCGGTGACGGTGTCCAGCGGTGATGACGGCGGTGATGATGGTGGAGATGATGATGATGGTGATGGTGATGATGTCCAGCTCGATGTCGGTGACGATGGCGTCGATTTCCCCTCCCGGGAGGAATTTCCCCGGATTCCTGCCCGCCGGAGAGCTCTTTTCTCTCTGGTGTTCTCCGCCCCGAGGCGGCTGTAACTCTTCGTGAGGTACCCCCTCTGCTTAGGTCTTCGGGACGAAGGGTTTGGCGAAGAAAAGGAGGCGAAAGGGGTCGTGGGCCCCTCACACCACATGGCGGCGCGGCCAGGGCCTGGCCGCGCCGCCCTAGGGTGTGGGCCCACCCTGGCTCCTCCTGGCTCCTCCTTCTGGCTTCCTTCGTCATCTTGAAAAATAGGATTTTTGGTATAATTTCCTTCCACAGTTGATCTTCCGAAATATTGCGTTCTGACGGTGCTTTTTCCAGCAGAATCCTGGCTCCGGTGTTCGATCCTCCAATAATGATGAAACATGCAAAATAGATGAAATAACATAAGTATTGTGTCCCAATATGAAATATATCAATGAATAACAGCAAATTATGATATAAAATAGTGATGCAAATTGGACGTATCAACTCCCCCAAGCTTAGACTTCGCTTGTCCCCAAGCGAAACTGAACTCGATAAACATGACCACATGTTTATGGAGTGAAGAGTCGATAAATAGAATACGGACAAGAAGCATCATATTCATTCACACAGGACATTATAGTAAACAACCTCTTATAACTCATATTGAAACAAGTATAAGGTAATCACAAGTAAAGGTGCATGAGAAATCATAATTGGTGATGGCAAACTTCGTTCTTGGTCAGAGAACAATTAATAGATTATATTTATCTTATTGAGCAGCGCTCTCATGTTAAAGTTTATAATGCACAACTTGCATACTCAATCATAATGGTCTCTTCATAATCATTGATAACTTGCAAAGCTATATTCATTCAGATAAAACTTGTACTAAACAAGGAAGAATAAAAGACATGATGTAGCAAATCACAATATAATGGTTTGATCACAACTACTCAAATGCTTGCTTGAGATGGAGAGAAATAGGTTTACTGACTCAACATAAAGTAAAAGACAGGCCCTTCGCAGAGGGAAGCAGGGATTAAATCATGTGCTAGAGCTCTTTCAGTTTTGAAATCATATAGAGATAATAAAAGTAACATTTTGAGAGGTGTTTGTTGTTGTCAACGACTGGTAGCGGGTACTCTAACCCCCTTGCCAGACAACCTCCTAAGAGCGGCTCCCATAATATTTTCATTTTGTGTGGCACTCCTTCCAACCTTTCTTTCACAAACCATGGCTAACCGAATCCTCGGGTGCCTGCCAACAATCTCATACCATGAAGGAGTGCCTTTTTATTTTAGCTTTATGATGATGATGACACTCCCCCAACCTTTGCTTACACAAGCCATGGCTAACCGAATCCTTCGGGTGCCGTCCATCAATCACATACCATGGAGGAGTGTCTATTTAGTTTAATTAATTTGGGACTGGGAATCCCATTGCCAGCTCTTTTTGCAAAATTATTGGATAAGCGGATGAAGCCACTAGTCCATTGGTGGAAATTGCCCAACAAGATTGAAAGATAAAACACCACATACTTCCTCATGAGCTATGAAACATTGACACAAATAAGAAATACTAAGTTTTGAATTGTTTAAAGGTAGCACATGAAGTATTTACTTGGAATGGCAGAAAATACCATGTAATAGGTAGGTATGGTGGACACAAATAACATAGGTTTGGTTGAAGGTTTGGATGCACGAGAAGTATTCCCTCTCAGTACAGGTCTTTGGCTAGCAAGGTTAATTAGCAAGCATAAGAGTCGAGGGAAACAAACAAATATACATATGATAGAAACAATCATGCATCTTCCTTGTAAGCACAAACAATTTTAACTTCAGAATAATGAGCTATGAGCTAACAAGAAAGACAATGAAACATCTACATGTATTTCTCTTTTCTATTTAAACCTCAAAGTGTTGTTGCTATTGACCAATGCTAAGTTTGCCAAAACCAAATAGATTTATTCAATGCTCCCAAAGTGATACCAATACTAACAACAAGATGAATCATAGAGATTGCAAACTAAAATAAGATGTGCAATATGTAAATGATAAGACTTCTCATTAATATTCCATATCGATAACTCACACCAAGGGATACATAGACAACTAAAGGAGAGATACTTCCAAACGCAACCCATCTTATACGATAACTTCCCTATTCATGATATGACACTACTTGACAATAAAAGTAAAAGGTAGTGATAATGTGATACCGCGGCACTCCCCCAAGCTTGGAACAAACCAAGGGGATGCCAATACCGATGATGAATTACTCCTGAGGAGATGGTGGTGATGAATTCCTGACAAGCTTCTCAATAAGCTCCTGAAGCTCGTCAATCCTGTATATGAGATTGCGAATCATCTCTGAATTGTGCTCGACGCGGTTAGAGAGTCTGTCTAATGGCGAGTCCCAGCTCTTGGAGTTATTTCCCCACTCTTCAGCCTCAGGCTCCTTTTCTCCTGCAGTGTTAGAGCGATCTATATCCCACTGGCTAGGCAATGCTGCCTTGGGAGTCCCTTCAATTTGATTATTGAAAATTAGATTGTGGAAGGGGTGATGAGTGCCTGATGGAGATGTTTTCGGAGCTAGATAATGACGTGGAACCGCTCCTCCAGTGCGAATTCTTGCGCTCTTGTTTGCACTAAAAGTGTTGTCCACCACCTTGATGCTTGCAATGGTAGCACGCGGGTGTGCGCGCGAATCTTCCTCCACCTCTTCTTCATCCTCTTCCTTGACGTCCTTGTCTTCCTCTTTCCACCCAAGATCTCGATCTTCTTCATCTGGAAACTCCTTGCCCTTGTTCTTGGAGACCATGGTGCTTCTAGACTAAAAACAGATCCTGGCAGAAACAGCTCGAAACAAAACACGTCGAAAACACGATATACGGACCTCCAGGGGTCCGGGGGATTATATAGCAAAAAATTTCTCGACAAAAGGAAAGTACCAGATCGAACCAGAGTCGGAAAGGGGCGACGGGGCGGCCAAACCCTAGGTCGGCGCGGGCCCTGGCTAGGCCGCGCCGGCCTATGGTGCCACGCCCTCGTGCGTCCTTTCCACTCCGTTTCGAACTCGTAATTTCTCATATTTTCCAAAAACAGCGAAAATATTGTTCGGAAAGTAAATTGCGTACTTTTCATTACCAGTACTGTTACCTATTCAAAGTCGAGTTCTGGCGGACTGTCAATTTGTCCTTTGATGAAAGCTTCCGGTGTTTCCACTTGAATAATATCAACATCAACATTATAAGAATCACCCGAGATATAATGCTTGAGTCTTTGTCCATTCACCACTTGCGTAGCATTGCCTTGGAGAGAGCTAATCTTGATTGCTCCTGAGCGATACACCTCCTCGACAACATATGGTCCTTCCCATTTCGAGAGTAATTTCCCTGCAAAGAATCTGAGACGAGACCGATACAATAGGACTTTATCCCCAATATTAAACTCTCTTTTGATGATCCTCCTATCATGCCATTTTTTAACTTTTTCTTTAAAGAGTTTAGCATTTTCATAAGCTTCACTTCTCCATTCATCTAGAGAACTTAATTGTAGCAACCTCTTATCACCGGCAAGTTTAGGATCTTTATTTAATTCTCTAACAGCCCTATAAGCTTTGTGTTCTAGCTCTAAAGGTAAATGACAAGCTTTTCCGTAAACCATTTTATAAGGTGACATTCCCATGGGGTTTTTATAAGCAGTTCTATAAGCCCATAGTGCATCCTTCAATTTACTAGCCCAATTCTTTCTAGATTTATTAACGGTTTTCTGCAAGATAGATTTAATCTCTCTATTTGATAATTCTACTTGACCACTAGTTTGAGGATGATAAGCGGAAGCAATTCTATGATTAATACCATACTTAGCAAGAGTTTTTCTAAAACCTCCATGAATAAAATGAGAACCTCCATCAGTCATAATATATCTAGGCACTCCAAATCTAGGAAAAATAATATCTAAAAGCATTTTTAAAGAGGTCTCACCATCAGCACTTTTTGTAGGTATGGCTTCCACCCATTTAGTAACATAATCAACAGCAACAAGTATATGAGTGTTACCTTTTGAAGAGGGAAAAGGTCCCATGAAGTCAAATCCCCAACAATCAAACGGTTCAATAACAAGAGTATAATTCATAGGCATTTCATTGCGTCTGGAGATATTACCAACCCTTTGACATTCATCACAAGATAAAATAAACTTCCTTGCATCTTTGAAGAGAGTTGGCCAATAAAAACCTGATTGTAGAACCTTTTGCGCGGTTCTATCTCCGGCGTGATGTCCTCCATAAGCACTGCCATGACATTTACTCAATATCTCTTGTTGTTCATATTCGGGAACACATCTTCGCATAATACCATCCACTCCTTCTTTATATAAGTGTGGGTCATCCCAGAAATAATGCCTCAAATCATAAAAGAATTTCCTCCTTTGCTGAGCTGAAAAGGTTGGAGGCAAGTACTTGGAAACAATAAAGTTAGCATAATCAGCATACCAAGGACTGTCTCGCGAGCTCACCTTTATCACAGCCAATTGTTCATTTGGAAAACTATCATTAACAGGAACAGGATCATAAGCAATATTTTCCAATCTAGACAAATTATCAGCAACAGGATTATCAGCACCTTTCCTATCTACAATATGTAAATCAAATTCTTGCAAAAGAAGTACCCATCTAATAAGCCTCGGCTTAGCATCTTTCTTTGTCATTAGGTATCTAATTGCAGCATGATCAGTATGAATAGTAACTTTTGAATCAACAATATAAGATCTAAATTTATCACAAGCAAAGACTACAGCTAATAATTCCTTTTCAGTTGTAGCATAATTTCTTTGAGCAGCATCAAGAGTTTTACTAGCATAATGAATAACATTCAGTTTTTTATCTACTCGCTGTCCAAGAACAGCGCCTACAGCAAAATCACTAGCATCACACATAATTTCAAATGGTAAATTCCAATCAGGAGGTTCAACTATAGGAGCAGTTGTTAAGGCTTTCTTAAGAGTTTCAAAAGCTTCCTTACAATCATCATCAAAAACAAATGGTACATCTTTTTGAAGAAGATTAGTAAGAGGCTTTGAAATCTTGGAGAAATCTTTAATAAACCTCCTATAAAACCCAGCATGACCAAGAACACTACGAATACCTTTAACATCCCTCGGATAGGGCATCTTCTCAATTGCTTCAACTTTAGCTCTATCAACTTCAATACCTCTCTCGGAAATTTTATGTCCCAATACAATTCCTTCATTAACCATAAAGTGGCATTTCTCCCAATTAAGAACAAGGTTAGTTTCTTCACATCTCTGCAAAACTTTATCAAGGTTTCGCAAGCAACTATCAAAAGAATTCCCATAAACGGAAAAATCATCCATGAATACCTCTACAATACTTTCACAAAAACCATGAAAAATAGCAGACATGCATCTTTGAAAAGTAGCAGGAGCATTACATAAACCAAAAGGCATACGTCTATAAGCATAGGTTCCATAGGGACAAGTAAAGGTGGTTTTCTCTTGATCTTTAGCTTTAACAGCAATTTGTGAAAATCCAGAATAACCATCAAGAAAGCAAAAATGAGTATTTTTAGACAATCTTTCTAGCATTTGATCAATAAATGGTAAAGGGTAATGATCTTTCTTAGTAACTTTATTAACTTTTCGAAAATCAATGCACATTCTATACCCTACAACTACTCTTTGAGGAATGAGCTCATCATTATCATTAGGCACAACAGTCATACCTCCTTTCTTGGGAACGCAATGCACAGGACTAACCCATCTACTATCAGCAATAGGATATATAATACCAGCTTCAAGAAGTCGTAATACCTCATTCCTTACCACTTCCTTCATCTTCGGAATTAGACGACGCTGAGGTTCAACAACAGGCTTTGCATCATCTTCCATATTAATAGCATGTTGGCAAATAGATGGAGAAATCCCCTTCAAATCATCAAGAGTATAGCCAATAGCGCCTCGATGCTTCTTCAATATTTCCAATAACCTTTCTTCTTCAAACTCTGTAAGCTTAGAACTAATAATAACAGGATATATTTTCTTATCATCAATATGAGCATATTTAAGATTATCAGGTAAAGGCTTTAAATCAAAAACAGGATCTTCCTTTGGTGGCGGTGTTGTACCCAAATCTTCCACCGGTAAATCATGCTTGAGAATAGGTTGGCGAAGAAAAATCTCCTCAAGTTCATCTCTTTCTTTCCTAAAAATTTCACTCTCGCTATCCTCCAAATGTTGCTGCAAAGGATTGTTAGGAACAAGAACAATAGATGCACACTGCTCCATTTTAAAATCATTACTAGGCAAATCAGCTTTATAAGGAGTTTTAGTAAATTTAGAGAAGTTAAACTCATAAGATTCACCAGCAAATTTAGTCAAAATTTTCTCTTTCTTGCAATCTATAATAGCTCCACAAGTATTTAGAAAAGGTCTACCAAAAATAATAGGACAATAATCACTAGCAGCAGAACCAAGTACCAAAAAGTCAGCAGGATATTTAATCTTACCGCATAAAACTTCCACATCTCGGACAATACCAATTGGTGAAATAGTTTCTCTATTAGCCAGCTGAATAACCACATCAATATCTTCAAGTTCACAAGAATCAATTTCGTGCATAATCTCCGTGTAAAGCTCATACGGAATAGCACTAACACTTGCACCAATATCACATAATCCATAATAGCAATGATCACCAATTTTAACAGATAGCATAGGAACACTAGCTTGTTTGGGTTTATTAGGATGTGAAACAATATTAGAAGCATCTTCACAGAAAATAATATGACCATCCTCAACATTTTCAGTCACAAGATCTTTAACTATTGCAACAGCAGGTTCAATTTTTATTTGTTCTTCAGGTTCTCTAGGTTTCTTTTCACTTTTATGAACCGCACTATTTATAACAGAGTACTCCTTCATTTTAGCAGGGAAAGGAGTTTTTTCAATATAAGCTTCAGGAATAACACGATCAGCAGTTTCAATTACAACACACTTATTAATAGATGAATCAATTTTATCTTTATATGGTTCATGATACTTATCAAAATTCTTCTTAGGCAATTCATAATGAGAGGCAAAAGCTTTATAAAGATTTGCAACAACTTGGGAATCAAGACCATATGTAGCACTCATATTACGAAATAAATCAGTATCCATAAAAGCTTCAATGCATTTATAATCATAAATTATACCTGATTCTCTATCCTTGTCGTTCTCCCAACCTTCAGTATTTTCTTGGATTCGATCAAGAAGGTCCCTTTTAAACTCTTCTTTGTTGCGTGTAAATGATCCAGAACAAGAAGTATCCAGCAAGGTCTTGTCTTGAAAAGAAAGTCTTGCATAGAAATTATCAATAATAACATTACCAGGAAGCTCATGAATGGGGCATTTGAGCATTAAAGACTTCAATCTCCCCAAGCTTGGGCAATACTCTCTCCATCATGAGGCCAAAAATTATATATGCGATTCCGATCCTTATGAATTTCACTTGGAGGATAGAACTTAGAATAAAACCGGGGCACAATATCATTCCATTCAAGAGAATCCCCATTATCCAGTAATTTATACCAATGCGCCGCCTTACCGGACAGCGATAAAGAGAATAATTTCTTCCTCACTTCATCCATAGCAATACCTGCACATTTGAATAACCCATAATTCATGCAAAAACAGTAAATGATCACCAGGATGGACAGTTCCATCCCCTTCATAGCGGTTATCCATAACACGTTCAATAATTTTCATAGGTATTTTATATGGTATCACTTCCTCACCTGGCGCCTCATCTACTACCGTTGCAGTAGTAGTAGATTTCCCAAATAGAAATTGAAGAGAAGATCTCTCCATAATGACTTATGGCAGCAGGCAGAAATAAAATCAGCACAACAGTAAAGGTTTTCCTTACCAATTCCACTTACCAATAGCGCTTCACTCCCCGGCAACGGCGCCAGAAAATAGTCTTGATGACCCACAAGTATAGGGGTGTATCGTAGTATCTTCGATAAGTAAGAATGTCGATCCCAACGAGGAGCAGAAGGTGTTGACAAGCGGTTTCGATGAAGGATTCACTGTAAATGCTCACAGACAAGTATTCAGGGGGTTTTGATGTAACAGTTGAATAAAGTACGAGTATGTAAAGTACGAGAATAACAATTGCAGCGAGTGGCCCAATCCTTTTTAGCACAAAGGACAAGCCGGTTTGTTTACTTATAATGACTAAACGTTCTCGAGGACACATGGGATTTTAGTCTAGTGCTTTCGCTACATACGGCTAAATAATCTTCATTGTTATGATAAGTGTTGTGTGGGTGAACCTATGCTAATGTACCGCCCTTCCTAGGACTAAATACATACTTGTGATTATACCCCTTGCAAGCATCCGCAACTACAAGAAAGTAATTAAGAATAAATCTAACCACAGCCTTAAACTCTGAGATCCTGCGATCCCTCCTGCATCGATATACCAACGAGGGTTTAGGTTTCTGTCACTCCGGCAACCCCGCAATTAGCAAACGAATACAAGATGCATTCCCCTAGGCCCATAAATGGTGAAGTGTCATGTAGTCGACATTCACATGACACCACTAGAAGAATAACACCACAACTTAAATATCACACCATTGAATATTACTCAACCATAGTTCACTACTAACATTTAGACTTCACCCATGTCCTCAAGAACTAAACTACTCACGAGACATCATATGGAACATGATCAGAGGTGATATGATGATGAATAACAATCTGAACATAAACTTGATTCAATGGTTTCACTCAATAGCATCAACAACAAGTATAGATCGATACCGGGAGAGTTTCCCCTAACAAACAATCAAGATCAAACCCAAATTGCTACGGCGGTGACGGTGTCCAGCGGTGATGACGGCGGTGATGATGGTGGAGATGATGATGATGGTGATGGTGATGATGTCCAGCTCGATGTCGGTGACGATGGCGTCGATTTCCCCCTCCCGGAGGGAATTTCCCCGGCGGTTCACTGCCGCCGGAGAGCTCTTTCTCTCTGGTGTTCTCCGCCCCGCGAGGCGGCTGTAACTCTTCGTGAGGTACCCCCTCTTAGGTCTTCGGGACGAAGGGTTTGGCGAAGAAAAGGAGGCGAAAGGGGTCGTGGGCCCCACACCACATGGCGGCGCGGCCGGGCCAGGCGCGCCGCCCTGGGGTGTGGGCCCACCCTGGCTCCTCTTGGCTCCTCCTTCTGCTTCCTTCGTCATCTTGAAAAATAGGATTTTTGGTATAATTTCCTTCCACGGTTGATCTTCCGAAATATTGCGTTCTGACGGTGCTTTTTCCAGCAGAATCCTGGCTCCGGTGTTCGATCCTCCAATAATGATGAAACATGCAAAATAGATGAAATAACATAAGTATTGTGTCCCAATATGAAATATATCAATGAATAACAGCAAATTATGATATAAAATAGTGATGCAAATTGGACGTATCAAGTACTCATCATGATATATGTATGTGCATTGTTATGCCTTCTTTATTTGTCAATTGCCCAACTTTAATTTGTTCACCCAACATCTATTTATCTTATGGGAGAGACACCACTAGTGAACTGTGGACCCCGGTCCAATTCTTTACATCTGAAATACAATCTACTGCAATTGTTCTTTACTGTTCTTCGCAAACAAACATCATCATCCACACTATACATCTAATCCTTTGTTTACAGCAAGCCGGTGAGATTGACAACCTCACGGTTACGTTGGGGCAAAGTACTTTGATTGTGTTGTGCAGGTTCCACGTTGGCGCCGGAATCCCTGGTGTTGCGCCGCACTACACTCCGCCACCAACAACCTTCACGTGCTTCCTTGACTCCTACTGGTTCGATAACCTTGGTTTCTTACTGAGGGAAAACTAGATGCTGTACGCATCACACCTTCCTCATGGGGTTCCCAACGGATGTGTGTCTCACGCGCCATCAGTGGATGAAGCCACTAGTCCATTAGTGAAAGTTGCTCAACAAGATTGAAAGATAAAACACCACATACTTCCTCATGAGCTATAAAACATTGACACAAATAAGAGGTAATAACTTTTGAATTGTTTAAAGGTAGCACATGAAGTATTTACTTGGAATGGCAGGGAAATACCACATAGTAGGTAGTTATGGTGGATACTGATGGCATAGGTTTGGTTTAAGGGTTTGGATACATGAGAAGCATTCCCTCTCAGTACAGGTCTTTTGGCTAGCAAGGTTGATTAGAAAGCATAAGAGTTGAGGGAAACAAACAAACATACATGTCATAGAAACAATCATGCATCTTCCTTGTAAGCACAAACAATTTTAACTTCAGAATATTAAGCTAGGAACTAACAAGAAAGATAATAACATATCTACATGTATTTCCTCTTTTCTACTTAAACTCAAAGTGTTGTTGCTATTGACCAATGCTAAGTTTGCCAAAACCAAATATATTTACTCAATGTTCCCAAAGTGATACCAACACTAACAACAAGATCAATCATATAATAGAGATTGCAATCTAAAATAAGATGTGCAATATGTAAATGATAAGACTTCTCATTAATATTCCATAACGATAACTCACACCAAGGGATACATAGATAACCAACTAAAGGAGAGATACTTCCATACCGCAACACATCTTATATGATAACTTCCATACTCATGATATGACACTACTTGATAGTAAAAAGATAAAAGATAGTGATGATGTGATACCGCGGCACTCCCCCAAGCTTGTAACAAACCAAAGGGTGTGCCAATACCGATGATGAATTACTCCTTCGGTGGTGGTGGTGATGAATTCTTGATAAGCTTCTCAACAAGCTCCTTTAGCTCATCAATCCTGTACGTGAGGTTTCGGATCATCTCCGAATTGTGCTCGACGCGGTTAAGAAGTATGTCCGACGGCGAGTCCCAACTCTTAGAATTGTTTCCCCACTCTTCTTCAGCTTCATCCTTCCTGCAGTGTTAGAACGATCTATATCTCAATTGCTAGGCAATACTGCCTTGGGAATCCTTTCAATTTGACTATTGTAAATTAGATTGCGGAAGGGGTTGTAGGTGCCTGGTGACAAGGTATTAACTTGTCAATGCCTACGAGTCGTAGACTAGGGTTTCGTTGGATGTAGAGGGCAAGTAGATCTCGAAGGTTTCAGCCGAAAAGTACTCGATGATATGAAAGCTAGGGTTTGTGAAACAATGATTCGATCCTTTCTTTGTCCCTCGACTCCCCTTATATAGGAGGCGGAGCCGAGGGATTCGTGGTACGCAATTTTACAGAGTCCGGGAGGGTTTCTAACACGTCCCGCAAGATTACAAATAATGCTTCCTATTACAACTCTAGCTTTCCTTAATAGTATCTTGGGCTTCCGAATCTTCTTGCTCTTCGGGTTATGGGCTTTCAATAAACCCCGGGTATCATCTTCGGCAGGCCCATTGGGGATGCCTATGTCAGTAGCCCCCGAGATTTTGCTTGAATCGCGGAGTTAGGGAAAATCTCCAACTTTATATTCGTTCAATAGCTCGGAACTTTATCACATATCTTTGGATATAAAATTATATATTGTACAGGGATAATGGTAGTTGGGGCTAGTTCATCTGACGGATCAGGTACTAGTTAACTGCTCTAGTGGCAATCCGCAAAAACCTACTTCAAGATCACGTCCCTGGACATGATCTCGGGATACTGGTGTAAACTTGCCGCTTAGGTCTTACCATTCTGTCGAGTCCAGTCATATTTTATCGGGTACCTAACGCGTCGTTAGGATTTTTCTTCGTATACATTGATACGGAAAAAAGTAACAAACCGACGTCGAGACGGCGCCACGCCACTCGAAACGGATCTGGGTCTTACCTTCGCACAGTTTTGCGGCATTCAGAGATTATTCGCAACTTTGGCGCTCTGAGAATATATTGTCGAGTGCTTTTTCGGCTGATGGAATAGCACATTTCATTGAGTCTACGGATGACTTATATTGCTCTCCCGATGGGAGTATATGCAGAGTTATTTATATAACTCGAAATATGCTCACATTTTCCTCTTTTTTATAATTTCATCGGGCACGCGAACAGCGTTCCCGATGGGAGTAGCCCCCGAGGCTACAACCAAGGACTTGTGCTTGGGTGTAGGCTCAACGCCTTATGTTGCTATATTTTCCTTCCTTCTCGCAATTTTCATATCTGTCGGGTGCGCGAACAGCGCTCCCGATGGGAGTAGCCCCCGAGGCTATGAACAAATACTTGTATTTGATCATAGGCTCTCACCGTTTCTATTTTGTCACTCTCAAAGTTTTCATTGTTCCAAAGTAGCCCCCGAGCATTTGATCAAAAACTTGTATTTGATCAAAGGTTCTCGAAATAATCAACAATCTTCTGCTGTCGCCATTATTATGAAGCTGCCTAGCCGAATTTTTCTCTTGCCAAGGTGACATCATTGCTGACGATAGCCACGACCGCTGCATCGGGAAAACGCGAGACCTGCTCTCTCTCTGACTTGCGGGCCCAAATTTCTCAGCAAATTGACACGTCGTGCAAGTGGGGGACACACGTCCTCCACTTTTCCTAGCGCACGTACTGTAGTTCCTGTTTTTTCTTGTCATCACGAAATTACTTTTTACCCTTTGTCCACGTGTACGCCATCTATCCCGCAATCTGCTCATCCAACGGTGCGTCATTTCACCGCACCTCTATTTAAGGTCATCGTCTTCCTCCGCCAAAACTTTCGCTTGCATCGCGCCTCTGTTCTTCCTCTGCAAAAATCCTCCATTGCGCCCATTGCCTCCTGCGCTCAACCAAGCTCGCATCTTTCTCCTCCACGCTCATTGATGCCACCTCGCGCGCGTCTGACCAGACATAGCACTCCGGAATCCAAGATGGCCGCCGAAGATATGGAGTGGGAGAGATCCAAGATCTCCAACCAGGACATGAACCTGCTGAAGAAGCTGGGTTCACCAAGAAGGAGAACGCGCTGTGCTTCCCCAAGGAGGAGAGCTATCCATCGCCTCCAATGGAGTATCGGGTCAGTTTCGTTGACCATCTCATCCGCGGTCTTTCTCCCCCTATCCACGAGTTTCTTCGAGGTCTTCTTTTCGTCTATGGGCTTCAGCTGCATCAGCTGACGCCCAATTCCATCCTCCACGTGTCGATTTTTATCACACTGTGTGAGTGCTTCCTCGGAGTCCAACCTAATTGCGCTCTGTGGAAGCGTATCTTCTGCCTCCGCCGTAATGGCTCCCACGGCGTCGCCTACAAGATTGGCGGAGTTGCCATCTGTGTTCGTTCTGACGTCGAATACTTCGACGTCAAATTCCCCGACTCCGTCCAAGGTTGGCGGAAGAAATGGCTGTATGTACACGAAGAAAGCTCCGATTCAGTGGAACAACATCGCCCCTTTTAACGGAGGAGCCAAAATCCTTCGCCGCCGTTCTTGGGATGCTGAAGCTACCGAAGACGAGAAATTGGCGACAGAGGCGCTGATGACTCGCATCCGCGAGCTCCAGAACACCTGTGGCAAGGAGCTATCGGGTATCCAGATTACGGCCTACTTCCTTAGGATTAGAGTGCAGCCTCTCCAGGCTCGCAAAAATCCCCTTTGGAGGTACGCTGGTGAAGAAGACGTCGACAGGCTCTCCAAAGACCTTCCTTTGAAGGATTTGGAGAAACTGATCCGAAGAATTTCATCGCTCAACAAGAAGGATGCTATTCCATCCTCTTGCCGTATTACGCCATATAGTAGCGCCAATCCCCTTCCCGAGGTAATCTTTCCTCTTGACTACTATATTGTCTTCTCGAATTTTTAGTATTTGTCGACTACTATCTTGCTAGCTTTTTTTGTATGACTTTTTGTCGACACTCTTTGTTTTTCGCAGAACCACCCTGTTCTGACTTCTCTTCCTCCTCTTCCTGAGGGTGGAGAAGTCAAAGAACATACCGTTGTCGATGATGACAACCAGGGTACTTCTCGCCCTGAGAGTGAAGTCGCGGGTTCTCAAAAATCCGTGGCTTCCTCTGAAAAAGAAGCCGAGTCTGAGGCCACTGCGATCTGTTTCTTGGAGGAGATGTCTTTGGAGCTAGGTAGTGACGTGGAACCTTTCCTCCGGGTTATGGCCTCAGATCGCAAGCACCTGGAGGAGATGTCTTTGGAGCTAGGTAGTGACGTGGAACCTTTCCTCCGGTGCGAATTCTTGCGCTCTTCTTGGTACTGAAAGAGTTTTCCACCACCTCGATGCTTGCGATGGTGGCACGCGGGTATGCACGCGAGTCTTCCTCCACTTCTTCTTCATCTTCTTCCTTGACACTCTCATCCACCTCTCTCCACTCAGGATCTGGAATATCTTCATCTGAAAGCCCCTTGCCCTTGTTGTTCGAGACCATGGTGCTTCTAGATCAAAGACAGATCCTGGCAGAAATAGCTCGAAACAAAACACGTCGAGAAAACGATATACGGACCTCCAGGGGTCCGGGGGATTATATAACCGAAATTTTTATGACGAAAGGAAAGTACCAGGTCGAACCAGAGTCGGAGAGGGAAAGCGAGGGGCTCTCCTCATAGGGCGGCGCGGCCAGGCTGGGGGCCGCGCCGGCCTATGGGGCACCCCCTCGTGCGTCTCCTCCACTCCGATTCGATCTCGTAATTTTTCATATTTTCCAAAAGTAGCAAAAACATTGTTCGGAAAGTTAAACGCGGACTTTTTATTACCAGTACTGTTACCTATTCAAAGTCGAACTCTGCAGAACTGTCAATTTGGCCTTTGATGAAAGCTTCGGAGTTACCACTCGAATAACATCAACATCTTCATTATAAGAATCACCAGAGATATAATGCTTGAGTCTTTGTCCATTCACCACTTGTGTGGCATTACCTTGCAGAGAACTAATTTTAATTGCCCCTGAACGATACACCTCATCAATGACATATGGTCCTTCCCATTTTGAGAGTAATTTCCCTGCAAAAAATCTGAGACGAGACCGATACAATAGGACTTTATCTCCAACATTAAATTCTCTTTGATAATTCTTCTATCATGCCATTTCTTAACTTTCTCTTTAAAGAGTTTAGCATTTTCATAAGCTTCACTTCTCCATTCATCTAGAGAACTCAATTGTAGCAACCTTTTCTTGGGCAAGTTTAGGATCTTTATTTAGTTCTCTTACAGCCCAGTAAGCTTTGTGCTCTAGTTCTAAAGGTAAATGACAAGCTTTCTCATAAACCATTTTATACGGTGACATACCCATAGAATTTTTATAAGCAGTTCTATAAGCCCATAGTGCTTCCTTCAATTTAATAGCCCAGTTCTTTCTAGATTTATTAACAGTCTTTTGCAAGATAGATTTAATCTCTCTATTTGATAATTCTACTTGCCCACTAGTTTGAGGATGATAAGCGAAGCAATTCTATGATTAATACCATATTTAGCAAGAGTTTTTCTAAAACCACCATGAATAAAATGAGAACCTCCATCAGTCATAAGATATCTAGGAACTCCAAATCTAGGAAAAATAATATCTAAAAGCATTCTTAAAGAGGTCTCACCATCAGCACTTTTTGTGGGTATGGCTTCCACCCATTTAGTAACATAATCAACAGCGACAAGTATATGAGTGTTACCTTCTGAAGAAGGGAAAGGACCCATGAAGTCAAATCCCCAACAATCGAATGGTTCAATAACAAGAGTATAATTCATGGGCATTTCATTGCGTCTGGAGATATTACCAACCCTTTGACATTCATCACAAGACAAAATAAACTTTCTTGCATCTTTGAAGAGAGTTGGCCAATAGAAACCTGATTGTAGAACCTTTTGTGCGGTTCTATCTCCGGCGCGATGTCCTCCATAAACACTACCATGACACTTACTCAATATCTCTTGTTGTTCATATTCGGGAACACATCTTCGCAGAATACCATCCACTTTGTTGTTATTACTTTTGTGTTTTGTTTTTCTCTCTACCAGGTTTCAACTTCTCTATTATTTTTATTGGCTTGAGAGTACCATGGGATCCTGGTATTGTGCATGGAACACTTCCCAAGGAAGAGGGACACACCAAAGTTCAAGCTCCCTCATGAGATTCGTATATCATAAATACCAAGTAAGTAAGCCTAGCTACATGGCTATAAACAAAGCGCTTTACGGGAGGCAACCCCGTTGTTTTTATTTTTGATTTTCTTTGTGTCCTCTTGCTGTAACAAGAGACTTAGTTTTTAGTTTTAGTTCTGGAATTTTTAGTAAAGTGCCAAGTTTTACCTGTTTTGGTTTGATTTTTTTTTTTTAGTTTGTGTCCTCTAGCCGCTCTAATCGCGTTCTTCGAAGCTTCTTCCTCTAACAGTATTAGAAGAACGCAATCAGATTGAGAAATACAATAATCGATTGACGGGTAAAACATAGACATTTATTTTCACAACTTTATTTTCTTCAGCACAAGAGATGCAAACATGCTATCTGTAGTAGCATTACTATTGCTTGTGGTACCGCGCTTGGGAGCCTTAGATATCACTCCATGAGCTACTCGTGTCTGAATTCTTCTGGTTGAACATCCATACTCTGATACTTTTCTGTAAGAACAGACATATCAAATATGTTCTGTATGTGTCAAATATTTATGTACAAGTTAGGTTACGTTAGGATTCTGAGTTGTATTATGTGTGGATAGGTATGAGTAGTGTTGAAGTCAAACTCATGTAGCATGAACCTCCTATATAATGTGAGAGGTTGCCATACAATGTAACATATGATGACTTGTTAGCAGCAAAAGCGTATGGGGATCCGGCTGCATGATGGTGCCCAAGGCGGCCAAATGTTGCGGTATCATGAGGAGGATCACCCGTAGTCATGCTCCTCAGAGTTGGCATGTTGGCGGAACTGCGTTAACAAATGTCGATGTTATCATCATGCTGTGATCGCTTGGTCCTTGGTAGATTGACTGTGCGTCTATGACTAACAAAATATATATTATTTTAGTTTCTTTGCGAGGTAATGGTCCATGTTAAAATTATCATGAAATTCTCAAGGGTACATAGCATTATAAAGATGAATAAAAGGGAAGGGATTATACGTAGACCTTTGTTTGTCTCTTTTCTCAACATACACTTGCCTGCCAAATAGAAAATACCTTACTACAAAGTACATTAAAGCGTATAAAATTATACAATATCTATTTTGGAGGTCCTTGAAAGAACTGCATTGCATTTGCTCTCTAGTAGCCTGAACACCTCAAGTTTGAGATGGACATACATGAATTATATAATTCCGGGAGCATACATAGAGAATCACGAATGAAGAGACTATTTACCATCTCCCATTCCACTCATCAGCCTAACCTGCCCAAAATTGGAAACCACAGTTAATATGCTGAAAATAACAATTACAATCTGAAATAAGGAATCAGGTAAATATACTAAATTTCTTGTGTATACCTTTATTTCGGACAGTTTTTCTAAAAGAAATACGGTAGGGGAAGCTCCTACGTAAAGTGATTTTTTTAAAATAATAAAAATCTAAATCTACATTCGCGGGGACTTGAATTTGGGTGGCTAGATTGTACATCATTTTTCTAGCTCACTTTCAGTGAATAATACCCTTTTTGCTACGAAAATGAACTACAAGGTCCTAAGAAACTGCCAAAGGTTTGCAAGATCATACAGAGAAGTAAACTTATAGGTTTTTCATATGGCTGCTCACTGGATCCAGCTCTAGTCATGTCTACTCATGTCTGTGTTCAAAAAAAAAAAGTCTACTCATGTCAAATTAACGGCAATTTCTGGCTGCTAAATGCAACCGTCTGTTGACGGTCGTTCAAGATACCTATGGTCGAGCTGTTTGGCAACATAGAAGCAGATTGAAGCGTATTTAGTCCCATTATATCTATCAATTTTGATGGTTGATTCATATATCGACCTTATATAATCTTTGAGATGTAATATATTGAATAATGAACTAAGTATTAAAAGCAGGTTGTGTGCATCTATTGATGCAGAGACCGAGGTCATCTCCTTTTCAAAAATAAAAACTCAATAACACAAAATCTGAACAGCTTTGCAAGAACACTTCAATATAGCGACAGACATAATTTACATAACATATGCTCCTAACTATCAAATAAACATTATGGTGGCCTTTGTATTCTCACCCGCTATCAATAGCATCGTGAATTATCTCTATGTTACCCATCTGGCAGTAGATTCTTGATTCCGGAAGTCCTCCTAAATTTCGAAGAAATTGGGGCACGCTTCACACAGATTCTATATCCTGAAATGACGTGACCAAGATAAAATACAACAAATGTCAACGGAAAAAATTGGAAACGAAACCTTTGTTTCTATATAAAAAAAAATCACCAATACCTATGCAGGTAAGCTCATCAATGAACATGTGATCCCTGGGCGCACTGTCATCAAACAAAGTGTTGCCCGCTGTCGCCATGTACCCTTGGATCTCATCCTACACCCCAAGCTGCACCCGATCGGTCCATTCCACACACCCCCATTTCAATGCAAAGCAGGCACCACCATTTCAACTTGGTGGTGATGCGAGGCAGAAGGCGAAAGTAGGACGCTATTGTCAAGACTCCTACTCCCCTTTAACCGTAAAAGAAGATGAATCACAGAAATTCCATTCAGCTCTCGGGTACGTATGTTCCCTCCACCCAAAAAAAATAGTTTTAGCTGTCGAAACATTCCAACAAAAAAAATTCACATGTACATCTCGATAATCTATGTACGTTTATAAAGTTTCACGAAATACCGATATTTTTTATGGTCGACGTAAAAAGAATAAAACATCTCTCATAAGAAGCCTTTTTTTAGCACATAATTTGACCTTTTTTACACAACCCAAACTACAAGTCGATTTTTCATGGAAAGACTTTGTGCGCACATAACATGTGAAGATGCACACGGAAACTTTTAATTTAAACTTTTTTAACATTTCAAAATGTATCAAAGATGCATTTAAAAAATTAATGGAGCACTCTTGTGCAATTATAATAGCATATCTGGTCTCATGTATCACGATGCCAACAAAAACCTGTTTATTAAACCGTTATCCAAATGGCTCAATTTTCAGTGAAAAAATAACTTACGAAATACCTTCCAACTAGTCCGTTTGGTACTGCAATAACTTGTTTATCACAGGTCATCTTATATTCGTCCGATTTTAACTGAAGGATTTGACAAAGGCATGATACAACACATATGATCAATCAAAGAGAGGGAAATAAGGAATCCACAAGAGATATAATGCTCAAGATTGAGATTTCCCGTTGGTTAGATCAAAGTCCCGACTTGTAGATTCGCCAACACTGAAGTTTATATTTTTTTCTCAATGTTGCTAATTCCGAAGGGATGCTCACATTTCCCTCAATTTTTTTATTTCGCTCAAAGATGTGAAACTTGGGTGGGAAGGGATGAAAAAATCCAACACACGATCGACACGAAAAAAGTATGCGGATTCATCTGCTAGTTTCACTACATGGGTCACTTATTGCATGGTATGTGTTTGATCTCGAGCATATGTAGAGGGAAAGAATGCACATTATGTCAGACAAGTAGGTGTGAAATTAATCATTCCATGAAAGTGTATGGAGTAGATATTAACCTTAATTGACATGTGTGGTCGTAGAGGGAAAGTCGTACGTTCGGTTGATAGACAGATAAACAAAGACCACAAATATGTTTGGTAAATGCAAAATGTTACGAACTCATAATAAATTAAGATGCGCCATGCTTATTTTAAGAAGCTAAAAAAATATTAAGATGAAGAATGAACTGTGATAAGAGATGTAGTTTTTTCACGTTGAATAGCCACATGACCCATCTAGTTCTATTTGTCTAACCAGAAATATCCAATGAAGAATGGCATGTACTCCACTGAAAAGACAGTGTTCTCGAAGAGGATGACATGCATAAGCTTAAAGGGAAAGACAGCTTCTAAGTTAAAATTGGAAAGACATTTTGACTGATATGGAATTCCCAAAATCATTGCAACACCACATCTTGGTAACAAACTATGAATGTTCATTATTTGTTTAGTTCACAAAAATTGGATTGCCCCACATTTCAAATTAAGAAAACCCAGACGGTCGAACCACATATGTGTTGTAAATTACAAAGATCCATAACAAAAACAAGTGAACAATTAACAGAATTATGAGTCACACGTCTACCGAAGTATTGGCTAGAGTACATATTCACCTTAAATTTCCGGATAACTTGGTAGTGAAGAAATGTAGTACTGTTTGGTAGATATATTGATAGATACAACATAGCTTGGACGATACCAAATTTTACACTCATTAAAAGTGAATAAGCAATTGGTGGCTTTAAAGAGTTAAACTAAAAATGTTGATAAAGACGAACAATGGCTTGCTGCATCGGATTCCATTTATCTGGACAAAATGACCACTCAAGAATACCATGTACTCCACTACAAAGGCAAAGTGTTCCGCGAAAGGAATACTTATATATGATAACAAAAATATGGCTTCTAACAAGTTCAGATTTTAGAGGTTGTTTGGACAAAGAACTCCCGAAACGTAAAATTGCAGCTTGGTGACTATCTATAAATGTTCGGTGTTTATTTTATTTGGAAGAAATGCAATACGCCTGATATTAAATTAAGTAAACTCAAACAGCAAGCCAGAAACAAGCTATAGAGCAAACAAGTTCAGAAATACCACCGACAAGAACACGTAAATGACATACGCGTTCAAGACATGAGGAAATTATTATCGGCACCTCACGAAATAAATCCTACGTGACAACTCCCACACATCTGACTTCACAGTATTGTGCGTGACTTCAGAGATCGCACGTACATGGCATGTAAATTCTACATGTTTTATTCGAGAGAGAAAAAAACCCTCTTTTCGTGATACATGTGCACACCCAATATCAGAGCATGATTGTATCTCTCTATAAATTTTGAGAAGAGTGAGGCGTATCAGAGCATGATTGTATCACTCTTTTGATGATACATGCGCATACCCAAATCGGAGCATGATTGTATTACTCTTTTGGTGATACATGTGACACCGAGGTTAGCTCATATGCCAGGAGCGCATCATAACAACCAAATCGAAGAAGAGCGCGGACGAGTCTCCACGAAATGGAGGAACTTATTAAAGAACCCTCAAAGAACATGCTCTTGGATATCCTATACTAGTATCCCTCGCCGTTCTCGGTTCGTTCTCTGTTTATTCCAGTGGTCTCAGGGGAATAACTCTGCAGAGCATGTCTTGCAAAGCAGCTGGCAAGGTTGCTCTGCTTTTGGACAGGCCAGTGTCCAGCTCACTCTGTACCAAATCTGCAATTACGTGGTAGTACAAGTAGAAGCTAGTAGTATTGTAGTGTTGTACCAATTGAAGCAGATGAAGATAACCAAACAAGATCTCTTACCAGGTATCAGATGCTCTTTCTTTACATGCACGTCTGGACCGCATGGACGACATGAGCATGGAGACTCACGCATGCGTTGCCAATTTGCAATGAGCACTCTCCTGGTCCGTATTAAGCCTTTCATGAGGTCCAGACTCCAGACGGGTATTATCCTGAAGTATATCCTCAGTCCGATCCTCATTGTGCCTTTGCAGCAGGGGCATGGAATGGTCGCGTGCGAGGCATTGCTCTGCCTTTAGTCATGCAGGTTGCAGGACAACATCGGGTATAAATGAACCATGCCCTCTGGCCACTAACCTCTATGCTCCTCATAGTTAGTTGTATGATGAGAAAGATGTGCAGCTGAATTGCTGGGCAAGGTTTCCATTGGCAGATGCCGCCGCCATCCAACACCCGTGCAAGGTTTCCTTTGCTGGGCAAGGTTACCAGGCGGGCTGCTGCCAAAGGAAATTTGCCCCGGAATTCATCTGCACAAACATACACACATAAGCGAGTATGGTTCTCTAGGATCTACAGTTGCCGATGACGAATGCAAAGTATATGCTACTTCCTTCACATTTTGAATGCTTACAGCTCTGTTTCTGTACACTATAGTCATTAACATCCTGACCACCATGTACAGATGAAAAATGAGGATCTTTGAGGGGCCTGAGGGGCCCAATCAGGTTGAGATAGCAAACTACATATCAACTATCACTACACACCGTCAGTCTACAAAGGTAACGAAATGGGATCCAACTATATACAGGAACCAGGATAAATTAAATGTTCCTCTGTTCTGTTATTACTCATCTTTGCCCACCGCCTCTGGAAGTTTGTATCTCGGAGACTTGTCAGTGCCTTTTCTTGAGTATTCTCTCCATCGCTTAGCTGCTCTCGCCGCTCTGTTCGCTCTCTCTGCTGCTTCTTCATCTGACAGTGTTAGATAATCGAATCAAATTTAGCAATATTAATAACCAGTTGACTGTAAAACACAAAATTGTCTTTTGACAACTCTTATCTTCAGAAAAAGGAGAAGCACATTTTCTATGGTATGATATGTATAGTAGCGTTACCATTGCTTTGGTACCGTGTTGAGGACCCCCAGATATCACTCCAAGAGCTATTCGGGTCTGAATTCTTCTGGTTGATCATCCGTGTTCTTATTCTTTCCTGCAAAAATAGACCCATCTATAAATAAAAATAGTTGTAGTTTTCATTTCCAAACTACAGGCTCATTTTCAGTTCTGGTCCAATATATGGAAGAGGGAAATGATCATCAGATTCTAAAGGACATATGACATTATAAAGATGAACTGTGGGGAAGAAATTATACCAAGACTTTTGCTTGTCTCTTTTCCCAACGTACGCTTGCCTGCCAAATACAATATATCTTAATAAAAAATAAATATAACAGCATAGTAAGCATGCAATATCTACAGGCCCGTACTATGGTAAGCTGAAGCCCTTAAAATTGAGAAGGAATCTATAACTTTGGGAGCATGCATTGAGAGTAAATTAGATAAGCAAATAAAATTACATGAATGAAGAGACTATTACCATTCTAAATACGTTGACTGAAACTCCCATCCCAGCATTCATCAGCCCAACCTGCCCAAAATTAGAGACCGCCATTAATATACTAAAAATCGCAGTTTACTGAAATAATATATCTGACAAATACAGGAAATTTGTGTTTTATGCTTTTATTTAGATGTTCTGACAATAATACACCTTTTGCTACCTAAGCGAACTACATGGTCCTAAAAAATTGCAAGGTTTATATGATCACAGAGATGTACAAATATATCAACAACAACATCAAAGCCTTTTATTACCAAAAAAGTTGTGGTAGGCTAGATGTAAAAGTATATATATATGAAAGAAAATAGCTTACATTTACCCTTTCTATTCTTCGCATTTCATTTTCAAGGAGTGAAAGTTGTGCAGCAGAAGTCCAGTGAATGCAGTCAACTGGGCTGGAAATGAAAAAATGAGAGAGTTCAGTTCAACAACCTTAGCATGTGCACTATATCAAGAAATGTCTATAACACGGTCAGTCAAATAATTCTGACCATCTAGTGATATGGTCGGCTTTGTATTCTCACCAACTATCAATGGCATCCTGAATTAGGTCCGGGCTACCTGTCTGGGAGCATACTCTTGACCTCCCAAAGTCCTCCTCAATTTCGAACACATTGGGGCAGACATTGGCACAAATCTTGCATCCTGAACCGGCATGAACAAGATAAAATTAATATACCGACCCCCTGAGGAAGATCCAAACAGAAACTTCTGTTCATAAGGAACAGTTAGCAATATATCATTACCTATACAGGTAAACTCGTCAACAAAGACCTGATCCTTGGGCGCACTGTCATCAAAGAAAGGGTTGGCGGCCGTCGCTGCGTAGCCATGGAGCTCATCATACACGGCACGCTGCACCGGATCTGTCAGAACCTGCTCTTCAGTAAAACACACCTCTTGTTAGCTTTGTGACAGAGGCCAGTCCAATGCAAAACCAGGAATATTAAAGGAATTTTTTTGTATTGGCAGCCACAAAAAACCCAAAACATTACTGAATTCCCCTACCGTGTAAACCTCGTTGACGAACATGCAGAAGTTCGTCACATCAGGGTCGTCTCCACTAAGGTCAGGGTGGCACGTCTTCATGCACCTGTAGTAGGCTTTCTTGATTTCCTCCGTGGTTGCATCTGGCATCTGGTGGTGCAAGAATCAGGAGTTAATGTGTTATACATATAAGCAACAAATCCATTTTCCTAACGGTAATCAGTATAAGAAATATTATCTGAATATAGACTTCAGGTTTAAAAAATAATCATTCCCCCCTGGTCTGAGCATGTCACACGAAAGTAAGAGCTTTGAATTTTCCACTGCGAGGCAAGTTATTCAAGTGATTTCTAACTTAGATCACACTAAGTTTTCCATTTGAAACATAGATATCAAATAGACGTGCAAAATTAGGAAATATTGTTCGGGAACGCTTACGACGCCAAGAACAGAGTAGAAGTCGTCGGCCGCGTCCTCCTCCGATCTCCCTTGTTCAGCTTCCGCCGTATAGGCATAAATCCTGAGGGCTCTCCGTCCCCGCATACTCCCGCTCCGGCGCCGGTCTCTCGCGAACCCAGACCCAGAGGAGGCCAACGGCCGGGCGCGGCGGCACCAGCGGGAAGACGGCGCCGGCGAGACGGTGCGGAGCGTCGAGGGTGAGGTGGTGATCAGCGGCAGCGAGAGAAGAGCAGGAGCCATTGGTTGGCGTGATAGAATAATGCGGGCGCAGCGGCGCACTCCAGCTAGACAGGTCGGAGTCGAAGGAGGAGAGCTGGAGAAGCCTGCAGTTGGGCTTTCTTGTCGATCTCCTCTTCTGTTCAAACGCAGGTTCGGGTCTAAATACCTTAGCTCTATACATTTAGACCCTCGAAGGTATTCATATTCTGGTATCAGCTTTACGATCTAGTGCATTTTTCAGGTAGAATAATTTTTAAAATCACTTCGTAGAGCTTCAATCGGTTTTGCTATTTGAGATTCTTATATGTTTATATTGATCTCTGAAAATTGCAACAAACAAAAGTTAAATTTTGGGTATGGTCTTAAACACACAAAAAACTTAGTCGACTGAAGTGTAGAAGTACCTAATTTTTATTCATAAGTATTTTGAAGGAAAGCGCCTTCCAGTGATATAAGTGGCTTCGTTATCAAAATAGTATTCATTTATTCTAGGCATCCTAATTCATAAAATTGCTAGCAAGATGGTGTACCCTATTATACCATTCTTGAATTTTTGAGAAAAGTGATAAAGCACCATAAGTAGTTTAGCAAATTCCATGTTCCATATGATCTTCTGAGCAAACATTTTCATGATGTGATAATGATTTTTTTTATCAACAACATTAGGATGACGAAGAGGGAGGAGGGTTGACTGTATCGAGGTGTCCTTGCAGTGGCCGAGCTTGTTTAGTACTAAAGTTTTAGTGGTGAGCACTATAGATAATCCCTAAGGGATTGGGTGAAACTTATACTTCACCTAATTCTCTCAAATTACTATAACCCCAGCCCATTAGTTACTGATAGTATATTGGGGATTAGGGAAATATACTAAAATTTAAGGAAAATTGGAAAAAAAATGGGGATTAAACTACTAATACCCTAGAACAAAACATGTTTTTAGGAACAAGTGGGAAAATATTTAATGGGTTTCAACAATGCTAGACCTACGTGCAAACTTCTTACGGGCTAAACCTACGGGCTGAAGTTGAGGTACCGCATTTGGTTCATAGTTTTCTCATGTCCCATGATTTTAGGACCGCACTGCCTCAACTACACATCACGTAATCCCGTAACATTGATTTTGTAAGTGGAGCCAGTACATGTAGCATTATTGGGTGGGTATTGTCTCTAATGAACCCAGCAAAACACCACCACCAAACACTCGACCTTAGAGCATGTCTAACAGGCCCCTTATTTCTCTGCCCCGTATAACGCGAGTTTTTCGTCCCGTATCCCAAAAGTGCGTCTTGCTGAACCATTCAGTCTAGCAGACCCCGTATTTCGCCCTGTATTTTAAAAAATTAAAACCCCGGGAAAATTAAACCATAGTTCATATTCATTGATCATACACTGGATCATACATATGCATAGCGATCTACTGCGATCCTAGTTACTCGAGGATGATGAATGGCACGAAAGGCCCCCTGGCGGCAGCCTCCTCCTCCGCCCTGGCGGCAGCCTCCTTCGCCTGGAATTCCGCCACGGCGGCGATGGCCGCCGCCTGTTCGTCTGCCTCCGCCGCGCTTCTCGGCGGCCTCGCCTCGGATTCGGCCACCGAAGTGCCGCGTCCTCCTCTGCCTTCTCCGCTTCCTCCTCGCCGGCCTCCGCTTCCTCCTCGCCTCCGCCTCCTCCGCCGCTGGTGCTGCCGATGCGCCGCCCATGCCGCCTTCGCCGCGCGCTCACGCTCCCACTCAGCGCGCCACTTCTCGAAGGCGGCGCCGCTCATCGGCTTGAGCGGCGGATCTTGTCGGTACCACCGCCCACCGGCGGCGAACTCCGGGAGCGAGTCCGGCATGTAATACGCGCCGCCGTACTTGCAGGCCGCACGGTGGCTCCCCGCGGCGGAGCGCTTGCATTACAAGCGCCACGCGTCCTCCACGTTGTCCGGCGAGCGGGATCGCTTCGATCCGCTCGCCGGCGAGGCGCTACGGCGGCGGGCGTCCATGCCGGGGCTGGGGTCGAATGCGGCGCGGGGAGGGAGGAATTGCTCGCCGGAGCGGGGTGGAGGCGGCGGCGCACGGAGCTAGGGTTGCGAGTGAGGGGTTAACCCCTCACTCGCGCGCCCAGTATAAGTACGGGGCGACGGGGCCGATTTCCTGGGCCCCATATTCCGCCGAAACGGGCCGGCCCGAATACGGGGCCTGCTAGACGCCCAAAATCGCGCCTGCCCCGTATCCCGCCGGAATTTTACGGGGTGGGCGGGTTATACGAGACCTGTTAGACATGCTCTTAGGGATGAGAAATAGAAAAGGTCTCTATGGGGTTTGATGTCACTCCATTTTGATGATGGCAACAACGGCAAACAGAAAGGAGGGTGATGTGATTCTGTAGCAGTACGTTTCTTGCGGTGCACTAGAGAAGGGACGGTGGCATAGGAGGAAGGAAGAAAATATTGAGTCGAAAGAAAGAAGGGGGGACGATAAAGGTTTCTCACATAAGTTTACAATGCAGACGCAACACCTATGGTGCAGTCTTTTTTGTGGGGTGGAGCACAGTTTAGCCTATCACACGAACAACGCTCGTTAGTTCAACATGTTTATGTTTCTTCATGGATTCTACAAAATCTTGGCATCCTTATTCTACACCTTTGAAATTACATATGTCCATAATGGTTTTCATTCGGTGAGGGAATTCGCAAGACATGGGAACTCCGGATCCCGCTTGAGCAGTAAATTTCATAAAAAGAATACTAGAAAATTAGGAAATTTGAAACAAATCAAACATGTAGAGAATGTATGCAGTGTGGGCACAAGATTATAAAACTTGAGCAAAAACAATAGTCGACTCGCCATTTTTTTCCGTGCAAGTTTCATTTTCTCTTTTTTCTTGAAACATTTACATGCAATTCTCGAAATTCACACGATTTACTTTGAATTTCCCAAAACTTACAATTACAATCTGTTTGGCTGTTTTGAAAATTAGGATCACGGGTAAGACCATCCACGTACCTTTGACTGACTCAACAGATCTTGTTCAAACAAAACTGTAAAAGGTTGCAAACGCAAAAAAAAAAAGAGTTTGGCGACCCAGGGCCATGGTCTGACACCACCCAAGACGGGTAAGTATGTCAGTTTCGTTCAGTATTTCTACATGGATCCAGCATTTCTTCGGTAGGTCTAGCATTTTTCGAGGATAACAGTTGCGTGAAGCCATCTCTCGTGCCGGCCGGACGGCGACGCCATCGTCGTTATGCTTCCCGGTGGTGGCCTGGAGACTGACGTGCAGCAGCCACAAGGCGCAACGTTGCATATGCGTGCACGGTACATGCCAGCACGTGGTGCCTACCTGCACGCTGAACTCGCCGAAATCGTTAAAAAAATAATCGCTCGCGTCTGCGTCATGGGCAGGCCTGCCTCGTTCAATCCCTGCCGATCCCTAACTCTATTTCACCATCACCGATCCCCATAACACGTCATATTTTAGTGCGTACCGAAACTTCCACCGTGGCAGCCGAGCCCCCTGTCACGGCAGCACCACCTCCTGCCGAGAGCCCGCGGCAGCCTGCTGTGAGCCCGTGGCGGCCTGCCGTGAGCCCGCGGCACCCCGTCGCGTCACCTTCTCCTGTCGCGGCAGACTCTCCTGTTAGCACGTCCTCTAGCCCAGTCTCTCCCGCGTCCACTACACCTCCTTCTTCAGCAACTACTCCACTTCCTACTAATGTCGTTCCCATACCTATCCCTACCTCATATCATGTGTACTCGTGGTAAAAAGGCTTTTCATATTCCCCGACGTTTTCTCAATCTCTCAGCTACTTCATCTATCTCACCTATCCCAAGCTCCTACAAACGTGCTCTTCTTAATCCATTGTGGCACTCGTCCATGAAAGATGAATTCGATGCTCTTATTCAAAATACATGGACTCTTGTTCCTAAACCATTTGGTGCCAATATTGTCTCGGGGAAGTGGGTGTTTCGTCATAAGTATAACTCCGATGGGTCTTTGGCTTGCTACAAGGCTCGTTGGGTTTGCAGAGGTTTTTCTCAACAACAAGGAATTGATTTTGATGAAACCTTCTCCCCTGTTGTCAAGCCAAGCACTATTCGCATCATCCTCAGTCTTGCAGTTTCTTCATCCTGGCCTATTCACCAACTTGATATTAAAAATGCCTTTCTTAATGGTACTCTCAATGAAATCGTTTATTATCAACAACCATCTGGATTTGAAGATCCCTCTAATCCAAATCTTGTCTGTCTTCTCAAGAAATCCTTCTATGTCTTAAACAAGCTTCTCGTGCCTGGTTTCAACGATTTGCTACATTCATTCAAGCTATTGGTTTTATCCCTTCTAAATCTGACACATCTCTCTTTATTTTCCAATCTTCCTCTCACACGGCATATCTTCTTTTATACGTAGATGATATTGTTCTTACATCTTCCTCTGATTCTTTTCTTAAACATATCATCACTCTTCTTAACAAAGAATTTTCTATGACTGATTTAGGATCACTTCATCATTTTCTTGGTGTCACCGCCACTAGAACATCTTCTACCCTTTTTCTTTCTCAACGACAATATATTATTGATCTCTTAAACCGAGCTGGCATGATTGACTGTCAACCCTATCGTACACCGACTGATGTTGGCACCAAACTCTCGGCTGGCGGTGATCCTGTTTCAGATCCAACCTTAAATCGTAGTGTCACTGGCGCGTTACAATATGCTACTCTCACCCGACCCGACATCTCTTATTCTGTTCAGCAAGCATGTCTCTATATGCATGATCCTCGTTTACCTCATCTCTCTCATGTCAAAAAGATTCTTCGCTACTTAAAAGGAACTCTTGATCATGGCCTATTACTTAACTCATCTTCCCCAACAAGCTTGACAGTTTATTCTGATGCAGACTGGGCAGGATGTCCAGACACTCGACGATCCACATCCGGCTTTTGTGTTTATTTGGGTGATAATCTTGTTTCTTGGTCATCGAAAAGGCAGGTTACGGTATCCCGATCTTCGGCTGAAGCGGAATACAGGGCGCATGTTGTTGCTGAAGCAGTTTGGATACGCCAACTACTTGTGGAACTCCGGCGCCCCATCGAGCACGTCACTATTGTCTACTGCGACAACATATCAGCCGTCTATATGGCCTCTAATCCTGTGCAGCATCGCCATACCAAGCACATCGAGATCAACATTCACTTTGTTCGGGAAAATGTTGCTCTTGGAGAAGTTTGTGTTCTGCATGTTTCAACAAGTGCACAATTTGCAGATATTTTTACTAAAGGACTCCATCCTACGTCCTTCATGGACATACGCTCCAGTCTCAACATTGTGGCGCCCGATGTTGACACTCCGGGGGGGTAGGGTATATTAGAGTTTGTTTTGTGTTGTGTTAGGACTCTAGCTTAAGTCGGTTTGGATCTAACCCTAGGCCGGCCGACCCCCCTCCTCTCTTCAATATAAACATTGTAATATTGTATAAATCAATACAAGTTATTATTCTCCCAAACTATCACTAGTGTATAGTGCCATATCAGGAAGGCACAAATTACCATAGTTCAAATACTCTTTACATATAATTATACCAATCAAATTCATGGGAAATGATGCGATTAAAAAATCTTTTAATATGGCATTTTATCTGAATCAAGGCTGAGAAAAGGTAAGAACCCAAATTTTGCTTGGATGACAATAATTATTTCCATACGCAAGGAGCAGATGCGTTTCCATCGTTGATTCGCTTGCGCGGCTAGCGGCCCTCCGAGCATGTCGACGAAGATGGGGTGGAGGTAGCAAGACCTGCAGGGGGACTGTATGAGTGGGAGAGATGGGAGAGGGACGGGGGAGCTTTTTTACCTACAAATATGGTGCAAGGACGGACGGCTTCAGGGCGTCAGTGTGGTCCGCCATGGGGACGAAGGGCTTGCCGGCAATGGATATTGAACACCGGCGAAATCGACGGAGAACAGGGACGGAAGATTTGCGTCGAGCGGTAGAGGGTGGCGGAGAGGAGCCAGGGCTTGCCGGAGGCTGGGAGAGGGTGGCGGCTAGCACGCAGGAGGTTGGGAGGCGGAGCGAGGATGTGGGGGGAGCGGCGGCCGACGCGGAGGAGGTGAGGGAGGTGAGGATGAGAGCATGCGGTGGTGATTGGGGAGTGCCAGAGTGGGGAATCGAGGGTTTGGGAAGAGCCCGGTGACAAGGTATTAACTTGTCAATGCCTACAGATTGTAGACTAGGGTTTAGTTGGAAGTAGAGGGCAAGTAGATCTCAAAGGTTCAGCCGAAAAAGTACTCGACTACTAGAAAATTAGGAATGTGTTGACAATGAAATCGATCCCCTCTTTGTCCTTCGACTCTCCCTTATATAGGAGGCGGAGCCGAAGGTTTCGTGATGTACAAGTTACATAAACCGGGAGACTCTTTGAGTCCGTCCCGTAATGGTTACAAGTCATTATTCCTAATACAACTCTATCTTTCCAAACTATCTCTTCAATTGGGCTTCCGGGCTTCATAAACTTCGGGTCGTGGGCCTTCAGTAAACTCTGGTACCATCTTCGGCAGGCCCATTGGGGATGCCTATGTCAGTAGTCCCCGAGCTTGAATCGAAGAATCAGGGAAAATCTCCATCTTTACAATTATCATATGATTTCTTCGAGTTAGTAGATAACTTTTTATACAATAATCGTATATTGTACAGGGATAACGGTAATTGGGGTTGGTTCATCTGACGGATCAGGTACCAGTTAACTGCTCTTGCGGCAATCCGGCAAAAACCTACTTCGAGATCACTGTAGGATAACGTTGCATAGAAAACAAAAAATTTCCTACCGCGAACACGCAATCCAAGCCAAGATGCAATCTAGAAGATGGTAGCAACGAGGGGTATCGAGTCTCACCCTTGAAGAGATTCCAAAGCCTACAAGATGAGGCTCTTGTTGCTGCGGTAGACGTTCACTTGTCGCTTGCAAAAGCGCGTAGAAGATCTTGATCACGATCGCTTCCGGCGCCACGAACGGGCAGCACCTCCGTACTCGGTCACACGTTCGTTTGTTGATGAAGACGACGTCCACCTCCCCGTTCCAGCGGGCAGCGGAAGTAGTAGCTCCTCTTGAATCCGACACACGACGGCGTGGTGTCGGTGGTGGTGGAGAAATCCGGCGGAGCTTCGCTTAGCGTGCGGGATGTGGTGGAGGAGAGAGACCGCTAGGGTTTGGGGAGAGAGGGGGTTGGGCGCCGGCCCTCTAAGGGGTGCGGCCAAGGCTGAGGCTTGAAGTGGTCAGCCCCTCTCTATGCCCCTCATTATATAGGTGGAAGCACCAAGAGTTCTAGTCCAAGTCTTCGAATAAGACCCCAACACTAAAACCTCCCATATGTGGGAAACCTACTCAAGGAGGGAGTCCTACCCAAGGTGGGACTCCCACCTTTCCTTGAGGTGGGTTGGCCGGCCACCCTAGGGGAGTCCACCTTGGACTCCTCCCCTTTAGGGTTGGCTGGTCATGCAAGGTGGAGTCCCTCCGGGACTCTACTTTCCATGGTGATTTCTTCCGGACTTTTCTAGAACCTTCTAGAACCTGCCATAAATGCCGGATCATTTCCAAACTTGGAATATGACTTCCTATATATGAATCTTATTCTCCGGACCATTCCGGAACTCCTCGTGATGTCCGGGATCTCATCCGGGACTCGAACAAATATTCGAACTCCATTCCATATTCAAGTTCTACCATTTCAACATCCAACTTTAAGTGTGTCACCCTACGGTTCGTGAACTATGCGGACATGGTTGAGTACTCACTCCGACCAATAACCAATAGTGGGATCTGGAGATCCATAATGGCTCCCACATATTCAACGATGACTTTAGTGATCGAATGAACCATTCACATACGATACCAATTCCCTTTGTCACGCGATATTTTACTTGTCCGAGGTTTGATCTTCGGTATCACTCTATACCTTGTTCAACCTCGTCTCGACAAGTACTCTTTACTCGTACCGTGGTATGTGGTCTCTTATGAACTTATTCATATACTTGCAAGACATTAGACGACATTCCACCGAGAGGGCCCAAAGTATATCTATCCGTCATCGGGATGGACAAATCCCACTGTTGATCCATATGCCTCAACTCATACTTTCGGATACTTAATCCCACCTTTATAACCACCCATTTACGCAGTGGCGTTTGATGTAATCAAAGTACCTTTCCGTATAAGTGATTTACATGATCTCATGGTCATAAGGACTAGGTAACTATGTATCGAAAGCTTATAGCAAATAACTTAATGACGAGATCTTATGCTACGCTTAATTGGGTGTGTCCATTACATCATTCATACAATGATATAACCTTGTTATTAATAACATCCAATGTTCATGATTATGAAACTAATCATCCATTAATCAACAAGCTAGTTAAGAGGCATACTAGGGACTCTTTGTTTGTTTACATATCACACATGTACTAATGTTTCGGTTAATACAATTATAGCATGATATATAAACATTTATCATAAACATAAAGATATAAATAATAACCACTTTATTATTGCCTCTAGGGCATATCTCCTTCAGTCTCCCACTTGCACTAGAGTCAATAATCTAGTTTACATTTGTAAAGATATAACACCTTGGCCTTATGGTGCTTTATCATGTATTGCTCACGGGAGAGGTTTTTAGTCAACGGATCGACACGCTCGAAACGTATGTATTTTTAATTCATTTGCGTCTCAACGCATCACTCATTTCCAAATGAGTCGCATTAAATATGTTTGATCTTCTGGTGGAACCTTAATTCCGCTAAATATGTCACTAATATTGTCACACACAATATAGCTTCAAAGTTCGACACTATCGGAACTGCACCAAGTTCTCAAAGAACCTCTTGACTTAACATCCTTTGTCATTGTCAAAATAATGACATACTCTGCCTTCTTTTGTAGAATCCGTCACAATATTTAGAACTCTTCTAAATCTAGCATAGACAACTTCTAGCTCATTGTGCTACCTTTTAAACAACACTTAGTCTAATTTGAGATTGAAATTATATTTTATATGTGACAAAACCAATATCGGTGTAACACCTTACAACGATTTGTTTGTCATTTCTTCATACAAAAATATATATATATATATATATCCTTAGTTCTTCTAAAATACTCAAGGATATTCTTACTGTCGTCCAATGATCATCATATGAATCATTCTGGTATATGCTCATAACACTTTATAGCACATGATATCTGATTGTGTACATATTATTCGTGATCTATAATCACTCATGTGTTTTTACTCATTGAGTGTCAGATACACTCAAGTCTTGTTAAACCTTCACATGACAAGAACATTTTCTTAATATTTCTATATTGAACTACTTCAATATCCATCATATGTACTTTGACTTAAACTTATTTATGTGTTTCAATCTATCTTCATAGATCTTGACACTAAATTTGTTTCAGTCCATATCCTTTCATTGAAGTTAATTCTCAATGAAACCTTTTTAATCAAGTATATAATTACATCATTTATAACCAACTATATGTCACCTACATAAAGTATTGAATGTGTCTTAGCGCTCCCACTTAATTTCTTGCAAATGCAAGCCTCTTCATCGTCTCTGATGAAATCAAAAACTCTTTGACTATTTCATCTGGTGAAGATTCCAACTCCACAATACTTACTTCATACAATTGAAGTTCGTATACCTATCTAGTATTCCACGGACCAACAAAACTCTTGGTTGTATCTTGTATACACCTTTAATACATACTTCTGATAAGTAATGTATTTTGCCATCCTACTAGCATATCTCATAAAAGAAATATGTAGTGATTACTAGAATAATCCACATAGACTATAAGCATTGCTACGGAAGATCTAATCTTATCGTAGTCAACTCTTTGAACTTTGTCGTAAACAATTTTTCAACAAGTCGAGCTTCTTCAAAGATATTTTATCTAAGTCTATAGATCCATTTACTTTCAAAAAGTATTCATCTATCTTGGATTTCATGGCGTATAGCCATTTTAACGGAGTCAGGGCCCATCATAACTTCTTTGTTTGTAGTTGGTTTATCATTGTTCAAAATCAATCCTTTGTCCACAAATCATTTATTTGATCACAAAGTAAACCATACCTACAAGGTTCAATATGTACTTCGATCTCCATGGCTAAAACACTTTGTAGTCATGGGAGCCATGATTGTCGTGGCCGCTTCTGAAACCAATTCGATGCTGCGCTACTCTGATCATTGTGCTCAGGTTCATAAACCTTATCAAATTATATTGTCCTCCCACTCAAATACTTCACTCGAAACAATTTCTCGGAAATAAGAAACATTGACAAACACTTTTGTCTTTGTCTCGTGGGAAGAATTCCCAATTAAATCTCTGGGATAACCAACAAAGACATTCATCCGATTTTGGTTGACTATTAGGGTTTATACCCATGCCATGTATGGTGTCATTTCAACGGATCATGATGATGCTCTATTCAGTGTAAAAGCGGTAGTCACTAAAGCATAATCCACAAAAATATAATGGCATCAATATTTTATCTCATCATTGATCCAACAAAGTTTGGATATATCTCTTGGATACTTCATCATCACTATGATACTCCAAGAAACGTAAGTTGTAAAACAATTTCATAACTCTCTTAGATGTTCGCTAAAACTCGTAATTCAAATATTTCCACCATGATCCAATCATAGATATTTGATTTCTATTACGATGATTTCCACTTCATACTGAAATTTATTTGAATCCATTCAAATGTTTCAAACTTCTTCCTTATTGAATATATCCACATATATATACTCAATTCATTGTTGAAAGTTTTCATGAAGTAGAAGAATCTCCCGCACACAACTATGCCCAGTGAACCACATACATCATCATGTATTTTTCCACTAAGTTAGTTGCCGTTCAACTTTTGGCCTATGAACGGTATTTTAATCATTCTCTTTAGAAAAGATTTGCAAGCGCCAAATGATTCAAAAATCAAATGACTCCAAAAATCCATTTGCATGGAGTTCCTTCATGCGTTCCTTTCTAACATGATTAAATGGCGGTTCCACAAATAAGTGGAATTCAAATCATTTGCCTTATGGCTTTTTAGCGTCAGTGTTATGTATGTGTGTTTCACCATTAAGATTTATAATAACTTATCCATCGTATATGGAGTAATGTCATAATTTGAACAACTCATTGTTTTCATTTGACCAGAGCAAAATAACAATTATTAAGTTCTTTATTATAAATTCTAAGGGCTAGATAGAATGCTAACGACGAACATAATAACACTTTATTTTGTTCCAGACGTGCATTCCTATCATATTCCTTGTCAGTCACTTAGGCCATTGTATTCTTGTATTGCGTTGTTTTGTATGACACTTCATACCAACCAATATAGTACTAATACCCAAGAATTTCTTAGTGTGACTTAACTAGGAATACAACCATAACATGTATATCATTTATATACACCTGAGCTAGACTTTCTAGTCTTTTCTTTTCCAAAATATCTTTTGCAGTTTCTCTTTTAGCTTTCCTCATTATTCAGAAAAACACTTCAACATCAATAACTTCTAGGTTTGTTGGTCTAATACCAATAACCTTGAGGTTCTTATTTTGAAGTTAATCATCATATGACAAGTGTTCCAGATTTCACTATTAGTAACTTTGTAATATGATGAACAATTTCACTCATAATTTTATCCATCATATCATGACGACTTTCCGAGACCATGTCTGTACATGCTAGGCTCCACTACAAGAAAACATGCATATAAAGACGCCCAATCTAATGGTTTGGGACGTTATATTTCATCGCTATAGCACCGTACAGTCGCTTTCATAAAACGTCTCTCAAGCGTCTCCTTATGCACCGTCACAAAGATCGTAAGGACGCTTTGCCATGCGTGTTAATAGAAATATGAGACGATCGCAATGCATCTCTACAAGCCTAATGACGCTTTGATATACAGATAATAAAAACGTCTCCAGAATCCGTACCAACGCTTTATTGTGTCTCAAATAAATATCTACTTATATTTGTGTAGCATCAGGATAGTGACCTCATGTTTAATTTCCATTTTACGTTATAAATATTTCTCGGTTGTGAAATGCGATCATGGTTCTTCACACATTATTATAAACTAAAGATCATCCACCAACAAAACATTTTTATCCACAGAATTACATCGTCTATATATAGAAGACCCACATACAAAATCATCCCAGGGACAACTAATTATAACACTAAAGCGATGCTAAAGTTGGCCATAGGTTCAAACACCACATGGTGCAAACACTTAAATTCACAAAAATTCACATACAGTTCCATATTTTTTCGTCTCTAAATATTAGGAACTATCTAAGAATTTCAACATGCAGACATCCAATATCCACGTGCCCTTCACAGACCCGTTTTTCCAGGTCCACTGCATCTCTTCAAATGTCATATATTTTCATCAAAAACCTGCAACCGCCATATAGAGAATGCGTTAGTTAATTAGACATAAGTTCCCTGGAAAATTAGCACATAAACGTCAGATGGTGAAATTTGAGGTGTGTTAGCTAATTCTAGATGCTTAACTAATTTTTAGAAAGGAAGTATAAATGGCAGCGCGAGATATTACTTAATTGTCCTATGATATTTGAGTATATTAACAGTTTAATCTGCACGATTGGCATACCTAAGTGGTTTCATTTGCATTTGTATCAGTGGGACTAATGCAAGCTGCAGAAAAATAAATGGCAAAGGAAATTAGTTTTACTAAGTAATCCAACATCCAAGTAGGCCAATTCAACTTAATTACAAGGATATATGTGTGAAATACTGGACGTACCAATCATAACCGTTCTATTTTTTCTTCCTGCAGCCCTGCAAGAAATGGAATAGCCGTTAAGCCTTGAATATGTAGCATTTCCACATTTCAAGTTCCAGCTTAAGATAACATCATTTAGAAATACAAGTATTAGTGTACATACAAACAATAGGCGGATTGATTTACTGTCCCAATATAGGAAAACTGCTCCATCTTTCTTCTCCTTTTCAAGGCGGCCACTTCTCATATGTAGAACTTGGGGTCTCCTTTTGCTTGATATATATCTTGAGGATATCATGAGAACGGCTGCAAAGAAGTAATAATAATTAAAACAAAGGCTGGTTTTACAAATATCAAAGTTAGTGGTCAAGTTCTGTTTTTTTCTAGATCAATTTGATGTCAACAATGATTATTTTTTCTGAACTTTGCACTCGAATTATGTGATCCTCTACAATTTAACGTACAAACATCATGCAAGTAGCTCGTAGCCTCAATTCAAAACCTATGAGCAACAAATAGCGCATGGCAATACCATAGGCAACAACAGAAAATACAGCATGATCTAAGACAATTTCATTGTGTATATCGTAATCTCTTACAATTACCCCATAGATGTGTACTAATTATGTAGAGGAATAGAGCTGTCTAGCAGCTGTATTTTCGGATGGATAAGTACTCCTCATTCTACATCACATAATAAATATACGTTGTGGATCTAAAAAATATATATAATAAATTCATAGCCTGGTAGAATTCATATGCACGGAAGGTTTGGTACCTTGGATCAATATTATTTTTCTGCACTTCAAATAAGAAGCGAACTATTAGTGCCCATTCAATCATCAACAACATACAATCCTGCATTAGACGTCAATACAGTACGATTATTCCAATCTACTACTGTAAAGTCCAGTTTGTAGCGGAATCCAAATCCAGCTTGAAACAAATTAATGGATATAATATAAATAGAAAATAGGATGAAAACAATCTGTACTTTCTGCATGTTGACGACCCGGAGCACTGAGTTGCAGCATACACACAAAATAAGATGTATAGATCTCATACGAGATGAAGAGTGAGGCAGCGAAGGTTGCTTACCATCTTGTCACCTGATGGGAGATGGAGGAGACTAAACTCAATGTCTCAGGCCAACATTTGGAGATGAGCGACAAACTCCAAGGACGCATCGGGGCTTTCGGGGAGAGGAACCCAGACGGTAGAGGATGAGGGCGGAGGGAGAGAGGATCCTGGATAGAGGATAAGTGCGGAAGTCTTGAAGATGGCAGCGGAATAGTTTGCCGGAGAGGAGTGTGGGATCCATCGGAGGCGGCGGCGCTAGGTCTTTAACCTTGACCATGGATTTGTTTTGGGGGCAGTTTTTTTTCCTTCTGAAGTCACGTCAAAGATGATAATCGTGGGTTGTGGCTTGTGGGCTTATCGATTTTCTGGGGACTTTTCCCTGATAATATATGGAGCGAGTTATTTATCTGGATTGAGACGATATGTACTACGTCTTAATGAACGTCTTTACGACCTGTTGGTTTTGAATGTATAGACGAAAATAAAAGCGTGTAATGGTGAGCGTCTCCACATGACTATTTTCTTGTAGTGCTCGTAAAGTTTTAACCTTGGTATTTGCATGTGCAAATCTAGCTTGCACCCGTTGTATGCACACGTAGAATCTATCACACCCGATCATCACGTGATGCTTCGAAACAACGAGTCTTAGCAACGGTGCATATTAAGGATGGTCACTTCATGGATATGCGAATATCGTTAGTGCCCCAATAGTTGGAGGATTGTGACGCCTTGCGTCTTCAACCTTCGTACATTCCCATAAAACTTATGAGTTCATGTAGTCTCACCAAATTATATTCTATCATCTTGCAATAAGGTCTTAGATATCACATATATCTCATACCTTGATTATTTCTGAAAACTAAATTTTCAGCTCCTTACTTTTCAAACAGATTTGAACTTCAAGTTTCACGGAGACAAGATAACTTTAGGTACTAATTGAAACCATAGCTCTTTGAATCAACAATGTGAGGTTTACTAAAAGTTTGCAATAGGACTTAATCAATTCTTGATTCTTTAACAATACGGTACCAATCCGTAAAGTTTCTTGTCAGATTTTAACAGTATTTCTATCTCAATTACAAGACTAGCGCATGGTAGAAAACGGATGCCAATACTACAAAATTAATTCAAAATACTACTCAGACTATGTTTATCATAATTAGTTCATGTTTTAATCTAATTACTAATGAACTCCCACTTAATACAACATCCCCCATAGTTGTTAAGTGGTACACGATCCAAATCCACTACACCAAAACCGATCATCACGTGAGATGATGTAGCTTCAATAGTGAACATCAAAATGTTGATCATATCATCCATATGACTCGTGTTCAACCTTTCGGTTTCCGTTGTCCCGAGGTCATGTCTGTACATGCTAGGCTCGTCAAGCAAACCCAAGTATTCCGCGTGTGCAACATGGCTTACACCCGTTGTATGTGAACGTTGAGTCTATCACATACGATCATCACGAGATGCTTCGAAACGACGAACTGTACAACGGTGCATACTAGGGGAGAACACTTTATTATCTTGATATTAATGTGAGGGATCATCTTATAATGCTACCGTCGCGATCTCTAAGCAAAATAAGATGCATAAAAGGATTAACATCACATGCAGTTCATATGTGATATGATATGGCCCTTTTGTCTTTGCGCCTTCGATCTTCATCTCTAAAGCACGGACATGATCTCCATCATCGTCGGCGTAGCGTCAAGGTTCATGGCGCCGTCTTCATGGTTGTTCACCTCATGTAGCAACTATTACAACTACTTTGAAAAAACTACTCAACATGAAATTAAAGACAACCATAAGGCTCCTGCCGGTTGCCACAATACAATAATCATCATCTCATACATATTCATCATCACATTATGGCCATATCACATCACCAAACCTGCAAAAACAAGTTAGACGTCTCTAATTTGGTTTGCATATTTTACGTGGTTTAGGGTTTTCGAGTAAGATCTAATCTACCTACGAACATGAACCACAACGGTGATACTAGTGTTGTCAATAGAAGAGTAAATTGAATCTTCACTATAGTAGGAGAGACAGACACCCGCAAAGCCTCTTATGCAATACAAGTTGCATGTCGAACGAGGAGCAAGTCTCATGAACGCGGTCATGTAAAGTTAGCCCGAGCCGCTTCATCCCACTATGCCACAAAGATGCAAAGTACTCAAACTAAAGATAACAAGAGCATCAACGCCCACAAAACCATTGTGTTCTACTCGTGCAACCATCTATGCATAGACACGGCTCTGATACCACTGTAGGATAACGTTGCATAGAAAACAAAAAATTTCCTACCGCGAACACGCAATCCAAGCCAAGATGCAATCTAGAAGATGGTAGCAACGAGGGGGTATCGAGTCTCACCCTTGAAGAGATTCCAAAGCCTACAAGATGAGGCTCTTGTTGCTGCGGTAGACGTTCACTTGTCGCTTGCAAAAGCGCATAGAAGATCTTGATCACGATCGCTTCCGGCGCCACGAACGGGCAGCACCTCCGTACTCGGTCACACGTTCGTTTGTTGATGAAGACGACGTCCACCTCCCCGTTCCAGCGGGCAGCGGAAGTAGTAGCTCCTCTTGAATCCGACAGCACGACGGCGTGGTGTCGGTGGTGGTGGAGAAATCCGGCTTCGCTTAAGCGTGCGGGATGTGGTGGAGGAGAGAGACCGCTAGGGTTTGGGGAGAGAGGGGGTTGGGCGCCGGCCCTCTAAGGGGTGCGGCCAAGGCTGAGGCTTAAGTGGTCAGCCTCTCCTATGCCCCTCATTATATAGGTGGAAGCACCAAGAGTTCTAGTCCAAGTCTTCGAATAAGACCCCAACACTAAAACCTCCCATATGTGGAAACCTACTCAAGGAGGGAGTCCTACCCAAGGTGGGACTCCCACCTTTCCTTGAGGTGGGTTGGCCGGCCACCCTAGGGGAGTCCACCTTGGACTCCTCCCTTTAGGGTTAGCTGGTCATGCAAGGTGGAGTCCCTCGGGACTCTACTTTCCATGGTGATTTCTTCCGGACTTTTCTAGAACCTTCTAGAACCTGCCATAAATGCACCGGATCATTTCCAAACTTGGAATATGACTTCCTATATATGAATCTTATTCTCCGGACCATTCCGGAACTCCTCGTGATGTCCGGGATCTCATCCGGGACTCCGAACAAATATTCGAACTCCATTCCATATTCAAGTTCTACCATTTCAACATCCAACTTTAAGTGTGTCACCCTACGGTTCGTGAACTATGCGGACATGGTTGAGTACTCACTCCGACCAATAACCAATAGTGGGATCTGGAGATCCATAATGGCTCCCACATATTCAACGATGACTTTAGTGATCGAATGAACCATTCACATACGATACCAATTCCCTTTGTCACGCGATATTTTACTTGTCCGAGGTTTGATCTTCGGTATCACTCTATACCTTGTTCAACCTCGTCTCGACAAGTACTCTTTACTCGTACCGTGGTATGTGGTCTCTTATGAACTTATTCATATGCTTGCAAGACATTAGACGACATTCCACCGAGAGGGCCCAAAGTATATCTATCCGTCATCGGGATGGACAAATCCCATTGTTGATCCATATGCCTCAACTCATACTTTCCGGATACTTAATCCCACCTTTATAACCACCCATTTACGCAGTGGCGTTTGATGTAATCAAAGTACCTTTCGGTATAAGTGATTTACATGATCTCATGGTCATAAGGACTAGGTAACTATGTATCGAAAGCTTATAGCAAATAACTTAATGACGAGATCTTATGCTACGCTTAATTGGGTGTGTCCATTACATCATTCATACAATGATATAACCTTGTTATTAATAACATCCAATGTTCATGATTATGAAACTAATCATCCATTAATCAACAAGCTAGTTAAGAGGCATACTAGGGACTCTTTGTTTGTTTACATATCACACATGTACTAATGTTTCGGTTAATACAATTATAGCATGATATATAAACATTTATCATAAACATAAAGATATAAATAATAACCACTTTATTATTGCCTCTAGGGCATATCTCCTTCAATCACGTCCCTGGACATGATCTCGGGATACTAGCGTAATTCGACATGTGCCGCTTAAGGTCTTACCAGATGCCGAATTCCAGTCATGTTTTATCGGGTACCTAACGCGTCCGTTAGGATTTTTCTTCGTATCTTCTGATACGGAAAAAGTAGCAAAACGCCGTCAGAGGAGGTGCCACGCCGCACAGGACGGATCCTGGGGACTTACCTTCTCAAAGTATTGCGGCATTCAGAGATTAATTCGCGACTAAGCGCTCTGAGAATATATTGTCGAGTGCCTTTTTCGGCTGCTGGAATAGCACATTTATTCGAGTCAACAGATGACTCATAGATTTTTATATTGTCCTCTCGATGGGAGTATATGAAGAGTTATTTTATAACTTGGAATATGCTCACTATGAATTCTTTAATTTCATCGGGAACGCGAACAGCGTTCCCGATGGGAGTAGCCCCCGAGGCTACAGCCAAGTGCTTGTACTTGGTTGTAGGCTCACCTTTTGAACACCTTTGTCGCTATATTGTCATCTCTTCTAATTCTCCCATCTTTATCGGGTGCGCGACCAGCGCTCCCGATAGGAGTAGCCCCCGAGCATATGAACAAATGCTTGTATTTGATCATAGGCTCCCGCCATTTCTCTCTTGCAATACTCGATATTTCCTTCATTAAAAAGTAGCCCCCAAGCATTTGCTCAAAAACTTGTATTTGATCAAAGGCTCCCGAAGTTATCATTAATCCTGCTCTGTCGCCAATCTTCAGAACATCACAGTCGAAGTTTTTCTTTTGGAATGACATCAGTGCTGACGATAGCCACGATCACTGTATTGGGAAAACGCGAGTCCTGTCCTGTCACTGACCTGTAGGGCCGAAAGTCTGCGGTTTTTGACACGTTACGCAAGTGGGGGACCCACGTCCTCCGTATTTTCTGGCACTCGCGCTGTAACGCCTGTCTAGTTCCATCAAAGTAAAAAGGGATTTCTAGTTTCGTGCCCCTGGTTCGTTAGTTGTACTCAGTTTTCCCCAGCCCCTTAGTTTTTCCTCAGTTTTCCCCTCCCTCTAGTTTGAAACCCGTCGCAGACGCTCAGACGGGAGGGTTGCCGTCTGGTCAGAGGCCTTCACCGTTACCGGTGACGGCTAGGGAGCCGCGTTGGTGTTGAATTGACCGTTTCTTTCGAACTGTGTTGACTGTTGACTGGAGGAGCTCACCCAAAGCTTTCCCTCCGTCCGAGACTGGAGGAGCTCACACACCGCCCCTCCGCCGCCACGCCGTCCTGCCCTCCTACCTTATGGCGTCGTCCGCCGCCGAGCCGCCCCGCCCCCACAACCACCCCCGGGAGGCGGAGAGGGCTCCGCCTCCACCAGATCTAGATCTACCCCTTTCGCGGAGTTTGTATGTCCATCTGGTGTGCCAACTGTTCGCATCAGCCGCGGAGAAGATTGGGAATCGGAGGGATCTAACGCATGGATTCCATCTGGGTAAGCATCGTCTGCCTATGTGAATTAGCAGTAGGCAGTTTTTGAGCGCCAATCGTTGTTGCTCAACTAACTGCGTTGCTTTTCGAATAGGATTGATCCAGCGCTGGCTTTTCGGCTGGTGGTTAGGCTGGATTCTAGCTTTACGCGTGATTCTAAACGCTATAAGAATGGGTTTTACTTCCCTGCGGTGGTTGCAACCACCATCTCGTTGAGGAATTTGAAAGCAAACATCTACGCTCAGTACAGCTGGAGCTCTCACGACGCGGTTCATTTCGAATATTTGCACAACAAGGAGGGAAGATTTGTTCCACTAATTTCCGACGACGATCTGGGAATTCTTTTTTCTTTGAATGCTTCTTGCCGGTTCGGTAAAATTGGTATCCATGTGGACAGGGGCCGGGCATCATCTCTCTCTGGTGCTGGGGCATCATCAGGTGGTCGGGCATCATGTCTCTCTACTGCTGCTGCCTCTTCTAACAGTGTGCGCCGCGGCGCTCCTTGTAGGTCCACAGCAGCACCATCTATCCCCAGTGCTAGTGGTAGCCAGATCGTTCGTACGGTCGATGTGGAGGACGATGCAGACATTGAGGATCAGTCTCCTCAAGATGATGAGGATGAGTTGATGTTTCATGAATTGGTAGATCGATGCAGTAAGCAGACAATGGAGGATCAATACATGGAAGATATTGCTTTTGGTGCCAGATTTGATGACACTGATGATGAAGAGAAGAATGAGAATGATGACAGCCTCGTTTTAGCCGATTACGAAGGTGAAGACTTGCCAACAATTGAGTGGAACAGGGAGGATCCCCAGCTTGCAGAAGGCACCGTGTTTCAAACGATGATGGACTGCCGTAATGCAATTACTACATATCACATTCCCACTAAGAATAATTTTGAGGTTGTTAAAAGTGAGCCAGGTAGGTTCACAATTAAATGCCCATACCTAAGGTGTAGGTTTAGGCTGCATGCATCCACAATGCGCAGAAGCAGCTTGGTTCAGGTACTACGCCAACCAGTTGTGTATTTAGATCACGGTGTAAAATTTGTTATATATTACTGACATCCCTTATCATTATGTTTTAGATAAAGAAGAATAAGGAGATCCATAGGTGTCCACCTCTAGGGGGAGAGCCAGTGCTGAAAACAAAGCTAGCGAAGACTAGGTGATTGGCAGATATAATCCTAGATTGGTTGAGAGAAGATCCTTCACTTGGTCCAACAGCACTCTTAAAAAAGGTGGTTGAGAAGTATAAAATGAAAGTACCTTACATGAGGATGTTCTATGCAAAGGAAATGACTCTTGACAAGATCAATGGTCCATGGAATGAAAGCTTTCACTTGCTTTACACTTTCAAAGCTGAAGTGGAGATGGCTAGTCCAGGCAGTGTTGTAGCGATAGACAAGCATACAGTTCCCTACAAATTGAAAAGCGGGAAGGTAATGCACAAGGAATGTTTTAGAAGGGCTTTTGTTTGTTTCAAAGCTTGCTGGAAAGGCTTTTTGGACGGTTGCAGGCCTTATTTGGCCGTGGATGCATCAGCTCTTCATGGCAGGTTTAAAGGACAGCTAGTTGCTGCTACTGCAGTTGATAGACATAATTGGATGTTCCCTGTTGCTTATGGGGTTTTGGAGGTTGAGTCACAGGAAAGTTGGACTTGGTTTCTGCAGAATTTGCGCGATCCTTATAGGTCATCCACCAGGACTTGTTATCCACATAGACGCTTACAAAGGTTTGGAGACTGCGGTAGAAGCAGTATTCCCTGGAGTGGAGCATAGGGAATGTAAGCGACACTTGGTACAGAATCTATTATATACTAAAAGTAAAATAAGAGATTTTAACGGAGACACCAGGTTAATCCACATAAGCTTAAAATATATAATTCATTGATCTTAATTTTAATGGTCCAGATTTAAAGTCGATATATGTTACGTAAATATTGACACGTACAAGTTATTACGTAAATATTAACACGTAGAAATTATAACGGACATACATCACCAGGAAACGTGCAGCCATCCCACCTGATTTAGAACCATCATATCGTACATGTCAGGAAAGAGAACAAAAAGAAAGAGAACCACCCACGTATGTGGGGCCATCCCCACAAAATCTTCTAAATCATGTACGTAACAATATCGTGCTAGAGCATACAATCAATGGATTCGTAATACACGTGGATTTTAGGTAATATAGAGTCCCTCTCACATACGATTTGTCTTTCAAATACCTAGATTTGTATTGTGCGTGTAATTCAAGAAATTAGAGTCTCTCTTCCACATGATTCATTTTCCGTTCGTTGTACGATTAGTCTTCTTCTGTAAAAAAAATCATGCTAGCTATCCAAGTTCGTTCGGCAAGAAAATAATTATTTTACGATATTTATTTTACGATTAAAATAGACGCACATGTCTGTTGAGGAAAATATGACGTACACGCTACCTACCAAGATCGGTAGCAAATTAGCAATATCTGAGTTCGGTCACAAAAATAAATAAAAATAGTATACAATATTATCTAAAAAAATTATAAATGATAAATTCATAGGTGTGTCTACTATGCATGATTGAGTACGAAAATTAATATATACATATTAATTTATTTAAAAATTTGTAATATATAATTTTGCAAAACATAAATATATATTATTTAAAAAATCAGTTTACTAAAACATTCCGCATAAGGCAGCAATATCATAATCTTAGAATATCTTTCTACTTATATATTAAAAGCAATATATGGGGTTTTAGACTAGAAGCGCCATGTTGCCACATCATTTGGATTATCTTAACCTTTAATCATGTTGCGAGATCAAATTATAACGGCTGCAATCTACTGGACAATATATTACACTGATAGCGCGTGAACATGATTTAATGTCTACGGTCACGTCTGCAACACCAATGTATTTTAAATGTTTAGATCTAAAATTTAGGACTATGATTCTAAGTCATGTAAGAAGAGACTAATATTAGGTACCTAAGAAGAGTCCGTGTTGACTTAGATATATCACATTGATTGATCATGGGCACGTGGCAAGAAAAAAATGATCTCCAAATTTGACGTACAACAAAACATTTTCTTTGAACCCAGATTCAACTTCATAGAATGGTATAGGGTAGGGAGGTGACTCAAAAATGAAGGTGTGCGGACTAAGTTATTATGGGTAACTTGCATTCAGTTTGTACATGCATGCTATATATGTTGCTACTTACGCTCAAAGGAACAAACAGGTCGCCGCAAAAAATAATGCCACACTTTTTATAAAATAAATTGTTAACATGAGTACAGTAATATGTGTAAAAAGATAAAATCACAATATTTCAAAAATAAGAGCAACATCAAAGGTTTAGAAGAGTGCGCAACCCGCCCATCTCTATGATTAGGGCCATATGATTGTCCATTGCACAATAGTCATGGACATAATAATTGCAAAACAGGCAGCCTAAACTACACTCGGTCGTTGAACCAGCGGCAAAAATATTGAATACACATGATTGATCATGAGCATGTTACCTAAGAAAAAAGATATTTTTGCTGGGGTGAAATTAAGCTACATTGCGCTGCAATGACAACCGGTGAGATGAGCTAGACCAACCAGAGTAGGAGGCAACATGTTTGCTATATTTTTTTTGGGAATTACTTCATATAACTGAGCAACATATCCATACAAAAAATAATGGTTAAATTTGCAATTTTAGAGATCATGCATCTCCATGTCTAAAAAAGTGGTATTTCATAAATGAGAGTAATTTAAGTGAATAGTTTTAGTCTTTCGCTGGCTTATCTATTGGATCATGTAAAAAAATGACACTTAACTTCCACCGAATACATATTTACCCAACTATTAACCTTGGTGTTTTTCTTTTGAGAATGTAACCTTCTGATGTTCATAGCACACCATATTTATTATAATTGAGAAGCATATATTATATAGAGAGAAAATTGAATATTTATTTGGAACCAGTGATGAAGAAATATGCACATATCAGTTTGATTTCCGTAACTGTCTTAATCATTTGTATATTATTTTAGTGCACCATACTAGCTAAATAGTAATCTAAAACCGTCTATAAACATGATTATATATTCATTTGGTGGACCCCAAATAGTATATGAACGAGGGATTTATATTTTGTAACTTTACATCAAGATGGAAGACTGGACATCCAAAATTTAACCTTGCATAATGATTTGACATCACGTATATAGTACCCAAAAAATCACACTCTATTTCCATGGGAAAACTAGATTTATGGTCATCAACATATTGTGTTTTTGAAGTGAGATGATAATCACGTGCCCCTAAATTAAAGGTGATTAATTATACCGCACAAATAAGATTTGGCACAATATTTATAGTGGCTCTACAACCTTACAATTTAATATCTTAGCTCTATGAGTAACTATGACATCTAAGATTTAGCTCTTAAACACAATACACATACTAAGGGTGATGCCCTCGCATTTGCGAGGGCCACTGTGCTAGTTTTACAAAGAAATTCAAGGGTAAAGTTTTTACTGACAACCTATGGCCAGCTTCATACACATGCAGCTCTAGGAAGCATCTGTTTCATTTGGATGTGTTGTATAAACAAAAACCTAGGGTGAAGGAGTACTTGGATGAACATCATGGTAGGGTGTGGTCAAGAAGCCAATTCAATGAAATTTGCAAGGTAGACTATGTAACAAGTAACCTTGCGGAGAGTTTCAATTCAAAGGTCAAGTCATTGAAAGGGCTTATGTTGTGGCAAATATTTGATAACATTAGGCAGATGATCATGATAAAGATCGATCTGCGTCAAAGAATTGCATCCACAAATTATGTTGGCCATCTCATGCTCCCATCTTTGATTAAGTCTTTGCATGAGAGGGCAAAACAATTGAGGATGCAATGCTTCGGAAAAGGAATGGAGGCTGAGGTAACCTACACTGACAGTAAAAACAGGCAGTGGAGGTATCCAGTGAGTTTGGTTGATAGGACATGCCATTGTAGGGGATGGCAGATCCGTGGGATACCCTGCATACACGCATTGTTTTTCATGAGTGTTATAGGGGGTGAAGATGGTGAAGTTGATCAGTATGTGTCAGAGTATTTCTCTGTTGCCAAATTTAGGGCTGCATATGCTATGAATGTTCCTACCTTGTTGGGAGAAGACCAATGGATGAAAGTCGATCCAGGCTTCAAACTGTACTCTCCAGTATTGACTAGACCGGCAGGTAGGCCGAGGAAGAATAGGATCAGAGCTAGTGCAGAGGGTGGTGCACCGATTCGAAACGTAAGTGCAAACGTTGTGGAATCCCTGGACACATTGCTAGGCTTTGTAAAAATGGAGTTGACCCAGCTTTTGGAATGGAAGATCAGGCGGGAGCAGAAAATGCAGAGGAGAATGAAGCAGCAATTCAACTTGAGATTGAAGCAGCAGTTCAACATGAGGAGATTGAAGCAGCAAATGCAGAGGAGATTGAAGCAGCAGTTCAACATGAGGAGATTGAAGCAGCAAATGCAGAGGAGATTGAAGCAGCAATTGAACATGAGGAGATTGAACCGATGGATCGAGAGCAGAGGGAACAGATGGATGTAGAGCTGCTTGAACCGATGGATCGAGAGCAGAGGGAACAGATGGATGTAGAATGGCTTCAACCGATGAGTCTAGAGGAGAGGGAACAATATAGTCGAGAATGCCTCGAAAGTAGTAAGGCCATGATAGAAGCTAACTTCGAAGAGTACATGGCAGAAGAAAAAGCACAAGCTTTGCAGAAGAAGAAGAACAAGAAAGAGGGCAAAAGGAAGGTAGACACCGGTAATATCCCTGGTAGGGTTACCCGGAGTAAGGTGGTGGCCCCGGCGAGTCACACCAGGAGCAAGAGAAAGATTTTATTCTGAACAACTAATTTGAATTTGTATGAACAATTTGTATTGGGGTTCCCTTTGTATTGGGGTTCCCTTTGTATTGGGGTTCCCTTTGTATTGAGGATGCCTTTGTGTTGAACAAATTGAATTTCTATGAACAATTTGAATTTGTATGAACAATTTGTATTGGGGTTCCCCTTGTGTTGGGGATGCCTTTGTGTTGAACAATTTGAATTTTTATGAACAATTTGAATTTGTATGAACAATTTGAATTTCTATGAACAATTTGTATGCCACATTTAAGCCACATTTATCATTTTCTCTAGGGTTTAGGGTTTAGGGTTTTAGGGTTTTAGGGTTCAATTCAAAATAATTCAAAACATGGTGGAACCTTCCCATGGAGCCTTGTTATGTTACCTACAACCTAGAGAAATAATAATGGAAAAGGAAATATAGAGATATGAAGTTTTTATGCCAAAAGCTTCAAAACCACTTCCTAGTCCATGAGCTACTAGATATGAAGATGCAGGGCTTTCTGCTCAATACACCTCCCAAATACCCACTATGCTTACAAACTTTGTCCAAATGAGTCCAAATTCGTCACACTTGTGTATCTTTGAGTTGCAAACAATATCTAGTCGGCCAAAATGTAATATATTGTTCAAATAACACAATTTTACAATTTTATGCCAAAAGCTTCAATTTCCCTTAGTCCCTTTATTATTTGGGTGCCCCTGTTTTACTTAGTGTTACTCAGTTTTCCCCCTCCGGGCCCACTTGTTTTACTCAGTCCTACTCAGTTTTGCCCTTCGATAAACATTTCCTCACTTTTCCCCCTCTTAGTTCTACTCAGTTTTCCTAACTTGTACTCATTGGCTGATCTCTGATTGGTCGAGATGTATGTCACACGGATCTTGGTTGGTTGAAAGCTCAACGAACGCTTGCACGTTCGATCATTTATGATCGGACGGCCTGTATCTCTCTCTCTACCACGATGGACGCATACGGAGACAAGAGCAGAGCACATACCTACCAACCCTGGCAGTCGCATATTCCAGTCGCATCCTCCTCTCTCGTATTTCCTCTCTTACTACGGCGGTCACGGTGGCGCGGATCTAACCGTCTTGGCGGTCGTACGCGGATCTAACCGTGCTTGCGGTGGCACACGCGCGCGGATCTAACCGTGCGTGCGCGCGTCGGTAGCGTGATCTAACCGTGCGTCTGTGTGTGTGACAGCGATCTAACCGTGCGTCTGGCGTCGTGGCGCGGATCTAACCGTGCGTCTGTGCGTCGTATCTGGCGGCGCGCGGATCTAACACGTGCGTGCGGCCAGCGTACGGCCTTGTGGATCTAACCGTGCGCGCCGTGGATCTAAGAGTGCCGGTGAGGATCTAACGTCGAAATAGTTGAAATGTCTCTCTCTGTCTCACTTTCGATTCTATTCTCAGATCTGTTGAATGATGAAGAAAACCAAGACGGCGGCCGGCAGTGGTCATCGATGCCACGAACATTGAAGCCATCGCCTACAACATCGCCGCGGCAGACCCAGCCTTCAATGTGGAGCTGTTGATGTCTCACTTCGGTGCCGAGAGTGCGAATCGATGCCAAGACGATTGAAGCCATCGTCTACAACCGCGCTGCAAAGCCGCCGATCCAGCCCTCCGCAGATCCGTCGATGAAGTACACCAAGACAGTTCCGACAGGTCATCGATGCCACGAACATTGAAGCCATCGCCGATAACATCGCTTCAATGTTTGATGGCGCAGATGACCACCCCTCAGCCGCCCGTCGTCCCGGCCTTTCTTGCCCATCGCTGCGCGGCGTGTTCGCCGCAAATTGGGATAAATTATGATAAATTTGTATTTTTCAATTTCCAATTGGGATAAAATTGTTCGAACTACTACCTCCGTCTCAAAAAAAGCTTCTCCACGTTCTTGATGTGTCCATGTACATCCGTATGTATGATTTGAATTCTATCCCAACTTGGTTGGGAAGATATTGATATGTATTTGATCCGGAGGCTGGTACATGCTTTCACTTTTGGGATCCCTTCACTTTTATAAAATGTTCATGCATGCTAAAATTATCGTGCGCATTACTTAGCACAAGTAGGAAATTGTACACCGAAATACAGTGCTTAGAGCCACAACAAAATACAGTGGTTAGATCCATCTACTGAATAACAATTCTATACTAAATCGTCTACCAGAATGACACCTAATAAAACTGCACAGATGAATCTACTTTTCTCCTCTCCCATCACTTTAAGTTCATGTTCTAGATTTTCTACCACTTGATCAAATACAGCAAGATCTGTCTCAACTCTCAACTTCTACTGGCGAATAAGCTCTGAATTCTTATTTTCTTCCTCCACAATACGCTTCAGCTCGAATATCATCAGGTTTTTACGGGCCAATTCATCACCTAAATTGGCCACCTTCTCCTCCAAATCCATCCTCTGCTACACCAGGTTGATTCATCTTGGTATGCAATGTACCATGGATCATCGGCTTGCCTGGCTAACTGTAACAATAATGGAAAAAAGAACAACTGAAATCACTCCAACAGGCCATGGCGGAACTTCAAATTCAATGGTAGTACAGAGAGCTGAAGCTAGATACCTGCACTTCCGACGAGGTAGGAGAAGTAGAACGTGGCCACGACATGATCGAATCCCCACCCTCGCCGGTGTACCCGCTACGACCAGACATTGAGGACTATTTCGTACCTGCAAACTCCAATCAATTACGGGAACCGAATCGATTAGGGGCGGGGGAGGCAGAAGCGGAGGTCTTACCAAGCTATACAAATTGGTGCGCGGAACAAATCCCGTTGTCGTGGGCGCGGATTTGCTTGCGGCGGACTTTCTGCAGTGGGTACAATGCGTGCGGACGAAACAAGTGCTGGAGCCGTGGTTGACGTGCAGCGCCGCAGTTCGTCCGACGCCGCCGGGGGACAGAGCCGGCGGCGCGACGAGGCGCCGGCGATGGCTGCTCCGTCCGACGGTGGGGAACGAGCTGCCAGCGGTTCTCCGGTCTAGCTTAAGAATAATTAATTAGCGAACTTGTTGCTTCTCTCTATGATATTCTCTAAAGACATATATCAGAGCGGCAATATGTGAGTTTTCCTGAAAAATAGACGACCCACTGGTCATTGGCTGCGCAGCCGCAGAGCGGCAATATATGATTTTTCTCTCTAAATAAATAGACGATCCCACTGGTCATTGGCTGCGGCAGCCACACAGGCTGACAATATGTGTCTTTCTGAAAAATAGAGCCCCACTGGTCATTGTCTGCGGAGGCCCAGAAGCGGCAATATATGATTTTCTCTAAATAAATAGACGACCCACTGGTCATTGGCTGCGAGCCTGAGCGGCAATATATGTCTTTTCTGAAAAATAGCGACCCCCTGGTCATGCGGAGGCCCAGTGGCAATATATAAGTTTCTCTAAATAAATAGCGACCACCCGGTCATTGGTGCGGAGACCTGACGGCAATATATGTCTTTTCTGAAAAATATCGACCACAGGTCATTGGCTGCGGCAGCCCTATAGAGCGGCCCCATTTGTCATTGGCAGCACCGCGTATAAAATCATGAAATAAAACGGCCCACACGTCAGCGATAGATGGATGGCTGCTCCGACGTGTCTCCTGACCCTACCCGTCAGCACGAGACGGTCAGGGAGGAGCTGCCCCTGTGCGGCCCCACCCGGTCAGACTAACGGTCAAGGCCTCCGACCTGACGGCTACCGGCCGTTCCAGCACTTGTGCGTGTTTCAAACTAGAGGAGGGGAAAACTGAGGAAAAACTAAGAGACTGGGGAAAACTGAGTACAACCCAGGGGCACGAAAATAGAAATCCCAAGTAAAAATACGATTTTACCCTTGGAACCACGTGTAGAGCATCAAATCCATCCACACACAATCCAACTGTGTGGCATTTCGCTTGGCTTACTATAAACAATCGTCTTTTTCCTCCTTCTATCCCCTTCGTTGCGCCGCGCTCAAATCCTCTCTGCCAAAAACCTCCAATGCAACCAAGAGCTCCTGCTCTCCTCCACATCTTTACTCTTTCCGACGCCATTGTTGATGCCACCGCGGCCAAAACTCACGAGGCACAGCACCCCCTCAGCAAGCATGGCGGCGCAAGATCTGGAGGCCTCCGAGTGGGAGAGATCCAAGATCCCAAATCAGGATGCCAACCTGATGAAGAAACTTGGCCTGATGAAGAAGAAGGACGCGCTGCGCTTCCCCAGCGAAGAGAGCTATCCGTCGCCCCCCATCGAATATCGGGTTAGCTTTGTTGACCACCTCATTCGCGGCCTCTCTGCTCCTATCCATGATTTTCTTCGTGGATTACTCTTTGTGTATGGGTTGCAGCTGCACCAGCTGACTCCCAATTCCATTCTTCACGTTTCTATCTTTATCACCCTTTGCGAGTGCTTCCTCGGGAATCAACCTAATTGGGCCCTGTGGAAGCGCATTTTCTGCCTTCGCCGCAATGGCTCCCACAACATTGCCTATAACATAGGTGGTGTTGTTATTTGTGTCCGCCCTGACGTCGAGTATTTCGACGTCAAATTTCCCGACTCCGTCCAAGGGTGGCGCAAAAGATGGCTATATGTCCACGAGGAGTGCTCCGACTCGCTGGAGTACAACATCGCCTCCTTTGACGGTAGCGCAAAAATTCTTCGCCGCCGATCATGGGACGCAGAGGCCACCGAAGAAAAAAAAATAGCGACAGAGGCGCTGATGAAGCGTATCCATGAGCTGCAGAATACCCGAGGCAAAGAGTTATCGGGTATCCAAATCACTGCCTATTGATACGTCTCAAACGTATCTATAATTTCTTATGTTCCATGCTAGTTTTATAACAAACTCACATGTTTTATATACACTTTATATCATTTTGATGCATTTTCCGGCACTAACCCATAAACAAGATGCCGAAGCGACAGTTCCTGTTTTCTCCTGTTTTGGTTAGAAATCCACATGTGAAATATTCTCGGAATTGGACGAAACAAAAGCCCACGTTCTTATTTTCCACGGAGCCTTCACCGAAGAGGAGACGGAGAGGGGGCGCGACGGCCCACCATGGGCGCAGCCCCACCGGGGCCGCGCCGCCTTATGGGTGGGCCCTCGGCGTCCCGGCTACGCATCGCCTATATATCGCCGGTCGTGAGGCCTAGTGCCGAGAGCACGATACGGAAAGTTGCGAGACGTTGCCGTCAGCCCCATCTGGGGGGTTGAAGATCGCTTCGGCACCCATGGAGGGCTCTAGATGAGGGGAATCATCGTGGAGTAGTCTCCATCTATGGGTCTCGGGCTATATGCGTGAGTAGTTCCTTGTTGGATCATATGGGTGATCTTGTGAGCTGCCTGATCATTGATCCTCTTGTGCTATCAGTGAATTTACATGTTGTATTTGTTGGGATCCATGAATATGCGAAGTTATTTGTCAATGAATTAGCGATCTATCATAGATGTGTATTTATCTATGCATATATTGTCTTTATGATCTTGGGCCAATTTGATACTTGTAATTCTGGTGTATTTATAGAGATAGTGGTAGACCTCCATTGAATGCTAGAAGGGTTGTTGCATATTGAATCTGGACAACAATCAATCCTTTGTTAAGGTATTTGATTGTTTACATTGTTGCACAACACATAATGCAATTGTTATCGTTGTTTAGCAAACTTAATGCTGTGAAGGGTTCGGAAACTAAGGAAGGGGTGCAGGTATAGAATGCGTGAGAAGGGTTGACCATGATTCATGTTGGAATGTCCATGTTCAAATTGAGTCTCATGAATGTTGCATCCCATAGTCCTATCTATTTGTATATCGTATTTGTGACATTGTTATGCTATCTCTGTTGTCAACCCCTGAACTTCACCCCAGTCCTTTCTTTATCTGAAATACATACCTGACTGCCAGGTCCTCTGTCTCTCTGTTGTTTTTGCAAACAAACATCATTCTCCACACCATACGTTTTGTTTGATTGCCAGGCTGAGATTGACAACCTCAGCTGTTAACGTTGGGACAATTTTGATTGTGTTGTTCGGGTTCCACGTTGGCGCCGGAATCCCTGGTGTTACACGGCACTACCTCCTTCACCAACAACCTTCACGTGGCGTTCATCTCCTACTGGTTCGATAACCTCGGTTTCTTACTGAGGGAAACTTGCTGCTGTACGCATCACACCTTCCTCTTGGGGTTCCCAACGGACGTGTGCTTCACGCGTCATCACCTATTTCCTTAGGATTAGGGTGCAACCTCTACAGGCTCGCAAAAACCCTATGTGGCTGTATGCTGGCGAGAAGGATGTTGACCGCCTCTCCAAAGATCTCTCTATGAAGGACTTGGAGAAGCTTGTTCGGCGTGTTTCATCGTTGAGCAAAAAGGATCCAGTGCCAACCTCCTGCCGCGTGGAGCCATATAGTGGTGCCCACGCTCTTCCCCAAGTAAGTAACCTACCTCTCGAGTTTTGTATTTCCTACATCAGTCATCTTGCTTTCTTGACTTGGATTGAAACTTCGACTGCTATCTTGTTATTTTGCTGTTGACCTCCGTCTTCAACTTTCTCTTGCTATTGTTTTTTCCTTTTACAGAACCACCAAGTCACTTCCTCTTTGCCTCCCTTACCTGAAGGTGGGGAGGTCGATGATCGATACATCGTTGCCGACGATGCCCAGGGTACATCTCGCCCTAAGAGTGAAACCAATGGATCTCACAAATCTGTGGGTTCCTCTGAAAGAGAAACTGAATCGGAGGCCACCGAGTCAGCGCATTCTCTCCCTTCCGCTGTTTCCCCCCGGAGCAAGAGGAAGAGGGGTGATGTCGAAGATTCCGGCACCTCCAAAGCCGGCGAATCACCTGCCGAAGAAACTGCTCCCAAGGAGGAGGAACATCCCTTCAATCCTTACGAGGAGGCCCTCGTTAGCTCGTAAGCTACCCTGCCTCCTTTTTTCATATTTGTGCACTTTCTCATACTATTTTTGTGGATAGTGACGAAGAAGAAGAACCTGTCGCCAATGTGACTGCTCCCACGAGCACGTCACAAACTTTGGTTCTTTCGGAAACTCGTTGTGCTGTAGAGGAAACTTCCCCTCCTCAACCAAATTTGGAAATGTCCACTCCTGCTACCAGCCCCCGAGCCCTTCACCGAAGAGAGCGAGGGTTGAACTTAACAAAGATACGAGCCTCGCGGCTGGGAGCTCGACGACTCCTTCTTTGGATGACGTAAGTATCTTTACAACTATTTTATCAACTGTTGAGTTTTTCTCCGTTTTTGGTTTCTGTGTTGAAATTCTCTCTTTTTTGTTCTCCGACAGCCTCTTATGAAGCAGTTCATCAGTCTCGGTACTCAATTTATTGGGTACCGAGATACTGTCGAAAATCTGAAAGGTTGGCCTTCCTGTTATTTTTATTTTACACGCAATGATCCATCTTGCTATAACACTTCTACCATTTTCCCTTTGCCAGAGGCTCTCGCAAAAGCTAACAAGCGAGCCGATGACCTCGCCAGTAATCTTGAGAAGAGTGAAAAAGCTCGCGAGAAGGCCGAACAAGATGCTGCCTCTGTTGGAGATCTTCGGAAGAGACTCAACAAACTGCGCGCGAAGAAGATGTCATTGGCCGCCTGGAGTCGCAGAATCGGCGCTTTGTCAGTAACTTAACTAATCCCTTTCTCCAGATTCCTTCCAAGATTAACTCTTCCTTTATTTTCTGATCACCTGAATTTTGTTTCAGCAGGAAAAATGGTTCAAGACTTTGAACTCGCAAGGCCTGAAGGGGACCGTCTTCTCAACGCCCTTTCTCTCCTTGAAATTCACGGGGACTTGGCGCGCCGCAGTATTGCGGATGTGCGAGCTGCATTCACGCGCTTGTTTCCCTATTTCTTTCCGAAGAAAAGCGCACCAGAACCTTTTGCCAATCTTGCGAAGCAATTCAATCCCGAAGAAGATATTGGACTGGCTTTCCGGCAGGAGAACCTGAAGGTTGGCGTCGAAGGCACCATAGCTTTGGTTGCCGAGAGCCAGCAAAACATCGACTGGGCAAAAGCTGGCGAGACGAAGATCAGCAAGGAGAGGTGGCCATCATTGATCAAGGCTGCCAAACCTCATTCGAAGAAGATCATCTCCTTCCTCGGATACAAGCCTGCTACTCATGCCAGTTCTGCCAAGCCGGAGGTCAACTAGACCATCCTGTCTTTGTTTTTCTTTTTCTACTTCTTTTGATGCTGTTGCATTAGCACCGTCTTGCGGCAGCTTGCCATTGGTTCAGTAGGAACCCTTTCCTTGTAATGAACGTGTAAATATCCTAATGATCAATGAAATGCTATTTTGCGAAGTGATTGATGTCAGAATTTTTCTCTCCAGTTGGTTTTTGACAACTATACCGCGATACCTCGTTCCTCGGATGCTCTGCCCGCTTCCTCCTACTCGAGAAAAAATTCCGCTGAGGATTTCGTCAAGGATTCATCGAATGTTGATCCAGTACAAGATTTGAATGAACTTCGACAGCAACTCCAGTCGATGAAGAAACAAACGCTCGTGGTAATGGAACAATCTCGAAAATCGTCGGAGAGGGAGAAGATTGCTCTTCAACAGGCCCAGGAAGCCTTAGCTTTAAAGGAGACTGCGGTTACTGAAGCTACACAAGCTACTTCGCGAGAAGATTATATGCTTCAATTGATGACTGACGCTAGCCTGGATATGGCAGGTATGCTTCGTTTGTTTGAACTTGCCTACTTTATTTTCCTTACTTTCCATTTCTCACTGATATTTCCGCTGAATAGGTTCTTTTCTGGATGCTGCCGCTGAAGACCAACGAGTTGAAGCCAGGTCAAATGTGCTTATCAAACTTGCTCTGGAACATGGATCGAATTTTTGGGCTAAGCCTGATCGTACCCGACAAATCGTCAGATTCCAAGACCGCGCAAGTCAGGTCCGTGATTTTCTTGATTTCTGCGCAAAGACGCTACCCCTGATTTACAACACCATGTTTCCTCGCGACTCCCCGCCGAAGACTCTTCCTGACTTGATGAACAAATTCCGGGATGCTCCTCGAATCCACGAATTTGTGAAGGCCAATTGACTACTGGTGCAAGGTTTGCCATGATTATGTTGCAGGTCTGCTATCCGAAGTTAGATATGACCACAATTATCGAAAGGTGTCAAGCAAAACTGACGAGGAGGAGAAGGAATATCGACAAAATCAATGATGCTGTAACCCCTGTAGCTGAGGAAATGATGGATGAATTACTTCGACTGGATGCTGAATTCTTCGTGAAGGGTAATTATGCTGAGCATAGAAGTGGTACTACTAACAATGAGAGAGTAAACATAAACGACCTAATAGGTGATGACTGAAAGTTTCCTTTTTTCTTGTCGAATTTTTCTTGATAGTGAAAATCTGTGTATTGTAAGCACTATGTATATTGTAAAACAACTTATACGTTTTTTCTTTCATCCGGCCCCCGAGCTTTTTTGTTGGCCGATGCTTGTATCTTTATTTGTTTGCGAGGTGTTTTGCACCAAGGCAAATAACTTCATAGACTGTATTCTGCGGAGGTTTATATATATATATTGTTATTGCGGGTTCACGAGCCGACCTGTCGAAAAGATGTATATCTAATATCTTTATTATATTGCACCAGGCCTAAGGAAGAGCCTCTCCGAAACATCGCAGCCACGCCTCAAGTGGTTAGCACAGTACTTGTGGTCGAAAGAGAGGAAGAAGGAAAACTCCATGGAGTTTGCGACGTGTTTTGCACCAAGACAAATAACTTCGTAGACTGTATTTTGCGGAGGTTTATATATATATATATATTGTTATTGCGGGTTGCGAGCCCCCGAGCCTGTCGACGAAAAAGATGTATATCACCGACGAAAAATAGTGTCGCAGTTTTCTTGCGGTTCTGAACACTCCATATGCTAACTTCTGGTATTGCGGGTACCGCTGTTTTGAAGGCGATAAAACTTCGCTTATGAAGTATACCGGCCGCTGTACTCCATGGAGTTTTCCTTCTTCCTCTCTTTCGACCACAAGTACTGTGCTAACCACTTGAGGCGTGGCTGCGATGTATAACATGAGAGGCTTCTTCTCCTAAGGCGCCACTTGGTGTCGAGATTGTGCGCTTAAGGTCCTCAAAAGCTCTGCCTGCGTCTTCGTTCCACTGGAACTTCTCTCCTTGTTTGATCAAAGTGTAAAACGGCAACGCCTTTTCTCCCAGCCTGGCGACGAATCTGCTTACAGCTGCGACTCACCCATGTCAGCTGTTGTATTTCCTTCAACTTTGTTGGCTTCCGCATCGTCACGATGGCTTGGATTTTTCTGGGTGTGATTTCTCTTCTTTAGTAAAAGCCAGAAGTTCCTGCGAGGCATGGCTTTATCGGGTTGACTTTGAGGCGAAATTGTCAGGTTGTGAAAGTTTCCTTGATCCTTGATCCAAAAGAGTTGACCCCTTCTTTGTTGTTATGATGACATCGATATACACTTGGGCGTTCTTGCCAATCGTGTGGCAAGACATACCGCATCATCATTTGGTATGTTGCTCAGCGTTTTCAATCAAAGACATTGTTCTATAGCGAATATGGCAAGTAGGTGTTATAAAAGCTGTTTTGACCTCATCAGTCTTGCTTTTAACCTGATGCAAAGTTTATAACCAGAATATCGTCTAGGAAGGAAGGAGCGTTCCACAATGGCTTCTCATGGAGTCGATAATTTGATCGATCCTTGGGAGGGAAAGTGATCCTTTGGACAATGTTCTTGAGACACGTGAAGTCGGCCTTTTATCGAAGGACCTACGTAATTTTTCTTAGGGACGATCTTGAGTTAGCTACCGCGTGGCCTCTGTATGTAACTCTTTGATAAGCCAGCTTCTCTGGTCGTTGATTTATGACGACATAAACTGCGGTTTGGTTCAACTTCCGTAAAGGTTGTTTGATTGGTCTATCGCCATTGGATCTAAGTTGAGGTGGTGCTCGGCAAGTTTGGGTACTCCTGGCATGTCGACTGGACACCATTCAAGATTTCCGGGCAGCTCTTTGGAGAAGGAACCAATGACGGCTTTCCTATCTTTGAGTTCATGTTTGTTGCAATGGATGTTGTTTTCTTGGAATCCGGGTGGATCTGCACCTCCTTGGAATCTTTAGTAGTGTCAAAAGGTTGGCTCCTTAAGCGGCCTCCTAAATCCGGCAACACATCATAATCAGTTGTTAACCTTGACGCCATATACTGCTTGCATCCCGGAAAGTCTCTAACTTGATCGATGAAAATCCTTGTCGGCACTTGCTCGGCTAACGCGAGCGCCTTTACTGTAGTTGGTCCTTGGTCAGGAGTCTCCACTGTCAGTATGTGTAATGTGGTACCACCATAAACCTGGCATATAGTGGTCCCAACAAAGCGTGATACTGCGACGGAAATCACGACTTCAAACTCCAACACATCTATCCTGTAATTCTCTCGGGTCCCAAAGCGAACGTCGAGATTGATCTTTCAGTGGGTAACTCGGCTTCTCCGTTGTGATAAACGCGTATCCGTTGGTAATAAGTTTGCAATGGATATGTTCATCTCCCTCAATGTATTTGCGTACATGAGGTTTAAGCTGCTTCCGCCATCAATGAATACTCGTGAAACATCGAATCCTGCGATAACCGATGGTAAGATCAAAGCAGACTGTCCTGGTCGTGGAACCTGTTGCGGGTGGTCGGTGATGGCGTGTAACTCACGTTGAGTAGAACCCCAAGAGGAAGGTATGATCGCACAGCAGCAAGTTTTCCCTCCGAAAGAAACCAAGGTTTATCGAACCGGGGAGGAACCAAGCACGTTGAAGAGGTTGATAGCGGCTGGGATACAGTCAGCCTGCCCACCCGGGGTCCGACGCCAACGTGGAACCTACACTACAAACAACCAAGTACTTTGCCCCAGCAAGCAGTGAGGTTGTCAATCTCACCGGCTTGCTGTAACAAAGGATTAACCGTATTGTGTGGAAGATGATTGTTTTGCGCAAGAAAACAGTAAACAAGTGTTGCAGTAGATTTGTATTTCAGTATAAAAAGAATGGACCGGGGTCCACGAGTTCACTAGAGGTGTCTCCCTCAGATAAAAGCATGTTGGGTGAGCGAATTACAGTGGACAATTGACAAATAGAGAGCATATACATATCATGATGATCATATGAGTATAGTGAGATTTAAGTGGGCATTACGACAAAGTACATAGACATCTATCCAGCATCTATGCCTAAAAGTCCACCTTCAGGTTATCATCCAGACCCCCCCTTCAGGTATTAAGTTGCAAAGCAGGACAATTACATTAAGTATGGTGCGTAATGTAATCAACAACTACATCCTTAGACATAGGCGCAATGTTTTATCCTAGTAAACATGACTGGCACAACCTTAAGGCTTTCTGTCTTTTATCCCGGTGTGTCTGAGGCATGAACCCACTATCGAGCATAAATACTCCCTCTTGGAGTTAAGAGCAAGAAAACTTAGCCAGAGCCTCTACTAATACTGGAGAGAGAGCTTGCAAGATCATAAACAACACATAGGTAATAACACGATAATTAACATAACATGGTATTCTCAATCCATCGGATCCCAACAACAATGCCCACCGTGAGATAGATGATCTTGATCATGTTAGGCAACGCTCAACAGATCCAACAATGAAGCACAATGAGGAGAAGACAACCATCTAGCTCTTGCTATGGACCCATAGTCAGGGGTGAACTACTCACTCTCATCACTCCGGAGACGACCATGGCGGTGTAGAGTCCTCAGGAGATGAATCCCCTCTCGTGGCCCCACTTGAGGCGATCTCCAGAATCCCCAGAGATGGGATTGGCGGCGTGGCGTCTCTGGAAGGTTTTAAGTATTATCGTGGTTTTTCGCATCGGGGGTTTTGTGACGGAGGCTTTAAGTAGCGGAAGGCAGAGTCGGAGGGGCGCTGAGGGGCCCACCATAGAGGGCGCGATGGCCCTCTGGCAGCCCTTTGACCCTATGGTGGCGCCGCCTCGTCGCCCCACCGTATCCCTTTAGGTCTTCTGGAAGGTTCGTGGCAAAATAGGACACTGGGTCTTGATTTCGTCAATTCCGAGAATATTTTCCGTTTTTGGATTTTAGAAGCCAAAAACAAATATTATACAAGCGGCATAGGCATCTTGTTAATAGGTTAGTTCCAGAAAGAAATGCACGAATATGACACAAAGTGTGCATAAAACATGTAGGTAACATCAATAATATGGCATGGAACATAAAAATTATCCGATGCGTGGGGCGTATCAGCATCCCAAGCGGATTGCTGGTCTGACGAGGTATGATAACAAAGATAATTTCTGAAGTGACATCCATCATAACCTTGATCATACTATTTGTAAACATATGTAATGAATGCAGCGATCAAAACAATGGTAATGACATGAGTAAACAAGTGAATCATAAGCAAAGACTTTTCATGAATAGTACTTCAAGACAAGCATCAATAAGTCTTGCATAAGAGTTAACTCATAAAGCAATAAATCAAAGTAAGAGTATTGAAGCAACACAAAGGAAGATTAAGTTTAGCGGTTGCTTTCAACTTTTAACATGTATATCTCATGGATAATTGTCAACATAGAGTAATATAACAAGTACAATATGCAAGTATGTAGGAATCAATGCAGTTCACACAAGTGTTTGCTTCTTGAGGTGGAGAGAGATAGGTGAACTGACTCAACATAAAGTAAAAAGAATGGTCCTTCAAAGAGGAAAGCATCGATTGCTATATTTGTGCTAGAGCTTTATTTTGAAAACATGAAACAATTTTGTCAACGGTAGCAAAAAAAAGCATATGAGTTATGTAAATTATATCTTACAAGTTGCAAGCCTCATGCATAGTATACTAATAGTGCCCGCACCTTGTCCTAATTAGCTTGGACTCCGGATCTTTGCAATGCACATGTTTTAACCAAGTGTCACAATGGGGTACCTCCATGCCGCCCGTACAAAGGTCTAAGGAGAAAGCTCGCATTTTGGATTTCTCGCTTTTGATTATTCTCAACTTAGACATCCATACCGGGACAACATGGACAACGGATAATGGACTCCTCTTTAATGCATAAGCATGTGGCAACAATTATTATTCTCATATGAGATTGAGGATATATGTCCAAACTGAAACTTCCACCATGAATCATGGCTTTAGTTAGCGGCCCAATGTTCTTCTCTAACAATATGCATGCTCCAACCATTAACGTGGTAGATCTCTCTCTTACTTAGACAAGACGGACATGCATAGCAACTCATGATATTCAACAAAGGATAGTTGATGACGTCCCCAAACATGGTTATCGCACAACAAGCAACAATAAGAATAAAGTGCATAAGTACATATTCAATACCACAATAGTTTTAAGCTATTTGTCCCATGAGCTATATATTGCAAAGGTGAATGATGGAATTTTAAAGGTAGCACTCAAGCAATTTACTTTGGAATGGCGGATAAATACCATGTAGTAGGTAGGTATGGTGGACACAAATGGCATAGTGGTTGGCTCAAGGATTTTGGATGCATGAGAAGTATTCCCTCTCGATACAAGGTTTAGGCTAGCAAGGTTATTTGAAACAAACACAAGGATGAAGCGGTGCAGAAAAACTCACAGACATATTGTAAACATTATAAGACTCTACACCGTCTTCCTTGTTGTTCAAACTCAATACTAGATATTATCTAGATTCTAGACCAAATATGCAAACCAAATTAGCAAGCTCTAAGTGTTTCTTCATTAATGGGTGCAAAGTATATGATGCAAGAGCTTAAACATGAGCACAACAATTGCCAAGTATCAAATTGTCCAAGACATTTTAGATTTACTACATGTAGTATTTTCCAATTCCAACCATATAACAATTTAACGAAGAAGAAACTTAGATACTATGAGTAGAGCCTAAGGACATACTTGTCCATATGCTACAGCGGAGCGTGTCTCTCTCCATAAAGTGAATGCTAGGATCCATTTTATTCAAACAAAACAAAAAACAAAAACAAACCGCGCTCCAAGCAAAGTGCATAAGATGTGACGGAATAAAAATATAGTTTCGGGGGGGGAACCTGATAAGTTGTCGATGAAGAAGGGGATGCCTTGGGCATCCCCAAGCTTAGACGCTTGATTATTCTTATAATATGCAGGGGTGAACCACCGGACATCCCCAAGCTTAGAGCTTCACTCTCCTTGATCATATTGCATCATACTCCTCTCTAAAACTTCCTCCACACCAAACTCGAAACAACTCATTAGAGGGTTAGTGCACAATAAAAATTAACATGTTCAGAGGTGACACAATCATTCTTAACACTTCTGTACATTGCATAAAGCTACTGGACATTAATGGATCAAAGAAATTCATCCAACATAGCAAAAGAGGCAATGCGAAATAAAGGCAGAATCTGTCAAAACAGAACAGTCCGTAAAGATGGATTTTATTAGGCCACCAGACTTGCTCAAATGAAAAATCCCAAATTGAATGAAAGTTGCGTACATATCTGTGGATCATGCACGTAAATTGGCTTAATTTTCTGAGCTACCTACAGGGAGATAGACCCAGATTCGTGACAGCAAAGAAATCTGGAACTGCGCAGTAATCCAAATCTAGTACTTACTTTACTATCAAAGACTTTACTTGGCACAACAAAACATAAAACTAAGATAAGGAGAGGTTGCTACAGTAGTAAACAACTTCCAAGACTCTAATATAAAAACAAAAATACTGTAGTAAAACATGGTTGTCTCCCATAAGCGCTTTTCTTTAACGCCTTTCATCTACGCAGAAAGTGTAACTCAAGTAACATCAAGAGATGACATCAACATCATAATTTGTTCTAATAATAGAATCACAAGGTAACTTCATTCTCGGGAAGTGTTCCATACCTTTCTTGAGAGGAAATTGATATTTAATATTACCTTCCTTCATATCAATAGTAGCACCATGGTTCGAAGAAAAGTCTTCCCAATATAATGGGGCAAGATGCATTGCATTCAATATCCAGACAACAAAATCAACGGGGACAAGGTTATTGTTAACCATAATATGGACATTATCAACTCTCCCCAAAGGTTTCTTTAGAGCATTATCAAGATTAACATTCAGATAACAGTTTTTCAATGGTGGCAAGTCAAGCATATCATAGATTTTCTTAGGCATAAGAAATACTTGCACCAAGATCACATAAAGCATTACAATCAAAATCTTTGACTCTCATTTTAATGATGGGCTCCCAACCATCTTCTAGCTTTCTAGGAATAGAAGTTTCAAGTTTAAATTTTCTTCTCTAGCTTTTATGAGAGCATTTGTTATATGTTTTGTGAAAGCCAAGTTTACAGCGCTAGCATTAGGACTCTTAGCAAGTTTTTGTAAGAACTTTATAACTTCAGAGATGTGGCAATCATAAAAATCCAAATCATTACAATCTAAGGCAATGGGATTATCATCCCAAGGTTGGAAAAATTTCAGCGTTTTATCACAAGCAGTTTCAGCAGTTTTAGCTTTCGGGTAATTTTGCGCTTTGCACTAGGAGACATTGCCAACACCAATTATTTTACCATTAATAGTAGGAGGTGCAGCAACATGAATCATTAGCATTGCTAGTGGTGGTAATAGTCCAAACTTTAGCTACATTTTCTCGTTAGCTAGTTTTTCATTTTCTTCTCTATCCCACTAGCACGTAGACATTAATCTTATATTCTCATTAATTCTAACTTGGATGGCATTTGCTGTAGTAACAATTTTATTTTCAATATCCCTATTAGGCATAACTTTCGATTTCAAAAGATCAACATCAGAGGCAAGACTATCAACTCTAGAAGCGAGAATATCAATTTTATTGAGCTTTTCCTCAACAGATTTGTTAAAAGCAGTTTGTGTACTAATAAATTCTTTAAGCATAGCTTCAAGTCCAGGGGTGTATTCCTATTATTGTTGTAAGAATTCCCATAAGAATTAGCATAACCGTTACCATTATTATAAGGATATGGCCTATAGTTATTACTAGAATTGTTCCGATAAGCATTGTTGTTGAAATTAGTATTTTTAATGAAGTTTACATCAACATGTTCTTCTTGGGCAACTAATGAAGCTAACGGAACATTATTAGGATCAACATTAGTCCTATCATTCACAAGCATAGACATAATAGCATCAACCTTATCATTCAAGGAAAGTTCATCAACATAATTTATCTTCTTACCTTGTGGAGCTCTTTCGTGTGCCATTGAGTAATTAACCATCATATTATCAAGGAGCTTTGTTGCTTCACCAAGAGTGATGGACATAAAGGTACCTCCAGCAGCTTCCAATAAATTCCGCGATGAAAAATTTAGTCCTGCATAGAAGGTTTGGATGATCATCCAAGTAGTCAGTCCATGGGTTGGGCAATTTTTACCAAAGATTTCATTCTTTCCCAAGCTTGAGCAACATGTTCATTATCCAATTGTTTAAAATTCATTATGCTACTCCTCAAAGATATAATTTTAGCAGAGGATAATATCTACCAATAAAAGCATCCTTGCATTTAGTCAGGAATCAATACTATTCTTAGGCGAAGATAGCAACCAATCTTTAGCTCTTCCTCTTAATGAGAAAGGAAACAATTTTAATTTTATAATGTCACCATCTACATCTTTATACTTTTGCATTTCACACAATTCAACAAAATTATTGAGATGGGCAGCAGCATCATCAGAACTAACACCAGAAAATTGCTCTCTCATGAAAAGATTTAGTAAAGCAGGTTTAATTTCAAGAATTATGCTGTAGTAGCAGGTGGAGCAATAGGTGTGCATAAGAAATCATTATTATTTGTGCTAGTGAAATCACACAACTTAGTATTTTCAGGGTGGCCATTTTAGCAGTAGTAAATAAAACAAACTAGATAAAGTAAATGCAAGTAAACTAATTTTTTTGTGTTTTTGATATAGCAAACAAGATTAAATGAAAATAGCAATAATTTTTTTGTGTTTTGATATAATGCAGCAAACAAAGTAGTAAATAAAATAGAGCAAGACAAAAACAAAGTAAAGAGGTTGGAAGTGGAGACTCCCCTTACGCGTGTCTTGATCTCCCGGCAACGGCGCCAAAAAAAGAGCTTGATGGCGTGTAACTCACACGTCAGTTGGGAACCCCAAGAGGAAGGTATGATGCGCACAGCACAAGTTTTCCCTCAGAAGAAACCAAGGTTGCTCGAACCAGGAGGAGCCAAGAAGCACGTTGAAGGTTGATGGCGGCGGGATGTAGTGCGGCGCAACACCAGGGATTCGCGCCAACGTGGAACATGCACAACACAACCAAAGTACTTTGCCCCAACGAAACAGTGAGGTTGTCAATCTCACCGGTTTTGTAACAAAGGATTAACCGTATTGTGTGGAAGATGATTGTTTTAGAGAAAACAATCAAACAAGTATTATTACATTTGTATTTCAATTAAAATGGACTAGGTCCCAGTTCACTAGAGGTGTCTCTCCCATAAGATAAAAGCATGTTGGGTGAGCAAATACATCGGGCAATTGACAAATAGAGAGAGCATAACAATGCACATACATGTCATGATAAGTATAGTGAGATTTAATTGGGCATTACGACAAAGTACATAGACCGCCATCCAACGCATCTATGCCTAAAAGTCCACCTTGGGTTATCATCCGAACCCTTCCAGTATTAAGTTGCAAGCAGCACAATTGCATTAAGTATGGTGCGTAATGTAACCAACAACTACATCCTTAGACATAGCGCCAATGTTTTATCCCTAGTGGCAACAGCAACACAACCTTAGAACTTTCTACTATCCCGGTGTCAATGCGAGCATGAACCCACTATCGAGCATAAATACTCCCTCTTGGAGTTAAGAGCAAAAACTTGGCCAGAGCCTCTACTAATAACGGAGAGCATGCAAGATCATAAACAACACATAGGTAATAACTTGATAATTAACATAACATGGTATTCTCTATCCATCGGATCCCGACAAACACAACATATAGTATTACATATAGATGATCTTGATCATGTTAGGCAGCTCACAAGATCCGACAATGAAGCACAATGAGGAGAAGACAACCATCTAGCTCGCATGGACCCATAGTCGAGGGTGAACCTCACTCATCACTCCAGTGACCATGGCGGTGTAGTCCTCCGGAGATGAATCCCTCTCCGGCAGTGCGGAAGGAGATCTCAGTCCCCCGAATGGGATTGGGGTGTCTCGGAAGGTTTCAGTATCGTGGTTTTTAATCAGGGGGTTTCGTGACGGAGGCTTTAAGTAGGTGGAAGGAAGAGTCGGAGGGTGACGAGGGCCCACACACCATGGGCGGCGCGGGCCCCCTCTAGCGCGGCCCTATGGTGGCGGCATCTACGCCCACTTCGTATCCCTTTCGGTCTTATGGAAGCTTCGTGGCCAAAATAGGACCCTGGGTCTTGATTTCGTCCAAATTCCGAGAATATTTCGTTACTAGGATTTACCGAAACCAAAAACAGCGAGAAAAACAACAGCGCACTTCGGCATCTGTATGGGTTAGTTCAGAAAATGCACGAATATGACATAAAGTGTGCATAAAACATGTAGGTATCATCAATAATATGGCATGGAACATAAGAAATTATCGATACATCGGAGGCGTATCAGTCGGCTATAGTGAAGCCGATATCTTGCCCTGACCAGTTCAGATACTCAATTGTTGGTGGTGGCATCTTCTCTGCCATAAAAACTTGCCGCGATATTATTTTCTGAGCTCTATTGGATGGCTTGCCTTTCTGAATCATCGAGACCGCACCACTGGTGTCGATATAAGGACCTGGATGTGGAGCTGCCGCCAGCTGCAACTGGTGTCGATTTTCGTCCGTAATTGCGGGTGGAGGTGGAAGGTGAATCTCACTCCTTGGCCCCTGGGGGTTTCTGTGTACTGCCTGTGTGCTGGTATGCCCTGCATATCTATGCAGTGCTAGAAAAGTTCGGCAGTCCTTCTGCAGATGCCCTGACTGCCTCTTTCCATTGTTGTCGAGGAAGAAGTGCATTTGGCATGGTCCATTTAAGAGATCCTCGGGTGATACATACGGCCTCTGAAACCTTGGACCATTATTTTGCCTATTGGGGCGGGGGCCGTCCTTGTAGTCGCTTCGCTGCTCACCACTATTTTGATAATCGTCTCGATTGTTTACCCCGCTGTTTCCTCGAAAACCAGCCGATATTTGGCCGGGAGCATCATAATCTGAGAACTGTCGAGGGAATCGTCGCCTATTTTGAAAGTTTCGGTTGCGCTCATCCTCAGGCGATCTGTGTCATTTGTTATGAACAACATCTTCTCCATCCGCCCAGCGATTCGCTATTTCCATGAGTGCTGCTATTGTTTTCGGGTTGGTTCTTCCCAAATCCTCGACAAAATCCCTCCTTCAAATTCCAGCAACAAATGCATATATTGCTCTCTCGTCAGATATGTTCTCTGCCTAGTTTTTGATGATGTTCCACCTCTTGATATACGTCCTCATTGGCTCATCGTATTTCTGTCTGCAAGCCGTCAGTTGCTCCAATGACGCGGGTTTCTTGCACGTGGATCGGAAGTTCTTCACAAATATATCCTCGAAACTTTCCCAGTTGTCAATAGAGCTAGGAGGCAGCTTCATTATCCATGATCGTGCGGCTCCACTTAAGTGTGGACTCTGCATGGCGTTGCTCACGGTTCCACCCATTAGCTTCACCGTCTCCAGTTAGTCGATTAGCCAATCCTCGGAATCTTGCAGGCCATCGAATTTTTATAATTATCGGGTAGCTTAAACCCTGAACTTGAGTTTTGCGGACTCGTCTCGTAAAGCACGGGAGCCCGCACATATCCTCTTCGTCAACCTATGGTGAGTGCCGACGTTCCCTTCTTTCGTGTCGCGCTCTGTCAACCCTTGCTTGTGTCGCTGTGTCTCTTGCCCCACTCGTTCTTGCAGGGTCTTGCATCGCTGCATTAGGTCGTGGACTATTTTGCCTTGCAGTCCTTGGGCGTGCCTACCGCTGTTCCCATGGCTCCAACTCACGCCATGGCCATGTTATAAGTGCTTCTCTTGGATCTCCGAGTGGCCGGACGCCAGAATGCAGCTTGTGTGCCATATATCCAGCTAGTGTTTTTGGAATAATATTTCCCCTTATCTATCGACATAAAGGACATGTCGAAGTTTTGACCAAGTTCTCCCTCTCAGCCTCAGGTATATGTTGCAACCGAGACCTTGCCCTATTTCGAGCTGCTCATGTCTCCTCCCGAAGTATATGATTGTCGACTCAACTTCGCTCTTCGCCTGCTTGACGCTGCGGCGGCTTGCCTCCTATCCAGCTCCACTTTTTTGTTTTTCGAGTTCTCGTCTAGCACGGGCGAGTCTATATTGATATGCTTGCCACTCTTCAGCAGTCACAGTTATAGTCATTCGTTCTGTGCCATCAATAGCTCTTGCAACTCTATCCCAAACTGCCTGCGGAAATTGTACCATCTGTCGTGTTCCAGGTCCGACATATTTGGTTCCCAAGCCTCGCGTAAGATCAGCGGGATCGACGTATGGATTTCCCGCGTTATCGAAGTCTTCTGATGTCTCCTCCTGTGGTCGGCTTGTATCTCCAATTGCATAGATTTGATGGTATTTTGAACTTTGACCTTTGTCGGGATTGGTGACATCGTCGTATAGATCGGCGAAGACCTCTCCAACAGAAGTGGATTTGTCGATGAAGCTGAAGCTGTCGACGCTGTCTGAGTCGCTACTTATATTGGAGTCCGCAGACGACTCGAAGGACATGTTGCCGAAGATCTTGGCGAGCTTTTTGCTTTTTGTAGTTTTGACGAAGCGTGGCGGCGAAATCTCCTCATGACCTGTCTCGAACGATGACGACGAGTCCGAAAAATCAGAACCGACCGCCGACGATCCCGACGAAATCGGAACCTCGAAATGATGCGATCCTTCTCTTCTGACGCGGAAGTGGAACCTTCCGAACCTCATCTCCATAGGCTCCTCCAGATACGCGTATGCATCCAAACGGGAGGGCGGGTGAGGAACACAATCGACTAGATCAGTTTCAACCTGTTTACCTCTGTCCATCGCGTTGCTTGCCACCGAAGAAGTCGACGATCTTGAACGTGCCATCGAGATCAGCTCCTTGTCGCCTCCGATCCCCACAGATGACACCAATTGATAAGGTATTAACTTGTCAATGCCTCAGATTGTAGACTAGAGTTTAGTTGGAAGTAGAGGGCAAGTAGATCTCGAAGGTTCAGCCAGAAAAGTACTCAACTACTAGAAAATTAGGATTGTGTTGACAATGAAATCGATCCCCTTTTTGTCCTTCGAATCCCCCTTATATAGGAGGCAGAGCCGAAGATTTCGTGATGTACAAGTTACAGAAACCAGGAGACTCTTTGAGTCCGTCCCGTAATGGTTACACGTCATTATTCCTAATACAACTCTATCTTTCCAAACTATCTCTTCAATTGGGCTTCCGGGCTTCATAAACTTCGGGTCGTGGACCTTCAGTAAACCCTGGGTACCATCTTCGGCTGGTCCACTGGGAATGTCTATGTCACCCGGGATGATCGGTCTAGTGATATGGCCCCACCTGGCAGAAGGTCCGACGACCAAGTCCTGAGACAGTGCAAAGAACGGTACAAGCCCTGAGAGGGCAGCGTTTGCAACAAGATTACTTGTTGTAATAAATTAGTGCACCTTAAACGTTCTCTTCATAAATAAACAAGGGAACCTTAATTTAGCACTTTACAAGATCAAATCACTTAATTAGTACCCTATTAAATAAATTATCCATTAATTAATAGTTACCAAGGTTACACGATTAGAGTAGTCATGATGTGTAGTATCATATAGCATTATAATGCACATGATATTAGTGTGTATGATTCTATCTGTACAATGCATGGTGTCATGTACTAGTACATAATCTTCTTGTATATATACGTATTCATTTGTTGTATCTCCATGCAATTATGTATGCAAAATTTATTAGATATTTAATTGTTTAGATGTACTTGCTATGATATGGCATCTACATATGATACTACTATGATCTCTCTCATCATTAATTTCAGTGATACGTTAACTTTTTGCTACCTATGATATTTTTATTGTGGGTACTCTTATATATAATACGTTCCTATATCACAGTCTCCTGCACGTTGACAGAGATCAAAACTCTACCTCAAAGCATAATGGGGGGTCGTTTCTGCATCCTCGTCTATTTATGCTTGGTCGTCGTTCCTTTCGCCCCTGCATCAGTGGAGGCTACTCGCCATCTTCTTTCTAATTCAGGTGTAGCAAATGCACTCTCTACTTCTTATTTGCTTTGACATAGTAATTTTAAGCTACAAGTTTAGATACATTGTGAACTATTATGGTTATGCAAAATGTTCGACTGGTCTTCTTTCATAAAGAATAAAGGAATTAAGTTAAGTTATTTGGAGGTACAAGGAAGTTTCGGCAATAGCTGACAGTTCGTCATGTTGTTCAATTTTTCAGATGAATGCACAACAGAGCCCATAGTGTATATTCCAACTGACTACCATGATCCATTTCCTACCCCAGTGTCTCCCCGTCCTTTGCCAGGGCCATTGCCACCGCCACAAGCACATGGTAATTTTATCGATGTGCTTCTGCAATGGGTGTCTTTACATTTATGAGCATATTGTCATTTTCGCTTGACTTTTTAGTTTTAAAACACGATTACCTTATGCGGAATACCATTTGGAATTTCTTATTAATTAATTATATGTTTATGCAGCTGGTCGTCCCTTTGGGAATCATGAAAAACCGCATGCTACACTACATCCCTGTATTGGTCACTGAAGACACATCGTCATCTCATAAAATAAAATAAGGAACTCACATGTACTGCAAATATGTAACTATTTTCAAATAGTGGGAGCATATGTTCGAATAATATCTAGTGCCTCTGATCCTTTTTAATTGACTCAAGTTTAGTATAATTTTATGCTAAATTTGAATAAACTAAAAGAGATTGAAGAGCGTATTTAGCAAATGATCTACTATGTTTTGCTTGTTACTTCAAATCATGAGTAAAAAGAATACATGGTTCCTTTTTCAAAAATAGGCAATACAATCTGCAGATGTGTGCCCCTACTACACATGAAAACAGTGTGCATTTGCTTATATAATACTAGCAAAGCTTGCACGATGGAACGCCGCCGTTGAGCAAACACTGGTAGAAAAACGGCCATTGGTCGCGGTTCGCAACTGCCATTAGTCGCGGTTGCGCAACCGCGACCAATTAAGCGCGACTAAAGGCCCCCCCCCTTTAGTCGCGGTTCCTTACGAGAACCGCGACTAAAGGCACGTCTGTGGCGGCCAGCCGTCCGTCGGGCGGAGGACCTTTATTCGCGGTTCTCCCAATAACACGACTAAAGGCCGTGCAGGTTTAGTTTTAGCCCCCCCACAAACCTGGTTTCTTTTTAATTTGTATTGTTTTATTTCTTTTGGGTTTTAATTTTGAAGGAGTTTCACATATTATACGGTATTACATACATGCATATGAATGTACAATTTCAAACAAATTTGAAATTAGAACCAAAAAGAATTCAAGAGGAATATACAATATATATTCAATATCGGATGACCATATACAATTTTGAACAAGTTTCCATCCATAATTTAGTGCATATGAAGTTCTACGTCCTCTACGTAGTGTTCTCCTCTAGGATCGATGACTTCCCTCGCGAACCATCCAGCTAGTTCCTCTTGAAGTGGAAGCGAGCTTCTGGACTAAGCGTCTTCCGGAGGTTATTCCTCTTGATGTTGTTCTCGGACGGCTGCCGCTCAGTGGTGTATCTCCGGATCCTCTCACAAACATAGTATCCACATAGATTGGTCCCCGGTGGCTGAATATCCCCAGTCCCAGGACTGCCCTTCTAAATTGTAGCTCTTTTTTGAATTCACCGACCTTTTCATCTACGAACCGTCTCCAAACCCTACGAGGCAAAAATTAAATGAACAAGAGAGTTATTAATTAGTTACTTGATATTAGGAAATGAACAAAATATCGATATAGAGCGCAAATGAATGAAAATAATTACTTTTTAAATATTATATATATATATATATATATATATATATATATCCTAACTATCTTGTTGTGTACGCTATTATGCAGAATGAAGAAGCGGAAATGCGAATAAGGAACATCCATGATGTTGGGTTCATTGACCCACACATCGTTAATTCATATGTGTTAGAACACCACCCCGCCGACGTGGAGGAAGACAGTGGCGGTTTCTTAGAAAACAGGAACTCAAAAAGTGATATTCTATTTCCTTACCATTTTGGGTGAGTGTTTCTGTCTTGAGCACATTCTCTTTGTTTACTCCATGCATGGTATGTGGCTAATCGATGAGTTATGCATGTTTGTGCATGTATCGTGTCCGCAGGTTCCCTGAATTCTACTAGTAATTCAATTCCATCTCCACAGTTCTCTCCACGACTCTCTGAATATGGATCAGGCACTTTGGGCGGTGTCATCATAAGTATGCATATCTTAGGTATGTATACCTTAGGTATGTGTAACTTAGGTATGTATACCTCAGTGTATGTGCTACAAATCAAAAACACGCGTATCTACGTATGGTGCCCTGCACCTAGGAGCACCATTAATTTACCTATATATATATATATATATATATATATATATATATATATATATATATATATAGCAATGTAGAGCCGAGATGGGGTAGAAATATAAATCATACAGAAGTAGCTGTGTGATAGATTTGTCGAGCTCGCGTGATTGAACAGCTGGAACAATTCCACTCCGATGAATTAATATAGTAATGTTTGAAGTGATGCTCATGCCTAACTTCCGCATAAATATAGTCTTTGGCGTTTTTAAGTTTTATGTAACCCTTGTACCAATTTAGGAGACCTGTCATTTGTCGAGGTAGATCCTCTTCCTGCGCAGGCTCGACGAGAGGCCCATTCCGCACATATGTAAATACTACGTCCTTCATTGGCGCCTCATCAAGGCCTAACACTGCACGAAGAGTGATACCTAAGATGGCCGCTTGTTCTCTGGCACTCGTTACAGTCAATCCATGTGCTGCCGCAGCTGCTATGATATCGGGGGCATCCGGACCGGCGGCTTTCACTATGAGCGGGGCAATCGATTGTTTACTTTGTTCCCCGAGCTGGGCAACTGGTTTCCGGCACATACTTTCTAAGTCTTTCTCGGCCTCCTCTAAGGCTTTCTTCTCCTGCTTCTCCGCCCGCTCTTTCTTCTCCTTCAACATGAGTGCCTGCCTATGAAGTTCACGTGCATAGTCGTGGGCAGATTCTTCGGCTTGGGACGGTGTGCTCAAAAATGACTTAGCCCACTTCTTTTGCTCATCAGAAAATACCGGCTTGGGCTCGGGCTCTCTTTTCTTCTTGCCTCCGCCTTCCATTTCTCATAATCAGCGAGTGTGCGTTGACTTCCTCGGCACTACGTTCCCAAGGCCTTGTGGGGAGAGGCTTCAGTGATGGCTCCGGTATCTTTGTGGTCTTAGGTACATAAGGGTCCGGGTTGATAGTCCAGGACTGCTTCTTCTTCTTCGCCGGAGGTGGATTGGCGGCGTCGCACCCGCCAGGGGCGGACTGGGGGCGTCGCCGTGAATTGCGCGTCGGCTCATGAAGGAGGTGTAGGTGAAGCACCACCACCACCACCATACTGCCCCGCCACCACCACCGTAGGGGGTGGACTTGTTTACCTTGGCGCCTCGCCTGGAAACTTGATAAACTTCTTTTGCCATAGAATGAAATGGCGCTTGACATCTCCAAGTCTTCTCTCCCCTTCAGGTGTAGCAATGTCAATCTCCAGTTCCTCAAACCCTGGGACTATTTCCTCGACCGTGACACGAGCATTGCCATCTGGAATGGGCTTGTTGTGGTGGAGTGCTCCAGGCTCACATGGTAAAACACTGCCGATGGCTAACTTCGTGGACATGTTCCCAATTGGATAATGCAGATGACATTCTTTCATCTCCTTTACATCGTCCACGGGGTAGGGAGGAGACTCCGGTGCAGTAATTTCGATCGCCGGAGGCTCCGGTGCAGTAATCTTGATCGTCGGTGCATGTGCACTAGCCGGTGGGGCCTCCGTGGAAGCCACGCTGCTTCTCCGCTGCTGGCTTCCGAGATCCAATGGATGATCTTCATGCTGCGCCCGAGCTGCATCTCTTTCGGCTACTAGTACACTCACGGTTTTCTTCATCACCCATTTCCGATGCCAACCGCGCCACAACATCTGCTTCCCGATCCATCTTTCTCTTACGGCTTCGTAACCGTACGGGTCATCGTGGGAGAACCCTATTTTCCAATGTGCCCATGCCTCGTACTACGTCCCTCGTGTTCCGGATTCCCGAGGGCTTTGTCGATGCGTCGTTCTCTCTGTTGAACTTGATCTTCCCTCTTGAGCATCCCTCATTGCGTCAATAAGGGCTTGGGTGGGTTTAATTATTTTGCCCGGTAAACACACTCCTGTCTCCGGGTCCAGACGTTCCCCCATGCCACCACCAGCTTTTGGCCCTTGGGTCCCATCCCTCCGTACCTGGACATTCCTCGCGCCCTCAGCTCGTTCTCCATCTTCTCCCACCTAGGCTCCCAAAGGCGATACCTTCCTGGCCATAATATGATATTTATTTTTCTTAGCATTTTCCTTATTTTTCAATATTTGAGGAACTGCTCCGATTTCTTTTGCTTCACAAATTCTGGCCAATCATGTTTCAGTTTCTCATATTGTCCTTTGAAATCCGGAGTCTTGTTCTCGTTGACATAGTCACGGGCTAGATTTTGCTTGAATTTCCGGAATGCGTCGGCCATCTTATGAAGAGCGAACTGTTTGACTAGCCTCCTCCTCTCCTTGTTTTCCTCAATCTTGTTACCCTCCTCATCGAATTTGTTGTATTCCGGAGGTAGAACGAAATGTTCCATAAGCTTATTGAAGCAATCTTTTTTTGTTCTCTTATCGACAAAAGTGAAACCAATTCGTGTTCTTTGGCTCATTCCACTCCTGACTGTGATCGAGACGTTGTCTCCTAACAACGGCTCCGCATTGGTTGATAAACTTGGTGGCATTCTTGTTGGGCTCCAGCGGCCTGCCGGTTGCACTGTCGACAACCTCGATGGTACATGTTTCTCCTTGTTTCATCGTCTTGGTTGCGCCACGCGTTGACGACGTACTCGATTGTTTCGATGATCCGGCCGAGGGCTAAAATAAGAAAGAGAGTCGCGCGCGTTAGTACACACATATTTATTCAAATCAGTTAGTGTGTATCACCATAGGCTCAATGTATATATATATATACCTCGGCGCCGGAGGTGGTTGCTACTTCCATTTGAAGATCGTCGTTTATCGACGTTTGTTCGGCATCATCTTGCTGACGGCGCCCTACATCTTCGTCAAGGTTCAGATAAGAAGAGATATCATCTTCTTCTTGTTCGGTCGGCACATATATAATATCGCCGTTTATGATGCCGAACATATGGTCTTCCGCGTCCGGATCATAGTTGTCCATAATCGGGTCAGCTCTATCGTCCGCCATATGTCGTTGAAAGCATGTAGTAAAAACAAATTAATTAAGTGAAGAAGAAGCGGTGGCGGTGGCGAAAGAAGCGTGGCGAAAAGAGCGGTGGCGGTGGTGTAGGTGATAATGGCGATGGGTGATATCACGTGTCGGCAATGCAGCGCGAATCGGCGGCGCGTGTGCGTGCGGTGAGAAGAGAGCGAGGCGGCGCGGCGCGTGCGCGGTGAGAGAGACAGGGCCGGCCGGCGGCGCGCGGGAAGGGGAGAGGAGGAGGGCGGCGAGGAGCACGGACGGTGAGAGAGAGAGGGCTCCGTTTTTTTAGTTTTTTTTTTTTTGTTTGTAACTAAGTTTTTTGTTACACTTTAATTATAAACTTTAATTAAGTTACAATTTAATTAAGTTACCATTTTAATTAAAAAACTTAGTAACAAATTTACAATTTAATTAATTAAGTTAAAATTTTAATTAAAAAAACTTAGTTACAAATTAAAAAAAACAAAAAAAAACAAAAAGTGGGCGAGTGGCGCCCCAACTTTCTCTCTCTCCTTCTCCGTTCTTTGGTTCTAACTTGTGAGAAGCCTTGCAGCACGGCGTGTTAGCGACAGCGAACTCCGCAGCGGCAGCGCTGCCACGCGTGTGGCGGCAGCGGCGCAGCGGCGGCGCCTCTCTCGTGCTCTCTCTACGGCGAGCAGCGCCCGAAAGCGGCGTGTGTAATCTGGCGGGAACTAGCGGCCTTGAGATCGAAGAGTGAGAGAAAGAAGCGGACAGCGAGCGGCAGCGGCCGTACGAGCTGATGAGGCGGTCGACGGCGGCGTGTGGCGCGGCAGCCAGGCGTCCTAGCGTCGAGGATCGCGGCGTATTTGAACCCCTTTAATCGCGGCTTGGGGTGTAACCGCGACCCTTTAATCGCGGATTGCGACCCAACGCGACAAAAGGCTTTTTTGCCGATTGTACATTCAGCGGAAAGACCCTTTAGTCGCGGTTGGCCTCGCCAACCGCGACTAAAGGTCTTTTTTCAAATTTCTTTTTAATTCTAAATGTTAAAAATACAAATTATATATCAATAAATTCAGAAAAATAAAACTAATTCATTTCAAAATCATAAAATACAAATAATATATCAAAAAATTCAGAAAAATAAAACTAATTTTTCAAAATTTTAAAAATACAAAAAATATCAGAAAAATAAAACTAATTCATTTCAAAATCATAAAATACAAATAATATATCAAAAAATTCAGAAAAATAAAACTAATTCAATTCAAAATGTTAAAAATACATATAATATATCAATAAATTCAGAAAAATAAACTAATTCATTTCAAAATCTTAAAATACAAATAATATATCAAAAAATTTAGAAAAATAAAACTAATTCAATTCAAAATGTTAAAAATACAAATAATATATCAAAAATTCAGAAAAATAAAACTAATTCAATTCAAAATGTTAAAAATACAAATAGTATATCAAAAAATTCAGAAAAATAAAACTAATTCAATTCAAAATGTTAAAAATACAAATAATATATAAAAAATTCAAAAAAATAAAACTAATTCAATTCAAAATGTTAAAAATACAAATAGTATATCATAAGTTCTTCACCTGCCCCCCGCTTCCCACCAGTTCTTCACCTCTGTCTTCCATAAGTTCTCCCCGGCATGTCTTCCCGCCAGTTCTTTCCCGCCTCTTTCTTCCCGCCTCTTTCTCCCCGCCACTTTCTTCCCGCCACTTTCTTCCCGCCTCTTTCTTCGCGCCACTTTCTTCCCGCCTCTTTCTTCCCGCCACTTTCTTCCCGCCTCCTGTATTCCCGCTCCCATTTTCCCGCCATTTGTCACTACATATATGTAGTCCGGCTTGGCCAGCATTATCACATCTCTACAATCTCTCATCACTCTCTCATGGCTTCCACCGCCACTTTCTTCCCGCCACTTTCTTCCAGCAGGTGGAGGAGCTTTGCGCCTCGAACTACCCTTGCCCACCGGGCACTCCCCGCGGCTGGAGCCTAAGCGCCGGTGGCGTGCCGGTCCCTCCCGTCCCTCGGGGTACTGCGCGCCGGGCGGCCATCCCGAACCACTACTACCCTCGACCTCACGCGGACGACGGATGAATCCCCGGCGGGCATCCCGATAACCAGCATACTTGGGGCGCCTTCTTCATCAATCGGCGTGAAGGGGCGCTCGCCGGGCATGAGGAGGATGACGCTGCCTCGGGAACTACGAGGCGGCGTCGGCTATGGTGTACGGCCGGACTGCGAGCGTCATGGACTACATCACGGCCGGCGATATCCCCGCCTGCGCTACCCTCGGTTCGAACCCACGAGCCCAGCCCGGCGAGCGACGACAACAGCGGTGACCGACGGCGGCAACTTAGGCGACGACTACCAGTACAACGGCGGCGACTATGAGACTACGAGTATGCATATTATACGCCTAGGCGGGAGTATGACTAAATCACTCCAAATTTCATGTATCATCGGTGGTATCTCGAATCATTCGAAAATGGACACCAAACACATCAGGGGTAATATAATTCACATGATCCATTCAATAAAGTTTGGTACAATAAATTGTACACATCATTTCTTCCCTTGTGTCCCTGCTTGCTTACGATTGTGCCGTATCCATGGAGCACCCTCATCATTTAACTTAATGCTTGGGTCGGTGTTCACTTTGAAGGGCGGAATTTCAGCAAACCTATTATAATCTTTTGACATGTCTGTCTTGTCCTCCACTCCCACGATGTTTCTTTTCCCGAAAGAACAATGTGGCGCTTTGGATCATCGCATGATGTACTGATCGTTTTCTTATCTTTCCGTTTCCTCGGTTTGCTACTCATGTCCTTGACATAGAAAACCTGAGCGACATCTTTCGCTAGGACGAAAGGTTCGTCAAGGTAACCACGATTGTTGAAATCCACCATTGTCATTCCGTATTGCTGGTCCACCTTTACCCCACCTCCTGTTAGCTTGAACCATTTGCACCGGAACAAAGGGACCTTAAAGGAGGGTCCATAGTCAAGTTCCGATATCTCCTCTATGTAACCATAATATGTGACCTTTGCCCATTCTCGGTTGCTGCATCAAAGCGGACACCACTGTTTTGGTTGGTGCTCTTTTTATCTTGGGCGATCGTGTAAAATGTATTCCCATTTATCTCGTACCCTTGGAAAGTCGTTATAGTCGAAGATGGTGTCTTGGCCAACATGTACAACTGATCTACAACATGATCGTCATTCATTAAATGTTTTCTCAACCAACTGCCGAAAGTCTCCATGTGGGCCTTCCTAATCCAGGATTCAGGCTTCCCGGGTTGTCCAGAGCGTAAATATTCTTGTGTTTCTCAAAGTACAAGCCACCATGCTGGAATTGGTCGGAACTGTGTGGTGTGCTTCATCAGAGAATGGCCGTCCATACATATCGTTGATTTCCTTCCGATCGTGCTTTTCCACTTAGTCTCCCCGTGCCGCGATCGAGGAAGACCAATTTAAGGTCAGGAACAAAGTCAACACAAAACTCAATTACCTCCTCATTTCCTTAGCCCTTGGCGATGCTTCCTTCTGGCCTAGCACGGTTACGAACATATTTCTTTAATACTCCCATGAACCTCTCGAAGGGGAACATATTGTGTAGAAATACGAGGACCGAGAATGGAAATCTCTTCGACTAGGTGAACCAGGAGGTGCGTCATAATGTTGAAGAAGGATGGGAACACCAACTCGAAACCGACAAGACATTGGACCACATCGTTCTGTAGTGGTAGAACTTCTGGATTGATTACCTTCAGAGATTGCATTGAGGAATGCATAGCTTCAATGGCTACTCGAACATTTTCGGCAGGAGCCCCTCAAAGCAATGCAAAGCAATTGCGTCATAATCACGGCGGTCGTGAGACTTCAGGTTTGGAACTTTTGTCCGCCATGTTTATTATTCCTTTATATTGGACGAGAATCCGCGGGACCTTCATACTTGCTTCAGGCATTCAAAAAATGACCTTCTCTTCTTTGGTCGGAGCGTAGCTGGCACGACCTTGAAACCATTCCGGATTCCGGTTGTCGGGGTCTTTCAAATGTTGCTGGTCTGCCGTGCTTCCTTTGTATCATTTGTCTTCCCATACACGCCCAAGAAGTTTAGGAGGTTCACGCAAATATTCTTCGTAACGTGCATCACGTCGATTGCAGAGCGGACATCTAGGACTTTCCAATATTCTAGCTCCCGAGAATATAGATTTCTTCTTCCACATGGCTGCGTGCCCCAGCTCCCTTCGGAACTAATTGTCCGCCAGGACCCTTTCCAAAGATGACTTTCAAATCCTTGACCATATCAAATACCTCAGCACCAGTGCGTTCGCAGGGGCCGGTGATCTGCCTTGCCGTTGTAATGCTTGCCTTTCTTTCTTCGGATGAATTTTAGGAAGAAATCGACGATGCCCAAGGTACACGTTCTTCTTACAATTTGGCAAATGTACACTTTCGGTCTCATGTAAGAAGCGTGCATGCATTGTATCCCTTATTTGTCAGTCCCGAAAGGTTACTAAGAGCAGGGCAATCATTGATGGTTACGAAAACAACGCTCGTAGGTCAAATTCCTCTTCTTTGTGCTCATCCCACACACGGACACCTCTGCCCCACAGCTGTAAAGTTCATCAACTAATGGCCTTAGGTACACGATGTCGTTGCCGGGTTGCCGGACCTTGGATGAGCAATGGCATCATAATGAACTTCGCTTCATGCACAACCAAGGAGGAAGGTTGTAGATGCATAGAGTCACGGGCCAGGTGCTATGGCTGGAGCTCTGCTGCCAAAAGGATTCATGCCATCTTACTTAGATCCAAATCTTATGTTCCTTCGTCCTTCCAAAATCTTTGAACTCTCTGTCGATCTTTCTCCATTGCGTTCCATCTGCGGGGTGTCTCAACTGTCCACTTACGGTCCTCTTTGTGCCATCGCAACACTTGGCATGCTCTTTGTTCTGAACAGACGTTTCAACCGTGGTATTATAGGAGCATACCACATCACCTTGGCGGGAACCCTCTTCATGGGTTTCTCGCCCTCAACATCTTCACCGGGGTCATCGCCTGATCTTATAGCAATGCGGTGCATACCGGACATTCATTCAAATTCTCGTATTCACGCGGTAGAGGATGCAGTCGTTGATGCATGCATGTATCTTCGAACCTCTAAACTAGAGGGCAGATAACCTTCTTTGCTTCGTACGTACTGGTGGGCAACTCGTTATTCTTTGGAAATATATTCTTCAACATTTTCAGCAGTTTTCAAATGCCGAGTCCAGCTACACCTGCTGTGCCTTCCATTTCAGCAAATCCGGTGTGCAGCCCAGCTTTTCAGACCATTATCGCATCCGGGTACAACGACTTTTTGTGATCCTCTAACATGCGATCCAAATTCTCTCTCTCCTTTTCAGTTTCGCAGCGTCTCCGTGCATCAGCAATGGTCCGACCAAGATCATCAACGGGCTCATCACGTGCCTCTTCTTCACCTTCCCCTTCGCCTTCCCCTTCACCTTCAGCATCCTCCATGAAAGTATCACCGAAATGAGCAAGATAGTCATCGATGAAATCATCCCCTTCTTCATCTTCTTCCATTATAACCCCTCTTTCTCCATGCTTGGTCCAACAATTATAGCTTGGCATGAAACCGTGCGGCAGGTGCATGTGAACTTCTCTTGAGGAAGAGTAACCCTTCTGATTCTTACATCCAACACATGGACAGATAACAAAACCCTTCTGCTTGTTCGCATTAGCCCTCTGAGGAAATCTTTCAAACCCGTAGTGAACTCGCTGGAGAGTCGGTTACCGTATCCATTGCCGATTCATCTGCATTATTATAATATAAAATATATAATTAACCATCATGCATTTGTTAAACTAACTAGCTACAAACAATAGAAATTAAACAATGAACTACACACATGCATATTTTATCAATGACACATATATATGAAAGGTTCAAGTTGCTAACCGCGATCGAGGAGGAAAAATAAATGGGAAGCTCAAGTGTTGCTCGACACTTCATATCATGTTTGTTTCATGCTCTTGGGGCATTTCATCAAAACCTTGTGTGCATAAGAGGAGCCAAAAGCAAACCTACACCCCCTTGTGAAGTTTGTGAAGGGAAGTGGCACCAAATGGCTAAGTGTTGTGGGCTGAACGGTATATGTAGTGGTGGGGCTTTAGTCGTGGTTGGCCTGGCCAACCGCGACTAAAGGCCTTCGGGAACCTTTAGTCGCGGTTGGCCTGGCCAACCGCGACTACTCACGTGCACCGGTGGCCACCGAGCGCCCTGGGCCCAGGCCTTTAGTCGCGGTTCGGGAGGCGAACCGCGACTAAAGACTCCATTAGTCGCGGTTCCTATACTTTCGCGACTAATGGGGCTGGACGGAAGCCTCTTTTTCTACCAGTGAAAGATTGTTGCATGCGTAGTGTAATTAAAAAAATCCCCCAAAGCAGAAATGAAACACATCGGCAGAGCTGGCAACGAAGAAGCTGATACCTTGGCAAACATCAGCTCCACATGCTTCACAATTTCGAATGGAGTTTTTATGAAGTAATCAATCAACGATCCATCAAAGTTAAAACATCGACACCTCCCATACATTTAGCTACCGACTCGGGGGGCTGCGCTACAAGAAGCCGAAGAAAAAATAACTGATGGCCCAAGCCAGCAAGTTCTGCTCCTTGAGCCCATATGGACCAAGCCTTTCCTAGCATATTTACTTTGACATCAGCTACCGGATGATCCGACAGAAGCATGGCGCATCGTGCGCCGATCTAAATCATATAAAGTGGTAGGAGGTGAACTTTACAAACAAAGTATATCCAGCATATTTCAGCGATGCATCGCACTCGAAGATGGAAAGACCTTACTACGAGAAATACACGAAGGCACGTGTGGCCACCATGCAAGTAGCCGAGCACTCGTAGCTAAAGCATTCAGAGTCGGGTTCTATTGGTCAACAGTAGCAGCCGATGCGAGAGAATTGGTCAAGAAGTGTGATCCATGTCAAAGATTCGCACCAAAACCACACACCCAGCCATAGACCTCATGACGATACCTCTTGCGTGGCCCTTTGCGCAATAGGGACTCGATCAAGTTGGACCGATGTCGAAATCTTCGCCACGTGGGCATACCTACCTATTGGTAGCAGTTGACAAGTTCACCAAATGGATTGAGATTATACCAGTCACCAATCAAACGGCTGCGAGAGTTGTTAAATTCTTCAATGGTATCACCTGTCGCTTTGGCGTGCCTCACAGTATCATCACAGACAACGGAAACAACTTCCCCTCCGACGAGTTTCACAAATTTTGCGAAAATCTAGGTATTAAACTTAGCTTTTCTTCGGTTTCACATCCTTAAACCAACAGACAAGTGGAGAAAATCAATGGACTAACTTGTGACGGCATTAAAAACATCTCACAAAGGCAGCTGGTGCGTGGGTAGAAGAGCTACCATCGGTACTTTGGAGTTTGCGAACTACACCAAATAGATAACCGCAATATGTCGCTGCGACCGTGTTGTAAACGTTTACCTTGCGCTACGCTAGATTTTCCCTGGCCGGACGCTCTATTATGCAGCGCGAGCTCGGGCGCTATAAAAGTACGTCTGCCGGCGCTCCAAAATATAGTGCGCGCCGGCGGAAAACAACTTTCTACACTACTATGCATTCAACAAGATCAAATACTCACATAAATCATGAAACAAATGATGTACCATAGTTCAAATAGACACAGAGTGCAACACACATATAACATAGTTCAAGAACGACACACAACATGACGTAGTTCAACAAGCACACGCAACATAGGTTCAAATGGACACAAAAGTGCAACAAACAATTTGCACATCACCAATGCAAGATAGAATCTCACACTTCCACATTTTCCAAGCCATCGCCTTCTTTTACTTATTCTTCATCGACATCTTGGGTTGAAGGAGAAATAGTAGGATCCATAGAGGCCACGAATCCTCCCGGTGATGCTCCCATGGCTCCATACACACCACTCACCGATTCTCCCATAGTTCCACCGAAGACTCCTCCATAGTTTGGTCCTCCCATGCCGGCCATGCCTCCCATGGCGGGCATGCCTCCCATGTAGGCCATGCCTCTCATACCGGCCATGCCTCCCACGCCCCTCATGTTCATCGGTGGAGGCGGCATCGAAGGCAGCGCACGGCGGGTCGCGGTCGCCTCCACTTTCTTCGGCGGCGGGTTACCGGCGCCCGCGGGTGCAGACGGTGTTGGAGATATGCCCAAGAGGCAATAATAAAGTGGTTATTATATATCTTTGTATTTATGATAAATGTTTGCATACCATGCTATAATTGTATTAACCGAAACAATGATACATGTGTGTTATGTAAACAACAAGGAGTCCCTAGTAAGCCTCTTGTATAACTAGCTTGTTGATTAATAGATGATCATAGTTTCATGATCATGAACATTGGATGTTATTAATAACAAGGCTACGTCATAAGATGAATGATATAATGGACACACCCAAATAAGCGTAGCATAAGATCACATCATTAAGTTCAATTTGCTATAAGCTTTCAATACATAGTTACCTAGTCCCTCGACCATGAGATCATGTAAATCACTTATACCGGAAGGGTACTTTGATTACATCAAACGCCCTGCGTAAATGGGTGGTTATAAAGGTGGGATTAAGTATTCAGAAAGTATGAGTTGAGGCATATGGATCAAAGTGGGATTTGTCCATCCCGATGACAGAGAAATATACTCTGGGCCCTCTCGGTGGAATATCGTCTGATTAGCTTGCAAGCATGTGACTTGGTCACAAGAGATGATATGCCACGGTATGAGTAAAGATTACTTGTCGGAGACGAGGTTGAACAAGGTATGGAGATACCGATGATCAAACCTCGGACAAGTGAAATATCGCGTGACAAAGGGAATCGGTATCGTATGTGAATGGTTCAATCGATCACTAAGTTATCGTTGAATATGTGGGAGCCATTATGGATCAACAGATCCCGCTATTGGTTATTGGTCAGAGAGGAGTCTCGACCATGTCTACATAGTTCACGAACCGTAGGGTGACACTTAAGCTTTGATGTCGTTTTAAGTAGATATGGAATATGGAATGGAGTTCAAATTTTGTTCGGAGTCTCGGATGGGATCCAGGACATCAAGAGGAGGTCCGGAATGGTCCGGAGAGTAAGATTCATATATAGGAAGTCACTTTCCACGTTTGGAAATGATCCGGTGAATTTATGGAAGGCGCTAGAATGTTCTAGAACCTTCCGAAAGAAATCACCATGGAAGTTGGAGTCCCGGTTGGACTCCACCAACCCTAACTTGCCAACCAAGTGTGAGGGTGTGTCCATGGAGGACTCCACCTCCTTGGCCGGCCAAGCAAGGGGGGAGGGGAGAGTCCCTGTCCCTCTAGGTTTCGTCCATAAGGTAGTTTTTGAATTGGGGTCTTATTCGAAGACTTTGGGCAAACCATTGGGGTTCCACCTATATAATGAGGGAGAGAGGGAGGGAGCCGGCCACCACCTTGTCCGCACCACCTAGAGGCACCAAGGCCGGCGCCCCAGCTGCCCCTCTCCCCAAACCCTAGCCACCCCCCTCCTCATACAACTCCCGCAGCGCTTAGGCGAAGCCCTGCCGGAGATCTCCACCACCACCGCCACCAAGCCGTCGTGCTATCGGGATTCCGAGGAGGATCTACTACTTCCGCTGCCCGCTGGAACGGGAGAAGGGCGTCGTCGTCATCAACACCGTACGTGTGACGAGTCGGAGGTGCTGCCGTATGTGGCACGAGTCAAGATCTTCTACGCGCTTTTGAAAGCGTCAAGTGATCATCTTCTGCAACAACGAGATCTAATCTCGTAGGCTTTGGAAATCTTCGAGGGTTAGTCTCATGATCTTATCGTTGCTACCATCTTCTAGATTGCATCTTGGCTTGTTATTCTTTCTTGCGGTCGGAATTTTTTTGTTTTCTATGCTACGAATCCCATCAGTGGTATCAGAGCCGTGTCTATGCATAGATTGGTTGCACGAGTAGAACACAATGGTTTTATGGGCGTTGATGCTTTTGTTGTCTTTAGTTCGTGTACTTTGCATCTTGCGGGATGGTGGGATGAAGCGGCTCGGGCTAACTTTACATGACCGCGTTCATGAGATTTGCTCCACGCTCGACATGCAACTTGTATTGCATAAGTGGCTTTGCGGGTGTCTGTCTCTCCCACCATAGTGAAGATTCAATCTACTCTTTCTCTTGACAATACTAGTATCACCTTTGTGGTTCATGTTCGTAGGTAGATTGGATCTTACTCAAAAACCCTAAACCACGTAAAATATGCAAACCAAATTAGAGGCGTCTAACTTGTTTTTGCAGGGTTTGGTGATGTGATATGGCCATGATGTGATGATGAATATGTATGAGATGATCATTATTGTATTGTGGCAACCTGCAGGAGCCTTATGGTTGTCTTTAAATTTCATGTTGAAGTATTATTTCAAAGTAGTTGCAATAGTTGCTACATGGGAGAACAACCATGAAGACGGCGCCATTGACCTTGACGCTTCACCGACGATGATGGAGATCATGTTCGTGCTTTGGAGATGAAGATCAAAGGCGTAAAGACAAAAGGGCCACATCATATCACATATGAATTGCATGTGATGTTAATCCTTTTATGCATCTTGTATTGCTTAGATCACGACGGTAGCATTATAAGATGATCCCTCTCACTAAATATCAAGATAATAAGTAGTTCATCCTTAGTATGCACCGTTGCTAAGACTTCTAGTTTCGAAGCATCACGTGATGATCGGGTGTGATAGATTCTACATGTGCATACAACGGGTGCAAGCCAGTTTTGCACACGCGGATACTAAGGTTGTCTTGACGAGCCTAGCATGTACGGACATGGTCTCGGAACGGGATACCGAAAGGTAGAGCATGAGTCATATGATTGATATGATGAACACTTTGAGTGTTTGCCTTTGAAGCTACATCTTTTCTCGTGATGATCGGATTTGTTGTAGTGGATTTGGTTCCTGTGATCACTAAGACAATGCGAGGGATATTGTTTTGAGTGGGAGTTCACCTAGTTAATTAAAGAATTAAATTTGAACTCAAATTATCATAAACTTAGTCTAAACTCTTTGCAAATATGTTGTAGATCATGGCGTCCCCCTCCATGAATTTTAACCAGTTCCTAGAGAAAGAAAAGCTTAAAGCAATGGTAGCAACTTCACTGACTGGTTTCGTCATGTGAGGATTTTCCTCAATGGTGGAAATCTGCAATTTGTGCTCCAAGCTTGCTAGGTCCCCACCACCTGCAGTATCTGAGGAGGAAAAGAATGTTTACGAGACTCGGGTGATTCAGTACTCTCAAGTTCAGTGTGCCATCCTGTGTAGCCTAGAGGCGGAGCTCCAAAAGCGTTTTGAGCACCACGACCCATATGAGATGGTCCATGAGCTAAAAGCTATCTTTGAAACTCATGCGGCCGTTCAAAGCTATGAGGCCTCGAAACACTTCTTTGGCTGTATGATGGAAGAGGGCAGCTCCGTTAGTGAGCACGTGCTCGCTATGTCCAGGCACGCGAAGAATCTCGGTGACTTGGGGATAGTGATTCCTAACCAGCTCGGTATTCATCGTGTCCTCCAATCACTGCCACCAAGTTACAAGAACTTTGTGATGAACTACAACATGCAGAACATGAACAAAGAGTTACCTGAACTCTTCTCCATGCTGAAATCTATTGAGAACACCAAGTGTCGATGGTCAACAAGACCACCAGTTTCAAGAAGCAGGGAAAGCCTAACAAGAAGGACAACTTCAAGAAGGGCGGCAAGAAAGTTGCTGCACCTCCTGAGAAGCCTAAGGATGGCCCTAAACCTAATACTGAGTGCTATTACTGCTAGGAGAAGGGGCACTGGAAGCGTAATTGCCCCAAGTAAATGGCTGATCTGAAGAGCGGCCTTGTCAAGGAAAAGAAAGGTATATTTGATATACATGTTATAGATGTCTATCTTGCGGTTCTCGTAGTAGTGCTGGGTATTTGATACTGGTTCGGTTGCTCACATTTGTAACTCGAAACAGGAACTACGGAATAAACGAAGCCTAGCGAGGGACGAGGTGACGATGCGTGTTGGAAATGGATCCAAGATCGATGTGATCGCCGTCGGCACACTCCATCTACATCTACCTTCGGGATTAGTTTTAAACCTCAATAATTGTTATTTGGTGCTTGCGTTGAGCATGAACATTATATCTGGATCTTGTTTAATGCAAGACGGTTATTCATTTAAGTCAGAGAATAATGGTTGTTCTATTTATATGAATAATATCTTTTATGGTCATGCGCCTAAGATGAATGGTTTATTTTTGTTAAATCTCGATAGCAGTGATACACATGTTCACATAACATTGATGCTAAGCGAACTAAATTGAATGATAATTCTACTTATATGTGGCACTGTCGTCTTGGTCATATTGGAGTGAAGCGCATGAAGAAACTCCATTCCGATGAACTTCTTGAGTCACTTGACTTTGAGTCACTTGATAGATGCGAAGCATGTCTAATTGGAAAAATGACTAGAACTCCATTCTCTGGTACAATGGAGCGAGCTACAGACTTATTGGAAATCATACATACCGATGTATGCGGACCAATGAGTGTAGCATCGCGCGGTGGTTATCGTTATGTTCTAACCTTCACGGATGATCTGAGTAGATATGGGTATATTTACTTCATGAAACATAAGTCCGAAACTTTCGAGAAGTTTAAGGAATTCCAAAGTGAAGTAGAAAATCAATGTAAAAGAAGATTAAGTTTCTGCGTTCGATCGCGGAGGCGAATATCTGAGTTATGAGTTTGGCATGCATTTAAAGAAATGCGGAATACTTTCAGTTGACACCGCGGGAACACCACAACGCAATGGTGTGTCCGAACGTCTTGTCGAACTCTCTTGGATATGGTTCATTCTATGATGTCTCTTACTGATTTTACATTATCGTTTTGGGGTTATGCATTACAGACAGCATTCACTTTAAATAGGGCACCATCTAAATCCGTTGAAACGACACCGTATGAATTATGGTTTGGGAAGAAACCTAAGCTGTCGTTCCTTAAAGTTTGGGGTTGCGAAGCTTATGTAAAAAAGTTACAACCTGACAAGCTAGAACCCAAAGTGGAGAAATGTGTCTTCATACGATACCCTAAAGAAACTATTGGGTACACTTTCTATCACAGATCCTAAGGCAAAATCTTTGTTGCCAAGAACAGATCCTTTCTTGAGAAGGAGTTTCTCACTAAAGAAGTGACTGGAAGGAAAGTAGAACTCGACGAGGAGGTTATTGAACCTTCTCTCGTAGATCAGAGTAGCGCAGTGCCGGAAGATGTTCCTGTGCAGCCTGCACCGATAGGAGAGGAAGCAAATGATAATGATCATGAAACTTGAGCGAGGAAGCTACTGAACCTCGTAGATCGACGAGGGAACGTACCACTCCTGATTGGTATGATCCCTGTCTAAATGTCATGATTGTGGACAACAATGATGAAGACCCTGCGACGTATGAAGAAGCGATGATGAGCCCAGATTCCAACAAATGGCAAGAAGCCATGAAATCCAAAATGGGATCCATGTATATGATAACAAAGTGTGGACTTTGGTAGACTTGCCTGATAGCCGCAAGGCTGTCGAGAATAAATGGATCTTCAAGAGAAAAACAGATGCTGATGGTAATATTATGTCTATAAAGCTCGACTTGTCGCAAAAGGTTTCCGACAAATTCAAGGAGTTGACTACGATGAGACTTTCTCACTGTAGCGAAGCTAAAGTCTGTGAGGATTTTGTTAGCAATAGTTGTATTTTTCGATTATGAGATTTGGTAGATGGATGTCAAAACGGCGTTCCTTAATGGTGACATTGAGGAAGAGTTGTATATGGTACAACCCAAAGGTTTTGTCGATCCTAAAAATGCTGACAAGGTATGCAAACTTCAGCGTTCCATTTATGGACTGAAGCAAGCATCCGGAGTTGGAACCGACGCTTTGATAAGGCGATCAAAGACTTCGGGTTTGTACGGACTCATGGAGAGGCCTGTATTTAAAGTGAGTGGGAGCTCCGTAGTGTTCTGATATTATATGTAGATGCCATATTATTGATTGGGAATGATATAGAACTATTAAGCAGTGTAAAAGGTTATTTGAATAAGTGTGTTTTCAATGAAAGACCTTGGTGAAGCAGCGTACATTTTAGGCATCAAGATTTATAGAGATAGATCAAGACGCCTAATAGGGCTTTCGCAGAGTACATACCTGGACAAGATTCTAAAGAAGTTTAGAAAGGATGAAAGCAAGAAAGGGTTCTTGCCTATGTTGCCAGGTAAGGTCTTGAGTAAAACTCAAGGTCCGACTACGGCAGAAGAAAGAGAGAGGATGAATCAGATCCCCTATGCCTCGGCAGTAGGCTCTATCATGTATGCCATGTTGTGTACTAGACCGGATATAGCACATGCTGTTAGTTTGACCAGCAGATATCAAAGTGATACAGGAATGGAACACTGGACAGAGGTCAAGAATATCTGAAGTACTTGAAAAGGACTAAGGATATGTTTCTTTGTTATGGCGGTGACCAAGAGCTCGTTGTAACCAGTTACACCGATGCAAGTTGGAACACTGATCGATGACTCTAAGTCTCGTGGTACGTGTTTATATTGAATGGTGCTGCGATAAGCTGGAGCAGTTCCAAGCAGTGCACGGTGGCGAAGTCTTCAACTGAATCGGAATACATAGCGGCTTCGGAGGCTTCATCGGAAGCGATATGGATGAAGAGGTTCATTGTTGAGCTTGGTGTGGTTCCTAGTGCATTGGACCCATTAGTCATTTATTGTGACAACATGGGTGTCATCGAAGAAGCTGAAGCATATCAAGCTGCGTTTTCATTCGATTCGCGAGTACATCGAAGATGGTGAAGTAAAGATTTACAAAGTACACGCAAATCTGAATGTGGAAGATCCGTTGACTAAAGCTCTCCCTAGGGCAAAGCATGACAAACACCAGAATGCCATGGGTGTTAGGTACCTTACAATGTAATCTAGATTATTGACTCTAGTGCAAGTGGGAGACTGTTGGAGATATGCCCAAGAGCAATAATAAAGTGGTTATTATATATCTTTGTGTTTATGATAAATGTTTGCATACCATGCTATAATTGTATTAACCAAAACAATGATACATGTGTGTTATGTAAACAACAAGGAGTCCCTAGTAAGCCTCTTGTATAACTAGCTTGTTGATTAATAGATGATCATAGTTTCATGATCATGAACATTGGATGTTATTAATAACAAGGTTATGTCATTAGATGAATGATATAATGGACACACCCAAATAAGCGTAGCATAAGATCACGTCATTAAGTTCAATTTGCTATAAGCTTTCGATACATAGTTACCTAGTCCTTCGTCCATGAGATCATGTAAATCACTTATACCGGAAGGGTACTTTGATTACATCAAACGCCACTGCGTAAATGGGTGGTTATAAAGGTGGGATTAAGTATTTGGAAAGTATGAGTTGAGGCATATGGATCAAGAGTGGGATTTGTCCATCCCGATGACGGATAGATATACTCTGGGCCCTCTCGGTGAAATGTCGTCTGATTAGCTTGCAAGCATGTGACTTGGTCACAAGAGATGACATGCCACGGTACGAGTAAAGAGTACTTGTCGGAGACGAGGTTGAACAAGGTATGGAGATACCGATGATCAAACCTCGGACAAGTAAAATATCGCGTGACAAAGGGAATCGGTATCGTACGTGAATGGTCCAATCGATCACTAAGTTATCGTTGAATATGTGGGAGCCATTAGGGATCTCCAGATCCCTCTATAGGTTACTGGTCGGAGAGGAGTCTCAACCATGTCTACATAGTTCACGAACCGTAGGGTGACACACTTAAGGTTTGATGTCGTTTTAAGTAGATATGGAATATGGAATGAAGTTCGAATTTTGTTTGGAGTCTCGGATGGGATCCAGGACATCACGAGGAGGTCCGGAATGGTCCGAAGAATAAGATTCATATATAGGAAGTCACTTTCTACGTTTGGAAATGATCCGGTGCATTTATGGAAGGCGCTAGAATGTTCTAGAACCTTCCGGAAGAAATCACCATGGAAGGTGGAGTCCCGATTGGACTCCACTAACCCTAACTTGCCAACCAAGTGGGAGGGTGGAGTCCATGGAGGACTCCACCTCCTTGGCCGGCCAAGCAAGGGGGGAAGGGGAGAGTCCCTGTCCCTCTAGGTTTCGTCCATAAGGCAGTTTTTGAATTGAGGTCTTATTCGAAGACTTTGGGCAAACCCTTGGGGTTCCACCTATATAATGAGGGAGAGAGGGAGGGGGCCAGCCACCACCTTGGACGCACCACCTAGAGGCACCAAGGCCGGCGCCCCAGCTGCCCCCTCTCCCCAAACCCTAGCCGCCCCCCTCCTCATACAACTCCCGCATCGCTTAGGCGAAGCCCTGCCGGAGATCTCCACCACTACCGCCACCACGCCGTCGTGCTGTCGGGATTCTGAGGAGGATCTACTACTTCCGCTGCCCACTGGAATGAGGAGAAGGACGTCGTCATCAACACCGTACGTGTGACCGAGTACGGAGGTGCTGCCCGACTGTGGCACCGTCAAGATCTTCTACGCGCTTTTGAAAGCGGCAAGTGATCATCTTCTGCAACGAGATCTAATTTCGTAGGCTTTGAAATCTTCGAGGGTTAGTCTCATGATCTTTTCGTTGCTACCATCTTCTAGATTGCATCTTGGCTTGTTATTCGTTCTTGCGGTAGGAATTTTTTGTTTTCTATGCTACGAATCCCATCAGACGGGCGTTTGGATGCCGGCACCCGCGCCTTGCCGGGGGCCTGTGCGGCAGCCAGCTACGAGGCGGTGGCGGTGCTTGTGTGCAGCGTCGGGAGTGGCGGGACGAAGAGAGCTCGGGCCACGGCGGTTGTGTTGCCGGTGTCGGCGCCACCGCTAGGGTTTGGCGCATGGAGTGGCGGCGCGACTGAGGCGGCGGCGGGTGGAATTGAGTAGGGAGGGGTTGGTGGGGTGCCGAAGGGCGCGTCCATTGCCGGAACTCCGCCGGCGGCCGTGCGGAGGCGAGGATTGGGAGGTGGGGTGGCGAGTCTCTGGGGGAAGTTTTAGCGCTGAGTTTCTTCGCGGGTGCATCGAGCGATGTCGCGCGCTGCAGCCAGAGCCCAAAGTTTAGCGTTTGGGATAGGGCAAACCGGCCCGCGCCCAAAAAAAATTGCAGCGCCGCGCCGTATGCAGCGCCTGTTGGAGGGATGATTTTGCGCTTCGGCACTCCAAAACAACGGTTCATATAGCACGCGGCTTATATAGCGCGCATGTTGTAGATGCTCTAAGTATGTGAGTTTGGTTCGGTATTTCTACATGGATCCAGCAGTCGAGGACATCACCCGAGGACGACGGTTGCGTGAAGCCATGTCTCATGCCGGCCGGCCGGACGGCGACGCTGTTGTTACAAACGGCAAAAACGAAGAACGATAAAGGAACACAGGGGACACAAGATTTTAACGTGGAAAACCCCTTTCAATACAGAAGGGAAAAAAACCGCAGGCACCAGCCAGCAAAACTTCACTATATCAGGGAGTATTTACAAACGCCGTGAAATATCTTGTAATCTGATAAACCCTAGTCGACGGCTTACAAGAGGTATATACAGACGGTGACATCGATCCGTACCGCGGAGCGCGGAAGGCTGCACCCATCCCCCAGATCACAATACAACAGCCGTGGTCTTTACACTAGTAGAAAACCTCTCATCCATCTAAGCCTTTAGTACCGGTTCCCTTACGAACCGGTACTAAAGGGGGCATTAATACCGGTTCCGTGCGTGGGACATCAATACCGGTTCGTTATGGACCTTTAATACCGGTTCGTAACGAACCGGTATTAAAGGGGGCCCGATTTCCAGGCGGTGGTGGGGCCAGGGTTGCACCTTTAGTACCGGTTCGTGTAAGGAACCGGTACTAAAGGGTCTGTATATGAGCGCGCGGCAGCGCCCAGCTCCCTGCATATCTCATTCTCACTTCTCCTCTCACATTTCCAAATATCCACCTCACACTCTAATATTTTTCTTCACCATTTTAACAAGATTAACGGCATACATCTATCCAAGGGTTAGCAATATCATCCTTCCTTCCGGTGTTCCTAATTTAGCTCAGTTCTTTGGTAGTTTTAACTCGTACTATTTTTGTAGTGCAAGCAAGGTGTTCGATTAAATGCCTAAGTTAGTGATTTTATTTTTTTATATGCAATTTGAGCTGAAATTATGGTATGTTTTGTAGGTTTTAATTAGTATCATCCCCGTCCTTACCCGTGTCGATCGCCAGCGTCGTCCCCTAGCCGGCACGGTACCACCTCGGTGAGCCCCTCTTCTTTTATAAAAAACAATTAGTTTTATGTGATGAACTTGAATATTAATTAAGTTGGTCACTCATATATCCATGATGTTGTGTACTTAATGATTTTTGATATACATATAAAATGCAGATGAGTCGACAATGGATGTACGGTGACCGGTGCCATCCCGAGTTCATTAATGGCATGCATTATTTTCTCAACGTGGCTGAGGCAAACAGGCGGTCGAATGGTTTCATGTATTGTCCATGTAGTTCCTGTAAGAATATGAAGGATTACTCTACCTCGAAGACCCTTCACGTCCACCTGCTGGAGAATGGTTTCATGCCCAGCTATAATTGTTGGACCAAGCACGGAGAAGAGGGGTTATATTGGAAGACAACGAAGAAGAAGAGGATAGTGACAACTATCCCTTATTCACTGAAGACGGTGGTAGTAGAATGGGGGAAGACGAAGCTGAAGAAGAGCTCATTTTCGATGAGCCGATTTTTGATGACCCGGATGACGATTTGGGTCGGGCCATTCTTGATGCGAAGATGAACTGCGGAAATGAAAAGGAGGGGTTGAAGTTGGAGAAAATGTTAGAGGATCACAACAAACTGTTGTACCCAAATTACGAAAATGGTCAGAAAAAGCTGGGTACCATGCTGGAATTGCTGCTGATGGAAGGCAGAGAATGGTACTTGACAAAGGGATTTGAAAAGTTGCTGAAAATAATAAAGAAGATGCTTCGGGGAGAACGTGTTGCCCTCTAGCACGTACGAAAGCAAAGAAGGTTGTCTGCCCTCTAGGATTAGAGGTGCAGAAGATACATGCATGCATCAATGACTGCATCCTCTACCGCGGGAGTACGAGAATTTGAATGCATGCCCGGTATGTAGTGCATTGAGGTATAATATCAGGCGAGATGACCCTGGCGATGTTGAGGGTGAGTCCACCCCCAGGAAGAGGGTTCCTGCGAAGGTGATGTGGTATGCTCCTATAATACCACGGTTGAAACGTTCAGAACAAAGAGCATGCCAAGTTGTTGCGATGGCACAAGAGGACCGTAAGAAAGATGTGATGCTGAGACACCCCGAACCAATGGAGAAAAATCGACAGAGAGTTCAAGTCATTTTCAGATGGCAAGGAACTTAAGATTTGGTCTAAGTCTGAGATGGCTTTAATCCTTTCGGGGAGCAGAGCTCCAGTCATAGCACCTGGCCAGTGACTCTATGTATCTATAACCTTCCTCCTTGGTTGTGCATGAAGCAACCCGGCAACGACATTGATGTGTACCTGAGGCCATTGGTTGAAGAACTTTTAGAGTTGTGGCGTGACGAAGGTGTACCTGTGTGGGATGAGCACGAACAAAAGGAATTTAACCTACGAGCGTTGTTATTTGTAACCATCAATGATTGGCCTGCTCTTGGTAACATTTTAGGGCAGTCAAACAAGGGATACAATGCATGCACACTGTTTAGGTGAGACTGATAGTAATTATTTGGGAAACAAGAATGTGTACCTGGGCATCGTCTTCCAAAACAACATCACGTAAGAAAGAGAGGAAAGCATTTCGGAGGTGAGGCAGATAACCGAACGAAGCCTACCCGCCCTAATGGGGAAGTTATATATGATATGGTCAAGGATTTAAAAGTGATCTTTGGAAAGGGTCCCGGCGGACAATCTGTTCCGCATGATGTTGACGGACACGTACCCATGTGGAAGAAGAAGTCGATATTTTGGGAGCTACCCTACTGGAAATTCTTAGAGGTTCACTCTGCAATCGACGTGATGCACGTGACGAAAAATCTTTGCGTGAACCTGCTAAACTTCTTGGGCGTGTATGGGAAGACAAAAGATACACCGGATGCACGGCAGGACCACAAAGTATCCACGAAGGAAACAACCTGAATCCAGAGAAGTATCAAGGTCAGCTATGCTCTTACCAAAGAGGAGAAGGAGATCTTTTTTGAAGTCCTGAGTAGCATCATGGTCCCGTCTGGCTTCTCATCGAATATAAAGGGAATAATAAACATGTCGGAGAAAAAGTTTCAAAACCTAAAGTCTCATGACTGCCACGTGATTATGACACAATTACTTCCGGTTGCATTGAGGGGGCTTCTGCCGGAAAATGTTCGAGTACCCATTGTGAAGCTATGTGCGTTCCTCATTGCAATTTCTCAGAAGGTGATCAATCCACTTACTCTACAAAATTTACAGAAGGATGTGGTCCAATGTCTAGTCAGCTTCGAGTTGGTGTTCCCACCATCCTTCTTCAATATTATGACACATCTCCTAGTTCACCTGGTCGAAGAGATTGGCGTTCTCGGTCTGTATTTCTACACAACATGTTCCCCTTTGAGAGATTCATGGGAGTCTTAAAGAAGTACGTTCATAACCGTGCTAGGCCAGAAGGAAGCATCTCCAAGGGCTATGGAACAGAGGAGGTCATTGAGTTTTGTGTTGACTTTATTCCGACCTTAAGCCGATCGGTGTTCCTGAATCGCGCTATGAGGGGAGACTGCGTGGAAAAGGCACGCTAGGAAAGAAATCAGCAACGTGTATGGACGGACATTCTTTCACTCAAGCACACTACACAGTTCTACATAATTCCATCTTGGTGGCTCCGTACAAAGAGGAACACAAGGATATCTTACGCTCTAAATACCGGAGCAACGTGAAGATTGGATTGATGGAGAACACATGAAGACTTTCGGCGGTTGGTTGCAAACACGTCTCATGAATGTCACCGATGACGAGTAGCTGTACTTGTTGGCCTAGCAACCATCTTCTACTATATCGACTTTTCAAGGGTACGAGATTAATGGGAACACATTTTACACTTTCGCCCAAGACAAAAAGAGCACCAACCAAAACAGTGGTGTCCGCTTTGATGCAGAAGATGGCAATGGGAACAAGGTCACATATTATGGGTACATAGAGGAGATATGGGAACTTGACTATGGACCTAATTTCAAGGTCCCTTTGTTCCGGTGTAAATGGTTCAACCTGAAAGACGGGGTACAGGTAGACCCGCGATACGGAATGACTACGGTGGATTTCAAGAATCTAGGGTACGACACCGAACCATTCGTCCTAGCCAGTGAAGTGGCTCAGGTTTTTTATGTGAAGGATATGTCTAGCAAACCGAAAAAAAGAAAAGAAAGGCAAGAGGACACATCATACGATGAGCCAAAGCGGCACATAGTTCTTTCGGGAAAAAGAAACATCGTGGGAGTAGAGGACAAGACAGACATGTCAGAAGATTATAATAAGTTTGACGATATTCCACCCTTCAAGGTAAAAATTGACCAAGGCATCATCTTAAACAATGAGGATTGTCCATGGTTGCGTCGCAGTAAGAAGAAAGGGAAACGGGCGAAGAAAACTCAGAAGACTAGCTAGCTACATATAGGGATCATAACTTGTGTAATGATGTTACTGTATGTAAGATATTAACAATGGAGATGGTTGGCTTGTTTTACTAGTTAAGTCACGGGCTTGCAGGAAATTTTTGGCGGAACTTCCGAATATGCCATATATAGGGCATGTGCACCAAGGGCATATTCGAGAAGTTCCGCCAAGATTTCCAACCCTTTCCAACATTGTTAGAGGAGATGGAGTCTTCCACGGGCTTGCAGAAATTTTCCGAGGCGGAACTTCCGAAGATGCCATATGGCGTGTGCACCAAGGGCATCTTCGACAAGTTCCGCCACGGGTGATTTCCCAACCCTTTCCCCAACATTGTTAGAGGAGATGGAGTCTTCCACGGGCTTGCAGGGAAATGTTTCCGCGGCGGAACTTCCGAAGATGCCATAGGGCGTGTGCACCAAGGGCATCTTCGACAAGTTCCGCCACGGGAGATTTCCCAACCCTTTCCTCCATCCATGGTGATGAAACTCTCCATCCATGTTGGCTTGTTGAGCTGCTTCCCATGGTGTATCGATGCTCCTTTTATAGCGGGGCGTCCTTATCTGCAGCTTTAGTACGGTTGGAACACGTACTAAAGGTACGCGTCCTTATCCCACCGACGGGCGTCGTGCGCTACATACTTTATCTCATCGACGGGCGTCCTTATCCTGCCGACAGCTTTAGTACGGTTGCGGACACGAATCGGTACTAAAGGTTACCCACGCGTCCTTATCCCACCGACGGGCGTCGTGCGCTACATACTTTATCTCATCGAGCAGGGCATCCTTATCCCGACAGCTTTAGTACCGGTTGCGGACACGAACCGGTACTAAAGGTTACACACGCGTCCTTATCCCACCGACACGGCGTCGTGCGCTACATACTTTATCTCATCGAAGCGGGCGTCCTTATCCTGCCGACAGCTTTAGTACCGGTTGCACCCACCAACCGGTACTAAAGGTTACCTCGTCTTCCCTATTCTTCCCACGCTTTCCACCGGTTCCCGCCTTTGTCTTCCCGCCATTTTTCACTATATATATGTAGGCTTGGCCACCATTTACATATCACATCTAGACTCATATCTGCAAACCTCATCATTCTCTCCCATGGCTTCCATTGCATCTCTAACCCCCGGAGGGAGGCGCTTTGCGCCTCGAACTACCCGCCGGGCTACCGCGTCCCGGCTGGTTGCTAAGCGTCGGAGCGTACCGGTCCCTCCGGTCCCTCTAGGTGTGGCGCGGATGGCCATCACGAACCACTACTACTGAGCTCACGCCGAGCAGCGGAGGAATCCCCGTGGCATCCCGACTACAGCCCGACTTGGGAAAACTTCTTCATCAATCGGCGTGAGAGGCGCTTTCCAGGCATGAGGAGGGCGGTCCGCCTCCTTCGAACTTCAACGAGGCCGGCCGTCGGCTGTGGTGGCGCGGCCGGACTCTCCAGGGCGTCATGGCCTACCGTGGCCCCCGCTGCGCTACCCTCGGTCCCAGCCCACGCGTGCTCACCCGCGTACCGCGACCCCGATGCCAGCGACGATGATGACGGCGACTACGACGACTACAGTGGCGACTACTACAGGGCTAGGCAGGAGTATGACTGAAGAATGACTCCAACAGTAGAATTTGGCCATGTATCTTTAATTTTCAGTTAAGCTATGTACTTTTAATTCGAGTTCAATCGTAATAAAATTTTATTCCCGCCCTTTCTTTCCCGCCTTTTTCCGTCGTACGTGGCGGGAAAGTTTCCCGCGCGGACGGCGTCGTGGCAAGAGTAAAGAATAGAAATAGATAATATATAGAAAAGAATTAGAAAATATATAGAAAAGAAATATAAAAAAGGATATAGAAAAGAAATAGAAAAGAAAACAAACGAAAATAGAAAAAGAAATAGAAAAGAAATAGAAAAGAAAAGAAATAGAAAATAAAAAGAAAAACAAAAGAAAAGAAAAAAAAGAAAAGAAAGAAAGAAGAAAGAAAACAAAATAAATAGAAAAGAAATATAAAAGAAATATAAAAAAGGATATAGAAAAGAAATAGAAAAGAAAACAAACGGAAATAGAAAAAGAAATAGAAAACAAATAGAAAAGAAAAGAAATAGAAAAATAAAAAGAAAAGAAAAGAAACACAAAGAAAAGAAAAAGAAAAGAAAAAGAAAGAAAAAAAAGAAAAATAAAGAAATAGAAAAAAGAAAAGAAAAGAAAACGAGTAAAACAAAAAAGAAAACAAAAAAAACCCTTTGGTACCGGTTGGTACCACCAACCGGTACGAGGTCTTTCGTACGGTTGGTGGTACCAACCGGCCAAAGTACTCCTCGTATAACACTTAGGCGTGGCCAAACTTGGCCAAAACCAGCACACACCGCCGCGCGCACACAGGAGCCCACGCGCCGCCGCCGTCGCCGCCCGCAGCTCCACGCGCCGCCGCCGTCGCCATTGCCCGCTACACGCGCCGCGTCGCCGTAGCCCGCGCGAGCAACCGTCGCGCGCGCGCAGCCGGGTCGCCGTCGTCGCCGCGCGTCGCGCCCGCCGCTCCACCCTTTCCCGCGCCGGCAACCGAGGTGAGGACCTCTCCTCTCCCTCCTCGCCTCGCCTCCCTCACGCGCCTCCCTCCGTCGCCTCCGCCGCCTCGCCGGGAGGAGCCCGCGCACGCGCGACGACTGCCGCGGTGAGCTCGTGCGGCCTCCCCTCACGCACGCCTGCGGCGTGTTCGACGAAATGCCACGCTGTCGTGCGGAGGGTAGGCGCCGGCCAGGCCACCCCGCCCCTTCACCTCGACGACCAGCAGCAGCAGCCGGTCGCCAAGCCGCAGCCGGCCGGTCTTGGCGACGGCCTTGGCGACGGCCCTGGCGTCGGCCTTGGCGACGGCCTTGGCGTCGGAGGTCTGGGTGACGGCCTTGGCGTCGGCCTTGGCGTCGGCCTTGGCGCAGGCCTTGCGGATCGTTGGAGGTCTGGCCGGCCCCAGTACACCGTGATCCGGCCGGTCTTCCCCGTCGCCGCCGACGTGCCGATCAACGAGAAGAGGACGGAGCAGACGATGACCAGGGCCAGGCGGGACCCCATGCCGTTGGAGGACATGATGTTCTTCTTCTCGCTGGTGCTTGCTTTGTACATGAGCTGCGCGGTGGCCGGAGCGGTGTCTTTGCTGCCGCTCTCGTGCAGGGCGCGCACGTCGTCAGCGTGAGAGACAGAGGGAGGGGAATACTGATTTACTAGGTCGTTCTCTCTTTTTTTCTCCGTTGTTGTCGCCGTCTGTGAGCTCGCGAGAGGAGGAGCTCCAAGTGTTAGGGTTAGGGTCGAGAAAAAGAGAGAAGAGCGAGAGGAGAATAGCGCCGAGTGTTAGGGTTAGGGTCCATAGCGGTGCCGAGTCCGTGGCGGTGCCGCCGCGACATAGAGTTAGGGTCAAGAAATAGGAGCACCAAGTATTAGGGTTAGGGTTTTTTGCTTTCTTCATTTCAATTGTTATCCATCTAGCAATGTGTTATATGATCATTACATGATGAATGAACTACAATTGCTTTCTTAATTTTGTAGTGACATTGAGGTATGGAGGACGGCACCTTCGTCCGAGATGAGGAGGGGGAAGAAGCGGTGCAGCAATTGATCTTTGAGAGTGCCCGTGGTCCGGAACCCGACGATGGAGATGACAACGATTTCCAAGACTTTCTGAATGATTTCGGCGAGGGACTTGAGTCTGAACAAATTAGAAGAGACAACGAAGTGTCCATCACAAACTCCGGCGAGGTGTATATCTATGTATCAATTAGTCTATATGTTCATCCCTAGATGCATTCATTTATTTGTATTGCACTTATTAACGAATAATTTTTTCTTTTAGCCTTCTGGATCATCGAGCAAGTCTGTTAGCAAAACGAGGCAGCGGGTGCTAAAGGGCGAGGGCAGGTTAGCCCTCACGGCATTCAAGGATAATGGTGAACCAGTGCAGCCCAAGGAGTTTTGCCGCAAATTTACAAGTCAATCCGGAGTTATTGTTAGGGACCATGTACCGATCAGCATTCAAGAGTGGCATAAGCCGAAGAACCCGGAGAGTGGTGCTAGTTATGTCAACGACACGATGAAAAAATTTCTTTGGGACACGCTACTGACAAAGTTCAGCCTACCGGAAGACATGACGGAAGGCCAGAAGAATAAAGTCAAGGAATGGACATGGAAGAAGATGGCCATACAATTCCAGACCTTCAAGAAAAATTTATGGGACAAATATAAGAATGAAGATCCAGTATTCGATGATAATCTAGTGAAGATAAAAGATCACTGGGCCGCATTTAAGGAGTATAAGCAATCATCTACTTTTGTGTCCCGATCGAAGAAAAATACCGAAAATGCTGCAAAGAAGAAACTTCCGCATCATTTGGGGTCAGGTGGCTACAAGAGTGCCATTCCAAAGTGGACAGCGTTTGAGAATAAACTGATTGATCATGGAATCACTCCACAGACATGGGACTGGCCCGAACGGTCCAAGTTCGGTTGTTCGCTCATGGGGCAGGGTTGGACCCAAAGACAGGGTTGATCGTTGCGAAGGGAAAATGGAAGGAAAAATTGAGGCAATTGTACCGAAGCTTGTAGATGCAATTGAAAAGGTCAGAAAGGGAGAGTACATTCCCGATCGAGAGAATGACGAGCTGACACTCGCTGGGGAACCCTGAACATGTTGGACGGGTACGAGCTCGCCCAGGTCTCACCATGAAGGAAGCGTGGCCGGACAGCGCTGACACTTATAGAAGCCGTTCGCGAAAGAAGAAGAAGGACGCCGACATTGTAACGGAATTGTTAACTAGGGTGGAGGCTCTTGAGAGAAATCAGAGGGCACCTGATCAGCCGCTATTTCTACAGGATCCACAAGCCGATGCTGCCCCATCTCAGCGAAGAAGCAGTGTCGGTTCCTCTTGACGGATGTGGAGGAAGCTACCCATGGATTATGTCACGGAGAAGACAGATTGCGAGCTACATATGTTAATCAGGACCGCCTTAAGGTGGTCGGCTATGTGTACCCAAGTGAAGATGGAGCAATGCACCATCATATGCCCATTCCACCTGGTTGTGTTCGTGTCGGGGTGGATGAAGTTGTTTCGGGTTTTGAAAAAGTGGAGCTTGATATTCCTAGAGGTGAAGATGAGAGGACACGGCCGATGTCAAGCACGGTTTCGCCCTATGGCCGAAGAAGTACGTCGTCCTTTTGCAAAGGCCACCGACTCCTACACATGAGCAGCAAATGCCATCGACTCCTCCTGGTGGCAGTCCTGGTGAGCAGCCAAGTCCACACCTACCTGAGAGGGACCCCAGCGTGAGTCCACCATCTCGAGATCCTCCGCGTAAGACAGCGTCCGTTAAGCGGAACGGTACGCCGCCTAGGAAGAAAGCTAGAAAGGAGAAACAACTGCCGCCTGAGAAGTTACCTTGGGAAAAAACTCCAGAGGAAAACGCGGAGGCCGTTCAGGCCGAGGTGAAGAAATTTTGCACCGAAAGTGCCAGAGATACCTTTCGAGAAGACACTAGATCGGGAGAAAGTTGTGCGTACCGTTGACAATCTATATGACCCTGTACCATCGCCATATCTGACTATGCGCGTTCTATTGAAAGGTCGTATGACAAGATGATCGAGGCGACAAAACCCGTTCGGGTATCAGGGAGATAAAAGGGATACACAGTGTCTACCAGCTCGGACAACAACCCGTTCAATCGGTCGCCCCTCTCAAGGTGTTTGACGGGAAGACCGTTCAAAGTTCTAGACAAGACGCAACTGATTACGCCTTAGCTGAACGAGCATATCAGTTTGTTCAAGGGAAAGATTTGGTCGAGAATCTCAGGAAGGTACCAACATGTATGCGTAACTTGCATTCGTGGTACCTTAAAGGAAGGGATCGAGACTATCATGGTGCGAGTTAGGGAAGAGCACTACTTCCAGGAATACTGTGTGAACGTTGACTTCGCCGAACTCTTTCGTTATACAATCTCCGGGCCCTCGACAAATCAATCATCAGTTGCTATTGTCTGTAAGTGATTTATTTATTTAATTTGAGAAGTCGTTCATTGTCTGCAGATTATAATCTTTTGTGCGCTATATTATGCAGATCGAAGATGCTCGAATGCAAAAGGGACGATATCAAAGACATTGGGTTCATTGACCCGAACACAATGCATGTTAAAACCATAGAGAATCCCCTCTATAACAAGGATACACCGCAGACTTTGCTAAGGTTTTTGAAGCGACAACGTGACAAAAAGCTAATACTTTGGCCTTAACTTCGAGTGAGTCTTACTGTCTTATAACACATTATATTTTGCTCACCGTATGTCAAAATTTTAACTAATGACTTATATATATGACACTACATATTGAAACGTGCGTAGGTTTCACTTTATTCTTCTCGTCATCAAGTTGGAAATTGGAGAAGTTGAAGTCTTGGACTCACTAAGCAAAAAAAAGGATCTATACATGTCTTGTTTTTTAATGCTCAGAAGGTAATTTTAATTCTTATCGGTTTGTTTCGTTAATTTCCTGCTTTGAACTAATTGATGACTCTTTTATGCATTTTCTTTTGTCGAGCAGCGTATGGCAAACTTTCATCAAGGAAGATACGTCCCGTGAATGGACACCGAAGCTGCGATGGCGTGCGAAAGTAAGTAGTACTACCTAGGTCCACACACCTTTTAATTATCATACTTGACTATTGTTTGATTGAATTATATTCTTGTAAAGAAATGCCCGCAACAACCTCCGGGGACCGATCTCTGTGGATTCTTCGTTTGCGAGTACATCCGCAGAATTGTCACGAGAGAACGAATAATGAAAGAAATAAAGAGGTACAAAAACAATCTTCACAAATTTGTTTTGTTATCATAAGTTGTGTTGAGTTTCAGTAATAGTTGTTTCATGTATTCATTTGTATCTTATTCTTTTATAGTTGGCAAGAAAGCGGAACAAGCTCTCAATCGATGACCGCTTCATAGCAATAGGCGAGGAATTGGCGGGATTTTTCCTTCGGGACGTCATACCACCACTCGCAGAGTTCCACTATGAATGAAGATGTACATGTTACATATATAGTTGACTCGAAGAGTACCACTATGCTACATGTAATAGACATATATAGAGTACGCCTCGGAGAGTACCACTATGCATGAAGATCGATCTTCATGCATAGTGCTACTTAATTTGCGATCTTATGCAATAACATGTGTGTTATATTATATGCACCAACTTGCTATGCATCATCTTGATCTTCATGTACTACCTAAACCCAAACGCGTTTCTGGTGCATCGACGCGATATGAAACAAACCGATATCCCTAAACCCCTCCAAAAACCTAAAAAACCAATTCTGCGCGGCGAGATTTGGGCAAATTCCACCGCGGGGAACCTTTAGTACGGTTCGTATTACCAACCGTACCAAAGATCCTTAGCCCTGAGCTCTCCTGGTGGCCCACGTGGAGGCCCCTTTTATACCGGTTCGTAAGCAACCGGTACGAAAGGGGGGGGCTTTAGTGCCGGATAATTAATACCGGTTGCTCAACCGGTACTCAAGCCCCTCTGGAACCGGTACTGATGAGAGATTTTCTACATGTGTTATGTTTTCCGGTGGTGGTGGCCTGGAGACCGACGTGCAGCAGCCACAAGGCGCAACGTTGCATATGCGTGCACGGTACATGCCAGCACGTGGTGCCTACCTGCATGCTCAACTCGCCCGTGGCAAAATAGTCGCTCGCGTCTTCTTCTGTGGCCGCGTGCGTCATGGACCTGCCTGCCTCGTGGCTTGACTGCTCCAACTCCAACACGAGCCTGCTCAACTAGGTTAGCTGAACTGTCGAGCCAGCGAAGCCTAACCCGATGCATATGAGGCCACTATCTGTTCTCCCTCACTCGTTGCGAATTGCGATGCTCGATCGGGCCACCTGCTAGTTTATTTAGCTACAAGCCTCCTTACTCGTTTTTTCTTTTATTTTTTGACTTGCAAGCCTCCCTGCTCCTAGTTATAAGGGCTATAGTCTGCAGACGATTTAGCCGGCGAACCGAAATCATGGAAAACCATCTATCTTCCTGATCTTAAAATTACTAGTAAAACTCCAAAACATGTTTGAATAAAATAAGGCAACTCGCGCGTAAAGTTGTTTCTTAAAATAAGGCAACTCACGCCGTAAAATTACTAGTAAAACTTCAAAACATGTTTGAATTATATGCTTATAGGGAGCAATTGTTTCTTAATATGGAAAACCATCTATCTTCCTAATCTTGTAAAATTACTAGTAAAACTTCAAAACATTTAGCTTGAACAACATAAGCACAATTTGCAATATTTAGATTGGGTACTATAGTTTCTCTAGTAGTTTAATCAAGTTTATATACTATTTTGAATAAAATATGTGTTAATTTGTTTCAAATTGGGATGAATTTGAGTTTAAGAAGTTAGATATAAGTCATCAGATCGAAACGGCTAAAATTTAGAGGAGCGAATATTCTCCTCTAAAACTTACGGGGCCGGATACTCCTCTAGTTATAATGTATCGGCTAGAGATGCTTTTAAACCGATATTCAAATGTCTCAATTTTCCGTGAAAAAACTAACCTGCCAATTATCTTCCAACTACTCCGCTTGGTACTGCAAGAACTTGTTGGTCATATGTCATCTTATATTCTTCAATCCATCTGACTTAAGTTGAAGGATTTGCGAGAGGCATGGCACACTACATCATCAAAGAGAAAGATGTAATGAATCTACTAGAATGATACACATCGGTTGGATCGAAATCCACAGCTGCAGTCCCATATAGCAACAAAGTTTATATTGTTTCCCCAATGTCACTCATTCCAAAGAGATGGTGTGAAACTTGGGTTGCACAGATGAAAATCCAACACAACACAATAAAAAAGTACAGGTGTTCATTTGCTAGTTTCACTACATGGGTCACTCATTGCACGGTATGCTTTGGATCTCTAGTATATGAGGAGAGAAAGAGTGTACAATAAGTCAGACAAGTAGGTGTCCCATTAGTCGTTCCTTTAAATGTGTCGTACATTGTACTGCAACTGGATTTTTTCAGTTATAAGTGGAGTTGAAAATAAGAGTTTTTAGTTGTATGTGAGGATGCAACCAATGGTGAAGCTGCATCAAAAGTACGGATGTGCCGGATGCTGATGTGGGCTAAATCAGCATAAATAGTAGGTGAATTTATCCTAGTGGGCTGAAATAATACCATATGTTTAGGTAAAAGTTAAATGGAAGGGTGGGCCACGGTCTGGTATGATCAACCTGTAGCATGCCACAGGATGCAACTAAAAAAAATCCAGACTATATATCAGATATGCTTTGTAAGATATGCTAGTTATGAGTTATATTATGAGTTGCAATTGAGATTTAATAACATAATCTAACTAAGAACTAAGAGAACTAAGTTAATTCTTGGTCGAATTAGACAGCCCACAATAATACCCTCAAGCAGACCAAAGTTTTGCACTACAGTACTTGCTAACATGGTAACAACTATACACTGTACACATGCACGTGAAAACCCAAAAGAGACGACAGCCCACAATAATAGCCTCAAACAGACCAAAGTTTTGCACTACAGTACTTGCTAACATGGTATCAACTATACACTGTACACATGGACGTGAAAACCCAAACGAGACGACAGCCCACAATAATACCCTCAAACAGACCAAAGTTTTGCACTACAGTACTTGCTGACATGGTATCAACTATACACTATATACACATGCACGTGAAAAACAAAACGAGACCAAACCAATCCAAATACCCAATTCATGTTTTCTGAAGACTTGATCCGTGCGAGAACCAACCTGAGGTTGGGTGGTTAGGAGGGTGGTTGTACCCCCGAGTTCAAACCCAGGGTTTGACATAGTCGTAAAGCGGAATATTCATTCGATGGGAAGCTGACGTTCTTCGCTGTGGTGACTTCGTCAATTTCAAGATCCAATCCGCCAGTCTTCCGGAGGTGCTCATAGGGATAGGGTGTGCGTGTGTGCGTTCATAGGGGTGAGTGTATGCGCGTGTATGTGAGCGCCTGCGTTTGTACTGTGTTTCTAAAAAAAAAAAGACTTGATCCGTGCGGTGGATTCAGAATTTCAGACAACTATCCCCGAACCAGCTTAGCTAAAGGCTAATCAAGAAACGGGTAGTCTGTGTACCCAACAACAGGATCAGAGGTGTAAAAGGTGCTACGATCATACTTGTTCAGCGCCGCGTTCTTCCTGAACCTCTCCGGCAGGTCGGGGTTCGCCAGGAAGTGCCGCCCGTACGCGACCAGGTCGGCGTAGCCGTCCGCGACGGCCTTGTCCCCTTCTTCCCTGTCATACCCTCCGTTCACCATGAACGTGCCCCTGAATGCCTTTCTGAAGGGCAGCAGACGCTGCCGGATCATCAGTTTGCCGTCGATCTCGCCGACGATGCGCATCCGCGGCTCGATCACGTGGCAGTAGAGGACACCGAGCTCGTTCATGATGCTTATCACGTGCAGCGCCAGCGCCTCCGGGTCGGAGTCGATGCAATCCACATAGTCGCCGAAGGGGGCGAACGGGGAGAGCCGCACGCCGAGGCGGTCCGCGCCGACCTCGGCGGACACGGCCGCGATGACCTCGGCGGCGAAGCGGTTTTCCAGGCTGCCACCGTAGGAGTCGGTGCGGTCATTGACGCCGTTCTGCAGGAACTGGTCAATCAGGTACCCGTTGCCTGCGTGGATCTCCACGCCGTCAAATCCTTCAATCATAAACGCGCGATTAGCACATGTTTGCAACAGATCAATGCAACGGACCAGTGATAGTGCTGCGTGAGGTGTGACATTAATTGGGGGATTACCGGCTCTGATTGCATTTCTAGCGGCAATCCGGAAGTCGTTGACGATATTGGGTATCTCGTCTATTTCCAGTCTTCGAGGGGCCGCGAACTCAAGCATATTGCCGTCGTCGCCGAGTTGAGGTGGGAGTTGCTTATCCGTGCTTGATATCGGGGCTTGCCCATTAGGTTGGAACTCTGTCACACAATTGCGAAGAGATTGGTTAAATGATAACAGTTTTCACCGACTAACACAAGATGATCATCTGTAGTTAGTTGAAAGTGTTCTATAAATAAAAATATGGTTCCATTGATACTACATTATTTCCCATCATGTGACCATAAATAAAATTGTTCTACAATTATCACAAATATTCTGGTAAATAATTTTTTTATTAGTAGAGACTTTGCCAATCTAAATATTGTGGGCAAATGATTAGGGAAACCCCACATTTTTTGACTTATTCTTTTTATATCTCTCAAATTATGTAATATTTTGATTCGATTTTTTGCAAGTCACTCAAAAATAACAAATAGAATGGGACAAAATTAGTTCGGAATTTATTGTTCAATTTCAAATTTCAAATTATTTAAAATTAAAAATAAATTCTTGAAATATATATATATACACAATTCCATAAAAATCCAAAATAATTTTCCCATATTCTAGTTGTTATGTTTAGGTGATATGCAAATTTTCAAGTTCAAAGATTGCGTGGTGTGAAAGATACAAAAATAAGAAGTTGCTTGAGAGAGGAAACAAAAGAGCTAGCATGAATTTTGATGCAATATGGACGTTCTAGATACGGGTGCGCACCAAGCACCTGCTCTAAAAATTCTCTCTCGAATGATTATCATGCCATATGTTGAAACTCCCATGTAAATGAGACATTGTATCTGTAAACTGAACTATAGTTTTTACATGATGTTATATCAGTGCTCGAGGTTAATGGTTCTAAACACCTGGTCACATGTATTATCTGTGTGATGCAAAAGAAAGAATCTCAAGGAATCGCATGTTCTCTTATCTTGAGTTTTATGGATGAGAGAAAGACACGGACAATAGCACAAATATGTCCACCATACGAACAAAGCAATATCCGCGACAACAATTTTTAAGAATGAAGTGTACACATTTTAGGTCCTTTGATCTAAAATAGTATTGACACACTGTGGATACTAAATATGAAACATGTTAAGTGGGAATCTGTGGTGTCTTAGTATTGTATGTATCACTGATCCATTTATAGTGTGAGGACCATTTCCATAGATAGTGTGACCAATGTCGTGACAATATTAATCTTAGTATCGGGTCAACTAATGTTGTATCTTTCTCATTTTGAATGTTTGACGTTCTATATCTCATAACTTACAATATCGTTTTAGTGGAAGGGCATTCTCATCCACGTGAGAATATGTGTTGACCCAACCCTATCTATATCATTATGTTGATAAAAAAAAAACTGCGTAAGGGATGTTCCAATTGATAGTGTGACCAATGTCGTGACAATATTAATCTTACAACTCCATGACATGGTGCCACGAACTTTGGCAGGCGTTTTGTAGAAGTGCTGGTCTGATGGCAGTGGATAAAAAATTCATTTATGTGTACTCATCATAGAAACAATGTACAAGTAAAAAAAATGTTGGGCCTTTATTAGTTTTAAATTCCGAGGACTTTGAACTTCAGCAGGCATTTTGTTAGTGTGTTGGTCTGATGGCTGTCAAAAAAAAGTTGTCATTTATGTGTACTTGAAACTTTCATAGGTTTGGACCAGAAGTTTGTGAACCATTTGCATATTTAAGTTCATGGGAACTTCAAAATAAGATCAATACTGCATATTTTTTTTAAAAAATCATTTTTTAAAAAACTTGCTGAAAGTTTTCTTCGATATAATTCGTTTCACTATGTTTTAAACTTGGTTTATTAGAGTTACAAAATATTTGGTGTTTGTCTTCTATTTAAATCTAGAGACAAAACCTTTTGTATCTAGTTTAATTATGCATCACTGTGTTTGAATGTGTTTTGAGAATTCAAAATTTATATTTTACTAAAACGAACTCTTTTTGGAGTTATTTAAAATATTTTCAGCTTTGGTTATAATATCCTTTAGTTCCACTTCACCGATCTCTCCCGCAATCTTTTTTGCCCACTCCTCATCCAAGTGAAGAGCTACCCGAGATCATCGAAACCCACAACACAAACCCTAACTTGCAAAACCGATCTACGAACACCAAGGGTGTGTAAACACCGCAAATATATAATTAATTTGATAAATATGGCTCTTCCAAATTTAACACTAGATATGAAATCCATGTGAGAATATTAGTGTGGAGCAGCCGAGCAGGCTACACGCAATTTTTTATAGAAAGAATGATATATACAAATCTTAAAATCTCAAAGTATTCACAAAGAGCTCAATGATGCGGAGATATTAGCGGCGTACGAATTAGGCACGCACCTGTTGGTGAGACGCGCCCCGTGTGCCATATTTGGCAGAAGAAGACAGCTCCCTTGGCATGCACCGCGTCCACCACGGGCTTCCATGCCTCGACCTGGTCCTCTCTCCATAGGCCGAGCACATGTGGGTAGCCCCGCGCGGTTTTGGACACGGCGTTGGCCTCCGCGATGAGAAGCGTGCCCGCCGTCGCCCTCTGCTCGTAGTAGATGACGTTATGAGGCTGGGAAAGGTTCCCATATGACCTGCACCGGGTCAGTGGCGCTAGAACAACCCTGCAACCATAGCAAGCAAAACAAAATTGTTCCCAGAAGAGCGAGCATTCTAGAAAACACAGTAAAGTATTAGGGTTTTGCTATGCCTCAGTCAACTGAGAATTTCGTCTCAGTCACCCACTAAAATGCACTTGGATTACACTTTTCTGTCAAAAAAGTGTAATTACACTTTTCTACTATAAAAGTGCAACTGGTCCGAGTTGCACATTTTTTGAACTGAAGTTGCACTTTTTTGAGGTGACTGAAACTTAAGAGAATAATTGTTGACCGAAGATATAGACAATAGAGGTATAAGATTTGTCTAAATCTAGTTGTATCTAGACACTATTTAATTTCTAAATACATCCAAATCTAGATAAATTTTAGACATCTATTTATAGGCGGGGGAGTATGATGGAATGTCACTACGGGTGAAAACGCCATTGCCGTGTAGAAAATCATTGCCATGAGCCGCTGCACGGCAAAGAAATCTTTGCCGTGAGCCGCTGCACGACAAAGAAATATTTGCCGTGCGCAGCAAGCAACACGCACGGCAACGACACTTCGCACGGCAAGGTCTGAGAGAAGCGCACGACAAAGTTAGCAGTGGCGCACGACAACGAATCTTTGCACGAACACAGATGATGCAGCAGATGCAACAACAGCAGCAGATGATCCAACAGCACCAGGCACAGATGAACTGGCTGATGAGCCAGACCAATCTGTCTTCTCCACCGGGGAGTCTTCCTCTTCCTCCTTTCTCCTTGCCGTGGATGCCGACACCGTCCACTCAGAACCCGGTGACCACACCTTTCACCATGAACAACACGAACATCATTCGAAACCTGATCCCCGGTGAGTCTTCCTACACTTGTGCCCTACCCGCTTCTTGTACTTGTTCAAGTGTAGCCATGGATCCATGCTTGTTCAATTCCATGTCAACATGCAAATGCTACTACTTGTTCAATTTTATGTCAATATGCAAATGCAAATGCTAATTCCATCAACTTTGTAGGAAGAGGACAACCCAATGACGATGATACCATGGGAAGCAATGGAGGAGGACAAGGTTCATGGCATCAATTCTATGAACTCGTCATCGTGCACTTGTCGTTGTTGTAATGGATTGTATGCACTTGTAATGAACATTGCTATTTAATTTGTATGGATGGACTCTATGTAATGGATTGTATGTGTGTTCGATGTATTTGTGGTGTTGTTGATGTGTTTGGTGATGATATGTTGAATATATATGTTGTATATGCTATATTTGTGAAATGCAATATTTGAAATGCAGGGATTAATGAAAAACAGCAAAAAAAGAAAAAAACCTGGGGTACTTTGCCGTGTGCACACGCACGGCAAAGGAGGCACGTGACGCACAGCTGTGCTCCTGGGAGTTCCTGGGGGCGTGCTGGAGAGGTCTTTGCCGTGCGGGCTGGGCTGAGGATGCACGGCAAAGGCTGCGCCACGGCAGAGGGTTGCCGCACGGCAATGTTCTCGCGCACGGCAAAGGATTTGGCGCACGGCAGCCGAGCGCACGCACGGCAAAGACAATGTGCACGGCAAAGAACCTGCCACACGGCAGCCTAGCGCAGGCACGGCAAAGGCTTTTGCCGTGCAAAGTAGCGATGCGCATGGCAATGGTGCCGTTGCCATCGAAACCTTTGCCAGCCGGTCTTTGCCGTGCGTGCAGGCACGGCAAAGCCTTTGCCGGGCATACATGGTCCTTTGCCGTGCGATTTGTCGCACGGCAGAGGGAAGTTTTCCCGTAGTGTGTACAACTTTTATTCGAAAATTAGTGATACGATTTTGTCACAGATGTATATATCTACCTAACGCAATACGTTTAGACACATCTTTATCTTTCACAAAACCGAGTCATCGTTTTCGGAGGGAGTAGACGGAACGAGAAGTAGAATCGATGCAGTGTAGCTGAAGTGTTGAACCGACCTGTGCGCCAAGTTGAAATCGCCCATCTTGTGGGTCGTCAGGAGAGGAGTCGTCGTCTCCATGCCTACCTCCGCCGCTATTCCAGCAGCACGGCCATCCTCGAAGGCTTCTTTCTATCTTCCTTCCGGATCTACATTCTGAGAATATGTGCTTGACGTTGAGGGTGGGAAGGAGAGTCGAGGCTGCGCTGTGGATCGAGCTTCCATTTCTTGGCTTGGATAGGACATAGGAGTATACTCTGGCAGAAAGCAGCAGTTGACTTCCTCGGCGGAGCCAGCTGCGTGGGATACCTCGTGCCGGCCGGATGGCGACGCCGTCGTTGTTTTGCTACTTGGCCTGTAGACCGACGTGTTGCCACATGCATGCCCGCGCCTGGTTGCAGACGCGACCAGCTGGAGCCTACCCCAGCTGCTAAGCTCACCTGGACACAAGTTCTAGCTGTTTTCTGTCTATACTCTATAGGAGCAGCATTGTCTCCAGCACCGCAGCAAGTGGATTGCCAGTTCGCAGAAATGCAATTCTACCGATCAAACCTGCACAGTTGAAAATATTTCGTGATGCGTGCACATCTATACACATAGTTAAGTTTCTTCGATCAATGTACAAATGTTAAAACTTAATTGTGCGGTCTATGTATTCTGCAACGAGCCTTGCCCCGGTACAACCCCCTCCCAAACTCAGTTTGGGCTTCTGAGCCCAGATCCAAACCCATATCCAAACTCAGTATTGTATACCGAGAGCAGTCGATCACGATCTCCACAGTCTGCAGATACACGTATGTCCTCAACGAGCCACCGCTGCTGATCCTCACCTTGACGCTGTCGATGTGCTGCTCCGCCGCCAGATAACGTGAGTCCTAGCTCGACCTTGTCGTAGCCCCGTGGACAACGTCGCCCCGAGCTTCTCCTACCCCACGCACCCGAGCTCATTCCACCCCAATGCCCGGAGCTCCTCCCACTCCCACACGCCCCTGAGCTCCTCCATCATTCTCTGCAACCTCGCCCAACAATGGTAGGTTTCAATGTCGCAACTCACAGGCTATGGCAGGTACATAGCCGGACATGTCCGGTACCATTCGCCGGCCTATCCGGCATGCATCAGACACGCCAACAAAATGGTTTTCCTAAGTGAATCCCATATGTTAATCGCCGGCCTGTACAGCTCAAAGGTTGTGACTTTCCTAAGTGAATTATTTTTCAACTAGCCAAACAATATTGAGCACCCAACTTCGAGAACTTCAATCTTTCCTGCTACATGCTGCGGCATAAAATCACAGTTGAACAAGTCGGCAGTCAGAACCGGCCAGGTCGGCAACAACTGATGCTCTGCAACTCCTTGCCCAGACAGGCCAGCCACCATGAGCAGACAGGCCGGCTTCCCGTTGCCGCTCCTGCACGCCGCCGCGCCGACGTTCCTACGGTCCTACCTGATCTTGCCGAAAAACACCTCTCATTATGCCTCGTAGCCGGCACAACGTCGCGTTGTCGTGCCCTCTGGCCCGCCGGCCATGAACGCCATCGCCCGGAAAAGCCGCCATCGTGAAGCGACAACATCGTATATGATGTGCTACGTACATTACAACACACGTACTCCGTGTGTTTGAGTTTGCTCTGAGTTTAGAGGGAGGGGTTCTACTGGAGCAAACGTCTTCTGCAACACGAATCACGAGGAAAAACGAACGGCAGATATTCAGCGGTAGATCACAACGCCGTTAGAAAAATAGTGTTCGGCAGTTCGTCGTCACAATCACGGTTTGATGTTGAGACCGAATGGCTACTAGAAAAGTTATCAAGAAGTTTTGGACAGCTCTTTGGACCAAACATATCTGCTCTCTTGCCCTCTTCAGCGGCCCGATCAACGGGATTGGATTATTAGTAGTATTAGTTGAGTGCCCGTGCGTTGTCACGGCTCTCTTAGGTTGCCACATGTAAATGTAATGTACATGAAAATTCACGTGCATAGAAAAATAGCCACATAATATTTCAAAGAAAAGATTCTTGAAGTAACAAAAATTAAACTAAGCCAAAACAAAAATAGAAGAATGAGGAAACAATAAATTATCAAAAAAAATCATGGGTCACCCAGATAAGTTTTACCATTGAAGGCGATGCACATGGAGTTGAAAAGCATGCAGACTGAGGTGCACAGAGAACTCAAAAGGGCATGTGGCGGAGCTCCCTGCCATCATCCTCCATCCCACGCGTTAGGGCATCTCCAGCAGGCCGACCCAAACGGTTCGTTTTTGTCTGTTTGGGTCGGTCGGTCCGTGGACTGGATGCATCGCGCGGTCCGGCTGGCCCTTACACCTTGCGCAGCGGAGCGACCCATTCGGTCCGAACCTGGCCAAATCATCTTACATTTCATTTCTCAAATGTTGCATATATATTGGCAGATTTTCTTGAAGCAAATATAACATAAGTAAAAACACAATAAAAACATAGTAGAAACTACATCGTCTTCGGCTTGGCGTCGCATAGTCGTCCTGGTCGGAGTGGTAGTGGCGGTGGCGCATGGTCTCGTCGAAGACCTTGACGCTGAAGTCGTTGTGGTCGTCGTACTTGAAGACGATTATGTGCCTGACGTCGACGGCGTGCGAGCGGGCGAAGCACCTCCAACCGTTATGGAGGAACATCTGCCCCTCGCTGTCGAACAACACCCCCGCGGGCCACAGGCCGGTCGCGTCGCCGAACACGCGCAAGAGGATATGGTGGGGCTCTTGCCCATCGACGACCGAGGTGAATCTCTGGGGCAGGCGCAGCCTATCCCAGCTCATGCCCTAGTGGATGGTCACACTAAACTCAAAGCCAGAGAGGTCGATGGCGACGCGCTTGAGCGACGATGGTGGTGACGGCGACGCTGGTGGCTGACTCTGGCATCTCCCGCTACTCCTTCCTCGTTGGCCTCGGTTGTGGCATCTCCCACGCCCACGGCCACGTCCCGAAGGCCGTCCTTGGTCCCCTCCCCTCGAGCCTATGCCGCCGGTCATTGTTGCGGTGATGTTGTGCTGGTGGTGGTGGTGGGGAGTGGAAGATGAGAGCTTGTGGAAGAAAATGGCCGGCGCTTGCTTGCTTATAAAGTGTCGGAGCATTGGATGCCGGCACGTAGAACAAAACACCGGTATTGATGGACGGCACATGGCGCGGCTAGAGTAGGAGCGCAGGCGCCGGGCGGCGTGGCCAGAATACTTCCATTGATGGCCAGATGCAGACCGTTGGGTCGCTTCCATGCACCCCCAAGATGAACATGGGCGGACACAGTTGCCGTCCGCGCCGACACATATCCCCAAATTTGGTGAACGCATACGTCGGATCGGTCTGTTTGCGTCGCTCCACTGAAGCGTGCACGAGCTATGCGTCTATCCGCGCGGACCGAAACAGATAGCCTAGAACCATTTGGGTCGGCCCGCTAGAGATGCCCTTAGATCCTAAAATGCCTTAGCCATCACTCGATGTTTCTATTCGCTTACTATTGCCGATGAAAACAAGACCATCTGTTAGAGAAAGAATTAATATTTACACTTACAATTTTATTACATAACTTGAGATGTTTTAGCTTCCAATTTACCTACCGGATTTTACATGTGATCTAAGCTAGGCTAACACTTCCTCAAACTTCACTGAATCATTTTTTTTATTTATAGAATCCATGAGCAAAATTATAATATTTGAGCGTATGTACTTCAATTAAAACACATGCGTATTTGTACATCTAGTATAATGAAATTACTCACCCCCGCCATTATCATCAGCAGCCGAGATAACTACGGCATACTTTAGAAACAGGTTGAGTTTCAAGGTCCAATATATTAGTAAAATCTAAAGATGGTCAGCTCATCACGGTAACTGCAGATTTTCTGATGCATACACCACACCAAAGCTCTGAAATGCTAGTAGGGAGAGAGCATTGCATTGGTATTTCGTGGCCCTGCGAAACAATAATCACCAACACAACAAGAGTGAACAAGTATCTTAAACCAGTATCCAAACACACGGCCATCATTGGACAAATAAGCAGCTGAAACAACTTTCTTGTATTAAGAGTTCACAATATAATGTGCGGTGGTTTCAAATTTTAAAATTGAGAACTGTATGAATAGAGAAATGTGAGGAGGATTAATCATGGCTGTAAGAATGTGAAAAAAAAATAGTGGTTCATGGTAACCATGAACATTGAGCATGCAATCACCAACAAAACAATTAGAAGCCAATGTTCTAGAACCAAGTAAAATCGATCAGAATAACCGCATATTCGCACCATCTCACATTATCAATTGTTAATTTTCACTTTCGCTAGGAAACAAAAGATCAAAATTTAATATAACGCAATTCATCACAACATCAAGTGAAACCTAAACATATCAGTTATCTGAATCACTCTTCCCGGACTCCCGGAGTGCCCCACGCATGGGACTTCGGAGAACGAACACGGGTGAGTTGCTGGAGGAGTTACCTGCCACGCGGCAACTTGTGAAACTTCAATTCCGATTACCAAAAGATGCACACCACGCTGTTGTCGACGCCGCGAAGCCTGTACCGCCTTCGCCAGCGCAGAATCGGCGCCGCTCCCCTCCTGCGCTACCGCCAACTTCCGTGCCACGAACGTCATCACCATGCCGATGCCCACACCTGCCACTGCGTACGTATAGCAATGTACGGCAACACCATGACTACGACATCATCATGGCGGCCAGCTCCAACGAGGGGTGTCGCCGACGTGGTCATCTCCGCCGCTTCCTTCTCCTTTCCCGCACCTCAGAATCATCATTTTTTTTAGATCGAAAGAGCAGCCGGGAGCAGGAAATAAAAGGAGCAGCCAATTTTCAGGAGATTAAGGGGAAGGAGAGGATCCCCATTTTCTCGCAGGGACCTGCTTTGACCCAAAAGAAGGGGTCTTCTTGATTTTTTTAGATAGACGGGGAAGGACAGGATTGTTTCCTGATTTTGTTTTTTCTTCAGATTTTGGTTGCATGCCGTATGATTAGTAGCTAGGAAAAGGAATAATATTTAATCGCGCCTTAATATTGGGAGTAGTGGGATCTGTGGGAGTAGGGTCCAATTGATTACGATTTATATCTTGATTAGAGGCACAAGGAAGGTCCGGAAGGAGGGGCAATTTTACATGGAAAGTAGATTGGATGCATGGATTTTGGATTTGATTTAGATCGAGCAGCCCAGATGTTTCGAATCTCCTTCATCAAACGCGTTGTATGACGTACGACCAACTGGAATCTCTACTACTTAAAAAGAACGAACGTGTTCCCCCTTCTCTCCCTACTTTCGTCGTTCTTTTGGTCGTCCGTCCCACCAAAACAGGGAAAGTCTCATGCTGCAATCCAGCAATCAATCAGTCAATATCACTCACGCTGCAATTCAGCACTTTGGTCATCCTAACTTTCCCAGAATATCAACTCGCGCATTTAATCAGCCTGGGCCGCTTTAGGAATCATCAGCCCATAAATCACGCTATGGTAATCTCACAAATTACCTTACTCAGACATTTCTCTACTATATCTCTACTATATAAAAAGGAGGAACTTGTTCTGTTTCCTCCGATCAGAGGTTTCGTCCTACGTATTTTTCATATGACCATTTTATCCTCCCACAAAAACACATACATCAATTCTCCATGATTTCAGTTGATTGAACGCACACAATAACTACACGATTTCAGCACAATCTACGTTTGGAGGTCACCGACCAAAACTAAAACATTTCAACTTAGGAACGCCCAGAACCACGAGAATGGTTTCCATTCATGTCTCCTTTCCTTTTGCTTGCCTATTGCTATGATTTCCTGCCTACAACCACGAATCAATCAATCAACTTTCATCAACACACCAAATATCAGATCGGTACATACCATATATTGGTAATTGCCCCATATATCGCCGAGATCGTAAAATACGAACCATATTTCTATGTCCCCCCCCCCCCCCCCCCGACCTCTTTCTCTCCACTTCTGCCGGCCCTCATCTCTGCCCGTGCCACCAGCGAGGCAGAGCGCAGCGGCGGGCATGTGGACCACGCCTCCGCGGTTAGACAAATCAACAATGTGGCGGTGATGGTAGCAGCAATGTTATCCGCGCGCCTTGACCTATACGCACCAGCTCGCCCGCAGTTCACCACCATGCTTCAACTACATCGACCTTTCTTGTTCGCCCACACAGGTCATCAAACATAAGCAAAATTGTTGAATTATCAAAGTTCCGTTATCAAATTGCTTATATATTTCTTGCACTGTGTCTCTGTTGACTTATTATATTTTTATCAACAAGTGCAAAAATGCACCGGAAGGCTGGAAGGGGAAGGGGTAGCGAAGAGGAGAGGGAATTTGCTTTTCTAAAAAAATCAATTGTTTCCTTGAGTGACTAGCAATAGTTGTCGGGGATTTGTCTAATTCACTAATTCTGTTCGTTGTAAAAACTGTTTTCCTCCACCGTACTTTGTTCGCAGTTGTACTTTCATTTTTCCACTGCTAAATTGCAGGTTAAGGATAGAGGCTCCATTGTATTATCCTCCGGTCGCAGGACCAAGATGGCGAATCTGTTCTGGCAGAAACATCCAACAAGGAACTTCCCTGCATAACGAAGAGGGTGAATTCATATCGATACAGCGAAAGGAAGAAGAAGTGTGACTGCGCCTACATTTACGAAGACAATTCAGAGAGGACATTCGATGGAAAGAAAATATTCCGGAAAAGAGGTAATTGTCCATCCTTTTCTCGATTTACGGTCGTGTCAAGTTCTGAAACCAAGAGACTTTGCTTTTTGAGATTTCTGTTATAGAAATGTGTTTAATAGCTTCAAGCCTCATGTAGGAGGTGCAATGAGAGGCCGTGGTTGGAAGTACGACTCTAGATTCGTGGATCAAATCTTCCCCATGATCAGTCCGAGGGCACATGAAATCTTAGAACTTGTCTAATTTTCCGTATGATTATAATGAACGTTAAGGTAAGAGAACTAACCTAAGGTTGGGTAGTTGTATCCCTAGCCCACCTGAGTTTAAATTCCAGGTTTGACATCTGCGTGTCTCACAAAGACAGAATATTCTTTCAGTGGGAGGCGATGTTCCCGTCGACAGCGAGGCTTCTATGGTGACTTCGTCAATTTCAATATCCGATCTGCTGGCTCAGTCTTCCGGAGGTGATCATAGGGGTAGGGTGTGCGTGTATGTTCATAGGGGTGAGTGTATTTGCGTGTATATAAATGTCTATGTTTGTATTGTGTTTCTTAAAAAAAAGTGAACCTTAAGGTAAGACATAACCATTTTTTTTTCAAATAGGTAAGACATAACTGACATCTCTCCTATTAAACTCAGTATACTAGCTGAAGGAGATATGCCCTAGAGGCAATAATAAAAGTGGTTATTATTTATATCTCTATGTTTATGATAAATGTTTATATGTCATGCTATAATTGTATTAACCGAAACATTAGTACATGTGTGATATGTAGACAACAAGAAGTCCCTAGTATGCCTCTTAAACTAGCTTGTTGATTAATGGATGATTAGTTTCATAATCATGAACATTGGATGTTATTAATAACAAGGTTATATCATTATATGAATGATGTAATGGACACACCCAATTAAGCGTAGCATAAGATCTCGTCATTAAGTTATTTGCTATAAGCTTTCGATACATAGTTACCTAGTCCTTATGACCATGAGATCATATAAATCACTTATACCGGAAAGGTACTTTGATTACACCAAACACCACTGCGTAAATGGGTGGCTATAAAGGTGGGATTAAGTATCCGGAAAGTATGAGTTGAGGCATATGGATCAACATGGGATTTGTCCATCCCGATGACGGATAGATATACTCTGGGCCCTCTCGGTGGAATGTCGTCTAATGTCTTGCAAGCATATGAATAAGTTCATAAGAGACCACATACCACGGTACGAGTAAAGAGTACTTGTCGGGAGACGAGGTTGAACAAGGTATAGAGTAATACCGAAGATCAAACCTCGGACAAGTAAAATATCGCGAGACAAAGGGAATTGGTAATATATGTGAATGGTTCATTCGATCTCTAAAGTCATCGTTGAATATGTGGGAGCCATTATGGATCTCCGGATCCCGCTATTGGTTATTGGTCGGAGTGAGTACTCAACCATGTCCGCATAGTTCTCGAACCGTAGGGTGACACACTTAAAGTTGGATGTTGAAATGGTAGTACTTGAATTATGGAATGGAGTTCGAATATTTGTTCGAGTCCCGGATGAGATCCCGGACATCACGAGGAGTTCCGGAATGGTCCGGAGAATAAGATTCATATATAGGATGTCATTTTATGAAATAAAATGTCGCGGAAGGTTCTATGGAAGGTTCTAGAAGGTTCTAGAAAAGTCCGGAAGAAACCACCAAGGAAGGTGGAGTCCACAAGGGACTCCACCTCCATGGCCGGCCAGCCCTAGATGGGGTGGAGTCCCAAGTGGACTCCACCATAGGGGGCCGGCCACCCACCACATGGGAGGTGGGAATCCCACCTTTGGGTGGGAGTCCTAGTTGGGCTAGGATTGCCCCCTCCTATGGAAGGTTTTGGTTTCGGGTCTTATTCGAAGACTTGGACACCAACACTTGGGTTCCACCTATATAATGAGGGGCATAGGGAGGGGGCCGGCCACCAAAGCCACCACCTTGGCCGCACCCCTTGGAGGCCGCCCACCCTCTCCCCAAACCCTAGCCGCCCTCCTCCTTCTTCCCCGCTTAGCGAAGCTCCGCCGGGATTCTCCACCGCCACCGACACCACGCCGTCGTGCTGTCGGATTCAAGAAGAGCTACTACTTCCGCTGCCCGCTGGAACGGGGAGGTGGACGTCGTCTTCATCAACAACCGAACGTGTGACCGAGTACGGAGGTGCTGCCCGTTCGTGGCGCCGGAACCGATCGTGATCAAGATCTTCTACGCGCTTTTGCAAGCGGCAAGTGAACGTCTACCGCAGCAACAAGAGCCTCATCTTGTAGGCTTTGGAATCTCTTCAAGGGTGAGACTCGATACCCCCTCGTTGCTACCGTCTTCTAGATTGCATCTTGGCTTGGATTGCGTGTTCGCGGTAGAAAATTTTTGTTTTCTATGCAACGTTCTCCTACAGTGGTATCAGAGCCGTGTCTATGCATAGATGGTTGCACGAGTAGAACACAATGGTTTTGTGGGCGTTGATGCTCTTGTTATCTTTAGTTGAGTACTTTGCATCTTTATGGCATAGTGGGATGAAGCGGCTCGGACTAACTTTACATGACCGCGTTCATGAGACTTGTTCCTCGTTCGACATGCAACTTGTATTGCATAAGAGGCTTTGCGGGTGTCTGTCTCTCCTACTATAGTAAAGATCCAATTTACTCTTCTATTGACAACATTAGTATCAACGTTGTGGTTCATGTTCGTAGGTAGATTAGATCTATATCGAAAACCCTAAACCACGTAAAATATGCAAACCAAATTAGATAACTTGTTTTTGCAGGGTTTGGTGATGTGATATGGCCATAATGTGATGATGAATATGTATGAGATGATCATTATTGTATTGTGGCAACCGGCAGGAGCCTTATGGTTGTCTTTAAATTTCATGTTGAGTAGTATTTCAAAGTAGTTGTAATAGTTGCTACATGGAGGACAATCATGAAGACGGCGCCATTGACCTTGGTGCTTCGCCGACGATGATGGAGATCATGCCCGAAGATGATGGAGATCATGTCCGTGCTTTGGAGATGAGGATCAAAGGCGCAAAGACAAAAGGGCCATATCATATCACATATGAACTGCATGTGATGTTAATCCTTTTATGCATCTTATTTTGCTTAGATCGCGACGGTAGCATTATAAGATGATCCCTCACTAAAATCTCAAGATAATAAAGTGTTCATCCTCAGTAGCACCGTTGCCAAGACTTGTCGTTTCGAAGCATCTCGTGATGATCGGGTGTGATAGAATCAACAAATGCATACAACGGGTTTGCACATGCGGATACTAAGGTGGCCTTGACGAGCCTAGCATGTACAGACATGGTCTCGGAACACGTGATACCGAAAGGTAGAGCATGAATCATATGATTGATATGATGAACACTTTGAGTGTTCGCCATTGAAATTACACCTTGTCTCGTGATGATCGGACTATGGTGTGGTGGATTTGGTTCGTGTGATCACTAAGACAATGCGAGGGATATTGTTTTGAGTGGGAGTTCACCTAGATTTTTAATTATATTGAATTAAAATTTGAACTCAATTTGTCATAAACTTAGTCTAAACTATTGCAAATATATGTTGTAGAGATGGCGTCCCCAATCAATTTTAACCAGTTCCTAGAGAAAGAAAAGCTTAAGAGCAACGGTAGCAACTTCACCGACTGGTTCCGTCATGTGAGGATCTTCCTCTCTGGCGGAAATCTGCAATATGTGCTTGATGCACCGCTAGGTGACCCTCCTACTGAAACCGATGAAGTAAAAGCTGTTTAGACTCGGAAAACTCGGTACTCTCAAGTTCGTGCCACCTGTGCAGTCTGGAATCCGATCTTCAAAAACGTTTTGAGCACCACGATCCTCATGAGTTGATGAAAGAGTTGAAGACTATTTTCGAGACTCATGCGGCCGTGGAATGCTATGAAGCATCGAAACATTTCTTCAGCTGTATGATGGAAGAAGGCAGCTCCATTAGTGAGCACATGCTCGCCATGACCGGGCATGCGAAGAAACTCAGTGACTTGGGAATAGTGATTCCTAACAGACTGAGGATTAATCGTGTCCTTCAATCACTGCCACCAAGTTACAAGAACTTTGTGATGAACTACAATATGCAGAACATGAACAAGGAGTTACCTGAACTCTTTGGCATGCTAAAAGCTGCTGAGATTGAGATCAAGAAAGAGCACCAAGTGTTGATGGTCAACAAGACCACTAGTTTCAAGAAACAGGGCAAGTCTAAGGGAAAATTCAAGAAGGGTGGCAAGAAAGCTGCCACACCTCCTATGAAACCTAAGAACGGCCCTAAGCCGATGCTGAGTGCTATTACTGCAAGGAGAAGGGACCTGGAAGCATAATTGCTCCAAGTATCTGGCTGATCTGAAGAGCGGCCTTGTCAAGAAGAAGAAAGAAGGTATATCTGATATACATGTTATAGATGTTTATCTCACTGGTTCTCGTTCTAGTACACTGGTATTTGATACTGGTTCGGTTGCTCATATCGTAACAAAACAGGAACTAAAGAATAAACGAAGACTACTGAAAGATGATGTGACAATGCGCGTTGGAAATGGATCCAAAGTCGATGTGATCGTGTCACACTTCCTCTACATCTACCTTCGGGATTAGTTTTAAGCCTAAATAATTGTTATTTTGTACCCGCGTTGAGCATGAACATTATATCTGGATCTTGTTTAATGCAAGACGGTTATTCATTCAAGTCTGAGAATAATGGTTGTTCTATTTTTATGAATAATATCTTTTATGGTCGAGCACCACAAAAGAATGGCTTATTTCTGTTAGATCTCGATAGTAGTGATACGCATATACATAACATTGATGCTAAGCGAATTAAATTGAATGATAATTCTACTTATATGTGGCACTGTCGTCTTGGTCATATTGGAGTGAAGCGCATGAAGAAACTCCATACTGATGGATTACTTGAAACACTTGACTTTGAGTCACTTGATAGATGCGAAGCATGTCTAATGGGAAAAATGACTAAGACTCCATTTTGGTATGATGGAGCGAGCTACTGACTTATTGGAAATCATACATACCGATGTGTGCGGACCAATGAGTGTAGCATCGCGCGGTGGTTATCGTTATGTTCTAACCTTCACAGATGATCTGAGTAGATATGGGTATATCTATTTCATGAAACATAAATCCGAAACTTTCGAGAAGTTTAAGGAATTTCAAAGTGAAGTAGAAAATCAACGTAACAAGAAGATAAAATTTCTACGATCTGATCGTGGAGGAGAATATCTGAGTTATGAGTTTGGCATGCATTTAAAGAAATGCGGAATACTTTCACAATTGACACCGCCGGGAACACCACAACGAAACGGTGTGTCCGAACGTCGTAATCGAACTCTCTTAGATATGGTTCGTTCTATGATGTCTCTTACTGATTTGCCATTATCATTTTGGAGTTATGCATTAGAGACAGCCGCATTCACTTTAAATAGAGCACCATCAAAATCCGTAGAAACGACACCGTATGAATTATGGTTTAATAAGAAACCTAAGCTGTCGTTCCTGAAAGTTTGGGGTTGCGAAGCCTATGTAAAGAAGTTACAACCGGACAAGCTAGAACCCAAAGCGGAGAAATGCGTCTTCATAGGATACCTAAGGAAACTATAGGGTATACTTTCTATCACAAATCCGAAGGCAAAATATTTGTTGCAAAGAACGGAACCTTTCTTGAGAAAGAATTTCTCACTAAAGAAGTGACTGGAAGAAAAGTAGAACTCGATGAGATTGATGAATCTATACTCGTTGATCAGAGTAGCGCAGTGGAAGTTGTACCTGTACCGCCTACACCGCAACAGAGGAAGCTAATGATAATGATCATGAAACTTCGAACGAGGAAACTACTGAACCTCGCAGATCGACAAGGGAACGTGCCACTCTGATTGGTATGATCCTTGTCTAAATGTCATGATTGTGGATAACAATGATGAGGACCATGCGACGTATGAAGCGATGATGAGCCCAGATTCCAACAAATGGCAAGAAGCCATGAAATCCGAAATGGGATCCATGTATGATAACAAAGTATGGACTTTGGTAGACTTACATGATAGCCGAAAGGCTGTCGAGAATAAATGGATCTTCAAGAGAAAAACAGATGCTGATGGTAATATTACTGTCTATAAAGCTCGACTTGTCGCAAAGGGTTTCCGACAAATTCAAGGAGTTGACTACGATGAGACTTTCTCACCTGTAGCGAAGCTAAAATCTGTGAGGATTTTGTTAGCAATAGCTGCATTTTTCGATTATGAGATTTGGCAGATGGATGTCAAAACGGCGTTCCTTAATGGAGACATTGAGGAAGAGTTGTATATGGTACAACCCAAAGGTTTTGTCGATCCTAAAAATGCTGACAAAGTATGCAAACTTCAACGTTCAATCTATGGACTGAAGCAAGCATCAAGAAGTTGGAACCGACGCTTTGATAAGGTGATCAAAGACTTTGGGTTTATACAGTGTCATGGAGAGGCCTGTATTTACAAGAAAGTGAGTGGGAGCTCTGTAGCATTCCCGATATTATATGTAGATGACATATTATTAATTGGGAATGATATAGAACTATTAAGCAGTATAAAAGGTTATTTGAATAATAGTTTTTCAATGAAAGACCTTGGTGAAGCATCGTATATATTAGGCATCAAGATTTATAGAGATAGATCAAGACGCCTAATAGGGCTATCGGTACATATCTGGACAAGATTCTAAAGAAATTTAGAATGGACGAAAGTAAGAAAGGGTTCTTACCTATGTTACCAGGCAAGGTCTTGAGTAAGACTCAAGGACCGGCTACGGCAGAAGAAAGAGAAAGGATGAGTAATATCCCCTATGCCTCGGCAGTAGGATCTATCATGTATGCCATGCTATGTACTAGACCGGATATAGCACATGCTGTTAGTTTGACTAGCAGATATCAAAGTGATCCAGGAATGGAACACTGGACAGCGGTCAAGAATATCCTAAAGTACTTGAAAAGAACTAAGGATATGTTTCTTTGTTATGGAGGTGACCAAGAGCTCGTTGTAAATGGTTACACCGATGCAAGTTGGAACATCCTGATGACTCTAAGTCACGGTCTGGTACGTGTTTATATTGAATGGTGCTGCAGTAAGGTGGGCAAGCTCGAAGCAGTGCACGGTGGCGAAGTCTTCAACAGAATCGAGTACATAGCGGCTTCGGAGGCTTCATCGAAGCGGTATGGATGAAGAGGTTCATTGTAGAGCTCGGTGTGGTTCCTAGTGCATTGGACCCATTAATCATTTATTGTGATAACATGGGTGCCATCGCCAATGCACAAGAGCCAAGGTCACACAAGAGGCTGAAGCATATCAAGCTGCGTTACCACTCGATTCGCGAGTACATCGAAGATGGAGAAGTAAAGATTTGCAAAGTACACACTGATCTGAATGTAGCAGATTGACTAAAGCTCTCCCTAGGGCAAAGCATGACCAACACCAGAATGCCATGGGTGTTAGGTATATTACAATGTAATCTAGATTATTTACTCTAGTGCAAGTGGGAGACTGAAGGAGATATGCCCTAGAGGCAATAATAAAAGTGGTTATTATTTATATCTCTATGTTTATGATAAATGTTTATATGTCATGCTATAATTGTATTAACCGAAACATTAGTACATGTGTGATATGTAGACAACAAGAAGTCCCTAGTATGCCTCTTAAACTAGCTTGTTGATTAATGGATGATTAGTTTCATAATCATGAACATTGGATGTTATTAATAACAAGGTTATATCATTATATGAATGATGTAATGGACACACCCAATTAAGCGTAGCATAAGATCTCGTCATTAAGTTATTTGCTATAAGCTTTCGATACATAGTTACCTAGTCCTTATGACCATGAGATCATATAAATCACTTATACCGGAAAGGTACTTTGATCACACCAAACACCACTGCGTAAATGGGTGGCTATAAAGGTGGGATTAAGTATCCGGAAAGTATGAGTTGAGGCATATGGATCAACAGTGGGATTTGTCCATCCCGATGACGGATAGATATACTCTGGGCCCTCTCGGTGGAATGTCGTCTAATGTCTTGCAAGCATATGAATAAGTTCATAAGAGACCACATACCACGGTACGAGTAAAGAGTACTTGTCAGGAGACGAGGTTGAACAAGGTATAGAGTAATACCGAAGATCAAACCTCGGACAAGTAAAATATCGCGAGACAAAGGGAATTGGTAATATATGTGAATGGTTCATTCGATCTCTAAAGTCATCGTTGAATATGTGGGAGCCATTATGGATCTCCAGATCCCGCTATTGGTTATTGGTCGGAGTGAGTACTCAACCATGTCCGCATAGTTCTCGAACCGTAGGGTGACACACTTAAAGTTGGATGTTGAAATGGTAGTACTTGAATTATGGAATGGAGTTCGAATATTTGTTCGGAGTCCCGGATGAGATCCCGGACATCACGAGGAGTTCGGAAATGGGAGAATAAGATTCATATATAGGATGTCATTTTATGAAATAAAATGTCGCGGAAGGTTCTATGGAAGGTTCTAGAAGGTTCTAGAAAAGTCCGGAAGAAACCACCAAGGAAGGTGGAGTCCACAAGGGACTCCACCTCCATGGCCGGCCAGCCCTAGATGGGGTGGAGTCCCAAGTGGACTCCACCATAGGGGGCCCCCCCCATGGGAGGTGGGAATCCCACCTTTGGGTGGGAGTCCTAGTTGGGCTAGGTTTGCCCCTATGGAAGGTTTTGGTTTCGGGTCTTATTCGAAGACTTGGACACCAACACTTGGGTTCCACCTATATAATGAGGGGCATAGGGAGGGGGCCCACACCAAAGCCACCACCTTGGCCGCACCCCTTGGAGGCCGGCCACCCCTCTCCCCAAACCCTAGCCGCCCCCCTCCTTCTTCCCCGCGCTTAGCGAAGCTCGCCGGGATTCTCCACCGCCACCGACACCACGCCGTCGTGTCGGATTCAAGGAGCTACTACTTCCGCTGCCCGCTGGAACGGGGAGGTGGACGTCGTCTTCATCAACAACCGAACGTGTGACCGAGTACGGAGGTGCTGCCCGTTCGTGGCGCCGGAACCGATCGTGATCAAGATCTTCTACGCGCTTTTGCAAGCGGCAAGTGAACGTCTACCGCAGCAACAAGAGCCTCATCTTGTAGGCTTTGGAATCTCTTCAAGGGTGAGACTCGATACCCCCTCGTTGCTACCGTCTTCTAGATTGCATCTTGGCTTGGATTGCGTGTTCGCGGTAGGAAAATTTTTGTTTTCTATGCAACGTTCTCCTACACTAGCACCTAGGGTAAGGCTAACGGTGGCCGCGGGGGATGGCTGCCTTCTCCTTCTGTTTTGCCGCGGCGGCAGGGCCTCATGCCTTCGATCTCCGCAACACCTAGGCAGCCGCCTTGGCTTGTCACAGCTTAAGTTGATGCATTATGTTTATTTGTCTAAAAGAAAGAAATTAAAAAAGTTAGCTTTCAATAACCAGTCACAATGAATCTCAAAATTTTAATATTTCACTAATTTCGAAATAATAGAAAATAAAAAAGGTGAGGTGTCAATGCTCACCCATAACACAGATAAATCGTGCACTAGAAAAATGTTCATGTAGTCCACCAATTATTCAAGGAAATTCATTAAAATGTTCATTATTTTACAAAAAAGTTCTATTTCCAAAAAAGATTCACCAATTCCATGAAAAGATTCGTGCATTTCGAGAAATATACGTGGGCTGTGAATTATATATGTGTATTGAGAAATGAAATTTGATAACCCGTGGCAACGCACGGGCATTTGTACTAGTATAATAGTAAAGATTGTCGACGCCGCGAAGCCTGTACCGCCTTCGCCAGCGCAGAATCGGCGCCGCTCGCCTCCTGCGCTACCGCCAACTTCCGTGCCACGAACGTCATCACCATGCAGATGCCCACACCTGCCACTGCGTACGTATAGCAATGTACGGCAACACCATGACTACGACATCATCATGGCGGCCAGCTCCAACTAGGGGTGTCGCCGACGTGGTCATCTCCGCCGCTTCCTTCTCCTTTCCCGCACCTCATAATCATCATTTTTTTTTAGATCGAAAGAGCAGCCGGGAGCAGAAAATAAAAGGAGCAGCCAATTTTCAGGAGATTAAGGGGAAGGAGAGGATCCCAATTTTCTCACAGGGACCTGCTTTGACCCAAAAGAAGGGGTCTTCTTGATTTTTTTAGATAGACCGGGAAGGACATGATTGTTTCCTGATTTTGTTTTTTCTTCAGATTTTGGTTGCATGCCGTATGATTAGTAGCTAGGAAAAGGAATAATATTTAATCGCGCCTTAATATTGGGAGTAGTGGGATCTGTGGGAGTAGGGTCCAATTGATTACGATTTATATCTTGATTAGAGGCACAAGGAAGGTCCGGAAGGAGGGGCAATTTTACATGGAAAGTAGATTGGATGCATGGATTTTGGATTTGATTTAGATCGAGCAGCCCAGATGTTTCGAATCTTCTTCACCAAACGCGTTGTATGACGTACGACCAACTGGAATATAATAGTAAAGATTGTCGACGCCGCGAAGCCTGTACCGCCTTCGCCAGCGCAGAATCGGCGCCGCTCGCCTCCTGCGCTACCGCCAACTTCCGTGCCACGAACGTCATCACCATGCCGATGCCCACACCTGCCACTGCGTACGTATAGCAATGTACGGCAACACCATGACTACGACATCATCATGGCGGCCAGCTCCAACGAGGGGAGTCGCCGACGTGGTCATCTCCACCGCTTCCTTCTCCTTTCCCGCACCTCAGAATCATCATTTTTTTTTAGATCGAAAGAGCAGCCGGGAGCAGGAAATAAAAGGAGCAGCCAATTTTCAGGAGATTAAGGGGAAGGAGAGGATCCCAATTTTCTCGCAGGGACCTGCTTTGACCCAAAAGAAGGGGTCTTCTTGATTTTTTTAGATAGACGGGGAAGGACAGGATTGTTTCCTGATTTTGTTTTTTCTTCAGATTTTGGTTGCACGCCGTATGATTAGTAGCTAGGAAAAGGAATAATATTTAATCGCGCCTTAATATTGGGAGTAGTGGGATCTGTGGGAGTAGGGTCCAATTGATTACGATTTATATCTTGATTAGAGGCACAAGGAAGGTCCGGAAGGAGGGGAAATTTTACATGGAAAGTAGATTGGATGCATGGATTTTGCGCGGAGGATTTGATTTAGATCGAGCGGCCCAGATGTTTTGAATCTCCTTCACCAAACGCGTTGTATGACGTACGACCAACTGGAATATAATAGTAAAGATTGTCGACGCCGCGAAGCCTGTACCGCCTATGCCAGCGTAGAATCGGCGCCGCTCGCCTCCTGCGCTACCGCCAACTTCCGTGCCACGAACGTCATCACCATGCCGATGCCCACACCTGCCACTGCGTACGTATAGCAATGTACGGCAACACCATGACTACGACATCATCATGGCGGCCAGCTCCAACGAGGGGTGTCGCCGACGTGGTCATCTCCGCCGCTTCCTTCTCCTTTCCCGCACCTCAGAATCATCATTTTTTTTTAGATCGAAAGAGCAGCCGGAGCAGGAAATAAAAGGAGCAGCCAATTTTCAGGAGATTAAGGGGAAGGAGAGGATCCCAATTTTCTCGCAGGGACCTGCTTTGACCCAAAAGAAGGGGTCTTCTTGATTTTTTTAGATAGACGGGGAAGGACAGGATTGTTTCCTGATTTTGTTTTTTCTTCAGATTTTGGTTGCATGCCGTATGATTAGTAGCTAGGAAAAGGAATAATATTTAATCGCGCCTTAATATTGGGAGTAGTGGGATCTGTGGGAGTAGGGTCCAATTGATTAAGATTTATATCTTGATTAGAGGCACAAGGAAGGTCCGGAAGGAGGGGCAATTTTACATGGAAAGTATATTGGATGCATGGATTTTGCGCGGAGGATTTGATTTAGATCGAGCGGCCCAGATGTTTCGAATCTCCTTCACCAAACGCGTTGTATGACGTACGACCAACTGGAATATAATAGTAAAGATAGTAGTTTTTTTTTTTGCTCTACGGTGATGCTTAGGTTTACATGCCTTAATGTCGCTTAAAAAATACGTACATATCTATACCATCCACACTGATTTGAGACTTAATATTAGCCGTTGATTCATTCTATTGGGTGAACATCTGCCATCCATCAAGATCCAACTCAAATGATCTAATGGGTGATATTCCATGGATTCGCTCCGTACTATGAACGCGCGCGAAAGCAAGAGGTGGTAGGACGTTCGAGACTTCTCTCGGCTAGGTGCGCTCTCGCGTTGATGGGATGTGTCTGTTCCATGTACTTATAAAAAATGAATTATTAAAAAAACTACACATGTAAGGTGGGAACCAACGTTGATGGCAGCAATTAAGTTTTTACTAGCACAATGCCCGCGCGTTTTGCAGTGAAAGAGCAAAAATTATTGACTTCAAAATACATAACAAAAAGTTGCTCTAGCAACATGACCGACTAAGCTAAACTGTTACGGTACTGCACAAATAAGAAATTTGTAAGATGACTGTAGAAAAGAATAAAGAATGCATAGATACACACTTGAAGATATAAGTCAGATCCATGAGATAGATCATGAACAGTATTCATTACCTTTGTGGAAGCTCCAATCATAAAAGATAAAAAAGATCATATAGCAGCCATCATAAATGATTGAAGTGCTAGAAAAAACCAAATGCAACAAAACTACATTTGCATCAGAGGAGAAAATAGTTAATTGGATGTTTGAACGCTAGTACTGTTAACTGCAAATCTAGCTAGCATGAGTGACTTCACCCGCAAGATGTTTATTCCTTTCTATCACTGGTAGAAAAAGGGTCTTTAATCCCGGTTCGCAACTGCCATTAATCCTGGTTGCGCAACCGGGATTAAATATGCGGGACTAAAGGCCCCCCACCTCCCTTTAGTCGCGGTTGCTTACGAACCGCGACTAAAGGCCCGTCCACGTGGGCACCAGGCGTCCGTCGGGGCGGAGGACTTTTAGTCGCGGTTCGGCCAACCGCGACTAAAGGCCTCCGCGGGTTTAGGGTTTTAGCCCCCTCCCCTAAATCTGGTTTCTTTTTAATTTGTATTGTTTTATTTCTTTTATACTTTATTTTGTGTTTTATTTTAATTTTGAAGAAGTTTCAGTACACATATTCTACGCTACTATCACTAGTAGGAAAACGCTTATAGGTGGAAGCTATTTCTGTGGCGCACCACCAAAAATGCACCACAGAAATCATTTTTGTGGCGCACCAGGCACGGTGCACCACATAAATAGCTTAATTTTGTGGCGCACCAATAATCCATGCGCCACAGAAACTTGGTGGGACCAGCCCCAACCATTGGTTTCACTATTTCTGTGGCGCACAGGACCACGTGCGCCACAGAAATAAGATATTCTGTGGCGCACTGGTCCTGGTGCGCCAATTAAGACTTTCTGTGGCGCACGTGGGATGGTGCGCCACAGAAACTACACATTTCTGTGGCGCACATGAGTTCCATGCGCCACAGAAGTTTTTTTGGCCAAGCAACTCCACCCCCACCCCCACCCCCCCGTGGATCGCCTTTTATACCTCTGTAAAAAATGAAAGAAATAGACAGAAATTTCAAAAAATAAATTCCATCAAGATGCCCATGTATTATGTCATCTAGCACCACTGAAATTTAACAAACATGAATTTCGACTTTTTTTGCAAAATTGTGTGGGAAAATCATCAAACTGGATTTCTGGTTGCATACGAACTCGAAAAAAGACGCACAATATATCAAAATGATCCCACTGAAATTCTACATCCGAGTTCACCTGGGCTTGCCCTGTTGGACAATTTTTAGAATCCCAAAAATCGAAAAGAGTAAAAAGTTACGGCCAGTTAAAGTTTTTTTGCTGCAAAATACAAAAAAAGAAAAAAAATCTGTGGCGCACCAAGTGCCCATGCGCCACATAATTAACATCCAAAATTTGAATTTTTTGCCGCCCTCCTCCACTTCTCCTCCACTTCTCCTCACTACTCCTCCACTTCTCCTCACTTCTCCTCTTTGGATGCAAACTTCTCCTCCTCCTCCTCCTCCTCCACCACCACCACCACCACCACACCACCACCACCTCCTCCGGCTCCTCCTCCTCCACCACCAACACCACCTACTCCGGCGACCTTCTCCTCCGGCCGGCCTCCTCCTCCTCCTACTCCGGCGACCACGACCTTCTCCTCCTCCTCCGGCCACCACCTCCTCCTCCTCCTACACCACCACCTCCTCTTCCTCCACCACCACCTCCTCTTCCTCCACCACCACCTCCATCACCACCACCTCCACCACAACCACCTCCACCACCACCTCCATCACCTCCTCCTCCTCCACCACCACCACCACCACCTCCACCACCACCACCTCCACCACCACCACCTCCATCACCTCCTCCTCCACCACCACCACCACCACCACCTCCTCCTCCACCACCACCACACCACCACCACCACCTCCTCCTCCTCCTCCGGCCGTCCTCCTCCTTCACCCACCCAGCGAAAAAAAAAAATCGGCGGCCCCAGATCTAGATCTGGCCGCCATTTTTTTTGAATTTAAAAAAAAATTCTGTGGCGCACCACCGCCGGTGCGCCATAGAAATAAGTTTCTGTGGCGCACCACCGCCGGTGCGCCATAGAAAATAAGGCTTTCTGTGGCGCATGGGTCGGTGCGCCACAGAAACCTTGTTTTTGTGGCGAGAATTCTGTGGCGCACTGCCCATGCGCCACAGAATTGATTTTTGGTGCGCCACTGATGAGTCTTTTCCTACTAGTGTATATACATATGCATATGAATGTTCAATTTCAAACAAGTTTGAAATTAGAAACAAGAAGAATTTAAGAGGAATATACAATATATATTCAATCTCGGATGACCATATACAATTTCGAACAAGTTTCCATACACAATTTACGGCATCAGAAGTTCTACGTCCTTGTAATAGTGTTCTTCTTTAGGATGGAGGACTTCCCTCATCAAAAATCCTGCTAGTTCCTCTTGAATTGGTCGGAAGCGAGCTTCTGGACTAAGCGTCTTTCGGAAGTTATTCCTCTTGACGTTGTTATCCGACGGCTTCCGCTCAGAGGTGTATCTCCGGATGAACTCACAAACATAGTATCCACATAGATTGGTCCCCGGTGGCTGAATATCCCCAGACAGTAACCTTCTAAATTCTAGCTCTTTTTTGAATTCACCGACCGTTTGATCTGAGAACCGTCTCCAAACCCTACAGGACAAAGAAAATTAAATGAACAAGGGAGTTATTAGTTACTTGATATTAGGAAATGAACGAAAGAGGTCGATCGATATAGAGCGCAAATGATTGAAAATAATTACTTTTGCAGCATATTTCTCATGTTGACCCAAAGCTTTGGATCCATATTCAGAGAGTCCATGATGAGAACTCTGGAGGTGTGAAATTCAATTATTAGCAGAATCCAGTAGAACCTGCGGACACGATACATGCACAGTCATGCATAACTCATCGATTAGACATACCATGCATGAAGTAAACAAAAGAGAATGTGCTCAAGACAGAAACACTCACCCAAAATGGTGAGGAAATAGAATTTGACTTTTGAGTTGTTGCTTTGTAAGAAAATCCCACAGGTCTTGCATGCTCCACGTCGCGGGGGTGTTTTTCTAACACATATCCATTAGCGATATGTGGGTCAATGAACCCAACATCATGGATGTTCCTTTTTTGGCATTCCCCAATCTTCATTCTGCATAATAGCGTACACAACAATATAGTTAGGACAATATATATAGTGCAGGCAATGAACGAGATGAGGTAGAAATAAATCACTTACAGAACGTAGCAACTGGTGATAGATTTGTCGAGCTCGCGCAGATTGAACAGCTGGAACAATTCACTCATATGAACTGTTACATAGTAATGTTTGAAGTGATGTTCATGTCTAACTTCCGCATAAATATATTCTTTGTCGGCGTTATTTTTTATGTAACCCTTGTACCAACGTAGCAGCTTTCGCATTTGTGCTGGTAGATCCTCTTCTTGCGCAGGCTCGATGAGAGGCCCATTCGGCACATATGTAATTGCTACCTCACTCATTGGCGCCTCCTCAAGGCCTAACACTGCATGAAGAGTCATACCGATCTCGACCGCTTTTTCTCTGGCACCCGTTACAGTCATTCCCTGTGCTTCCACAGCTGCTATGATAGCAGGGTCCATTAATTTGAAGGAGATATGCCCTAGAGGCAATAATAAAGTTGTTATTATTTATATCTTTATGTTTATGATAAATGTTTATATATCATGCTATAATTGTATTAACCGAAACATTAGTACATGTGTGATATGTAGACAACAAAGAAGTCCCTAGTATGCCTCTTAAACTAGCTTGTTGATTAATGGATGATTAGTTTCATAATCATGAACATTGGATGTTATTAATAACAAGGTTATATCATTTTATGAATGATGTAATGGACACACCCAATTAAGCGTAGCATAAGATCTAGTCATTAAGTTATTTGCTATAAGCTTTCGATACATAGTTACCTAGTCCTTATGACCATGAGATCATGTAAATCACTTATACCGGAAAGGTACTTTGATTACACCAAACACCACTGCGTAAATGGGTGGCTATAAAGTGGGATTAAGTATCCGGAAAGTATGAGTTGAGGCATATGGATCAACAGTGGGATTTGTCCATCCCGATGACGGATAGATATACTCTGGGCCCTCTCGGTGGAATGTCGTCTAATGTCTTGCAAGCATATGAATGAGTTCATAAGAGACCACATACCACGGTACGAGTAAGAGTACTTGTCAGGAGACGAGGTTGAACAAGGTATAGAGTGATACCGAAGATCAAACCTCGGACAAGTAAAATATCGCGAGACAAAGGGAATTGGTATCGTATGTGAATGGTTCATTCGATCACTAAAGTCATCGTTGAATATGTGGGAGCCATTATGGATCTCCAGATCCCGCTATTGGTTATTGGTCGGAGTGAGTACTCAACCATGTCCGCATAGTTCACGAACCGTAGGGTGACACACTTAAAGTTGGATGTTGAAATGGTAGTACTTGAATATGGAATGGAGTTCGAATATTTGTTCGGAGTCCCGGATGAGATCCCGGACATCACGAGGAGTTCCGGAATGGTCCGGAGAATAAGATTCATATATAGGAAGTCATATTCCAAGTTTGGAAATGATCCGGTGCATTTATGGCAGGTTCTAGAAGGTTCTAGAAAAGTCCGGAAGAATGGCACTTTGGAAAGTGGAGTCCCGAAGAGACTCCACTTGCATGACCAGCCCTAAAGGGGAGGAGTCCAAGGTGGACTCCCCTAGGGTGGCCGGCCAACCCACCTCAAGGAAAGGTGGGAGTCCCACCTTGGGTAGGACTCCCTCCTTGAGTAGGTTTCCCACATATGGGAGGTTTTAGTGTTGGGGTCTTATTCGAAGACTTGGACTAGAACTCTTGGGGCTTCCACCTATATAATGAGGGGCATAGAGAGGGGGCTGACCACTTCAAGCCTCAGCCTTGGCCGCACCCCTTAGAGGGCCGGCGCCCAACCCCTCTCTCCCCAAACCCTAGCGGTCTCTCTCCTCCACCACATCCCGCACGCAAGCGAAGCTCCGCCGGTTTCTCCACCGCCACCGACACCACGCCGTCGTGCTGTCGGATTCAAGAGGAGCTACTACTTCCGCTACCCGCTGGAACGGGAGGTGGACGTCGTCTTCATCAACAACCGAACGTGTGACCGAGTACGGAGGTGCTGCCCGTTCGTGGCGCCGGAAGCGATCGTGATCAAGATCTTCTACGCGCTTTTGCAAGCGGCAAGTGAACGTCTACCGCAACAACAAGAGCCTCCTCTTGTAGGCTTTGGAATCTCTTCAAGGGTGAGAATCGATACTCCCTCGTTGCTACCGTCTTCTAGATTGCATCTTGGCTTGGATTGCGTGTTCGCGGTAGGAAATTTTTTGTTTTCTATGCAACGTTATCCTACAGTAGGAGCCGTGTCTATGCATAGATGGTTGCACGAGTAGAACACAATGGTTTTGTGGGCGTTGATGCTCTTGTTATCTTTAGTTTGAGTACTTTGCATCTTTGTGGCATAGTGGGATGAAGCGGCTCGGACTAACTTTACATGACCGCGTTCATGAGACTTGTTCCTCGTTCGACATGCAACTTGTATTGCATAAGAGGCTTTGCGGGTGTCTGTCTCTCCTACTATAGTGAAGATTCAACTTACTCTTCTATTGACAACACTAGTATCACCGTTGTGGTTCATGTTCGTAGGTAGATTAGATCTCTCTCGAAAACCCTAAACCACGTAAAATATGCAAACCAAATTAGAGACGTCTAACTTGTTTTTGCAGGGTTTGGTGATGTGATATGGCCATAATATGATGATGAATATGTATGAGATGATCATTATTGTATTGTGGCAACCGGCAGAGCCTTATGGTTGTCTTTAATTTTCATGTTGAGTAGTATTTCAAAGTAGTTGTAATAGTTGCTACATGAGGTGAACAACCATGAAGACGGCGCCATGGACCTTGACGCTACGCCGACGATGATGGAGATCATGCCCGAAGATGATGGAGATCATGTCCGTGCTTTGGAGATGAAGATCAAAGGTGCAAAGACAAAAGGGCCATATCATATCACATATGAACTGCATGTGATGTTAATCCTTTATGCATCTTATTTTGCTTAGATCGCGACGGTAGCATTATAAGATGATCCCTCACATTAATATCAAGATAATAAAGTGTTCTCTAGTATTGGCATCCGTTTTTCTACTATGCACTAGTCTTGTTATTGAGATAGAAATACTGTTAAAATCTGACAAGAAACTTTACGGATTGGTACCGTATTGTTAAAGAATCAAGAATTGATTAAGTCCTATTGCAAACTTTTAGTAAACCTCACATTGTTGATTCAAAGAGCTAAGGTTTCAATTAGTACCTAAAGTTATCTTGTCTCCGTCAAACTTAAAGTTCAAATTTGTTTGAAAATTAAGGAGCTGAAAATTTAGTTTTCAGAAATAATCAAGGTATGAGATATATGTGATATCTAAGACCTTATTACAAGATGATAGAATATAAATTTGGTGAGACTACATAAACTCATAAGTTTTATGGGAATGTATGAAGGTTGAAGACGCCAGGCGTCACAATCCTCCAACTATTGGGGCACTAACGATATTCGCATATCCATGAAGTGACCATCCTTAAATATGCACCGTTACTAAGACTCGTCGTTTCGAAGCATCACGTGATGATCGGGTGTGATAGATTCTACGTGTGCATAAAACGGGTGCAAGCTAGATTTGCACATGCAAATACCAAGGTTAAAACTTTACGAGCCTAGCATGTACAGACATGGTCTCGGAAAGTCGTCATGATATGATGGATAAAATTATGAGTGAAATTGTTCATCATATTACAAAGTTACTAATAGTGAAATCTGGAACACTTGTCATATGATGATCAACTTCAAAGTAAGAACCTCAAGGTTATTGGTATTTGACCAACAAACCTAGAAGTTAATGATGTTGAAGTGTTTTTCTGAATAATGAGGAAAGCTAAAAGAGAAACTGCAAAAGATATTTTGGCAAAAAGAAAAGAGAAGACTAGAAAGTCTAGCTCAGGTGTATATAAATAATATACATGTTATGGTTGTATTCCTAGTTAACTCACACTATGAAATTCTTGGGTACTATATTGGTTGGTATGAAGTGTCATACAAAACAACGCAATACAAGAATACAATGGCCTAAGTGACTGACAAGGAATATGATAGGAATGCACGTCAGGAACAAAAATAAAGTGTTATTATGTTCGTCATTGGCATTCTATCTAGCCCTTAGAATTTATAATAAAGAGCTTAATAAATTGTTATTTTGCTCTGGTCAAATAAAAACAATGAGTTGTTTAAATTATGACATTACTCCATGTACGATGGATAAGTTATTATAAATCTTAATGGTGAAACACACATACATAACACTGACGCTAAAATGCCATAAGGCAAATGATTTGAATTCCACTTATTTGTGGAACCGCCATTTAGGTCATGTTAGAAAGGAACACATGAAGGAACTCCATGCAAATGGATTTTTGGAGTCATTTGATTTTTTGAATCATTTGGCGCTTGCAAATCTTTTCTAAAGAGAATGATTAAAATACCGTTCATAGGCCAAGAGTTGAACGGGCAACAAACTTAGTGAAAAAATACATAATGATGTATGTGGTTCACTGAGCATAGTTGTGTGCGGGAGATTCTTCTAATTCATGAAAACTTTCAAACAATGAATTGAGTATATATGTGGATATATTCAATAAGGAAAAGTTTGAAACATTTGAATGGATTCAAATAAATTTCAGCATGAAGTGGAAATCATCGTAATAGAAAAGTCAAATATCTATGATTGGATCATGGTGGAAATATTTGAATTACGAGTTTTAGCGAACATCTAAGAGAGTTATGAAATTGTTCTACAACTCACGTTTCTTGGAGTATCATAGTGATGATGAAGTATCCAAGAGATGTATCCAAACCTTGTTGGGTCAATGATGAGATAAAATATTGATGTCATTATATTTTTGTGGATTATGCTTTAGTGACTACCGCTTTTACACTGGATAGAGCATCATCATGATCCGTTGAAATGACACCATACAAGTTATGGCATGGGTATAAACCTTAATAGTCAACCAAAATCGGATGAATGTCTTTGTTGGTTATCTCAGAGATTTAATTGGGAATTCTTCCCATGAGACAAAGACAAAAGTGTTTGTCAATGTTTCTTATTTCCGAGAAATTGTTTCGAGTGAAGTTTTTGAGTGGGAGGACAATATAATTTGATAAGGTTTATGAACCTGAGCATAATGATCAGAGTAGCGCAGCATCGGAATTGGTTTCGGAAGCGGCCACGACGATCATGGCTCTCATGACTACAAAGTGTTTTAGCCATGGAGATCGAAGTACATATTGAACCTTGTAGGTATGGTTTACTTTGTGATCAAATAAATGATTTGTGGACAAAGGATTGATTTTGAACAATGATAAACTAACTACAAAACAAAGAAGTTATGATGGGCCCTGACTCCGTTAAAATGGCCATGCGCCATGAAATCCAAGATAGATGAATACTTTATGAAAGTAAATGGATCTATGAAATTGATAGACTTGGATGAAATATCCTTGAAGAAAGCTTGACTTATCGAAAAATTGTTTACGACAAAGTTCAAAGAGTTGAATACGATAAGATTAGATCTTCAGTAGCAATGCTTATAGTCTATGTGGATTATTCTAGTAATCACTACATATTTCTTTTATGAGATATGCTAGTAGGATGGCAAAATACACTACTTAACAGAAGTATGTATACAAGATACAACCAAGAGTTTTGCTGGTCCGTGGAATACTAGATAGGCATACAAACTTCAATTGGATGAAGTAAGTATCACGGAGTTGGAATCTTCACCAGATGAAATAGTCAAAGAGTTTTTGATTTCATCAGAGACGATGAAGAGGCTTGCATTTGCAAGAAATTAAGTGGGAGCGCTAAGACACATTTATAATACTTTATGTAGGTAACATATAGTTGGTTATAAATGATGTAATTATATACTTGATTAAAATGTTTCATTGAGAATTAACTTCAATGAAAGGATATGGACTGAAACAAATTTAGTGTCAAGATCTATGAAGATAGATTGAAACACATAAATAAGTTTAAGTCAAAGTACATATGATGGATATTGAAGTAGTTCAATATAGAAATATTAAGAAAATGTTCTTGTCATATGAAGGTTTAACAAGACTTGAGTGTATCCGACACTCAATGAGTAAAAACACATGAGTGATTATAGATCACGAATAATATGTACACAATCAGATATCATGTGCTATAAAGTGTTATGAGCATATACGAGAATGATTCATATGATGATCATTGGACGACAGTAAGAATATCCTTGAGTACTTTAGAAGAACTAAGGATATATATATTTTTTATGAGGAAATGACAAACAAATCGCTGTAAGGTGTTACACCGATATTGGTTTTGTCACATATAAAATATAATTTCAATCTCAAATTAGACTAAGTGTTGTTTAAAAGGTAGCACAATGAGCTAGAAGTTGTCTATGCTAGATTTAGAAGAGTTCTAAATATTGTGATGGATTCTACAAAAGAAGGCAGAGTATATCATTGTTTTGACAATGACAAAGGATGTTAAGTCAAGAGGTTCTTTGAGAACTTGGTGTAGTTCCGACAGAGTCAGAACTTTGAAGCTATATTGTGTGTGACAATATTAGTGACATATTTCAGACCGCGGAATTAAGGTTCCACCAGAAGATCAAACATATTTAATGCCGACTCATTTGGAAATGAGTGATGCGTTGAGATGCAAATGAATTACAAAATACATACGTTTCTGAACGTGTCAGATCCGATGACTAAAACCTCTCCCGTGAGCAATACATGATAAAGCACCAGAAGGCCAAGGTGTTATATCTTTACAAATGTAAACTAGATTATTGACTCTAGTGCAAGTGGGAGACTGAAGGAGATATGCCCTAGAGGCAATAATAAAGTTGTTATTATTTATATCTTTATGTTTATGATAAATGTTTATATATCATGCTATAATTGTATTAACCGAAACATTAGTACATGTGTGATATGTAGACAACAAAGAAGTCCCTAGTATGCCTCTTAAACTAGCTTGTTGATTAATGGATGATTAGTTTCATAATCATGAACATTGGATGTTATTAATAACAAGGTTATATCATTTTATGAATGATGTAATGGACACACCCAATTAAGCGTAGCATAAGATCTAGTCATTAAGTTATTTGCTATAAGCTTTCGATACATAGTTACCTAGTCCTTATGACCATGAGATCATGTAAATCACTTATACCGGAAAGGTACTTTGATTACACCAAACACCACTGCGTAAATGGGTGGCTATAAAGGTGGGATTAAGTATCCGGAAAGTATGAGTTGAGGCATATGGATCAACAGTGGGATTTGTCCATCCCGATGACGGATAGATATACTCTGGGCCCTCTCGGTGGAATGTCCTCTAATGTCTTGAAAGCATATGAATGAGTTCATAAGAGACCACATACCACGGTACGAGTAAAGAGTACTTGTCAGGAGACGAGGTTGAACAAAGTATAGAGTGATACCGAAGATCAAACCTCGGACAAGTAAAATATCGCGAGACAAAGGGAATTGGTATCGTATGTGAATGGTTCATTCGATCACTAAAGTCATCGTTGAATATGTGGGAGCCATTATGGATCTCCAGATCCCGCTATTGGTTATTGGTCGGAGTGAGTACTCAACCATGTCCGCATAGTTCACGAACCGTAGGGTGACACACTTAAAGTTGGATGTTGAAATGGTAGTACTTGAATATGGAATGGAGTTCGAATATTTGTTCGGAGTCCCGGATGAGATCCCGGACATCACGAGGAGTTCCGGAATGGTCCGGAGAATAAGATTCATATATAGGAAGTCATATTCCAAGTTTGGAAATGATCCGGTGCATTTATGGCAGGTTCTAGAAGGTTCTAGAAAAGTCCGGAAGAATGGCACTTTGGAAAGTGGAGTCCCGAAGAGACTCCACTTGCATGACCAGCCAACCCTAAAGGGGAGGAGTCCAAGGTGGACTCCCCTAGGGTGGCCGGCCAACCCACCTCAAGGAAAGGTGGGAGTCCCACCTTGGGTAGGACTCCCTCCTTGAGTAGGTTTCCCACATATGGGAGGTTTTAGTGTTGGGGTCTTATTCGAAGACTTGGACTAGAACTCTTGGGGCTTCCACCTATATAATGAGGGGCATAGAGAGGGGGCTGACCACTTCAAGCCTCAGCCTTGGCCGCACCCCTTAGAGGGCCGGCGCCCAACCCCCTCTCTCCCCAAACCCTAGCGGTCTCTCTCCTCCACCACATCCCGCACGCTTAGCGAAGCTCCGCCGGATTTCTCCACCACCACCGACACCACGCCGTCGTGCTGTCGGATTCAAGAGGAGCTACTACTTCCGCTACCCGCTGGAAGGGGAGGTGGACGTCGTCTTCATCAACAACCGAACGTGTGACCGAGTACGGAGGTGCTGCTCGTGGCGGGGCGATCGTGATCAAGATCTTCTACGCGCTTTTGCAAGCGGCAAGTGAACGTCTACCGCAGCAACAAGAGCCTCCTCTTGTAGGCTTTGGAATCTCTTCAAGGGTGAGACTCGATACCCCCTCGTTGCTACCGTCTTCTAGATTGCATCTTGGCTTGGATTGCGTGTTCGCGGTAGGAAAATTTTTGTTTTCTATGCAACGTTATCCTATATAATTCAAAGTCCTTATCCATATCGGCTCTGAAGGACGATGTCATAGCATCCGGACCAGCTGCTTTCACTATGAGCGGGGGGATCGATTGTTTATTTTGTTCCCCGAGCTGGGCAACTTATTTCCCGCTTTTTTACTTTCTTCTCCTCTAAGGCTTTCTTCTCCTTCTCCGCCAAGGCTTTCTTCTCCTTCAATATTTTTGCTTGACTACGAAGTTCACGTTCATAGTCGTCAGGCATATTCTTCTCGGCTTGGTACGGTGTGCTCAAAAATGACTTAGCCCACTTCTTTTCCTTCTCAGAAAATACTGGCTTGGGCTCAGGCTCTCTTTTCGCCTTCATATCCGCCTTCCATTTCTCATACTGAGCAGCCGTGGCCAAGTTGGTTTGCTCTTCACTTTGTTCCCAAGGCCTTGGGAGGAGAGGCTTCAGTGATGGCTCCGGTACCTTTGTGGTATTAGGTACATAAGGGCCCGGGTTAATAGTCCAGGACTGCTTCTGCTTCTTCGCCGGAGGTGGATTGGGGGGCGGCGTACCAGCTGGAGGCGGACTGGGGGGCGGCGGCTGCTTACCCGCTGGTCTTGTTGGCCTTGGCGCCTCGCCTGGAAACACTATGTACTTCTTTTTCCATAGAATGAACTGGCGCTTGACATCTCCAAGTCTTGTCTCCCCTTCGGGTGTAGCATAGTGATGTCTACGGGAGCTTCTATTCTTGTAGACAGTGTTGGGCCTCCAAGAGCAGAGGTTTGTAGAACAGCAGCAAGTTTCCCTTAAGTGGATCACCCAAGGTTTATCGAACTCAGGGAGGAAGAGGTCAAAGATATCCCTCTCATGCAACCCTGCAACCACAAAGCAAGAAGTCTCTTGTGTCCCCAACACACCTAATAGGTGCACTAGTTCGAAGAGATAGTGAAATACGGGTGGTATGAATAAGTAGTAGCAACGGCACCAGAAAAGTGCTTTGCCCAGGACAGATAAACAAGCAGTAGTAACAGCAGTAACGCAGTAAAACGATAAACAAGAAGCGATAGCGATTTAGGAACAAGGCCTAGGGATTAGACTTTCACTAGTGGACACTCTCAACATTGATCACATAACAGAATAGATAAATGCATACTCTACACTCTTGTTGGATGATGAACACATTGCGTAGGATTACACGAACCCTCAATGCCGGAGTTAACAAGCTCCACAATAATGCTCATATTTTAGTAACCTTTAGTGTAAGATAGATCAAAAGACTAAACCAAGTACTATCATAGCATGCACACTGTCACCTTCATGCATATGTAGGAGGAATAGATCACATCAATATTATCATAGCAATAGTTAACTTCGCAATTTACAAGAGATCATGATCATAGCATAAACCAAGTACTAACACGGTGCACACACTGTCACCTTTGCACACGTGCAGGAGGAATAAAACTACTTTAATAACATTGCTAGAGTAGCACATAGATAAATTGTGATACAAACACATTGCAATCATAAAGAGATATAAATAAGCACCTCACTATGCCATTCAACGGTGAATAAGTATTCTGTGAAATATAGCCTAAGAGACCCACACGGTGCACCACCGTCACCTTTACACACGTGGGACAAGGAGTCTCCGGAGATCACATAAGTAAAACTCACTTGACTAGCATAATGACATCTAGATTACAAGCATCATCATATGAATCTCAATCATGTAAGGCAGCTCATGAGATTATTGTATTGAAGCACATAGGAGAGAGATGAACCACATAGCTACCGGTACAGCCCCGAGCCTCGATGGAGAACTACTCCCTCCTCATGGGAGCAGCAGCGGTGATGAAGATGGCGGTGGAGATGGCAGCGGTGTCGATGGAGAAGCCTTCCGGGGGCACTTCCCCGCTCCGGAGGGTCGGGCAGAGACTCTGTCCCCCGGATCTTGGCTTCGCGATGGCGGCGGCTCTGGAAGGTTTTCCGTATCGTGGTTCTTCGCATCGGGGGTTTCGCGACGGAGGCTTTAAGTAGGCGGAAGGGCAGAGTCGGGGGCGACGAGGGCCCACACCATAGGGCGCGCGGGCCCCCTTGGCCGCGCCGCCATGTGGTGTCGCCACCTCGTGGCCCCACTTCGTATGTTCTTCGGTCTTCCGGAAGCTCCGTGGAAAAATAGGCCCCTGGGTCTTCGTTTCGTCCAATTCCGAGAATATTTCGTTACTAGGATTTCTGAAACCAAAAACAGCGAAACAGGCTTCGGCATCTTGTTAATAGGTTAGTTCCGAGAAAATGCACGAATATGACATAAAGTGTGCATAAAACATGTAGGTATCATCAATAATATGGCATAGAACATAAGAAATTATCGATACGTCGGAGACGTATCAAGCCCCAAGCTTAGTTCTGCTCGTCCCGAGCAGGTAAAACGATAACAAAGATAATTTCTGAAGTGATATGCCATCATAACCTTGATCATACTATTTGTAAACATATGTAGTGGATGCAGCGATCAAAACAATGGTAATGACATGAGTAAACAAGTGAATCATAAAGCAAAGACTTTTCATGAATAGTACTTCAAGACAAGTATTAATAAGTCTTGCATAAGAGTTAACTCATAAAGCAATAAATCAAAGTAAAGGTATTGAAGCAACACAAAGGAAGATTAAGTTTCAGCGGTTGCTTTCAACTTGTAACATGTATATCTCATGGATAATAGTCAACATAGAGTAATATAACAAGTACAATATGCAAGTATGTAGGAATCAATGCACAGTTCACACAAGTGTTTGCTTCTTGAGGTGGAGAGAGATAGGTGAACTGACTCAACATAAAAGTAAAAGAATGGTCCTTCAAAGAGAAAGCATCGATTGCTATATTTGTGCTAGAGCTTTTATTTTGAAAACACGAAACAATTTTGTCAACGGTAGTAATAAAGCATATGAGTTATGTACATTATATCTTCCAAGTTGCAAGTCTCATGCATAGTATACTAATAGTGCCTGCACCTTGTCCTAATTAGCTTGGACTACCGGATCTTTGCAATGCACATGTTTTAACCAAGTGTCACAATGGGGTACCTCCATGCCGCCTGTACAAAGGTCTAAGGAGAAAGCTCACATTTGGATTTCTCGCTTTTGATTATTCTCAACTTAGACATCCATACCGGGACAACATGGACAACAGATAATGGACTCCTCTTTAATGCATAAGCATGTGGCAACAATTATTATTCTCATATGAGATTGAGGATATATGTCCAAAACTGAAACTTCCACCATGAATCATGGCTTTAGTTAGCGGCCCAATGCTCTTCTCTAACAATATGCATGCTCCAACCATAAAGGTGGTAGATCTCTCTTACTTCAGACAAGACGGACATGCATAGCAACTCACATGATATTCAACAAAGAATAGTTGATGGCGTCCCCAGGAACATGGTTATCGCACAACAAGCAACTTAATAAGAGATAAAGTGCATAAGTACATATTCAATACCACAATAGTTTTTAAGCTATTTGTCCCATGAGCTATATATTGTAAAGGTGAATGATGGAATTTTAAAGGTAGCACTCAAGCAATTTACTTTGGAATGGCGGATAAATACCATGTAGTAGGTAGGTATGGTGGACACAAATGGCATAGTGGTTGGCTCAAGTATTTGGGATGCATGAGAAGTATTCCCTCTCGGTACAAGGTTTAGGCTAGCAAGGTTATTTGAAACAAACACAAGGATGAACGGTCCAGCAAAACTCACATAAAAGACATATGGTAAACATTATAAGACTCCATACCGTCTTCCTTGTTGTTCAAAACTCAATACTAGATATTATCTAGACTCTAGAGAAACCAAATATGCAAACCAAATTAGCAAGCTCTTAGTATTTCTTCATTAATGGGTGCAAAGTATATGATGCAAGAGCTTAAACATGAGCACAACAATTGCCAAGTATCAAATTATCCAAGACATTTTAGAGTTACTACATGTATCATTTTCCAATTCCAACCATATAACAATTTAACGAAGATGAAACTTCGCCATGAAAATTAAAAGCTAAGAACACATGTGTTCATACGAACCAGCGGAGCGTGTCTCTCTCCCACACAAGCATTTATTCAAACAAAAATAAAAACAAGAAACATACCGACGCTCCAAGCAAAGTGCATAAGATGTGACGGAATAAAAATATAGTTTCAGGGGAGGAACCTGATAATGTTGTCGATGAAGAAGGGGATGCCTTGGGCATCCCCAAGCTTAGACGGAGTCTTCTTATAATATGCAGGGGTGAACCACCGGGGCATCCCCAAGCTTAGAGCTTTCACTCTTCTTGATCATAGTATATCATCCTCCTCTCTTGACCCTTGAAAACTTCCTCCACACCAAACTCGAAACAACTCATTAGAGGGTTAGTGGACAATAAAAATTAACATGTTCAGAGGTGACATAATCATTCTTAACACTTCTGGACATTGCATAAAGATACTGGACATTAATGGATCAAAGAAATTCATCCAACATAGCAAAAGAGGCAATGCGAAATAAAAGGCAGAATCTGTCAAAACAGAACAGTCCGTAAAGATGGATTTTATTAGGCCACCAGACTTGCTCAAATGAAAATGCTCAAATTTAATGAAAGTTGCGTACATATCTGAGGATCACTCACGTAAATTGGCTTAATTTTCTGAGTTACCTACAGAGAATTAGACCCAGATTCGTGACAGCAAAGAAATCTGTTTCTGCGCAGTAATCCAAATCTAGTACTTACTTTACTATCAAAGACTTTACTTGGCACAACAAAACATAAAACTAAGATAAGGAGAGGTTGCTACAGTAGTAAACAACTTCCAAGACACAAATATAAAACAAAGTACTGTAGCAAAATAACACATGGGTTATCTCCCAAGAAGTTCTTTCTTTATAGCCGTTAAGATGGGCTCAGCAGTTTTAATGATGCACTCGCAAAAGATAGTATGTAAAGCAAAAGAGAGCATCAAGAAGCAAATTCAAAACATATTTAAGTCTAACATGCTTCCTATGCATAGGAATCTTGTACACAAATGAATTCATGAAGAACAAAGTGACAAGCATAAGAGGATAAAACACGAGTAACTTCAAGATTCTCAACATAAAGAGGGGAAACTTAATATTATTGAAATGCATATAACCATATTTCCCTCTCTCATAATAACTTTCAGTAGCATCACTGATGAAATCCACAATATACCCATCACTTAAAACATTCTTATCATGGTTCATATGCATAGAAGTATCATTAAATTTGGCATAAGAAGAGTTATTCTCATTAATAGTAATTGGAGTAAGATTATTATCAAGAATTTGAACATGGTAAACAAATTGCATATTAAGGGATTGTTTTTAGTAATCCAATCATGACTATGACAAGTTTCATAAGGATAGTTAGAACCTATATCATAGCATTCTTTATAATAATCATCAGAGATCGGGGGCACAGTGTCATTATAGGAAATAGAATAGTTATCTTTCACAGTCGGTTTATCTGTGTCCACACCATCATTGTTATTAGAAGGAGATGTATCAAGAACATAATGACCAGTAGCTAAAGGATTTTCAAACACCTCTTCCCCAAGCTTAGAGCTTTCTATATCATTATGGGAGGAAGCATGGATAGTACTGACACTATGGCAATTATCATCATTTTCAGAATTAGTTTCCCAGAGATTTGTAATATCAAAAGTAGTGTGCTCATTCAAATCATGATCGCTAATGTATGTAAAGGGCATAGGAAGATCATCGTATTCAGATTCATTGTCACAATAATCATTAGGAGCAACATACTTACGGTTACCTAGCGTTATCTCATTCACGCGGGGATACGCCGTTACCTCTTTCTTTTTATTCTCCTTCTTATTCTTCTTCGTTCCCTTCTTCTTCTTCTTCTTCTTCTTCTCTTCCTTCTCCTCGTTCCCTTTTTTAGGAGGAAGAGGCTTGAAGGGTGGCTTGTCCGCATAACCTGATTTACTTTCAGAAACAATAGAAGAAACTTGGGAGGATCCCTCCTTTTCATTAATTAGTTGAAAACACACAGCGGTCCTATCATATTTTGGCAAGGTGTCATCTTCTAAAATATTTTGTATGTAAGTATTTGTAGGGCTATTATCAATGCAATAAGAAAAACACCCATGCAGGACATCATCAACATCAAGATCACTCATATGTAACAAAGAGATTTTTCTCGACAGTTCTTCACACCCCAAAAATAAAGTAAGTTCATCATGCTGATTAGGAGTAATTTCATCATCACAATACAAATTTGCAGCACTCATTGGGTTCAAATTATCATTGGAGGAGCATTGAAATTAAAATGACCCACTTCATGGCAAACTTCACAAATAAAAGGATAGAGGGCACAAACTTTTTTACCAAGATCATCTAGAGCCCTAAACCACTTTCTAGTTTTTTCATTAGCATGATGGATACAATATTCATCTTTGATTTGATTAATTCCACAAGGTCTATGTATTCCACAAAAATTAACATGCTTATAGGAAATAACATTCTTAGGAGTTTGAGCATGCTCATTACAATAATTAACAACAATTTCATTCTTCATGCAAGCCTCTTTAAAAGGTTCATGATACTTATCAAAATTCTTTTTAGGCAATTCAAAATGAAAAGCAAAGGCTTTATAAAGATTTGAGAGTCAAGACCATAAGTAGCACTCATATTTCGAAATTTATCGGTATCCATAAAAGTTTCAATGCATTCATAATCATAATTTATACCGACTCTTTACCTTTGTTCTCCCAATCTTCAGCGTTCTCCTTAATCCGATCAAGAAGGTCCCTTTTAAACTCTTCTTTGTTGCGTGAATGATCCAGAACAAGTAGTATCCAGCAAGGTCTTATCTTGAAAAGAAAGTCTTGCATAGAAATAATCAATAATGATATTACCTGGAAGCTCATGATTGGGGCATTTGAGCATTAAAGACTTCAATCTCTCCCATGCTTGGGCAATACTCTCTCCATCATGAGGCCAGAAATTATATATTCGGTTTCGGTCTTTGTGAATTTCACTTGGAGGATATAATTTAGAATAAAATAGATGCACAATATCCTTCCAATCAAGTGAATGCTCATCCTTCAGCAGTTTATGCCAATGCGCCGCTTTACCAGACAACGACATAGAGAATAATTTCTTCTTCACTTCATCCATAGAGATACCTGCACACTTGAATAACCCGCATAATTCATGCAAAAACAGTAAATGATCTCCGGGATGCACAGTTCCATCCCCTTCATAGCGGTTATCCATAACACGTTCAATAATTTTCATAGGTATTTTATATGGAATACTTTCAGTAGGTGCATTTAAAATATCACAAGCATCATTAGAGTTATCGCATATGGGAGATAAAGTATTATCAGAGCAAATTTTCTCCCCTAAAGATGGGAAGCTAAAAAGATCATGAAAACCAGCTTCCCCAAGTTTAGACTTCTCCATAGCATTAGCAGTAATTGCATTCATACTAATAACATCGCTACTAGCATGCAAGTAAGGTTCCATTGGTTTTTTAATGTTCACACCAAACAATTCTAAATCAGGAAAAAGATTAAAAAGCTCACTAAATTTTTTGTTGTTTTCCATTATGCCTAATTAGTGAAAATAAAAACAAGAAACAAAAAGATGCAATTGCAAGATCTAAAGGAAATAGCTTCGAGCACAAATACAATGGCGCCAGAAAAGTACTGTTACCTAGGACCGGAGTATGAGTGCCTTTACCTTTCCTCCCCGGCAACGGCGCCAGAAAATAGCTTGATGTGGCTTCTATTCTTGTAGACGGTGTTGGGCCTCCAAGAGCGAGGTTTGTAGAACAGAGCAAGTTTCCCTTAAGTGGATCACCCAAGGTTTATCGAACTCAGGGAGGAAGAGGTCAAAGATATCCCTCTCATGCAACCCTGCAACCACAAAGCAAGAAGTCTCTTGTGTCCCCAACACACCTAATAGGTGCACTAGTTCGGCGAAGAGATAGTGAAATACAGGTGGTATGAATAAGTAGTAGCAACGGCACCGAAAAGTGCTTTGCCAGACGGTAAACAAGCGGTAGTAGTAGTAACGCAGTAAAACATAAACAAGAAGCGATAGCATATTTAGGAACAAGGCCTAGGGATTAGACTTTCACTAGTGGACACTCTCACATTGATCATAACAGAATAGATAAATGCATACTCTACACTCTTGTTGGATGATGAACACATTGCGTAGGATTACACGAACCCTCAATGCCGGAGTTAACAAGCTCCACAATAATGCTCATATTTTAGTAACCTTTAGTGTAAGATAGATCAAAAGACTAAACCAAGTACTATCATAGCATGCACACTGTCACCTTCATGCATATGTAGGAGGAATAGATCACATCAATATTATCATAGCAATAGTTAACTTCGCAATCTACAAGAGATCATGATCATAGCATAAACCAAGTACTAACACGGTGCACACACTGTCACCTTTGCACACGTGCGGGAGGAATAAAACTACTTTAATAACATTGCTAGAGTAGCACATAGATAAATTGTGATACAAACACATTGCAATCATAAAGAGATATAAATAAGCACCTCACTATGCCATTCAACAGTGAATAAGTATTCTGTGAAATATAGCCTAAGAGACCCACACGGTGCACACACTGTCACCTTTACACACGTGGGACAAGGAGTCTCCGGAGATCACATAAGTAAAACTCACTTGACTAGCATAATGACATCTAGATTACAAGCATCATCATATGAATCTCAATCATGTAAGGCAGCTCATGAGATTATTGTATTGAAGCACATATGAGAGAGATGAACCACATAGCTACCGGTACAGCCCCGAGCCTCGATGGAGAACTACTCCCTCCTCATGGGAGCAGCAGCGGTGATGAAGATGGCGGTGGAGATGGCAGCGGTGTCGATGGAGAAGCCTTAGGGGCACTTCCCGCTCGGCAGGGTCTTGGGAAAAGAGACTCTGTCCCCCAGATCTTGGCTTCGCGATGGCGGCGGCTCTGGAAGGTTTTCCGTATCGTGGTTCTTCGCATCGGGGGTTTCGCGACGGAGGCTTTAAGTAGGCGGAAGGCAGAGTCGGGGCCGACGAGGGCCCACACCATAGGGCGGCGCGGGCCCCCTTTGCCGCGCCGCCATGTGGTGTCGCCACCTCGTGGCCCCACTTCGTATGTTCTTCGGTCTTCTGGAAGCTCCGTGGAAAAATAGGCCCTGGGTCTTCGTTTCGTCCAATTCGAGAATATTTCGTTACTAGGATTTCTGAAACCAAAAACAGCAGAAAACGAGGCGGCACTTCGGCATCTTGTTAATAGGTTAGTTCCAGAAAATGCACGAATATGACATAAAGTGTGCATAAAACATGTAGGTATCATCAATAATATGGCATAGAACATAAGAAATTAGCGATACGTCGGAGACGTATCACTTAGTCAATCTCCAGGTCCTCAAACCCTTGGACTATGTCCTCCACCGTGACACGAGCATAGCCATCTTGAATGAGGTTGTTGTGGTGGAGTGCTCCAGGTGTACAGGGTAAAGCACTGCCGATAGCTACCTTCGTGGAAATGTTCCCCACTGGATAATGCAGATCACATTCTTTCATCGCATTTACATCATCCATGGGGTAGTGAGGCTCCGGTGCACGAATCTCGATCGTCGGTGCATTAGCACCAGCCGGGGCCTCCGTGGAAGCCACGCTGCTTCTCCGCTGGTGACTTCCGAGATCCGCTGCATGATCTTCATGCGTCCCAGCTGCCGATCTTTCTTGTACTAGTACCTGCACCATTTGCTTCACCTCATCGGGTTCCGATGCCAACTTTCCATAAAATCTGCATCCCGATCCGTCTTTCTCTTACGGCTTATGTAACCGTACGGGTCATCATCCTGGGAAAACCGGACGGACCACGGAATGGCGCCTTTGCCTCGTACACGTCCTGGGTGTTCACGATTCCCAAGGGCTTTTGTCAGCGCGTCATTCTCTCTGTTGAACTTGATCTTCCCCTCTTGAGCATCCCTCATTGCGTCAATAAGGGCTTGGGTGGGTTTAAACGCTTTATTCCGGTGAACACACTCCCCTGTCACCGGGTCTAGCGTTCCCCATGCCCGTACCACCAGCTTTTGGCCTTGGGTCCCATCCCTCGGTACTGGGGATTCCTCGCTCCCTCAGTCGTCCTCCATCTTCTGCCACTTAGGCTCCGAAAGGCGGTATCCTCCTGGCCCCATAATATGATTCTATACTTTCTTAGCCGCAATTTCCTTATTTTTTTCCGATATGGCCTTGAAATGATCCGATTGATTTTGCTTGACAAATTCGGGCCAATCATTTTTCAGTTTCTCATATTGTCCATTGAAATCCGGAGTCTTTTTCTGGGAGATAAAGTCACGGCGTAAATTTTTCTTGTAGGTCCGGAATGCTTCGCCCATCTTCTGAAGAGCGAACTCTTTGACTAGCCTCCTCCTCTGACGTCCCCCCTCTACCTCGTTCCCCTGTTCATCGTATTTGTTGAATTTCGGAGGTAGAACGAAATGCTCCATAAGCTTTCTCCAGCAATCCTTTTTCGTTCTCTTGTGGAGAAAACTGAAACCAACACGTGCCTTCTTTGGCTCATTCCATTCCTAGACGGTGATCAGGACGTTGTCTCTAACAACGACTCCGCATTGGTTGATGAACTTTGTATAATGCTTTTCGGGCTGCAGCGGCCTGCCGGTTGCACTGACAACATCGATGTTATATGTTTCTCCTGGTTTCATCGTCTTGGTTGCGCCACGCTTTGACGCCGTACTCGATTTTTCAACGATCCGGCCGAGGGCTAAAATAAGAAAGAGAGTCGCGTTAGTACACATATTTATTCAAATCAGTAAGTTTGTATCACCAGAGGCTCAATGTATATATATACCTCGCCGGAGGTGGTTGCTACTTGCATATCTCCATCGTCGTTTGTCGATGGTTGACCTCCATCGACAGTGTCCGTTTCTTCGTCATCACCTTGTTGACGACCTTCACCTTCAAGGTTCAGATAAGAAGAGACATCCTCTTCTTCATCTTCTTCGGCCGGCACATCAGGAATGTCGCCGTTTATGATGCCAAAAAGATGTTCCTCAGCTTCCGCATCATAGTTTCACCTAATCGGGTCGGCTCTATCGTCTGCCATATGTCACTCCTGAAAACATGTAGTAAAAACTAATTAATTAAGTAAAGAAGGGGCGGTGGTTGTGGAGAAGGGCGGTGGCGGTGGCGAAAGGGTGGTCAGATCTGTTATCACCAGAATTTAACCAAGTCCGGAGATGGGCCGTGATTAAATGGGCTTAGAAGATATACATGGAAAATATTCCCGAACCGGCCTTGTACAAGAAGTTTGGGCAAGATTGCCGTGTATATGTAAATTATAGTAGGTTACGTGTCGGTTAGAATTAAGAGATAGAGTTTAGCTCGTACGCGGTTGGGTTTATTCCCAAGTTAGAAGTCTACGGACTATAAATATGTATCTAGGGTTATTGAGAAAGGAGGACGATCACGTTCACAACAAATCAATCTAGGCGCATCGCCACCCCTTGTTTCGAGGGTTTCTCCCGGTAAGCAACATGCTGCCTAGATCGCACCTTACGATCTAGGCGTATTTATTCGTTGTTGGTGTTGCTCGTGCTGAAGCCTTTTTGATGGCGAGCAACACCCTTATCTTAGGTGTTTTGGGGTTGATAACAATGCTTCCACGATGTACTTGTTTAGCTATGCTACCCCTCCATATCTAGCTGCCCTTACACCTATTTTAGGTGTAAGGGCAGCATCATGCTTGCTCGATATTTAGTAGATCTAATCCATTATAGTTGCTCCTTGTTCTTCAAGGATTGGTTTGATATCCGTATGGTTAGGCCTTATAAACGGGTTGAAGGATCCGGTAGTGCGTAAGGTGTGGTTTATTAAGCTCTAGAGGGATTGTTCCGGGGATCAACTTCACGTTGGTTTTTAGGCCTCTTTAGGGTTGGTTTTCCATCATCTTACGTATTTGCTAGGCTCAATTACGCATAGGATGTTCCGATTATACGGTGAAAACCCTAGACTATCGTAGATTAGTTTGATATTGATAAAGCATGATCCCCATGTCCTTATAAATCTAACATGAACCATGGGGCAATCGGCTCTTTGAGCCGATCCAAACAACTTAAGAGCCGATCGGGGCTCGTATTTAATGTTTACGTGTTGCCATGCAGGAAACTAGTCGAAGCAATCCATCACCTTCGACCGGTATAGGTCGGGTGGCACACCTTGTAAGCACCAGGACGTGTGCCGAGAAGGCATTGCGGGCCGTCTTGAGGGACCAGGGTCAGCGCAATCCGGGAGCCTCCCGGCTCTCTTGTGTTGCCCGTCGATACTCGCCGGTGGGTTTTGACACCACATTACTGGCACGCCCGGTGGGACCTTACGCAACAACAACGGCATCGACATCTGCGGCAACCATGTCAAAAGCTGCGGAGGAGGTGGTTGGCGAACCAGTCACGTACGCAGATCTGCCCGAAGAGCAGAAGAAGAAGTATGATGAGATGAAAGCCATCTTAGAAGCCGATCTCATCGGCTCCTTCGTGAGGACCCGTTCACATGGCGTAAGGTGGAAGGGGTTCTCCCCTGAAGGTGTTCTTGATGGAGTGGACCTGTCTACCCCTTCGGAGGAACGTACCAGAGCTCTGCGCCAGGAAATCAATTACATGGCGGCTCATTCTCTACACCGCTACTCTGAAAGCCTGGTGAACACTCTCGAGCGCGTCGCGGTCCGTGTGGTGCATGAAATCATGAAGCATCAGTACTCCCCGTCAGGACCTACCCTAGGGACTCACCGGGGAGAGGTACCGCTCCAGATCAGACCGCCGCTACCATTCGCGCTTGCCGGCGCCGAGCCGCCGGGTTCACCGGCGTACGTTGTCTACAAGGTTGGAGGCGATCCTAGCGATTGCCAATTCCTATATGAGCCGCCTAAGGAGATCCCACATGGATACGTGTGCACATATGTGCCGGACTGCAATGCCTTGGCGCGCACAAACCAGATTACACCAACAGGGATTTCTGGAGCAGACGCTGACAAACAAGCATGGTTGGCAAAATATGCTACTGGAACGAGTCATGAAGGCTCGGTCCCTACAGCTAATACCATGGAACAGATCAGCACCATCTTGAGAGATCAGTTCGGCATCTTGCCGAAGAAGAAAGACAATCGGCTATTCCAAGCCGTACCCCAACGAGTACGATTTGATCCCGCCCAAGTATCGGCTCCCTGAATTCTCAAAATTCAACGGAGCAGAAGGATCTAGCTCAATAGAGCACGTAAGCCGATATTTGGCACAGCTGGGCATGATTTCAGTGTCAGACCCGTTACGTGTGAGGTTTTTCGCACAATCTCTTACGGGATCAGCCTTTGGGTGGTACACCTCGTTGCCACCAAACTCGGTCCGCACATGGAAGCAGCTAGAGGAGCAGTTTCATGTGCAATATCATTCAGATACTACCGAAGCTGGCATTGCCGATCTAGCCCAGATGCGGCGAAGCGGGGAGAAACGTGTCCGAATACATCCAACGTTTCGGAATCGGGAACCGATGTTATTCGGTTCGTTTATCGAAGAAGCGATCGGCTGGCGTCAGGCCTCGCAACGCCGATCAAGGATCTGACTTCCCAAGCGAGTACAGTTCATTGTCGCACATGGTGCAGAAACTCACATCCTATGAGCAGCGGCACCCTGAATTCTACCAAGATAAGTTCAAGCGTCCGGTAGGTCTGGTTGAGATGGAAGAGACTGAAGATCCTGCACCGGACCTGGAGGTGGCTGTAGCTGAATGGGCTCGGGGGGTGATGTCTACGGGTGCTTCTATTCTTGTAGACAGTGTTGGGCCTCCAAGAGCAGAGGTTTGTAGAACAGCAGCAAGTTTCCCTTAAGTGGATCACCCAAGGTTTATCGAACTCAGGGAGGAAGAGGTCAAAGATATCCCTCTCATGCAACCCTGCAACCACAAAGCAAGAAGTCTCTTGTGTCCCCAACACACCTAATAGGTGCACTAGTTCGAGCGAAGAGATAGTGAAATACAAGTGGTATGAATAAATATAAGCAGTAGTAACGGCACCCGAGAAAAGTGCTTTGCCCCAACCGGCGTGTGGTTGATGGTGGTAATATTGCGGACGATGGAGATGCAGTAAAACATAAACAAGCAGCGATAGCAGTATTTAGGAACAAGGCCTAGGGATCATACTTTCACTAGTGGACACTCTCAACATTGATCACATAACAGAATAAATAAATAGATGCTAGACTCTACACTCTCTTGTTGGATGATGAACACCACTAACTGTGTAGGATTACACGAACCCTCAATGCCGGAGTTAACAAGCTCCACAATATTCAATGTTCATGTTTAAATAACCTTAGAGTGCATGACAGATCAACATGATGGCGTGTATTTCACACGTTCGTTGGGCAACCCCAAGAGGAAGGTATGATGCGCACGGCAGCAAGTTTTCCCTCAAAAAACCAAGGTTTATCGAACCGGGGAAAGAAGCACGTTGAAGGTTGATGGCGGGATGTAGTGCGGCGCAACACCAGGGATTCCGGCGCCAACGTGGAACTGCACAACACAACCAAAGTACTTTGCCCCAACGAAGCAGTGAGGTTGTCAATCTCACCGGCTTGCTGTAACAAAGGATTAACCGTATTGTGTGGAAGATGATTGTTTGCGAGAGAAAACAGTAAAAACAAGTATTGCAGCAGATTTGTATTTCAGTATTAAAGAATGGACCGGGGTCCACAGTTCACTAGAGGTGTCTCTCCCATAAGATAAAAGCATGTTGGGTGAACAAATTACAGTCGGGCAATTGACAAATAGAGAGCATAACAATGCACATACATGTCATGATAAGTATAGTGAGATTTAATTGGGCATTACGACAAAGTACATAGACCGCCATCCAAGCGCATCTATGCCTAAAAAGTCCACCTTCGGGTTATCGTCCGAACCCCTTCAAGTATTAAGTTGCAAAGCAACAGGACAATTGCATTAAGTATGGTGCGTAATGTAATCAAGAACTACATCCTCGGACATAGCGCCAATGTTTTATCCCTAGTGGCAACATGACACAACACAAACTTTCACTTTGTCCCGGTGTCAATGCGGCATGAACCCACAATCGAGCATAAATACTCCCTCTTGGAGTTAAGAGCAAAAACTTGGCCAGAGCCTCTACTAGTAACGGAGAGCATGCAAGATCATAAACAACACATATGTAATAACTTGATAATTAACATAACATGGTATTCTCTATCCATCGGATCCGACAAACACAACATAGAGTATTACAGGATAGATGATCTTGATCATGTTAGGCAGCTCACAAGATCCAACAATGAAGCACAATGAGGAGAAGACAACCATCTAGATACTGCTATGGACCCATAGTCCAGGGTGAACTACTCACTCATCACTCCGGAGGCGACCATGGCGGTGTAGAGTCCTCGGAGATGAATCCCCTCCCGGAGGAGATCTCAGAATCCCCCGAGATGGGATCGGCGGCGTCGGCGTCTCGGAAGGTTTTCGTATCGTGGTTTTCGCCTCGGGGTTTCGCGACGGAGGCTTTAAGTAGGCGGAAGGGCGAGTCGGAGGGCTGGCAGAGGGCCCACACCACGGGGGCGGCGCGGGCCCCAGCGCCGCCATGTGGTTGGCCACCTCGTGGCCTTCGTATGCTCTTCGGTCTTCGGAAGGTTCGTGGCGAAATAGGCCCTGGGTCTTCGTTTCGTCAATTAGGAATATTTCGTTATAGGATTTCGAAACCAAAAACATGACAATGACACCTTGGCATCTTGTTAATAGGTTAGTTCAGAAAATGCACGAATATGACATAAAGTGTGCATAAAACATGTAGGTATCATCAATAATATGGCATAGAACATAAGAAATTATCGATACGTCGGATACGTATCAAGCATCCCCAAGCTTAGTTACTGCTCGTCGAGCAGTAAAACGATAACAAAGATAATTTCTGAAGTGACATGCCATCATAACCTTGATCATACTATTTGTAAACATATGTAATGAATGCAGCGATCAAAACAATGGTAATGACATGAGTAAACAACTGAATCATAAAGCAAAGACTTTTCATGAATAGTACTTCAAGACAAGTATTAATAAGTCTTGCATAAGAGTTAACTCATAAAGCAATAAATCAAAGTAAAGGTATTGAAGCAACACAAAGGAAGATTAAGTTTCAGCGGTTGCTTTCAACTTGTAACATGTATATCTCATGGATAATTGTCAACATAGAGTAATATAACAAGTACAATATGCAAGTATGTAGGAATCAATGCACAGTTCACACAAGTGTTTGCTTCTTGAGGTGGAGAGAGATAGGTGAAGCTGACTCAACATAAAAGTAAAGAGAATGGTCCTTCAAAGAGGAAAGCATCGATTGCTATATTTGTGCTAGAGCTTTTATTTTGAAAACATGAAACAATTTTGTCAACGGTAGTAATAAAGCATATGAGTTATAAAGTTATATCTTACAAGTTGCAAGCCTCATGCATAGTATACTAATAGTGCCCGCACCTTGTCCTAATTAGCTTGGACTACGGATCTTTGCAATGCACATGTTTTAACCAAGTGTCACAATGGGGTACCTCCATGCCGCCTGTACAAAGGTCTAAGGAGAAAGCTCGCATTTTGGATTTCTCGCTTTTGATTATTCTCAACTTAGACATCCATACGGGACAACATGGACAATAGATAATGGACTCCTCTTTAATGCATAAGCATGTGGCAATTATTATTCTCATATGAGATTGAGGATATATGTCCAAAGCTGAAACTTCCACCATGATTCATGGCTTTAGTTAGCGGCCCAATGTTCTTCTCTAACAATATGCATGCTCCAACCATTAAGGTGGTAGATCTCTCTTACTTCAGACAAGACGGACATGCATAGCAACTCACATGATATTCAACAAGGAATAGTTGATGGCGTCCCGAAACATGGTTATCGCACAACAAGCAACTTAATAAGAGATAAAGTGCATAAGTACATATTCAATACCACAATAGTTTTTAAGCTATTTTTCCCATGAGCGCTATATATTGCAAAGGTGAATGATGGAATTTTAAAGGTAGCACTCAAGCAATTTACTTTGGAATGGCGGATAAATACCATGTAGTAGGTAGGTATGGTGGACACAAATGGCATAGTGGTTGGCTCAAGGATTTTGGATGCATGAGAAGTATTCCCTCTCGATACAAGGTTTAGGCTAGCAAGGTTATTTGAAACAAACACAAGGATGAACGGTGTAGCAAAACTCACATAAAAGACATATTGTAAACATTATAAGACTCCACACCGTCTTCCTTGTTGTTCAAAACTCAATACTAGATGTTATCTAGACTCTAGAGAAACCAAATATGCAAACCAAATTAGCAAGCTCTAAGTGTTTCTTCATTAATGGGTACAAAGTATATGATGCAAGATCTTAAACATGAGCACAACAATTGCCAAGTATCAAATTATCCAAGACATTTTAGAGTTACTACATGTAGCATTTTTCCAATTCCAACCATATAACAATTTAACGAAGAAGAAACTTCGCCATGAATATTATGAGTAGAGCCTAAGGACATACTTGTCCATATGCTACAGCGGAGCGTGTCTCTCTCCCATAAAGTGAATGCTAGGATCCATTTTATTCAAACAAAACAAAAACAAAAACAAACCGACGCTCCAAGCAAAGTGCATAAGATGTGACGGAATAAAAATATAGTTTCAGGGGAGGAACCTGATAATGTTGTCGATGAAGAAGGGGATGCCTTGGGCATCCCCAAGCTTACACGCTTGAGTCTTCTTAGAATATGCAGGGGTGAACCACCGGGGCATCCCCAAGCTTAGAGCTTTCACTCTCCTTGATCATATTGCATCATACTCGTCTCTTGATCCTTGAAAACTTCCTCCACACCAAACTCGAAACAACTCATTAGAGGGTTAGTGCATAATAAAAATTCACATGTTCAGAGGTGACACAATCATTCTTAACACTTCTGGACATTGCATAAAGCTACTGGACATTAATGGATCAAAGAAATTCATCCAACATAGCGAAAGAGGCAATGCGAAATAAAGGCAGAATCTGTCAAAACAGAACAGTCCGTAAAGATGGATTTTATTAGGCCACCAGACTTGCTCAAATGAAAATGCTCAAATTGAATGAAAGTTGCGTACATATCTGAGGATCATGCACGTAAATTGGCTTAATTTTCTGAGCTATCTACAGGGAGGTAGACCCAGATTCGTGACAGCAAAGAAATCTGGAACTGCGCAGTAATCCAAATCTAGTACTTACTTTACTATCAAAGACTTTACTTGGCACAACAAAACATAAAACTAAGATAAGGAGAGGTTGCTACAGTAGTAAACAACTTCCAAGACTCAAATATAAAACAAAAATACTGTAGTAAAAACATGGGTTGTCTCCCACAAGCGCTTTTCTTTAACGCCTTTCAGCTAGGCGCAGAAAGTGTATATCAAGTAACATCAAGAGACGGAGCATTGATATCATAAGCTCCCCCATTTGCAGTGGTACTAGGGGCTTTGTCAATTTTAGGCCTATAATAATATTTCTTTGGTTTAGGCACTTTAGAGGCATACATAAACTTTTGCTCCTTTCCCACATAAGCTTTCTCTCTAAACTGTAAAGATGAAAAGGTTGAACCCAAAGTTCCCATAGCTTTTTCAAGTTCGCCAATCCTATTAATTTGATTATCATGGTCAACACAAGTTCCTAGGACACTAATTCTTTCATCAATTCCTCCTAAGGATTTATCAAGTTTATCAGTTTTAACAAGTAACATCTCCAACTTAGTTTCAACACTAAAATTTTTCTCTATGGTTTCCAATTTTTTCATAACATCCTCAAGGGAGGTTTCAATTTTAATTTCATTAACAGGTGGTGTTCCAAATAAACTCTCAATAATGCAACTAGCCTCTAAAGCGGGAGCACCTAGGAAGTTACCCCCCGCGAGACAATCAAGAACATATCTATTCCAGCTAGAGATACCAACATAAAAATTCCTGAGTAGGATAGTGGTGGAGTGTTTCTTAGTGCACATATTATGGGCATCACTAATTCTATACCAAGCATCTTTTAAACATTCTCCTCCTTGTTGCTTAAATGAACGAACTTCAACTTCAGGATTACTCATTTTAGCAGTAGTAAATAAAACAAACTAGATAAAGTAAATGCAAGTAAACTAATTTTTTGTGTTTTTGATATAGCAAACAAGATAGTAAATAAAGTAAAGCTAGCAACTAATTTTTTTGTGTTTTGATATAAGTGCAGCAAAGAAAGTAGTAAATAAAATAAAGCAAGACAAAAACAAAGTAAAGAGATTGAGAAGTGGAGACTCCCCTTGCAGCGTGTCTTGATCAACGGTGCCAGAAAAAGAGCTTGATGGCGTGTATTTCACACGTTCGTTGGGCAACCTCAAGAGGAAGGTATGATGCGCACAGCAGCAAGTTTTCCCTCAGAAAGAAACCAAGGTTTATCGAACCAGGAGGAGCCAAGAAGCACGTTGAAGGTTGATGGCGGCGGGATGTAGTGCGGCGCAACACCGAGGGCGCCAACGTGGAACCTGCACAACACAACCAAAGTACTTTGCCCCAACGAAACAGTGAGGTTGTCAATCTCACCGGCTTGCTGTAACAAAGGATTAACCGTATTGTGTGGAAGATGATTGTTTGCGAGAAAACAGTAAAAACAAGTATTGCAGCAGATTTGTATTTCAGTATTAAAGAATGGACCGGGGTCCACAGTTCACTAGAGGTGTCTCTCCCATAAGATAAAAGCATGTTGGGTGAACAAATTACAGTCGGGCAATTGACAAATAGAGAGAGCATAACAATGCACATACATGTCATGATAAGTATAGTGAGATTTAATTGGGCATTACGACAAAGTACATAGACCGCCATCCAACGCATCTATGCCTAAAAAGTCCACCTTCGGGTTATCGTCCGAACCCCTTCCGGTATTAAGTTGCAAAGCACAGACAATTGCATTAAGTATGGTGCGTAATGTAATCAACAACTTCATCCTCGGACATAGCGCCAATGTTTTATCCCTAGTGGCATGACCACCACAACCTTAGAACTTTGTCGGTCCCGGTGTCAATGCAGGCATGAACCCACAATCGAGCATAAATACTCCCTCTTGGAGTTAAGAGCAAAAACTTGGCCAGAGCCTCTACTAGTAACGGAGAGCATGCAAGATCATAAACAACACATATGTAATAACTTGATAATTAACATAACATGGTATTCTCTATCCATCGGATCCCGACAAACACAACATAGAGTATTACGATAGATGATCTTGATCATGTTAGGCAGCTCACAAGATCCAACAATGAAGCACAATGAGGAGAAGACAACCATCTAGCTACTGCTATGGACCCATAGTCCAGGGTGAACTACTCACTCATCACTCCGGAGGCGACCATGGCGGTGTAGAGTCCTCAGGAGATGAATCCCCTCTTCGGCAGGGTGCCGGACGAGATCTCCAGAATCCCCGAGATGGGATCGGCGGCGGCGTCGTGCTGAGGTTTTCCGTATCGTGGTTTTCGCCTCGGGGGTTTCGCGACGGAGGCTTTAAGTAGGCGGAAGGGCGAGTCGGAGGGCGACGAGGGCCCACACCACGAGGCGGCGCAGCCTTGGCCGCGCCGCCATGTGGTTTGGCCACCTCGTGCCCCACTTCGTATGCTCTTCGGTCTTGTGGAAGGTTCGTGGCAAAATAGGCCCCTGGGTCTTCGTTTCGTCAAATTAGAAATATTTCGTTACTAGAATTTCAAACCAAAAACAGAAGACATGCAGCCTTCGGCATCTGTTAATAGGTTAGTTCAGAAAATGCACGAATATGACATAAAGTGTGCATAAAACATGTAGGTATCATCAATAATATGGCATAGAACATAAGAAATTATCGATACGTCGGAGACGTATCAATAATCTAATGCATGCACACTGTCACCTTCACGCTACGAAAGGAGGCATAGATCACATCAATACCATCATAGCAATAGTTAACTTCATAATCTACAAGAGATCACAATCATAGCCTACGCCAAGTACTACACGATGCACACACTGTCACCATTACACCGTGCAGGAGGAATAAACTACTTAATCACATCACTAGAGTAGCACACAGATAAATTGTGATACAAAACACATTGCAATCATAAAGAGATATAAATAAGCACTTCACTATGCCATTCATAACAGTGAATAAGTATTCTGTGAAATATAGCCTAAGAGACCCACACGGTGCACACACTGTCACCTTTACACACGTGGGACAAGGAGTCTCGGAGATCACATAAGTAAAACTCACTTGACTAGCACAATGACATCTAGATTACAAGCATCATCATATGAATCTCAATCATGTAAGGCAGCTCATGAGATTATTGTATTGAAGCACATAGGAGAGAGATTAACCACATAGCTACGGTACAGCCCCGAGCCTCGATGGAGAACTACTCCCTCCTCATGGGAGACAGCAGCGTTGATGGAGATGGCGGTGGTGTCGATGGAGGAGCCTTCCGGGCACTTCCCGTCAGGGCGAGGCGTCTTGGAACCGGGAGACTCCTGTCCCCAGGATCTTGGCTTCGCGATGGCGGCGGCTCTGGAAGGTTTTCTCTGGTTTCGTCCAACGTGTCGAGGTTTTTAGGTCAGGGACCTTTATATAGGCGAAGAGGCGGAGTCGGAGGGTCGACGACACACTAGGGGCGCGCCCCCTGGGCGCCCGGCCTGTCATCAGGGGCCAGTGGCCCCCTCACATCTCTTTGGTGTTGGAAGCTTCGTGGAAAAAAAGGATCTGGGCGTTGATTTCGTCCATTCAGAATATTTCCTTACTAGGATTTCTGGAACCAAAACAGCAAGAAACAGCTGGCCCTTCGGCATCTCGTCAATAGGTTAGTTGGAAAACGCATAATAATGACATAAAGTATGCATAAAACATGTAGATATCATCAATAATGTGGCATGGAACATAAGAAATTATCGATACGTCGGAACGTATCAGCATCCCAAGCAGTTCTGCTCGTCAGAGCGGTAAACGATAACAAAGATAATTTCTGGAGTGACATGCCATCATAACCTTGATCATACTATTGTAAGCATATGTAATGAATGCAGCGATCAAAACAATGGTAATGACATGAGTAAACAATGAATCATAAAGCAAAGACTTTTCATGAATAGTACTTTCAAGACAAGCATCAATAAGTCTTGCATAAGAGTTAACTCATAAAGCAATAAATCAAAAGTAAAGGTATTGAAACAACACAAAAGAAGATTAAGTTTCAGCGGTTGCTTTCAACTTATAACATGTATATCTCATGGATAATTGTCAACATAGAGTAATATAACAAGTGCAATATGCAAGTATGTAGGAATCAATGCACGGGTTCACACAAGTGTTTGCTTCTTGAGGTGGAGAGAGATAGGTGAGCGACTCAACATAAAAGTAAAGAAAGGTCCTCCAAAGAGGAAAGCATCGATTGCTATATTTGTGCTAGAGCTTTTATTTTAAAACATGAAACAATTTTGTCAACGGTAGTAATAAAGCATATGTATCATGTAAATTATATCTTACAAGTTGCAAGCCTCATGCATAGTATACTAATAGTGCCCGCACCTTGTCCTAATTAGCTTGGACTACCGGGATCATTGCAATACACATGTTTTAACCAAGTGTCACAAAGGGGTACCTCCATGCCGCCTGTACAAAGGTCTAAGGAGAAAGCTCGCATTTTGGATTTCTCGCTTTTGATTATTCTCAACTTAGACATCCATACCGGGACAACATGGACAACAGATAATGGACTCCTCTTTAATGCATAAGCATGTAGCAACAATTAGTGTTCTCATATGAGATTGAGGATATATGTCCAAAACTGAAACTTCCACCATGATTCATGGCTTTAGTTAGCGGCCCAATGTTCTTCTCTAACAATATGCATGCTCTAACCATTAAAGTGGTAGATCTCCCTTACTTCAGACAAGACGGACATGCATAGCAACTCACATGATATTCAACAAAGAGTAGTTGATGGCGTCAGAAAACATGGTTATCGCACAACAAGCAACTTAATAAGAGATAAAGTGCATAAGTACATATATTCAATACCACAATAGTTTTTAGGCTATTTGTCCCATGAGCTATTTATTGTAAAGGTAGAGAATAGAAATTTTAAAGGTAGCACTCAAGCAATTTACTTTGGAATGGCGGAGAAATACCATAGTAGGTAGGTATGGTGGACACAAATGGCATAGTGGTTGGCTCAAGGATTTTGGATGCATGAGAAGTATTCCCTCTCGATACAAGGTTTAGGCTAGCAAGGTTATTTGAAACAAACACAAGGATGAACCGGTGCAGGCAAAACTCACATAAAAGACATATTGTAAACATTATAAGACTCTACACCGTCTTCCTTGTTGTTCAAAACTCAATACTAGAAATTATCTAGACTTTAGAGAGACCAAATATGCAAACCAAATTTAGCAAGCTCTAGGTGTTTCTTCATTAATGGGTGCAAAGTATATGATGCAAGAGCTTAAACATGAGCACAACAATTGCCAAGTATCACATTATTCAAGACATTTTAGAATTACTACATGTAGCATTTTCCAATTCCAACCATATAACAATTTAACGAAGAAGATTCAACCTTCGCCATGAATACTATGAGTAAAGCCTAAGGACATATTTGTCCATATGCAACAGCGGAGCGTGTCTCTCTCCCACACAATGAATGCTAGGATCCATTTTATTTAAAAAAAAACAAAAAAGAAAAAAAAACCGACGCTCCAAGCAAAGTACATAAGATGTGATGGAATAAAAATATAGTTTCAGGGGAGGAACCTGATAATGTTGTCGATGAAGAAGGGGATGCCTTGGGCATCCCAAGCTTAGACGCTTGAGTATTCTTAGAATATGCAGGGGTGAACCACCAGGGCATCCCCAAGCTTAGAGCTTTCACTCTCCTTGATCATATTGCATCATTTCCCTCTCTTGATCCTTGAAAACTTCCTCCATTAGAGGGTTAGTGTACAATAAAAATTAACATGTTCAGAGGTGACACAATCATTCTTAACACTTCTGGACATTGCATAAAGCTAATGGACATTAATGGAACAAAGAAATTCATCCATCATAGCAAAAGAGGCAATGCGAAATAAAAGGCAGAATCTGTCAAAACAGAACAGTCCGTAAAGATGGATTTTATTGAGGCACCAGACTTGCTCAAATGAAAATTCCCAAAATGAATGAAAGTTGCGTACATATCTGAGGATCACGCACGTAAATTGGCATATTTTTCTGAGCTACCTACAGGGAGGCAGGTCGAAATTCGTGGCAGCAAAGAAATCTGTTTCTGCAGGTAATCCAAATCTAGTATGAACTTTACTATCAAAGACTTTACTTGGCACAACAATGCGATAAAAATAAGATAAGGAGAGTTGCTACAGTAGTAAAAAAAGACTCAAAATAAAAAACAAAATTACTGTAGTAAAATAAACACATGGGTTATGTCCCAAGAAGTTCTTTCTTTATAGCCATTAAGATGGGCTCAGCTGTTTTAATGATGCACTCGCAAGAGATGGTATTTGAAGCAAAGAGAGCATCAAGAGGCAAATTCAAAACACATTTAAGCCTAACATGCTTCCTATGAAAAGGAATCTTGTAAATAAACAAGTTCATGAAGAGCAAAGTAACAAGCATAGGAAAATAGAACAAGTGTAGCTTCAAAAATTTCAGCACATAGAGAGGCATTTTAGTAACATGAAAATTTCTACAACCATATTTTCTTCTCTCATAATAACTTTCAGTAGCAACATGAGCAAACTCAACAATATAACTATCACATAAAGCATTCTTATCATGAGTCTCATGCATAAAATTATTACTCTCCACATAAGCATAATCAATTTTATTAGTAATAGTGGGAGCAAATTCAACAAAGTAGCTATCATTATTATTTTCATCATCAAATATAGGAGGCATATTGTAATCATAATCAAATTTATCCTCCATAACAGTGGTAACTAAAGACTACTATCATTATAATCATCATAAATAGGAGGCAAAGTATCATCAAAATAAATTTTCTCCTCAATGCTTGGGGGACTAAAAATCATGCTCATCAAAACCAGCTTCCCCAAGCTTAGAATTTTCCATATCATTAGCAACAATGGTGTTCAAAGCGTTCATACTAATATGTTCCATGGGTTTTTTTAATTTTCGCATCAAACCATCCATGTCTTAAATCGGAAATAGAATAAGAACCTCATTGTTGTCCATTATGCCAAACTAGTGTAAACAGAAACAAAAAGATGCAATTGCAGGATCTAAAGGAAATAGCTTCGAGCACACACACAACGGCGCCCAGAAAAGTACTTTACCTGGGACGGAATGAGCCTTTACCTTTCCTCCCAGAAAATTGGCGCCCGAGGTTTGATGTCTACGTACTTCTATTCTTGTAGACGGTGTTGGGCCTTCAAGAAGCGAGGTTTGTAGAACAACGGCAAGTTTCCCTTAAGTGGATCACCCAAGGTTTATCGAACTCAGGGAGGAAGAGGTCAAAGATATCCCTCTCATGCAACCCAAAGCACAAAGCAAGAAGTCTCTTGTGTCCCCAACACACCTAATAGGTGCACTAGTTCGGCGAAGAGATAGTGAAATACGGGTGGTATGAATAAATGCGAGCGGTAGCAACGGCACCAGAAAAGTGTTTGCTGTCCGGGACTGGTGTGTGGTTGATGGTGGTAATATTGCGGACGATAGAGATGCGGTAAACGGTAAACAAGCAGCGATAGCGATATTTAGGAACAAGGCCTAGGGATCATACTTTCACTAGTGGACACTCTCAACATTGATCCACATAAGAATAAATAAATAGATGCTAGACTCTACACTCTCTTGTTGGATGATGAACACCACTACGTGAGGATTACACGAACCCTCAATGCCGGAGTTAACAAGCTCCACAATATTCAATGTTCATGTTTAAATAACCTTAGAGTGCATGACATATCAACATAACCAAACCAAGTACTGACATAGCATGCACACTGTCACCTTCACACTACGAAAGGAGGCATAGATCACATCAATACCATCATAGCAATAGTTAACTTCATAATCTACAAGAGATCACAATCATAGCCTACGCCAAGTACTACACGATGCACACACTGTCACCATTACACCGTGCGGGAGGAATAAACTACTTTAATAACATCACTAGAGTAGCACACAGATAAATTGTGATACAAAACACATGCAATCATAAAGAGATATAAATAAGCACTTCACTATGCCATTCATAACGGTGAATAAGTATTCTGTGAAATATAGCCTAAGAGACCCACACGGTTTACACACGTGGGACAAGGAGTCTCCGGAGATCACATAAGTAAAATCCACTTGACTAGCACAATGACATCTAGATTACAAGCATCATCATATGAATCTCAATCATGTAAGGCAGCTCATGAGATTATTGTATTGAAGCACATAGGAGAGAGATTAACCACATAGCTAGCGGTACAGCCCCGAGCCTCGATGGAGAACTACTCCCTCCTCATGGGAGACAGCAGCGTTGATGGAGATGGCGGTGGTGTCGATGGAGGAGCCTTCCGGGGGCACTTCCCCATCCCGGCGGCGTGCGGGAACAGACTCTGTCCCCCGGATCTTGGCCCGCGATGGCGGCGGCTCTGGAAGGTTTCTCTGGTTTCGTCAACGTGTCGAGTTTTTAGGTCAGGGACCTTTATATAGCGAAGAGGCGGAGTCGGAGGGTCGGCGAGGCGACGACACTATGTGGGCGCGCCCCCTGCAGGGCTGCGCCGGCTGTCATCCGGTCGCCCCCTTCGTATCTCCCCGGTGTTCGGAAGCTTCGTGGAAAAATAGGATCTTGGCGTTGATTTCGTCCGATTCGAGAATATTTCCTTACTAGGATTTGGGAAACCAAAAACAGTAGAAAACACAAGCGGCCCTTCGGCATCTCGTCAATAGGTTAGTTCCGGAAAACGCATAATAATGACATAAAGTATGCATAAAACATGTAGATATCATCAATAATGTGGCATGGAACATAAATACCGATACGTCGGAGCCGTATCGGAGGCCCCATGTCCTGTAAATGGGTAAAACTACAAGAGGTGCAAAAGGGTTTGACTTAGGTGAGCAAAGCTGAGCAGATTTTCGATCTACAGCTGAAGTTACCCGAAGGCCATAAAACCCCTACAGCACAAGAAATGAATGGGAGGCCGTACTGCAAATGGCATCATTCATTCACCCATACCACCAATGACTGCAAGGTGTTTCGTCAGCAGATCCAAATGGCAATAGAACAAGGCCGATTGCTCTTCGGACAGTTTGCCATGAAAGTGGACACGCATCCGTTCCCTGGCGTCAACATGGTGGAACCTAACCACTCCGCGAGGCGTCGACTGGATTTCTCGTTCGAGGTTAACATGGTAGGGCCTGACGCCACCATGGCAAGGATAAAGAGGTCACTCCCGCGAAAAGGAAAAGGAGGAGGCGACCCACGCGACCCCCCGATATGATGACAAGCGGTACCTCACCAAGGAACAAGTGAGAAGCGTGCGATACCAAAACCACTTTCCACGCATCTCCTCAACAAAGATGGATATCAGTATGACCGACGTCGGCAATACGACAGGAACGACGAAAGATACAATCGGTCCGATGAAGATAAAGGAAGGTACCGTCGACACAAGAGAGACGACGAAGGACGCGAGCACCGCGCTAAGGAGAGGTCAAGGGAACAGGAGGATATGGATAAACACTGGGACTGTCCCTTCTTCAAACACTGCTGGGATTCGGGGATGAGCCGATTGCCTACCATCGACAACTGCCCGGAGTGTAGACGCCGGAAGAAGGATGCAGGGGAAGTTTCAGTTTTCAAGCGTCTAGGACCTCTTCCACCCAGAACAAACGTGCTGAGTCCTCTCAAGATGAAGACTTTGAGGAGTCGAGAAGATGAAGAAGAGGATAGGTACCACCGGCCGAGGTGGATGGACTCAACCACTCCCAAAGCGTAGGGTTCAGCGGCTACGTAGTTTGGAGCAAGCCGAAGCGCGATACTTGCACACGTTGAGGAAAGCGCGGCCTGATCTGGCCGTGAAAATTCAACAGACTTTGGACGAAGAAACTCGTCCACCAAAGAAAGTTTGGCGTCCCAAGCAAGAAAAAGCCGATGTGGGTACATCGGCTGGCACAAACATGGTGTTCTTCCTTCCATCAGAGTTTCGTGCCCCAGGAACTGAGGAAGTGCCGATAGCATAGTTTGACTGCGGTCCACAGCCCGTCATCTTCGAAAAACCACGGGAGAAGGGCTACAAGCATATGAAGGCCCTGTACCTAAAATGTTATATCAATGGGCAGCCCGTCGGCAGGATGTTGGTTGACACGGGAGCAGCGGTCAATATAATGCCATATTCCATGCTACGGCATCTGGGACGCTCTAGTGCCGATCTGATCAAGACCAACGGGGCGCAAGGTGTCCTGAACGTGGATCTAACCATAGGCCAAAAGACGATCCCAACGACATTCTTCATCGTCGATAGCAAGAGCTCATACGCTGCCCTGCTAGGAAGGATTCACGCCAACTGCTGCATTCCATCTACAATGCATCACGATACAGTGGGATGGAGACGACGTAGAAGTCGTTCATGCAGATGATTCGATCGACGTCTCGATAGCCGGCATGAACATTTGGGACTCGGAAGACCAGAGCCGCTCTCTGGAATCGGTTGGACGGCTGTGATCGCATCGAGGTGACAAAAAACGGGGTGAGGCTGGTCTTATCCACCGGCCTGTAGAGTAACAAGAGCAACATCCATCGACATACATTGGCAGAGCCGTCCCTGCGATCGGCCCCAAAAATAAAAAAGCAAGGATCTCACTGCAAACATGTCACGTAGTCGTGGTAGGAGGCTTCCTCCTGTAAGGGAGCACATACAAGTTGTAAACCTTCATCGAGCAATTCAATCAACATGGAGGCCGATTCCAGCAATCGGCCAAAATTATCCTCCCATACGTTCTGCCTGTATTCAACGTCGATCTAACAGGCGACGGAAAGCTAGGGTATGGGTTACGTCAGCTGATGAGCTAGAAGAGATCGACATTGGTCCTTGGGACAAGCTACGACCAACATGCATCAGCAAGAGCCGATATCTTCAATCACTTGAAAGATCCGGCTCGGGGGGTACCTTGTATGGAATAATATGGAATAATGGACGATAACATATGTAGGCCGATGCACGAAATTGGCCAGTAAATTTTTTTTTATAGTGTACAGCCGATGCACAAACATCGACTCTAGAGTACAAATTCGTACAAACTCAATAATGAAGTTTCTCAGATTACACAGGGAGACTCTACTGAAGGAACATCTCAAGGGCATGGAGGCATCAGCACGAACACGATCTACCTCGGCGATCTCGGCCTCATCATCTTCGTCTTTGCCTGCTACCAGCTGCTTGTTCAAGGCGCGGATTTCGGCCAGATCAGTCTTCAGTTGAGCTTTGGGCCTTCTGCCTCCTCGAGGGAGTGGGCGATAAGAGCTTCCTTAGCTTCAATGAGCTGTTTTGTTGCCCAGACACCTTCTCTTCAAGGGCCTCCAACTCTTTGCGCAAGGTCGCGAGTTCAGCAGTGCTGCAGATGTGTCAGTTTTGGCGTCCAAAGCTGCCTTTTTCTCATTAAGCCGTTGGCATTTGTCTGCAATATCGGCTTTCAACGGAAGCTGGGCGTGGCGCAAGTCGATTCTCTGACGAGCCAATTTCACTCTTGACCTGTAGGCAGACAGAGTTACAACTGGCCAAAGTTTCACCTGCAGCGTCACCGGGAGATGAGGCTGGATGTCTTCCAGAACGCTCTTCACCGCCTCGGAGTCTGCAACCAACGTCTCAATGGAAGAGGAAAGCAGGGCCTTGAGGTGCTGGAGTTGACCATGTGTAGCGCTGGGTCCTGGCTCCTCACTTGCTTTAGCGGTAGCCGGTTCGATGGATTCAGGGTCAAAGGTTAGCAAGCTTGAGAGGTCATAACCCTGACAAATAACAAGAAAAATGTCAGGAGACATCAAAGGAGGAGGTAGAGCCAAGGGAAAGAATTGTACTTCTCCTGAGACCAGAGGAACAACCGATGAAGAGGTGATCGGCTCTTGTGTTTCGGCTGTGGGATTGGCCAAGTTGGCCACCTTGTCAGCTACACTCGTAGAAGTTGCTAGGTCCAGGGTGGCGGATGGCATTGGTACCTCCTCGACTTCCCCACTGGAGGTGTCATCGGTCTGCAAAGGAATGGTTAGCCGATGGGAACAAAAAGCGAAAATGAGCCAAGGAGAGGTTGAGGGGATTACGTTTGATATCTCCTGGTTTGATGGAGAGGCTTGCGGTTCCTTGCGAGCTCTCTTGATGCATCGACTCTTTGTGCGTAGACTGCCCTGCCCTGCTTTGATGGGAGTTTGGGAGACAGCAGGTTCGGGGGCTGACCTTTTCTTGGAAGCCGACGGTGGCAAGTCTCTGCGTGGTGGTTTTTCAGAGTTGCCCGAACTCGAGTCCCTTCGACTTGGACTGTGTGTCCTCACTAGAGGTTTTCTTTAGTGGGGGTCTGTGAAGAAATACAAGTATGCTGCAGAAGCCTGGAAGGATGAATGAAATCAGCCAAGGCACGGGTCAACTTACGTGCGAGCTTTCTTGGCGGAGTAGGGCTGGCGCTTCGTGTCTTCACAGCAGCTTCTTTCCTCTTGCTGTTCTCGCCTTGGCGGGCTCGGGGGGAGTGACCTAGTAGACACTCTGCTTTTGGGCCAGATTGGGTGTCATCGGTGGCTCTGCATCACAACCTTTTTCAAAGATGGTGAGTTTTGCGAAGAGGACCACCGAGGCTAGGAGGACGAATGGGGAGCCGTCATCATTACGGGATCTGGACCATCTTGTTGCGCAGGAGACGAGCAAGGTTATAAGGAAATCGTTAAACCACTTCAAAATAAATTGAATAGTGGTTTTGCTGGGATGTCATATTCAGCATCAAGCTGTTTCAGCAATGGTCCGAGCTCTCCTGAAGGCGTGAGTCTTCCACGTTGACCACCAAGTCTCAAAACCAAGGTTGACGAGGTAAAAGAGAGGTTGTGAGGAATTGGGGTGGCTAGAGCGTCAAAGAAGGAATAACACCTACACGGTGGTGAGGCATTGGGCGACGCTCTCGTCAGGTGGTGCAGAAAGAAGTGAGGATACCTGTCAGACCCATTGCCGCGCTGCTACAACCGGTTGATAAGATTCATAACCAGGTTTGATGATCTTGTTTGAGGTGCTCATGAACTGGAAGGAAGCAAGGACGAATCATGATGGAGTACAATTGCCGAGTGTCAGCATCATCGGCAAAACTATCTAGCCTGAAAGAGATTGGATTTTCAAAATTTTCAGACTCAGTATAAGGAAAGAAGAGAGGGTTGTCCAGGCCTTGGTAGAAAGTTCTGAACCACTCTGATGCTCCTTTGAGGTTAGTTTGCTGCCTGGGAGGCTATATAGAGCTTGACCATAGCTAGTGCACCGGATCATCTCTCATTAGTATCTGGGAAGGTGCAAGTAGTAAGGGTGGAAAGTTTGGGATCTGGTGTTGGAAGTACAGCTGAGCCCATAGTTGAATAAACCACGGGGACCTCCGGTTTTGTGTCTTTGGAGAACAGTTTAACAGACATTAGCTGGAGATACCTATAAACTTCTCCAAGAAACAGTTTGCCAATGCCAAGTTGAGTGCCTCTGGCAAGTTCATAGGCCAGGGAAAGATAATTCTTGGTTGGAGCAAGTGAAGGACCACAGAATATGAAGTGTTCCAACCGAAGTTGGGGAAGGCGTGTGTTCTTTCTCTGTTGGGGCCTTTGTTTTTCATGTGTGCGAGTAAGCACCAGATTGTGCACTCTGTTTTGGAAAGTGTGTGGGGACCTTTGGCGGCACGAGATGGGCTTGGGGATGCAATGTCTAAACCAGTGATCATGGCCACATCTAGTAAGGTTGGTGTCATAGGGCCATAACCAAACATGAAGCAATTCAAAGCATCAGACCAAAAATAGCCGATGGTTTTCAGAAGGTTTTCATGTTTCTCAAGGGGAGACAGTGATAAAGCTAAAGCATCGGCTATTCCTGCGGTTTCCCAGGTGGCGTGGTGAGCTTTGGAGATTCTATTATACCATGAAACCCAATCTTCAGGGGGATTAGGCCAGGCTCGTAAGCAGTCGGCCCAAGAGGTCAGATCTAGATTTTGGTTCACGAAGGGAATTCTATTTGCCTCGCATGAAATCAAATGGGCAGGACTCTCGGTAGAACGAGGGCCAAGACAGAGATAATTTGGAAGAGAAGGATGTGGCAGTAGAATGTCTGATACCTAGAAATTAATGACGGAACGAAGCATTAATTCAGATATTTGTTGTTAATTCTAGCACTATGTTTGGACAGCGAGGAGCGGTGGAGGATTACCTTCAGGCCGGAGACCATAGCGTTGGCGTTGGATGATTCCGCCATTGGATTCGCTGGGTTAAGCCTGCGCGATTTAGATCTGAGGTTCGTGTGGCCGTGAGTTGGATCTGTTTGAGCGGCGATTTGGGGATCTGAGTGTTGCTTTTTCGGATAAGTTGCAGGTTACCGTTTGAATAAGCAACAGAGCTGGCCTTGCTCGCGTTTTATGGCAAGGGCCGATGCGCTGCCATCGGCTCTTGGTGTGTTGACTTGCTTTGACAATCGGCAAAATTGTTAGAAAGGCAAAATCGGCTGAGAAATATTTTCTCATTAATAAAAGGGCTTTTACAGAGAAGAGCCGATTGCTCAAGGAAGAAAGAACAAAAGCCGATTACTACTACTAGTCCTATACTAGTAGTCCCTAATCTACGGGCCGTTCTGCCCTCGTCGTCGTCACGCTGCCGTCGGCGCAGCTGCTGGCGGGCTCCTCGTCGCTGCTCCCGTAGCCCTCTACGGGAGCCTCGTCCTCCCTCGTCGTCGTCGTCGTCCGAGCCGGCGCGAAGCGCGCGGCGGATATTCTTGGGAGACTCGTCGTCCTCCTCTTCGTCCTCCTCGTCGGAGGAGGTGTAGCCGTCCCACGAGACGATCGTCTTCGCTCCCGCCTCCAGCTCCCGTCGACGAGGCGGAAGTCGTCCTCTCCGTCGGTCAAGGACTTGTCGTCCTCGGAACCAGACGAATGAATCATGGGACTCGATGTCCCACTCCTCCGGCGCGCGGCGGTTGTACGCGCCACCGGGTCCCACTCCGGCGTGGGCTCACGGAGGGAGAAGATACGTAGGAGAGACCTGATGAGGCAGAGGAGGAGGAGGAAGAAGACATGGCTACAGAGGAAGGGGGTTTTTTGCCGATGGCTAGTACGGAGACAAGAGGATGAAGAGGCGCAACCGGCGCGGTTAAATAAAGGGATATGGGGGAGAGTTAATGTTACTGACCCCGGTTTAGGAAGTGGTCCAAAATGATCGTGAGAGAAGTTGAAGGCAAGGCATCATGATGAAGGATCCTGCGACGGTTCTGCTCTGCCACGACGTGACCCTACGGAGAAAAAACGGAGTGGTTTTGAAATTATCATTACCAAAACCAGGGGGCATGTGTTATCACAGAATTTAACCAAGTCGGAGATGGGCCGTGATTAAATGGGCTTAGAAGATATACATGGAAAATATTCCCGAACCGGCCTTGTACAAGAAGTTTGGGCAAGATTGCTGTGTATGTATTATAGTAGGTTACGTGTCGGTTAGAATTAAGAGATAGAGTTTGCTAAATGCAGCGGTTGAGTTTATTCCCAAGTTAGAAGTCTACGGACGATAAATATGTATCTAGGGTTATTGAGAAAGGAGGACGATCACGTTCACAACAAATCAATCTAGGCGCATCGCCACCCCTTTTTCGAGGTTTCTCCCGGGTAAGCAACATGCTGCCTAGATCGCATCTTGCGATCTAGGCGATATCAGTTATTCGTTGTTGGTGTTGCTCGTGCTGAAGCCTTTTTGATGGCGAGCAACACCCTTATCTTAGGTGTTTTAGGGTTGATAACAATGCTTCCACGATGTACTTGTGTAGCTATGCTACCCCTCCATATCTAGCTTCCCTTACACCTATTTTAGGTGTAAGGGCAGCATCATGCTTGCTCGATATTTAGTAGATCTAATCCGTTATAGTTGCTCCTTGTTCTTCAAGGATTGGTTTGATATCCGTATGGTTAGGCCTTATAAACGGGTTGAAGGATCCGGTAGTGCGTAAGGTGTGGTTTATTAAGCTCTAGAGGGATTGTTCCGGGGATCAACTTCACGTTGGTTTTTAGGCCTCTTTAGGGTTGGTTTTCCATCATCTTACGTATTTGCTAGGCTCAATTACGCATAGGATGTTCCGATTATACGGTGAAAACCCTAGACTATCGTAGATTGGTTTAGCTTGATATTGATAAAGCATGATCCCCATGTCATATAAATCTAACATGAACCATGGGGCAATCGGCTCTTTGAGCCGATCACAGACAACCTGAGAGCCGATCGGGCTCGTATTTAATGTTTACGTGTTTGCCATGCGAGGAAACTAGTCGAGCAATCCATCACCTTCGACCAGGTATAGGTCGGGTGACACGCCCTGTAAGCACCGGGACGTGTGCCAGGAGGCATTGCGGGCCGTCGCCAGGGGACCAGGGTCAACCGCAATCGGGAGCCTCCCGGCTCTGGTGTTGCCCGTCGATACTCGCCGGTGGGTTTTTGACAGCCTCCGATCCTCTCTCTCTCGTAAAAAAACAAAAATAAACCGGCGGGTATACGGAGGGTGGCGAAGGGGCGGCGCACTCCGCCTCCCCCTCCGTATCTGTGAATCGTATGCTTTTTTTTGAAGTTAATATTTTTGTTATATTGCGAGAGGCGAGGGCGGTGCGATCGAGCGTGCGACGGCGCGACTGCTGGCCGAACGCATGCGGGTGTGCTTTCGGGGGACAACGAAGACGGAGAGAGCGGCCAGCGAAGCGCGTCGTTGGTTAAGTTAAATTTTTGACTTAGTTAAAAAAAAAGTGAGAAGAGGGGCTAGGCCGTGGCGCAAGCGCCCGGCCTCTCGTACGTGTGACAGCGGCGGGTGACGAGCGGAAGCGCGCGGCGCGCGGCGGCGTGTGGCGCGAGCGGTGGCCGGCAACGTTCGGCGCGGGAGCTGGTTGCGGCTTGGTTCGGCGCGGAGCGCTTGACCGGAGGTTCTGCGCGGCGCCCGGCGGTCGAACGATGACGTACAAGGCGGCCTGAGGGAAGAAGAGGAGAGGCGCGGCCGGCGCAGCAGCGCGGTCGGCGAAACGGAGTCGAACGGAGAGCGCAGCGCCCCGAGGTTCGACGGTCGGCAGGCGAGAGATGGCGGAGAAAACGAATGTGCGTGGTCGTTCGCGCAGCGCGATATATAGTGGACCCCCCTTTAGTCGCGGTTGACCGGACCAACCGCGACTAAAGGTACCACCGGGCCTTCCGCGGAAAGAACCTTTAGTCGCAGTTGGTCCGGCCAACGCGACTAAAGGTGTTTTCCTGTTTTAAAAAACAGAAAAATAAAACTAATTCATTTCTAAATGTTAAAAATACAAATAATATATCAAAAAAATTCAGAAAAATAAAACTAATTCATTTCAAAATGTTAGAAATACAAATAATATATCAAAAAATTCAGAAAAATAAAACTAATTCACTTCAAAATGTTAAAAATACAAATAATATATCAAAAAATTAAGAAAATAAAACTAATTCATTTCAAAATGTTAAAAATACAAATAATATATCAAAAAATTCAGAAAAATAAAACTAATTCTTTTCAAAACGTTAAAAATACAAATAATATATCAAAATTATTCAGAAAAATAAAACTAATTCATTTTAAAATCTTAAAAATAGAAATAATTTATCAAAAAATTAAGACAAATCCAGTCTTGTCGGCCGCCTCTGTCTTCCCGCTCTCCGTTTTCCCGCCCGCTTCCCACAAGTTCTTTCCGGCCGTCTCTGTCTTCCCCGCTAGTTCTTTCCCTCGTATGTCTTCCCGCCATTTCTTCCCGCCTCATCTTCCCCCTCTGTCTTTCACGGGCTTGCAGGAAAAAATTCGAGGCGCAACTTCCGAAGATGCCGTAGGCGTGTGCACCAACGACATCTTCGAAGCTGCGCCACGGGAGATTTTCCAACCCTTTACCCAACAACTTTAGAGAGATGGAGGCCTTTCACGGGCTTGCGGAAAATTTTCCGACGCAACCACGAAGATGCGTAGGGCGTGCGCACCAACAACATCTTCGAAGTTGCGCCACGAGAGATTTTCCAACCCTTTCCCTAACACTGTTAGAGGAGATGGAGTCTTTCACGGGCTTGCGGGAAAATTTTCCCGAGTTTCTGAAGATGCCGTAGAGCGTGTGCACCGACGACATCTTAGAGCCACGGGAGATTTTCCAAACCTTTACTCCATCCATGGGATGAAACTCTCCCTACCTGCTAGGTTAGCTTGTTGGTCTGCTTGCCACATAGTTTTAAAAACCGGACCGGTGACCGAACCGGTGAGATCGTCGGTTCAGGTTTTTACCGGTCGGACCACTGGTTCACTGGTTCACCGTCTGGTTTTTTAAACATAAAGCTATATATTTTTACTTTTAAATGCTACAATAAAATAAATAATCATGTATGGAAAAAATTAATACTTGTTATTTGATATAATCAATCACATAATGATATGAGAGAGTTGTCAACAACTGATCAACAATTTGCAAGTCCAAAACTGGAGATCCCAGCGGGGACCTAAGATCTTAACCAAAAGAATGTAGTTAGCCAACTAACCAACTGCAATTGCCTGACGTACGCGGAGAGCCAAGTGCCCACAACAAATGTTGCTAACTTGGATGCAGCGTCGGCAAGCAGCAAGTTAGCTAGGCAACAACCAAGTGATATCATGTATACATCAAAGCTAGCAAAACATCCATCAAGAAAAATGGCAGCCGACGTTGCTAATTTGCATACAAGTATATTGTGTAGATGCTGTACAAAAGGAACGGGTCTCTACTATAAGCAAAAAGGAATTTTAGCACAGCTGGTTTGCGACGCTGCGCGCATCTCTTGAGGTGCAAGGCTCGAAACCTGCTTATTACGTTTAAATTTTTACTGCTCTAAAACATTGAGCCGGTCAGACCGGCGGTTCGACCCCAGTTTGCCTGGTTTAATCCGGCTCGGCTGCGCATACGGTCCAGTGCGCTTAAAAAGCCAGCCTAAGCCCCGGTTCCGGTTTTTTCCGGTTGAACGCTGGTCCGGTTCGGTTTTTAAAACTATGTTGCCAAGGCGTATCGACGAGGTTAGATGACCAGCTCTGGATTCCTTTTCTTTCCGCTCCCATTTTTTCCGCCATTTCTCACTACATATATGTAGCCCAGCTTGGCTAGCATTATCACATCTCTACAATCTCTCATCACTCTCTCATAGCTTCTACTGTACCCACTCTAAATTTTTACTACGCTAAAACATTGAGCCGGTCAGACCGGCGGTTCGACCCCAGTTTGCCTGGTTTAATCCGGCTCGGCTGCGCATACGGTCCAGTGCGCTTAAAAAGCCAGCCTAAGCCCCGGTTCCGGTTTTTTCCGGTTGAACGCTGGTCCGGTTCGGTTTTTAAAACTATGTTGCCAAGGCGTATCGACGAGGTTAGATGACCAGCTCTGGATTCCTTTTCTTTCTGCTCCCATTTTTCCCGCCATTTCTCACTACATATATGTAGCCCAGCTTGGCTAGCATTATCACATCTCTACAATCTCTTATCACTCTCTCATGGCTTCCACTGTACCCACTCTAACCTACCAGCAGGTGGAGGAGCTTTGCGCCTCGAACTACCCTTGCCCACCGGGCTACCGCGTTCCGCCGGCTGGAGCCTAAGCACCGGAGGCGTGCCGGTCCCTCCCGTCCCTCAGGGTACTACGCGTCGGGCGGCCATCACGAACCACTACTACCTCGACCTCACGCCGGAGCAGCGGATGAATCCCCGCTGGCATCTCGATAACTAGCATACTTGGGACACCTTCTTCATCAATCGGCGTGAGAGGGTGCTCGCCAGGTATGAGAGGACGGTCTGCCTCCTGGGAACTTCCACGAGGCCGGCCGTCGGCTATGGTGGTACTCTGCAGAGCGTCATGGACTACATCACGGCCCGCGATATCCCCCGCCTGCGCTACCCTCAGTTCGAGTCACGCGCTCCGACAGCGACGACGACAGCGACGACAGCAGCGACGACGCGCGCAACTTAGAAGGCGCGAGTACCAGTACAACGCAGCGACTATGAAGACTACGAGTATGCATATTATACACCTAGGCAGGAGTATGACTAAATCACTCCAAATTTCATGTATCATCGGTGCTATCTGAATCAATCGAATCATTCGAAAATGGACACCAAACACATCACAGATAATATAATTCACATGATCCATTCAACAAAGTTTGGTACATGTGTGTGAAGTATATGTACCCGTAAACCGGGTCTCATATATGTGTGTGAAGTATATGTACCCGTAGTAATAAACCATTGAACCTTTGATGGTGGAGTTAGTTGAGACTTGCACCAAGGCATGCCAGGGTATCCATTTAAGTAAATGACGCTATCATAATCATGCAATTTTGATTATTTCAGTGGAATTTATCAAAGTTTATGTAGCTGAGATATACGTAATGTGAAGCATGAATGAATGACATATAGGCACATTATTAGACTACCCACAATGGGAGTATCATAGGTAGTATCATGCATTCCATGCATGTAAAATGCTGATGTGGCAGTGCAATTAAGGATAAGAGAGAGGGTACTAGTATCATAGGTAGATACTGTATCATAGCACATACTACTAGAAAAATTAATATCAAGTAAATCTTGTACATATATTTGCATTGAGATTCTACCAAACAATTAATATATGGAGACTATGATATTATATGATACCATGCATTGTGAAGATAGTAACATGTAGTAGTATCATACGCATGATACTTCTATATGATACTATGCATTGTGACTAGTCTTAGCAGCAAATGCTACCATAAAATAGATTAGTTTACTTGAAGGTTTTGCATTGAATGTGTCTGGATCCTTGACCTGCGAATAACATATTGGAAATAGGATTAACTTCATATTCTCATTTAATTTGTTTTTTCATACTGCATGAAAATGGCTAATGGTATTATTTAATAATGGTAGTTCCAACTGAAAGCAAAAAATACAATATCATGCAATCATGTCACTGTGCAAATTATTTTTTATACCTTTGCATAAATCAAAGAAGAAGACAATACCATGCAACCATGCCATTGTGCAAAAAAATTCATAAGATTTACTAATAATATGGCATAGCTGATGGTTGAGCTTGTCTTCGGCATACCATCAAACATCTGACGTAGCATGAATACCTGCAAATGGAAAGCAACAAACATTGCATTATTCACTTTGCTTCTGTGGATGTCAGCCACGGATATAGATTAGATGTGATTGATAGACCGAACTCACTAATCACTGCCAGTCTTCCTTTGGCCACCGTAAAGGTTGCAGTCGCCGTTCTGCTAGAGGCGGCTGATGGACGTCAATGGAGGCAGGACACCAGGAGCGCATCGCGGAAGTCGGTTCCTCTGATGGCTGCCCTCCCTAACTGGTCGGAGCTCGAGCGGGGGCGACGGGAGACCTCGTGGTGGCACTCGAGAATGGAGAAGGCGGCGCTATAGAAGCATTGGCGCGAGGGACGGTCAGGTGGGTGGTAAGGCAGCGACGCGATTGGATCGAGAGGGAGCGGACCAGCATGCTTGAGATTGCTTTTGAGATTTATTTTCTTAGGGAGGATTTTCGTGAGTGATATATGTGGCAAGCAAAGATTTTCTAATTAATTTGTATTGATTAGAATTTAATGTGTGATTAGCGCAAACAAGGGAAGGTGAAGTGGAGGGCGGCTTACTTGGAAAGCGATCGGACGGTGGTTTTGAGAGCGGAGGTTATAAATGGATGGATCGGGTTGGTCTAATCTCCTTCATCAAATATGTTGTATGACCTACGACTAACTCCAATATAATAGAATCGAAAAGAAAAAAAAACTTCAATATATTAGTAAACGATTTTGAAGGAGATACATAATGCTAGATTGCCAACTCAAACACAAGTCGAATAGTTCACAAAAAATTGGAGACAGGAAAGTTAACATGATCATTACAGAGATTTTCATGACAAAGAAAAAGGCTATCACTATATATACACACAGCAGATATCTTAAACTCGCCACCATTCTTGCTTGCTGCTAGCCTGCTACAGATGTTAAGGTAGGCTACTCAGGTTCAAATATATGTCGGATGCTCTGCAAATAAGATAAAATCGAAAATATGATTCTAGAAAAGAGAGTAAAACAGCAAAGTTTGGAAAGCACACGCAAATAAAAACATAAATGGATAATGCAAGATGCAAGATGCAACATAGACTATTTTTTATACGCAGTCACGTAGTATCAAAATAGAACACATGATTATTCACTTGTAAAAGCGGATGCCAAGACTGTTAGATGAATATATCTGTATATTGTAGTTTCCCCATATGTTAGGGGGCTTCCTGCATATTTACACTTATACATATACTATATATTGTGGTCTTTGGCCCACTGGTAATACAACAAGCATATTGCCCTAACATGGTATCAGAGCAAAATTGGTCCTCCTCCTCTAGTCCATACGGACGTTTTCTTGAAGACTTGTTCCCGGCCGCCCCGCCGCTGGCTCCTTCCCGGCCGTCGCCGGACCTCCTCTTCCCGGCCGTCGCCGGACCTCCTCCCTCGCCCCCGGCTGGCCGTCCTCCACCTTCCCCGTGCGCCGTCCGCCCCCGTACGCCGCCCGCCCCCGTGCCCCGCCGCCGGCCGTCTCCCTGCCGCCCATCTGCCTCCGTGCGCCGCCCCCCTCCGTGCTTCCTTCATGCACGTCCACATGCGCGGTCTTCGTCTTTGGGGTGTGCTTTCTGGCGAGGTCTCCTGTCCGCCGCGTCCCGTTGCTCCTACGATGCCAGTTGCACCGCGCCCTTGCCCCTGATGCTACTCAGGCGGATAAGGATGCAGCTTGATGATACTGTTTTGGCTGATTATGACCGGAAGGTCCAGGACCGCTCTACTGCCGTTACGACTTACCGGCTGGATCTGACTGAGTACACTCAGCGGATAGATGAGGATGCTCGTGCTGCTGCTGTTCTCACCTCCAGTGTTCTGCCTCGTATCTGCTGAGTTCATGGGTCTTCCCACTGCTGCTGCTCAGTGGGCTTTTCTTCGTCGAGCGCTATCAGCCGTCGGGATGCTCTTTACACATACGTGGTCCGCCAGGAGCATGCCCTTCACAGGGTGATTCTACTATTGATGAGTTCTACACTCAGAGTGCTGCTATTTGGCGTCAGCTTGATTCTCTTCGTACAGCTGTGTGTGCCACCTGTCCCTGCTGTCTGACTGTGCGCGCGGATCTGGAGTTTCAGCGTGTCTTTGAGTTCTTGTCGCGGCTCCGTAAGGAGTTCGAGCCGCGCCATGCACAGCTGCTTTCCCGTGGTCGTGTTCCGCTCTCTGAGGTACTGGCTGAGCTTCGTGCTGAGGAGACTCGTCTTCGTGGTGCTGGTCTTCTTGAGGTTCCCTCTGTACTTGCTGCTCGTGGCTCTCCTGTGCCGTCTACTCGTGGACCTACTACACCGCCGGCTCCGTTGCGGTCTCCAACACCACCGATACTCTCTACTCCATTCCAGGGCTAGAGTCCCCGACAGCCTCGTGGTCGACAGCACTTCCCTGCACCTCTTGTGGCGGGACCAGCCTTTGTCTCTACTTGGCCGCGGATGGATCCCAGCTTACGTCCGCGGCACCATACTCGTTGTCGGCTAGTTCTTCAGGATCTTCTGCTGTTGCGCTATCGATCAGGACATTATCCGTGGTCTTCATGGTCTGCTTGCGCTACGGGATCTTCCTCGACGAGGTGCTGGTTCTGTGCACAGCTCTTCCGGCACAGTGCCGACCACCACCTTCTACACAGTCGGGTATGTCATCCCCGTGGTATCTGGATCTGGAGCTTCTTTTCATATGACTTCTGCGTCTTCTATTCTTCCTGCTCTTCGTTCTCTTGTTTCTCCTTTCCGTGTTATCACGGCCGATGGTACCTCTCTTCCTGTTTCCAGTCGAGGCACCCTTTCTACTTCTTCTTTCTCTGTTCCTGATGTTTCTCATGTTCCTAGCCTTAAGATGAACCTATTTTCTGCTAGTCAGCTTACTGATTCTGGTTGTCGCGTCATTCTTGACGCTGATTCTTGTACTGTTCAGGACCGCCATACACGGGCCCTGGTTGGAGCTGGCCCTCGCAGCCTTGAGTCCCCGGGGCTCTGGAGTTAGACTGGCTCGCGTTCCTTCGCGACACTTCATCGCGGTTCTCTGCGTTCTGCTTCATCACTGGATCCTTTCAGCAGTGGCATCATCGGCTGGGTCACCTCTGTGGCTCCCGTTTATCGTCTTTAGTTCGTAGTGGTCTTCTGGGGTCTGTCTCAGGAGACGTGTCTTTGCATTCGTGTCAGGGTTGTAGGTTAGGTAAACAGATTCGGCTTTCCTATCGTACTAGTGCGTCTGTATCTCAGCGACCTTTTGATTTAGTTTATTCAGATGTTTGGGGTCCGGCTCCCTTTCCTTCGAAAGGGGGTCATCGATACTATATTCTTTTTATTGATGATTTTTCGCGTTACACCTGGTTGTTTCTTATGCACTCTCGCAGTGAGGTGCTCTCTATTTATCAGCGCTTTGCAGCCATGGTTTGTACTCAATATTCCACGCCTATTCATGTGTTTCGTGCTGATTCTGTGGAGAGTATATCTCCCAACCTGCGTGGTTTTCTTGCTGAGCAGGCACCCTTGCTCAGTTCTCGTGTCCCGGCGCCCATGCTCAAAATGGTGTCGCCGAGCGTAAGCATCGTCATATTCTTGAGACTACCCGTGCTATGATGATTGCCTCCTCTCTTCCGCCGCATTTCTGGGCTGAGGCTGTCGCTACGTCGACTTACCTTATTAACATTCAGCCTTCTGCTGCCCTTCAAGGTGGCATTCCTCTCGAGCGTCTTTCTGGTCGTTCTCCCAATTAATCGACTCTTCGTTTATTTGGTTGTGTTTGCTATGTCCTTCTCCCTCCTCGCGAACGCACCAAGCTGACCGCTTCTGTTGAGTGTGTTTTTCTCGGATACAGTGATGAGCATAAGGGCTATCGCTGTTGGGACCCTGTTGGTCGTCTGATACGCATCTCTCGTGACGTCACGTTCGATGAGACGCGTCCCTTCTATCCTCGCCCCACCTCGGGTACTTACCGGTGGATGATATCTCTTTTCTTCTTTTTCCGGATGCACCCCCTGCTGTTCCTTCTCCTACTCCTAGTTCCGATGCGCCTCCTTCGACTTCGGTGCCATCCTCTCCTCCGTCTAGTTCCCCTAGTACTCCTCGTTCTCCAGCTTCGGATCCTTCCGATGCTATTCCATCTTCCTCTTCTTCGATGAGTCGTCTTCGCCGATGACCTCCCTCCTTCCCAGCATGTTCGTCAGCGTCGTCCTCCAGCCCGTTACTTTCCTAGTCAGTATGGTCTCTCTGTTGTTTCTGAGCCGACTTCTTATCGGGATGCCAAGCGTCATCCTGAATGGCAGCTTGCCATGGCTGAGGAGATTGCTGCGCTTGAGCGCACTGGCACCTAGGATCTTGTTTCTCCCCCTTCTGATGTTCGTCCTATCACGTGTAAGTGGGTCTATAAAATTAAGACCCGCTCTGATGGATCACTTGAGCGCTATAAAGCATGTCTTGTGGCTCGTGGCTTCCAGCAGGAGCACGGCCGTGACTATGATGAGACTTTTGCCCCTGTGGCTCATATGACCACTATGCGTACTCTTCTTGCTGTTGCTTCTGTTCGCCGATGGTCTGTGTCCTAGCTTGATGTTCAGAACGCTTTTCTTAATGGGCGAGTTGAGTGAGGAGGTTTACATGCAGCCCCCTCCTGGGTATTCTGTTCCCAATGGGATTGTTTGTCGTCTTCGACGTTCTCTCTATGGTCTCAAACAGGCCCTCGTGCCTGGTTTGAGCGTTTCCCTCTGTGTGACTGCTGCTGGTTTCTCTCATAGTTTTCATGATCCAACACTTTTCGTTCACCCTTCTTCTCGAGGACGCACCCTTCTTCTTCTCTATGTTGATGATATAATCATTACTGGTGATGATCCTGATTATATTCCCTTTGTCAAGGCTCGTCTTCGAGATCAGTTTCTTATGACTGATCTTGGTCCTCTTCGCTATTTTCTTGGCATTGCGGTTTCTTCCACTTCTGATGGCTTTTCTATCTCTTAGGAAAAGTATATTCAGGATCTTCTTGCCCGTGCTGCTCTTGGTGATGAGCGCACGGTTGATACTCCTATGGAGCTTAATGTTAAGTTTCGTCCTACTGATGGTGATCCTCTTCCTGATCCCACTCGTTATCGCCATTTTGTTGGGAGTCTTGTTTATCTTGCTGTCACTCGTCCGATATTTCTTATCCTGTTCATATTCTGAGTCAGTTTGTCTCAGCTCCTACCACGTTCACTACAGTCATCTCCTTCGTGTTCTTCGTTATCTTCGTGGCACGATCACTCGTCGCCTTTTCTTTCTCTGTTCCAGTTCTCTCCAGCTCCAGTGCTACTCGGATGCTACGGGCGAGTGATCTACGGATCATCGTTCGCTTTCTGCTTACTATGTGTTTCTTGGTGGTTCGCTTGTTGCTTGGAAGACGAAGAAACAGGTAGCAGTTTTCCGTTCGAGTGTTGAGGCTGAGTTGCGGGCTATGGCTTTGTTGATTGCTGAGGTGGTCTGGTTACGGTGGTTGCTTGCAAATTTTGGGGTCTCTATTACGACACCCACTCTACTTTTGTCTGACAGTACAGGTTCTATCATTGCACGTGATCTGGTCAAGCATGAGCTGACCAAGCATATTGGTGTTGATGCTTTTTATACACGTGCTCAGGTGCAGGATGAGGTTGTTGCGGTTCATTATGTGCCTTCAGATTTGCTGTTGGGGATTTCTTTACGAAGGCACGGACTCGAGCGCTGCATGACTTCTTACTCTCCAAACTCAGTGTTGTGGATCCACCGTGAGTTTGAGGGGGGTGTTAGATGTATATATCTGTATATTGTAGTTTTCCCATATGTTAGGGTGCTTCCTGCATATTTGCACATGTACATGTACTATATATTGTGGCCTTCGGCCCCCTGGTAATACAACAAGCATATTGCCCTAACAAAGACCACATTACACAAGTACAAGAGTGTGAGTTATATGCTTCAGAAACAGGAATAAAAAACATAGGAGAAAGAAAGAACCAAAACTTTAGGGTGCAGCCGGTCCATTCTAGGGGCATTAACATACTCCTGATCGGTTACGAGAAGAAATAGCTCATACTAGTGAAGTAATGATACACACAACTGGTGTCGCCGAGAGACTGCCACAAAGAAGATAAATGCACTTCATCTTGAAGACAAAAACAAAATTGCAATTGGAGAACAGTGCAGAAATTGCACAAAACTAGAACATCAAGTTATTTCTTTACCAGGTCGAATCTGTTAAGAGGATGGGTGAGAAAATTTAATGATTATGGATTGCACACAAGAAAACAACTTTGTTCCAGGACCAGGAGGTTGTTTTTGCTCATGAACATCGGGTTTCGAATGTCGACGGACATAATCTAGCTAAGGCTTTGTCCTCTCTTCCAGAGGGCCGGCATATTTGGCTGTTTGAATTCTCCTCATATCACTTGTATTCTTTTGGACATTATGAATGAATAAACACCTGTGTTCACCATCCAAAAAAATAAAATATAGTGCTCATTGTCCTTTTCCATACATTAGTACTCCCTTCGACACTAGATAAATCTATATCTAGATAAAATAAAGCTTATTAATTTGGATCGAAGAGAGTACTCCATATTAACGATAAAGAGTTACTAATGGCCTTTAAAAAAAATTAGTGCACCTTAAATGTTCTCTTCATAAATAAACAAGGGGACCTTAATTTAGCACTTTACAAGATCAAATCACTTAATTAATACCCTATTGAATAAATTATCCATTAATTACTAGTCATGATGTGTAGTATCATATATCAGTATAATGCATATGATATTAGTGTATGATTCTATCTGTACAATGCATGGTATCATGTATTAGTACATAATATTCTTATATATATTAATTTGTTGTATCTCCATGCAAATATGTGTGCAAGATTTATTTGACATTTAATTGTTTAGATTTATTTGTTATGATATGGCATCTACCTATGATACTACTATAATCTCTCTCATCATTAATTTTAGTGATACGTCAACATTTTGCTACCTATGATATTTTTATTGTGAGTACTCTTATATATATAATATGTTCGTATATCACGGTATCCTGCACGTTGACAGATATCAAAACTCTACCTCAAAGCATACCATGGGGGGTCGTTTCTGCATCCTCGTCTCTTTATGCTTGGTCGTCGTTCCTTTCGCCCCTGCATCAGTGGAGGCTACTCGCCATCTTCTTTCCAATTCAGGTGATTACTTCTTATTTGCTTTGACATAGTAATTTTAAGCTACAAGTTTAGATTCCTTGTGAACTATTATGGTTATGCAAAATGTACAACTGGTCTTCTTTAGTTAAGTTATTTGGAGGTACACGGAAGTTTCGGCAATAGCTGACAATTCATCATGTTGTTCAATTTTTCAGATGAATGCACAACAGAGCCCATAGTGTATAATCCAACTGACTACCATGATCCATTTCCTACCCCAGTGTCTCCCCGTCCTTTGCCAGGGCCATTGCCACCGCCACAAGCATATGGTAATTTTATTGATGTGCTTCTGCAATGGGTGTCTTTACATTTATGAGCATATTGTCATTTTCGCTCGACTTTTTAGTTTTGAAACACAATTACCTTATGTGGAGTACCATTTGGAATTTATTATTAATTAATTATATGTTTATGCAGCTGGTTGTCCCTTTGGGAATCATGAAAAACCGCATGCTACACTGCATCCCTGTATTGGTCACTGAAGGCACATCGTCATCTCATAAAATAAAATAAGGCAACTCACATGTACTGAAACTATGTAACTATTTTCAAAAAGTGGGAGCATATGTTTGAATAATACCTACTCTCTCTGATCCTTTTAAATTGACTCAGATTTAGTATAATTTTATACTAAATTTGAATCAACTAAAAGAGACCGGAGAGAGTATCTAGCAAATGATCAACTATGTTTTTCTTGTTACTTCAAATCATGAGTAAAAAGAATACATGTAAAAAGAATACATGGTTCCTTTTTCAAAATTAGCCAATACAATCCGCAGATGTGTGCCCCTACTACACATGAAAAAAGTGTGCATTTGCTTATATAATACTAGCAAAGCTTGCACGATGGCACGCCGCCCTTGAGCAAAGATTGTTGCATGTGTAGTGTAATTAAAAAATACCCCAAAACCCCTATAATTGGAAAATTTGAATGCCCGCGTAAAAATCATTGAGAGGTATAGATGAATTGATGGAATAGCTGAAGCCATATAAAATCCCACGGGATGAACCCAAAAGAGTGGATTCTCTGCCCACTTTTTAGCTCAAGAAGGAATCTAGGTATCACTAATAGAAAAAGAGGCTTTTGTTCAGATCTGCCCGGAGCTTTAGCACTGGACCCGCTACAAACCCAGACTAAAGGGTGCACTAGCACCGGTTCGAGAGGCCAGAGTTTTAGCACCGGTTCGTGCGGGATCTTTAACACCGGTTTGTGCCACGAACCAGTGTAAAAGTTTTTTTTGCTCCCAACGCACCTCCACCCCCTCCTCTCGTAAAATACAAAACAAAATGATAGAAAATTCAAAAAAATATTTTTAGATTCATGTAAGTTACACAACCTACTATTAGGCAAAATTAACAAATTTGAATTTCGACTTTTTTGCATAAAAAGTTTAGAAAAAGGTAAAATGGCATTAGCTTTTGCATACCACATCGAAAAAAAAGTATAATATATCAAAATGATCGTGGGTTTACCAGGTTAGCCAATTTTTAGATTATCAAAATTCCAAATGGAAATATGAAAGCAGGAACATTATAGTTTTTGCTAGAAATTCTAGATTTTATATATTTTTTATTTTTTAGAAAATTTAAATTAATAATTCCTTCTTGCATAAAGATTACTATCAATTAACCATAAAGGTTAGTAAATTTTTAGATTTACAATTTTTCAGGTTTTCGATTTTGCACAAGAAAATTAATAATTAAAATATAATTAAAAATTAAAAATAATTAAAATTTATTATTTGTTTATTTATTCAAGATTATTTTTACATATTTACTTTTGTTTATTAAAAGAATCATGTGGAATTCAAATAATAAAGAAATGTGATATCGTGACCAACATGTTAATATGTTTGATATGATACTAGTATCAATAACATGCGCGCGAAGCACTTGAAAATGAGATGGAAAGGAACTCGGAAGTTGAGCGTGCTAATGCTGCAGTGGTGGAGGATGGGTGATCGAGCGAGAAGTTTGACCACGAGTAATTAATTTGACCAGAGATAAGTGTAGTTAGAGACTAAACTTGTCAAATAACTAAAATATTAAAATTTGAAAAAATAGATAAAAAAGAGGGAGTGGCAAATAATTCGAAAAAATTGAATATAAACAATGGCACCTGTACCGAGGTTCTGCCGCGGTAGACCCTTTCGCACCGGTTCGTAAGGTCCTCCGCCCGGGCGCTCGGCAGCGAGCTACGCGGTGCCCCTTTAGCACCGGTTCGTACCTGAACCGGTGTTAAAGGGGAGGGGGGCCTTTAGTACCGGATGCTTTGTACCGGTTGAGCAACCGGTAAAAAAATCACTTACCAACCGGTGCTAATACCCCATAAATTTATCTACCTACCTACCTACCTAGTTGTTATATACAAGAAGCAATATATGGATGTCTAATAAATCCACCACGTTAAGCCACATCATTTAAAATATTTGGATGGTGAAATTTAAAATTTATGGCTAAGATTTAGTAAAACATTGATAGTTACGTAACTGTGTAATTGAGGTAGACACGCTTAATTATCGCCCCAGAAAATACGTAGATAGTCTGTCCGTTAAATTTTTGCATAACGATGCTATCTAGCCAGCTTGCTAGGATGTAACACATTGGCATAATCCGGTCCCCATAAATTTAGTTTAACGAAAACTCGTGACGGAGCATGGAACATGGCTGTAATTGAATGGTAGTATAGATTCACATATGGTGAGCCTTTTGCATTAGTTTTTAATTCACGTTTGTAATTTTTCTCAAATAATAAATCACATACATACCTCCTACAAGTTTGCAAAGAAACAAATTTACCTTGATCTCTTCCTAATTTTTCATGACATGGTCATGGTGCCCTTTTTTGCCTCTCTTCTATTTACACATGCACGTACAGCTGTTTGAAAGAAAAATTATTTAGCTCTCATCTATATTGTTAATACATGCATACCCTATATTTTTACATGAGCGTGTACACTAAAAAAATAATAGCATTGTCATTCTCAAAAATATCGTTGGTGTTGTTAGCCATAGAGTGATAATATTGACCCAAGCCAAAACAAGAAACTAGATTAGGCCGTCGTTTTGATGCAATGCACAAATAACGGCTCTAAATGGCCATCTTACATGCTATGAGCAGGAAAGCTGAAAATTATGACTTTTTTTTCTAATCACACCGAACAACACGTATCGACCAGGAGGTGGAATTGATATACAAACCACATAGAAAAAAACTTAAGTAGGAGGTGTAACTGATAAAAAAATGAAGTGAAAATGAGTCATCCATAAGTCTATAAAAAGCGAATTGATTAAATATTCTTCAGTATTCCTAATATGATTATCTTGCGATCATTATCTACCATATATGAAAATTACAATACATAAGAAACAAAAGTGATATGCTAGAAATTTCTTAAGTATTACCAATGTATGTTCACAACCGTAAATTCCTCGGCAGCTCACGTGTTGCACAATAAACATTGTAGGACACTTTAGTGGTGCACAGTGTTTAAGCAAACATGGAGAGAAATTTATTCACAATTATGTCGACCATGGTATGTCATAAAAAAAATTGTTCACCAAATCACTTGCATAAAAAAATAGGACATGAAAGAATACATTTTGTAAAAAAGATATCATTTTGCTAATACTGTACTGCAACTTTTACCCTTAAGATCCATAACAAGTTACAATCGTAGTCTAAAGGAATGTATATTTTAATGAGAGATCTTTTCATTAATAAATCATATACTCCTAATTCTAACTTTTAAACAGAGGAATTCCTAACATATAGTTAGTTCGGCAAAGCCCGGTAGTCCAAGAAACTTAAAGTAGTAATCTCTGTGAAGTAGGGAACACACAAAGAATGCTTGGTGGCTTGAAGATTGTCCAATTAAGATGTTTGAGCAGTGAAAGTAGGACAAAGAGAGTTTCAGCATGGTCAAGCAAATGGGCAATCACTATACATGGGAAACTAATTACTTCCCTCGTAGGTTGCAAATAACAAGGTTACAGGTCATCAGAAAGAATCACTTCGTTTGATCCATCTCTCCAGTACATTTGGACTATATCTTTCAAGGTGTGCTAAATATTTTCCACCACGTACACTCCACGAAAAATGGCAAAAAAAATTGAAGTATCACTAGTGGGTTTCTTTTTTAAGGAATTGTGGTATAGGTTGGTTTTGAATTTGTTTTGTCTGTGTACGTCAAGATAAGGTGGTCTTCAATACATGGTTGATATACCATGAATTAACACAGAATTCTTGTAAATATCAGACGCTAACAAATAAACAAATGGGCAGGCATAACCATCATATCAAATATAAATTTAAGTTTCTTAACTGGAGTTAAGACATGAAAATATCGGATACTCATGCAAATACAAATAGTTTGATGGCGCAAGTGTGGTGTCAAATACGGGTACCTACATGGATAAATTGATCACACAACAATAGAGCGATGTGAATGTGAATATGCGATCTAGAAGTGATAATCCATTCATTTATTCATCAATAAAAGGATTCCATGTATGGCACACATGTATATAAATACTATTTGATAATAAAATATTAATTGACAGAAGTTTGGCTCCTATACGTGAATTGCTTAATAGAAGTACCTGAATTTTTTTGAACACATTAAGTTAAGCTTAATATGTAGGTAGGGAGAGAGAGAGAGTGATATTTGTGCATTCATGTCTTAAGAAGGCCATCTAATCTTAAGAGCAATACATGGAAGGCCATCTATTCTTGTTCTCGAACGTCGGGCTCTGCCGATAGCGGAAACTCCTCAACCAAGCCCTGTCCGTGGCTCTCGCTGGCTCCAAGATCCTGTCCTATGCGCGCACGAAGCGAGCGAGTGCGGGGTCGTAGGTGCCCCTTGCGATCATGGGGCTCCTGCCCTCAGGAATTGCATCTCTGTTCACTGCACCAGGTACATCCTCAAGCCACAAAATTTTGCCCTCGTATTTATGAGGACCACCGTGCTAGTAGGTATAACAGAATTTTTTTTAGCTTGAAGTCTTGAACAACATAAGCGCAATTGCCAATATGTTGTACCAGTCAGCTTGCTGAATAGATCTTTCTCCATTAATAGACAAAAAATAATGACAACAATGATCGAAAATTCAATTCGGCTCCTGGATGCATATGCTCCCTCCACCCAAAAAAAATTGTAGTTGTCAAAAAAATTTGTAGTTGTCAAAAGAAATTCGCATGTATCGACAATCTTTGTGCGTTCGTACATTTCATGAAAAAACAATATTTTTTTGGTTCATGTAAACAAGACAAAACATGTTTCACAAAAATCCTTATTTTTAGCATCAATTTTTTTTTTACACAGTCCAAATGATAAGTCTGTTTTTCATGGAAAGAGTTTATACACACGTAGTATGTGAAGAAGTAAACCTTATTTTTTGTTTGAATTTTTTACAATTATACCAAAGATGCATTTCAAAACAAAAGGATCATACACATCCAAGAGTCAAAACATCACTCTCCAACAATGAGATGCTTTGAAGGCAAAATGCTAGTTTTGAATACAAAGAACTCCGTAGCAAGAGGTAAAATAACTTGTATGTTCACCCAATTAGCACACCACCAAAAAATAAAGTATAACCACAGTTTAAAAGGAAATGTAACTGGAGCGCGTCGCACTGAAACATAGAAAAAACCCTATCTATAATAATACACCCTCAAGCAGGATCAGACAACCCATCCAATTCATGTTTTGTGAAGATTTTATATCCGTGCAAACTAACAAACCATGGTGGATTCAGACAACCCATCTTTGAGATAGCTTAGCTAAGGCTAATCAAGAAACGGGTAGTCTGTGTAGCCAACAATGGGATCAGAGGTGTAAAACGTACTCCTGTCATACTTGTTCAGCGCCGCGTTCTTCCTGAACCTCTCCGGCAGGTCGGGGTTCGCCAAGAAGAGCCGCCCATACGCGACAAGGTCAGTGTAGCCGTCGGCGACGGCCTTGTCCCCTTCTTCCCTGTCATACCCTCCGTTCACCATGAACGTGCCCTTGAACATCTTCCTGAAGGGCAGCAGGCGGTGCGGGATCATCAGCCTACCGTCGTTCTCGTTGACGCACATCCGCGGCTCGATCACATGGCAGTAGAGGACCCCAAGCCCGTTCATGAAGCGTATCACGTGCAGGGCCAGCGTCTCCGGGCCGGAGTCGACGCAGTCCACGTAGTCGGCGAACGGGGAGAGCCGGACGCCGAGGCGGCCCGCCCCGACCTCGTCGGTCACGGCCGCAATCACCTCGGTGGCGAAGCGGCAGCGATTCTCCAGGCTGCCCCCGTACGCATCAGTACGGTCGTTGACGCCATCCTTCATGAACTGGTCGATCAGGTACCCGTTGGCCGCGTGGATCTCCACTCCGTCAAATCCTGCAATGTCAAAAGTTTAGCACATGTTTGCATGATCGGATGAATGCAGAGGCGGCGCAGTGACTGTTTGAGATGATGCGGCTATTTTTGTTGCTTCGGTTAAAGATGATATTCAAAACCCCTTCAACATTCTAGCATGTTTTCTAGAAGTACCTAGATTTGAGGGGCGCGTTTGGTTGACTTGCCTCGACTTGGCTCGCACCGGTCCAGCAATTTTCAGTCTATTTGGTTACCTGAGCTCGACCGCGTTGTTGCAGGAACCGGTTCTCAAATTACCTCGGGCCAGGCCAGGAGGAACGTCTGGATCGGCTGTTTCTAGCAAGCCGCCCTCGTCTCCGCACAACTCGAAAACGCTGTGTTCCCGCGAGCCACCGCGGGAGATGGCGGGAGCTGGCGCAGGACGACGAAATCTCGGCGGGGTGAATTCCGTCACCGTGCTTGAAATTTCGCCACCGTATATAGGGACGGCTCTCTCACTGCCAAATACAAATCTCCCATTTCCCTCCATTTTGAGCTCATCCACCCTTCCCGATCAGCGACATGGCCGGCTCTTCCTCACCCGCACTATCGGCGAGGCTTGCGGCGGCGGCTACTGGCCGCGGATGATCGTCTTCTTCCTCTGTGTCGATGACTTCGATTGTGGTAAACTTCTCAAACCTTAGTCTTAGATCTAGATCTTTTGGGTACACAGGGGGGTGTGAACGAATCCATTGTAGGCTATTTCTTCGTCGTCGATCGAGGTTGTCCAGGTTGTCCAGGTTGCATCTGACTCAACCACAGGGACGGTTGTAGCCGTTGCATCTGACTCTTCCACTAGGATGGTGGTGCTACATGCATCTTCGCCAGGGTCCCCTGCTTGCGTGTGGCTCCTCTGACTGTAAGGCCGTTCTTTCGTTTCTCGTTGTTCATTGATGTGGTTGTGCTTAAGGGTGTGGATGTGGTAGTGGTAGTTCATTTAGGTGCTACTGCTTATGGATGTGAATGTGGTAGTGGTAGCTCATTGATGTGGTAGTGCTTCAAGATGTGGATTTGAAAGTGGTAGTTCATTGATGTGCTAGTTTTTTTCATGTAGGCGATCATGCCATTGGGCTCCCGTGATCTTTCTGATCCTTCTGTCAATGCTCACCAATGTCTGATTTCGAACAAATATGCCATGGTTTGGAAATCTGAGCTTTCAGAGTTTGTGCTCAACCAGTTGGTTCAGCTCGTCCATAGCAGCGTCTGTTTTAATATGTGGTTAAAAGAGGAGCACATGAAGAAGGTAGATGCTGATGTTTTTTGCATTCGCTGGCATATATGTGACCACTCTTCAGCTCTACAACCACATCAGAAACTAGAGGACCAAGTGGAGCGTCATACTGAAGATGAAATTCGATCGCATTCTGGACTGGAGCGAAGATGGTTGCTGCTTCTATGCCGCTGATGAAGAGACGACGGATGAGTACATTCAGTTAGTAAGCCTCATGAATTCCTTCATAGATCTAAAATTATGTGATTGCCGTCCGCACTAACAGTTTTGGATTGTAGCGCTACCCGAGGCACCGTCAGTACATCGGGACCCCGAACTATGCTCAGATAAATACGGTCTTCACGCCCCAGTTTATCTGTGGGTCGCAGCTGTTCCAACCTAACTTGTTGGTCAGGGAAATCGACTTCATTGTAGACAGCGAAGAAGAGTATGTCGAGTAACGTAAGCTGCAGCCAGTGGAGAGGAGGAGCTGGCTTAGGACCTAGCTTCGCAAGCAGTTTCCTGCTTAGTGCTTTTGCTTCCTTCGTCAAGATATGCTGATTTTGGGAGGTGCTCTCGTGTCCCTCCATTAGCTAGGACTTGCTTGAACCTAATCCCCGGTTTGTAATGATGAACTTGTTTAAGGTGGTATATAGTTGCTTCGCTTGTGATGCATCGCCAGTAAGTAGTTGTTGTGTATTACCAGCACTTTTGATGAACTGAATCTGTTGAATGTGTTGTTATTCAGTTAGCAGTACTAGGTAACCTCACCACTCTAAGGGAAGGGGATACCACATCATGGCCATATCTGCAACCAAACAAGGTGTGGGATGCCCGAGCAGGGCCACTCTTCTGTGCAAAAAAGACCGCCCAAGCTACCAAACTATACACGTTTCATGGCCTATGCCCTATGGCCAGTTCGCGACGCGCAGGTGAGCCCATCTCACTAGCGCAGTGGTGCACGATTTAGGCCGAGGCAACCAAACGCGCCCGAGACAAACTTATAAAACGACATTGACCTTGATGACGTGCTTATTGTCTTGCTGGCTATCCTGGCATCATTTGCCATGAAATATCTAGGTCTTGCACTATCAACGAGGCAAGTCAGAATGGTGGAGTTCCAGCCGCTTGAGGTCAGGATGTGCAGGAAGAACTTGTCGCATGGGATGGCAAAAATGCCAATATGGCCATCCGAGAGACTCTCGGCAAAACCGTTCTCACCTCGCACGCTATCTTCCACCTAATGCCGCTCAACATGTCCCATGTGAAATGCCAATGATACCAAAATGGATATTAAATTGATAATCCCTCATCTCCGTGATTTTTTCTATCTTCGAGCGGAGCTAAGAAATGTGCACCTTCACGACGAGGTGGAAGAACTCTTTTTTTTTAAAAAAAAAACCTCACGGCTAGTAGAGATCACACAAGAGTTTCGGCCTATACAGCACGATTTTTTGAATCCATTGAACGGTTTGAAAGATTTGGGCACCTCCTAAAGTAAAGTTTTTTGCTCGGTTTACTATTAAAATAGGCATTGAACGGTAGATCATCTTGAGAGACGACGGAGACATTTGTCTCTCTTGCAAGCAAACTCAAAAGCCAACGGCACATCTTTTCTCCCAGTGTCACTACTCGAAGAAATTTCTCGATGGACCTTTCCATTCACCTTTGGTGGAATCCCAAACCGTAAGGTCATGGCGTCCGGCACCATGCTCATTTCCTGGACAATCCTGGAAGAATGTTCCGCGACAAATCTTCAACTACAACGACCGATCCTAGCACAAGTGAGGTGAAGTTTTGGCTGACCGCTGGTGCGAAGTTCTTGGTTGTAACATTAGGAGAGTAATCCCCTCGTATACCTCTTTCTAGCTCTTGTTAAAACTCACTCTTTGATGCAAATATTTTACGGACACGGAGGGCTTTGTTACCAGCTCTGATGGCATTTGTGGCGGCGATCCGGAAGTCGTTCACGATGTGGGGTATCTCCTCCATTTCCAGTCTCCGAGGGGCGGCGCGCGAACTCCAGGACCGTGCCGTCATGGCCGACATGAGGGGTGACTTGCCTGTCCGTGCTTGAGACCGGGGCCTGCCCATTAGGCTGGAACTCTGTAACATGATTGTGAAGGAACGATTAAATCAAAGACTGAAACACTTGCACCAATTTGCGAGATGATAATACTATGCTAGTACTATATAAACAAAAACAAACACCTGTGGGGGAGACGCGGCCCGTGTGCCATATCTGGCAGAAGAAGACGGCGCCCTTGGCGTGCACGGCGTCGACCACCGGCTTCCACGCCTCCACCTGCTCGTCGCTCCACAGGCCGGGCACGTTCGGGTAGCCCCGAGCGGTCTCGGACACGGCGTTGGCCTCGGCGACGAGGAGCACGCCCGGCGCCGCCCTCTGCTCGTAGTAGAGGACGTTGTGAGGCTGGGCAAGGTTCCCGTACGAGCGACACCTGGTCAGCGGCGCTAGAACCACCCTGCCATTTCGCAATACCATGCACCAAAGATCAACATCGTTCTCGGAAAAACCAAGCAAATTCCTAAGTATGGAAATATTGAAAGGGGAGGTAGAAACGATACACTGCAGTTCACTGACCTGTGCGCCAGGCTGAATTCGCCCATCTTATACGGCGTCAGGAGAGGGGTCGTCTTCGTCTCCATACCTGCCTAGGCCATTTTTCCAGCAGCACGGCCATCTGAAGTCATCGCCGGCTACTGCTTATTTCTTCCGGATCTGGACTGTGGAGATTTTGTGCTTGACGTCTTGACGATGAGGAAAAGAGGAGACGGAATCGAGGGTGCGCTGTCGAATGGCCATTCGTGGAGTTTGTATCAAAACGACGGTACAACGCAGAAGTAGGCTTCTGTGGCGGGGCAACATGCATCCAAAGCGTCGCTCGAGTATGACAGCTGCTTGAAGCCATCTGAGATATCTCGTACCGGCCGATGGCGACACCGTTGCTGTTTTGCTTCATGTACTAGTCCGACGTGTAGGTGCAGCAGCCACAGGCCCACAGCCCTAAGGATGGACTAGGAATGTATCAGCTCTGTTAACAAAACAGAGCACTATCCGCGAATTATATGGTCAAGTATCAGTTTAAGTGAACCATTGACTAGAACAGTACTGTTTACTTACTCTGTATGTTAATGCAATCATCTAGGTCCTTCCGGACCTATCCTCGTTCAAAAAAAAAATACTTACTCTGTATGTCTTTTCGACGAGGTATCTTTAATTCTTTATATAGTAGGTATTTCTGGTATTTCTTTTTGGTGCTTTCGAGAGTACAAGGCATGCTTTATTTGTAGCAGGGATTCTCTTATGTCTAACTGTTGATGTTGTACAGTATCGTATAGGCTACTTGCTAGATTTGGGTTACTTGTTGGAGTCGAACTCTGATTCTGATATGTAAAAGCACCTAGGATAGTTAAAGTAGACTGGACGAAAGCTAGGTTAGAGAAAGAAAAATAATGAAATGTTTGCGGAAGGTCCAGCGTCTGTGGCATCATAGGTTTGATGTGTTTGTACACTGAGACGGGCTTGTCATCGATGATACTTTAATATTATCTATGTTACCAAGTATCGTCTTCCACCTACTTTTTGCAATGATGTAATCATGTATTATGCTAAAAAGTGGGATCAATGCAAGGTTAAAGATTGGCTTCATGGTGCGGATGATCCAAAGAAAGGCAAGACGATGGTTGTTGTGGTGGGTGGCCGGCTTCTATCGGAGCAGAGGCCAGAGCGAGCGAGGTTCCTTACGGTACGCGTTATTGATGACAGGGAAACACCATCAACAAAGGATAGCAATGATTGTGGGTGTCACGACGAAAATGGCCATGTCATAGAGGTGGATTGGATCAGAAAGCATAGTTGGTTGATTTGCTTGGCGCGCAAGTTGGGGTAGATCGTACCAGCTGATGCGGCGCAACAGGTTTGAGCGGTCAGACCGGCCAGTTAAACCGGAGAGTACGACTTAATGTGAAGAGACTAGGTGCATTTTGATAAGGACCCACCGAGTCCTGACATTGGCATGATTTTGGTCCCTGATGCAGTACAACAAGCGTATGTGTGTGGCTCTAGGTGTCGGAGTATCTTCTGAAGATAAGGGAAGTCATGTGGATCGGATTGAGATAGATCTAATCTATCTCAAGGTCAATAAAAGCATAGCTGCGGGGCGGCGGGTGAAGGAGATATGCCCTAGAGGCAATAATAAAGTGGTTATTATTTATATCTTTATGTTTATGATAAATGTTTATATATCATGCTATAATTGTATTAACCGAAACATTAGTACATGTGTGATATATAGACAACAAAGAAGTCCCTAGTATGCCTCTTAAACTAGCTTGTTGATTAATGGATGATTAGTTTCATAATCATGAACATTGGATGTTATTAATAACAAGGTTATATCATTATATGAATGATGTAATGGACACACCCAATTAAGCGTAGCATAAGATCTCGTCATTAAGTTATTTGCTATAAGCTTTCGATACATAGTTACCTGTCCTTATGACCATGAGATCATGTAAATCATTTATACCGGAAAGGTACTTTGATTACATCAAACGCCACTGCGTAAATGGGTGGTTATAAAGATGGGATTAAGTATCCGGAAAGTATGAGTTGAGGCATATGGATCAACGGTGGGATTTGTCCATCCCGATGACGGATAGATATACTCTGGGCCCTCTCGGTGGAATGTGTCTAATGTCTTGCAAGCATATGAATAAGTTCATAAGAGACCACATACACGGTACGAGTAAAGAGTACTTGTCGGGAGACGAGGTTGAACAAGGTATAGAGTGATACCGATGATCAAACCTCGGACAAGTAAAATATCGCGTGACAAAGGGAATGGTATCGTATGTAAATGGTTCATTCGATCACTAAAGTCATCGTTGAATATGTGGGAGCCATTATGGATCTCGGATCCCGCTATTGGTTATTGGTCGGATGAGTACTCAACCATGTCCACATAGTTCACGACGTAGGGTGACACACTTAAAGTTGGATGTCGAAATGGTAGTACTTGAATATGGAATGGAGTTCGAATATTTGTTCGGAGTCCGGATGAGATCCAGGACATCACGAGGAGTTAGGAATGGTCGGGAGAATAAGATTCATATATGGGAAGTCATTTTATGTGAATTAAAATGAGCCGGAAGGTTCTACGGAAGGTGCTAGAAGGTTCTAGAAAAGTCCGGAAGAAATAAGGATGGAAGGTGGAGTCCCAAAGGGACTCCACCCACCTAACGACCAACCTAAGGGAGGAGGAGTCCCAAGTGGACTCCCACCCATGGCCGGCCACAGGAAAGGGGGAGTCCCACTCCCCTAGGTTTGGACACTTGGAAGGTTTTGGTTGGGGTCTTATTCGGACTCTTTGACCTAAGCCTTGGGGCTTCCACCTATATAAAGAGGGGGAGAGAGGGGCTGGCCGGCCATTGAAGCCACCACCATGGCCGCACCCCTCAAGGGTGCTCTGGGCCCTACCCCAAACCCTAGCGGTCTCTCTCCTCCACCATATCCCGCGCGCTTAAGCGAAGCTCCGCCGGATTTCTCACACCCCCAGGACACCACGCCGTCGTCGCCGGATTCAAGAGGAGCTACTACTTCGCTGCCCGCTGGAGCAGGAGGTGGACGTCGTCTTCATCAACAACGACGTGTGACCGAGTACGGAGGTGCTGCCCGTTCGTGGCGCCGAACCGATCGTGATCAAGATCTTCTACGCGCTTTGCAAGCGGCAAGTGATCGTCTACCGCAGCAATAGAGCCTACTCTTATAGGCTTTGGAATCTCTTCAAGGGTTAGTCTTGATCATCCCTCGTTGCTACCGTCTTCTAGATTGCATCTTGGCTTGGATTGCGTGTTGGGATGGGAAATTTTTTGTTTTCTATGCTACGTTGTCCTACGGTGGTATCAGAGCCGTGTCTATGCATAGATGGTTGCACGAGTAGAACACAATGGTTTGTGGGCGTTGATGCTCTTGTTATCTTTAGTTTGAGTACTTTGCATCTTTGTGGCATAGTGGGATGAAGCGGCTCGGACTAACTTTACATGACCGCGTTCATGAGACTTGTTCCTCGTTCGACATGCAACTTGTATTGCATAAGAGGCTTTGCGGGTGTCTGTCTCTCCTACTATAGTGAAGATTCAATTTACTCTTCTATTGACAACACTAGTATCACCGTTGTGGTTCATGTTCGTAGGTAGATTAGATCTTACTCAAAACCCTAAAACGTAAAATATGCAAACCAAATTAGAGACGTCTAACTTGTTTTTGCAGGTTTGGTGATGTGATATGGCCATAATGTGATGATGAATATGTATGAGATGATCATTATTGTATTGTGGCAGCCGGCAGGAGCCTTATGGTTGTCTTAATTTTCATGTTGAGTAGTATTTCAAAGTAGTTGTAATAGTTGCTACATGAGGTGAACAACCATGAAGCCGGCGCCATGAACCTTGACGCTACGCCGACGATGATGAGATCATGCCCGAAGATGATGGAGATCATGTCCAGGTACTTTGGAGATGAAGATCAAAGGCGCAAAGACAAAAGGGCCATATCATATCATATGAATTGCATGTGATGTTAATCCTTTATGCATCTTATTTTGCTTAGATCGCATTATAAGATGATCCCTCACATTAATATCAAGATAATAAAGTGTTCTTCCTCGTATGCACCGTTGCATTGTTCGACGTTTTGAAGCATCTCGTGATGATCGGGTGTGATAAACTCAACATAACGGTAAGCCATGTTGCACATGCGGAATACTTGGTTTTGCTTGACGAGCTTAGCATGTAGACATGGCCTCGGGACAATGGAAACCGAAAGGTTGAACACGAGTCATATGGATGATATGATCAACATGTTGATGTTCACCATTGAAACTACATCATCTCACGTGATGATCGGTTTTGGTGTAGTGGATTTGGATCGTGTACCACTTTACAACTATGAGGGATGTTGTATTAAGTGGGAGTTCATTAGTAATTAGATTAAAACATGAACTAATTATCATAAACATAGTCCGAGTAGTATTTTGAATTAATTTTGTAGTATTGGCATCCGTTTACTACTATGCTAGTCTTATAATTGAGATAGAAATACTGTTAAAATCTGACTAGAAACTTTACGGATTAGTACCGTATTGTTAATGAATCAAGAAATGATTAAGTCCTATTGCAAACATTTAGTGAAACTCACTTTGTTGATTCAGAGAGCTATGGTTTCAATTAGTACCTAAAGTTATCTTGTCTCGTGAAACTTGAAGTTCAAATCTGTTTGAAAAGTAAGAGCTGAAAATTTAGTTTTCAGAAATAATCAAGGTACGAGATATATGTGATATCTAAGACCTTATTACAAGATGATAGAATATAAATTTGGTGAGACTACATAAACTCATAAGTTTTATGGGAATGTACGAAGGTTGAAGACGCAAGACGTCCCAATCCTCCAACTATAGGGACACTAACAATATTCGCATATCCATGAAGTGATTGTCCTTAGTATGCACCGTTGCTAAGACTCGTCGTTTTGAAGCATCACGTGATGATCGGGTGTTATAGATTCTACGTGTGCTTACAACGGATGCAAGCTTAGATTTGCACATACAAATACTAGGTTAAACTTTATGAGCCTAGCATGTACAGACATGGTCTCAAAAAGTTGTCATGAATTGATGGATAAAATTATGAGTGAAATTGTTCATCATAGTTACTAATAAGTGAAATCTAGAACACTTGTCATATGATGATCAACTTCAAAGTAAAAACCTCAAGGTTATTGGTATTTGACCAACAAACCTAGAAGTTATTGATGTTGAAGTGTTTTTCTGAATAATGAGGAAAGCTAAAAGAGAAACATATTCTGAGAAATAAAGAAAAGACTAGAAAGTCTAGCTCAGGTGTATATAAATGATATACATGTTATGGATGTATTCCTAGTTTAGTCACACAATGAAATTCTTGGTATTAGTGCTATATTGGTTGGTATGAAGTGTCATACAAAACAACACAATACAAGAATACAATGGCCTAAGTGACTGACAAGGAATATGATAGGAATACACGTCTGGAACAAAATAAAGTGCTATTATGTTCGTCGTTGGCATTCTATCTAGCCATTAGAATTTATAATAAAGAACTTAATAATTGTTATTTTGCTCTGGTCAAATGAAAACAATGAGTTGTTCAAATTATGACATTACTCCATGTACGATGGATAAGTTATTATAAATCTTAATGGTGAAACACATATACATAAAACTGACGCTAAAATGCCATAAGGCAAATGATTTGAATTCCACTCATTTGTGGAACCGCCATTTAGGTCATGTTAGAAGAGGAACGCATGAAGGAACTCCATGCAAATGGATTTTGAGTCACTTGATTTTTGAATCATTTGACGCTTGCAAATCTTTTCTAAAGAGAATGATTAAAATACCGTTCATAGGCCAAGAGTTGAACGGGCTAACTTAGTGAAAAATACATGATGATGTATATGGTTCACTGGCATAGTTGTGTGCGGGATTCTTCTACTTCATGAAAACTTTCAACAATGAATTGAGTATATATATGTGGATATATTCAATAAGGAAGAAGTTTGAAACATTTGAATGGATTCAAATAAATTTCAGCATGAAGTGGAAATCATCGTAATAGAAAAATCAAATATCTATGATTGGATCATGGTGGAAATATTTGAATTACGAGTTTTTAGCGAACATCTAAGAGAGTTATGAAATTGTTCTACAACTCACGTTTCTTGGAGTATCATAGTGATGATGAAGTATCCAAGAGATGTATCCAAACCTTGTTGGATCAATGATGAGATAAGATATTAACCATTATATTTTTGTGGATTATGCTTTAGTGACTACCGCTTTTACACTGAATAGAGCATCTTCATGATCCGTTGAAATGACACCATACGAGTTATGGCATGGGTATAAACCCTGATAGTCTTTTCTTAAATTTTGGTATGCATAGCATAAGTAAATAAATTTACAACCAAAATCGGATGAATGTCTTTGTTAGTTATCCCAGAGATTTGATTGGGAATTCTTTCCACAAGACAAAGACAAAAGTGTTTGTCAATGTTTCTTATTTCCAAGAAATTGTTTCTAGTGAAGTATTTGAGTGGGAGGACAATATAATTTGATAAGGTTTATGAACCTGAGCATAATGATCAGAGTAGCGCAGCATCGAATTTGTTTGAAGCGGCCACGATCATGACTCCCATGACTACAAAGTGTTTTAGCCATGGAGATCGAAGTACATATTGAACCTTGTAGGTATGGTTTACTTTGTGATCAAATAAATGATTTGTGAACAAAGGATTGATTTTGAACAATGATAAACCAACTACAAACAAAGAAGTTATGATGGGCCCTGACTCCGTTAAAATGGTCATGCGCCATGAAATCCAAGATAGAAGAATACTTTATGAAAGTAAATGGATCTATGAAATTGATAGACTTGGATGAAATATCCTTGAAGAAAGCTTGACTTATCGAAAAATTGTTTACGACAAAGTTCAAAGAGTTGACGATAAGATTAGATCTTCCGTAGCAATGCTTATAGTCTATGTGGATTATTCTAGTAGATGGCAAAATACATTACTTATCAGAAGTATGTATTAAAGGTGTATACAAGATACAACCAAGAGTTTTTGCTGGTCCGTGGAATACTAGATAGGTATACGAACTTCAATTGGATGAAGTAAGTATTGCGGAGTTGGAATCTTCACTAGATGAAATAGTCAAAGAGTTTTTTGATTTCATCAAAGACAATGAAGAGGCTTGCATTTGCAAGAAATTAAGTGGGAGCGCTAAGACACATTTATAATACTTTATGTAAGTGACATATAGTTGGTTATAAATGATGTAATTATATACTTGATTAAAAGGTTTCATTGAGAATTAACTTCAATGAAAGGATATGGACCGAAACAAATTTAGTGTCAAGATCTATAAAGATAGATTGAAACACATAAATAAGTTTAAGTCAAAGTACATATGATGGATATTGAAGTAGTTCAATATAGAAAAATTAAGAAAATGTTCTTGTCATGTGAAGGTTTAACAAGACTTGAGTGTATCTACACTCAATGAGTAAAACACATGAGTGATTATAGATCACAAATAATATGTACACAATCAGATATCATGTGCTATAAATTGTTATGAGCATATACCAAAATGATTCATATGATGATCATTGGACAAGTAAGAATATCCTTGAGTACTTTAGAAGAACTAAGGATATATATAATATATTTTTATGAAGAAATGACAAACAAATCGTTGTAAGGTGTTACACCGATATTGGTTTTGTCACATATAAAATATAATTTCAATCTCAAATTAGACTAAGTGTTGTTTAAAAGGTAGCACAATGAGCTAGAAGTTGTCTATGCTAGATTTAGAAGAGTTCTAAATATTGTGACGGAATCTACAAAAGCAAAGTATGTCATTGTTTTGACAATGACAAAGGATGTTAAAGTCAAGAGGTTCTTTGAGAACTTGGTGCAGTTCCGACGTCAGAACTTTGAAGCTATATTGTATGTGACAATATTAGTGACATATTTCATACCGCGGAATTAAGGTTCCACCAGAAGACCAAACATATTTAAGGCCGACTCATTTGGAAATGAGTGATGCGTTAAGACGAAAATGAATTACAAAATACATACGGTTCTGAGCATGTCGATGTTGACTAAAACCTCTCTCGTGAGCGAAACATGATAAAGCACCGAAAGCCAAGGTGTTATATCTTTACAAATGTAAACTAGATTATTGACTTAGTGCAAGTGGGAGACTGAAGGAGATATGCCCTAGAGGCAATAATAAAGTGGTTATTATTTATATCTTTATGTTTATGATAAATGTTTATATATCATGCTATAATTGTATTAACCGAAACATTAGTACATGTGTGATATATAGACAACAAAGAAGTCCCTAGTATGCCTCTTAAACTAGCTTGTTGATTAATGGATGATTAGTTTCATAATCATGAACATTGGATGTTATTAATAACAAGGTTATATCATTATATGAATGATGTAATGGACACACCCAATTAAGCGTAGCATAAGATCTCGTCATTAAGTTATTTGCTATAAGCTTTCGATACATAATTACCTAGTCCTTATGACCATGAGATCATGTAAATCATTTATACCGGAAAGGTACTTTGATTACATCAAACGCCATGCGTAAATGGGTGGTTATAAAGATGGGATTAAGTATCCGAAAGTATGAGTTGAGGCATATGGATCAATGGGATTTGTCCATCGATGACGGATAGATATACTCTGGGCTCGGTGGAATGTCGTCTAATGTCTTGCAAGCATATGAATAAGTTCATAAGAGACCACATACCACGGTGCAGTAAAGAGTTTGTCACGAGACGAGGTTGAACAAGGTATAGAGTGATACCGATGATCAAACCTCGACAAGTAAAATATCGCGTGACAAAGGGAATTGGTATCGTATGTAAATGGTTCATTCGATCACTAAAGTCATCGTTGAATATGTGGAGCCATTATGGATCTCCAGATCCCGCTATTGGTTATTGGTCGGAGTGAGTACTCATGTCCACATAGTTCACGAACCGTAGGGTGACACACTTAAAGTTGGATGTCGAAATGGTAGTACTTGAATATGGAATGGAGTTCGAATATTTGTTCGGAGTCCGGATGAGATCCCGGACATCACGAGTTCCGGATGGTCCGGAGAATAAGATTCATATATGGGAAGTCATTTTATGTGAATTAAAATGATCCGGAAGGTTCTACGAAGGTTCTAGAAGGTTCTAGAAAAGTCCGGAAGAAATAAGGATGGAAGGTGGAGTCCCAAAGGGACTCCACCCACCTTGGCCGGCCAACCTAAGGGAGGAGGAGTCCCAAGTGGACTCCCCACCATGGTGGCCGGCCCCCCCACCAAGGAACGGGGGGAGTCCCACTCCCCCTAGGTTTGGACACTTGGAAGGTTTTGGTTGGGGTCTTATTCGGACTCTTTGACCTAAGCCTTGGGGCTTCCACCTATATAAAGAGGGAGAGAGGGGCTGGCCGGCCATTGAAGCCACCACCATGGCCGCACCCTCAAGGGTGCCCTAGCCGGCCCCCTCTCCCCAAACCCTAGCGGTCTCTCTCTCTCCACCATATCCCGCACGCTTAGCGAAGCTCCGCGGATTTCTCCCGCCACCGACACCACGCCGTCGTCTGTCGGATTCAGGAGCTACTACTTCCGCTGCCCGTGGAACGGGGAGGTGGACGTCGTCTTCATCAACAACGAACGTGTGACCGAGTACGGAGGTGCTGCCCGTTCGTGGCGCCGGAACCGATCGTGATCAAGATCTTCTACGCGCTTTTGCAAGCGGCAGGTGATCGTCTACCGCAGCAATAAGAGCCTACTCTTATAGGCTTTGGAATCTCTTCAAGGGTTAGTCTTGATCATCCCTCGTTGCACGTCTTCTGGGTGCATCTTGGCTTGGATTGCGTGTTCGCGATAGGAAATTTTTTGTTTTCTATGCTTTATCCTACGGGGGGAGGGCACAAAAAGAGCTCACGAGTTACCTGGCCCTAAATCTCGAGCATGGAATCTTTCGGAGCGAGGAAACACACGTGGGGAGGCTTTGCTGAACCAAAGAAGAAGCTTGCATTGGTTTGATCGCTCTGATCAGCGGCTGTTCGTGTGAGAGCAACGGGAGATATCTTCCACATGTTTGAGGTGATGAAGCTCAATGGTACGAGCAACTTTCCACTATAGCAATCGAGAGGCAAAGATTTGCTGGGGAGGCATAGACTCTTGAGAACACTCAAAGCCTATGCATTGAAGTTTGTCAATATGGGCGGTGTAGATTGGGCTGAGATGCAAATCAAAGCTGTTGGAACCATACGGCTCAGCTTAACAGATCAAGTCTTGTATCATGTGATGGACTTGGAGTCACCTACCGATATCTGGAAGACATTGGAAGCGTATTTAATAGACAAGATCGCTTCCAATAAGTTGTATTCGTAGAGGGATCTTTATGGTCTGAAGATGCAAAAGGGGGTGTACCTTGCTGAACACATTAATTATTGCCTTCAACTGTGTCGTCTTAGACTTAGCACGTACTGAGTTCAACTTGGAGGACGAGGACAGGGATTTTCTCGTGCCTACTTCGTTGCCTAAGTCCTACAAAGTCTTGGTTGTTACCTCGAAATATGTCAAGGAAACATCGCTTCAAGCGAGGTACAAACGGCGTTGTTATCTCATGATCAAAGAGAGGATAACTTCTAAGAAAGATGCTTCTACTTGTGCTTGTCGTGGAGCTGATGCTAAGGAGCAATCATGGTAAGAAATCTAGAAGAAGAAGGAAATGCCACCGTGTTTTCATTGTAAGGAGTGGGGTTATATCAGGAGTAGGGTTATATCAGCAAGGGGAAGGGTAGGTGACCAAGCCGGGAGCAGCATGGTATCAGTCATCTTGGCGGTGCCACTGACGGGAGAGGCGACGTCCCAAACATGCACACTCCATCCCCTTGAACCATCGAAGCCCAAGTATGTTGAGTTGGTTGGTCCTTGGTATTTTCCATGTCTTTCAAGTTCTTCCATTCTTGCACTCGATCTTCGAGGCATGAGTGATGCCAACCTCCATGCCTGCATGTGCTACCTAGCAGGCTGATATGCTATTGGTATGTTGGTCAGGTCACAAATCAGGAACTATGCATTGTAATTATAACCTTCACCGCTTTCTAAGATAGCTTTCTAGGCTTTGCACTAGAGTCTGTGTTTGATGAAGTTCCATGGTGTTGATGTACAAATATTGGTCATGGTTGATCGTTGATAATTTCTGTCCTGAGATAATTTATCTATCGTGAAACTTTTGTGGATGTTAATCCTTGCTTGTCATAACTAAGCGATGCCTTCTGACATTGACATGTTCTTTTTGACTGTATTGATGTCAATCAAATAGGACATACAAGGACCAACAACGATCATAAGAATCATGTGACTTTCAACGCACGTACATATAAATCTATACTATTTTATTGAAGTTGGTTGTTGTACTCAACGTATATGATGGTCGTCATTGGAAGCATCATGCCCTTCCAATCTAATCTCACTATCTCCACTTCATCCGACATAATTTAATAATAAATCAACACTCACGAGGAAATCATGATATCATCAATCACACTATCAATTAATTAGGAATGATATGTTTCCTTGCCCTGAAAAAAATCTCACAACCATCTCAATCCCTCACAGTAAATAGTATCTCCATCAATTACGGTACAAATTAGATCGCATGTTGCCCCTCCTTCCCTATGTGTACGTCACCCTCTACCCCCTTTTAGAATTACCATTTTTTGTACCGCCATTAATACAAAAATATTACTTACCGAAATCCCCCTCCTATGAAACACAGTACAAACGTAGATGCTCACATACACGCGCATACACTCACTCCTATGAATGCACACACGCACACCCTACCCCTATGAGCACATCCGAAAGACTGAGCCGGCGGATTGAATCTTGAAATTGATGAATTTACCACAGGCGCCTCACTATCGACGGGAACGTTGCCTCCCACTGAATGAATATTTCGCCTTTATAAGACACACAGATGTCAACCCTAGAGTTTGAACTCTGGTGGGCTGGGGGTACAACCACCTTCATAACCACCCAAACTCAGGTTGGTTCTCTAACAAATCAAATCTGAACTACCAAAACTATGCCATGCATGTATCCATCTCCTCCTACGTTGTATTTTCTTTTTTGTTCGTACCTCCTCTGTCATTGGACACAGATACATCACGTGGCACCTAGAAATGGAAGTGACCTTCCTTACTACCTCCTCCCTCCTCTATTTTGGTACACGCTCCTCTCTGTCCTCTCGTGTATGCCATCTGCTTGTCACACCCTTGGGATCACGTTCCTTGCCAAGTTGTCACCTCGGGTGTCACACGATCAAGGAGGATGAATGGGTTCAACCTGGGCACGATGGAGGCCTTCCCTCGGGTGGGTAGGTGCACCGTCATGGAGCCGCCCCTTTCATGTATGGGGTTTCAAAACTTCCCTGAAACTGGGTAGCACTGCTCCATCCACATTTCTTCCACTTTGCCAGCGCAAACCTCTAAAAGCTAGCAGTCACTGAAAGTGCATGGAGCTCCCATGTATGGTTTTGGTAATTAATGAGAATCTCTATGGACTAATTTTTGGATTGAGTTATATTTATAGGAGTTGTCCATAGGCAATGCTTGAACCATATGTTGGCTCCAAGTTTTCAATAAGAAGAAACTGATGAAGAATATTAAGTGTCAAGTATGTCTTGAAGATGAAGATGAAGTGAGCTCTCAAGTTTAACTTCAAGATATCAACATGATGAAGAATGAAGAAATGAAGTGCAAGTTTAAGATAAGCAATATCGAAGATCATTTGCTTAAATCTTCATCCATATGGTGATCATGGATATGTGTGAAGATGCGAAGAAGAAGCTCTCCCTAGGTGTATTATGGGGGAGCAATTCACAAGACTTTATCAAGCAAGCACAATCAAGAAGGGTGTTCCATCTTGTTGCGCCAAGATCATCATCGAGCTCAAGAGGAACGCGCAAGGTTAAGGTTTTCTCTGATAATGTTTCTTTCTTACCGGTCTCATGGTGTAGTTGGAGATCGTTTTATAGTTTCGTTACCGCACTATCAAGAGGGCTGTCAAGTGAGTAACTTGATCATATCGTTCGGAGAGAGCCCAAACCTTTGCATCCTTGCATCATCTTTCTTGGTTGTTATTTGGATCTTATCCATGTGGTGATTTAGAGCTAGTGGTTATTTCCATATAAGTCTCTAGTTCATCGAAACGGATTCCGCATGAATCACTTGTTGCATTTTTGATATTGGAGTTTTTCTCTTCTTCATATTGAGAGGTTTCACTATAAAATCCATAGAAAAATATACCACACTTGTTCTTAAGTTTTTCACTCTTTGTGGGGTATCTCTTGTCACCCTCTTTACAACAAAAATGGTTTCACCTAAATCCGAGTTTCCTAACTCAAATTGTTGCATTTTCCATATTGGAGGTTTATCGGTTTGTCTTTTATAGATGGGTAAAACCTTTATTCATTTGTTTCTATACTCCCGTGATGGACTATGATGTTTCTATGCATATTGTTGCAGAGCTTGTTGTTGTGATTTCAAGGTCATCGAATTCGGAGTCCGGATGCAAAATTTATTTCGGTTTTCGTATCACGTGTTGGGTAAAATCAGGGGGGGCTGGAACTGCCGCCGGGAGCACCCCGGCAGTGCCGGTGGCACCAGGCCGGCACTGCCTGCCAGTCGCGATTTTTGTCCCAATGAGAAGAAATCTGAGACCCCTTTTTAAGGCTTTCTTCCTCCTCTCTCCCCCACTTCTTCCTCATTTTCCTCTCCACCTTTGTTGACCTTGAGAGCTTTACCTATCCCTCTATTCCTCCCATGGTTTTTGAATCTTTTTTAGGAATAAGTAAGAGGAGATCTCGATCTACATTTCTACCAATCAAATCCTCTCTTTGTGAGTGGAATCTCTAGATCTTGATCTTGGAGTTCTTTGTGGATTTCCTTTGTTCTTCCTCTCTTCTTCCCCCACAAGTGTTTGTAGCTTTGGTGGAATTTGGGGGTGAAGAATTTGCCATTGCATTTGGTGCATCGGTTTGAGCTTTCCACGGTAATTCGTGGAAGTGAAAGTGAGGAGCTTGTTACTCTTGGATTCTTGGAACCCTAGACGGCTTTTAGCCCTTTGTGATGATTCGTTGGGAGCCTCCAAATAAGTTGTTGATGTGTGCCCCAACCTTTGTGTAAGGTCCAGTTTTCCGCCTCGAAGAAAATCCCTTAGTGGAACAGTGACCTAGGCCTTTGTGGTGAGGGTCACCGGAGAATAAGGTAAGGCCTTTGTGGCGCTCGGTGTGTGGTGTGTCTACCGCATCTTGGGGTGAGGCCTTTGTGGCGTTGGTGTGCATGGAGCAACCACAACTCAAGGTGAGGCCTCTTGTGGCATTCGGGAGCACTAAGCCACCACACCTCTCCAACAAAGATTAGCAATCGCACGAGTGTGAACTTCGGGATAAATCATCGTCTCCCACGTGACTCGGTTATCTCTATACCCGAACTCTTTACTTATGCACTTTACTTTCTAATAGCCTTCGTGCTTCAAATTATATATATCTTTCTATCACATAGTTGCTTGCATTACTCAGCATAAGTTGTTGGTGCACATAAGTGAATCATAGTATATATGTTTTAGGCTTGACAAAGTAAACGCTAGTTTTATTCCGCATTTGTTAAGCCCACATCGTAAAAGTTTTAAACCGCCTATTCACCACCCCCTCCCCTCTAGGTGATATCTATGTCCTTTCAGCGACAAGATCATTGCTGTCTTTTTATCCTCAACTTGATCTCCTGAAGTGCTCGTAAAAAGGTCATTGCATCCCGTCCTAGCACTGTCTGGGTTGAAGCTCTTATTAGAGAGCCGGGAGTCTCTCTAACGACACACCCATGCTGGTGGTGTGATAATCTCGAAGCCACTTAATTTTTGGCTAATCCCATTTTTCATGCTCGCACCAAGCATACTAAGATTGATTACCACTTTATCAGAGAACGAGTGACTTAGCGAACTGCTTGATATCAGGTTTATTTCACCCCAAGAACTAGGTAGGTGATGGCTTCACAAAACTTTTAGGTTGTAAAGATTTAGATGAGCTCAATCTCACCTGCGGTTAAGATTCAAGTGGGAATGTTAGACTATGTAATACAACCGTATAATATTATTATAGAGTAGTACTCGAACTAGTATTATACCCCTCTTGAACTGCCACGTGTGAGGATATTCCACACCTATATAAACAGGTAACCGAACCCATGGAGAGGGTATTGTTCCCTGTCGATTGACAAGATTTGTAGCAACACACATGCACTTAGCTATTTATAGCAAATGTGTGAAATAAAAGGTTATAATAAACAAGATAGAGAGAATAACATTCACTAGAATCCGTAACAAATATTATGCCTTATATATGCATCTCCAACAAGAATCCGCGTCATATTACCATACTTTTCTAAATAAGAGCATCTCCACTGGCGCCCTGATAGCGACCCCAATAGCGATTTGATGGCCGGGAGCGAAAATGGGCTGACACCGGCACGTCGCAAACGGCACCAGCGCTTTCCCGAGCCCAATAGAATCGGCGGCAACCCAGTGCCGGCCCCTTGGCCAAGGGCGTGAATCGGGCGCACCGGTGCCTCGCGAGGCGGAAAATTTTGGGCTTGGGAGCCGCCTGTCAGTGACGCCAGGGCGCCGCGCGGGATATTTTCCCGCCACGACGCCGCGTGGGAAATTCTCCCGCCACGACACCGCATGGGAGGTTTCCCGCCTCGCCGACGGTCTATATTATCCCTCCTCCCCTCCCCCCACCACCTCATTGGTGCAAAAACCCTAAAAAAATAGCACAATGTTTGATTCGTGGGACGAGGCAGCGCTAGAGGCGGCTGTAGAAGTCGTGGAGGCGGACCCGCAGCTCGCAGAGTACGAGGCGTGGGAGGAGGCGGCGCTAGCAGCGACCATAGATGCCTATGTCACGGACGAGTGGCAGGGCAGGAGGCGGAGCAGCGGTTGCAGGTGAGCGAGGAGGCGCGGCGTGAGGTGGCGCGGCAGCGGGAGGAGGCGGAGCGGCTGGAGCTCCTGGAGGCGCGGCGGCGACGGGAGGAGTTGAGCCAGCGCCGGTGGGAGGCGCGCCAGCAGAAGGGGTGGGAGGAGCTAGCGCTGCGGCGATTGAAGCGGGAGGAGACACAGGTTCATGATGAAGTCTACGAGCGGCGGCGTTTGGCGGAGATGCAGCTCCGCTTACGGAGGCAGGAGTTGGATCACCGTCGGCGGCGGGAGGACCTAGAGCAGCAGCTGCGTCAGGAGGCGGTGGTCGCAGATAGAGTCGCCTACTTGACGTTCGTGACGGAGAGAGCAGGGGATCATCGAAGGAGGAGCAGCGGAGAGAGAAGGGGAGAGAGCACCAGAGAGAGAAGCGGGCGATCGTCCATGTCCATAGAACCAGATGGCCAATAGGTAGTAGACTAGAGATGAAGCAGATTTCATATGTCATCCGGGGTCGAGAAGTGAATAATGTTTTACTCGGCTTTGCCCGAAAATATTATTTATTCCTCGACCCTGAATGACATTAAAATGAAACTCAAGTAAAAAGTATTTAGTTTATGTAAAAAGACATATATCGGGAGCGCCGATTTGGGGACGCCGTTGTGGGAACAGCTCCCCCAAATAGAGGATGCAGTGCCGGCATCCCCCATACGGAGGTGTCGGCGCCTCTGCTGGCGACTATTTGGGGGGCGCGGTGGAGATGCTCTAAGCAACGATGAGAGAGGGAACAAGAGCAAACACACGTGCTAAGGGCATAACAGGAGGACATGTCTAAAAAAACAGGAAAAAAAATACAAAGAACTGCAGGCCAGTCCCTGCCTCTACAAAGCGGACACAAATTTCAGTCATTCAACGTGAGTAACCAGCGTCCTCCTTGTTCCACGACAGGTCCGAGGGGTCTCCAAGGGTCCTGAAATCGATTCAAGTATCAAATCAAAAACCACATCCCTTGCTTCAACATTTACAATGATCTTGACGTGTGTAACCATTTAAAAACACTTATCATTCTTGAAGCAAGACCCATCTCTAAATATATACCTTGGCTTGATGGCGTAGAAGACCTACGGCAACATAGGCGATGCTGATGATGTGGTTCTTGCCGTCGATCCACGAGGCAGTGGAGAGGACCAGCGCCTTGGTGCCACCAAAGCTATACGTGTTGTAGTTGTTCTATATCACCACCATGATCTCGTCGCTTGCCATGATGTCCGATTCGATCCTGCCGTAGAGCTTCCTGAACGTTGGGAGCGCCACAGGCCGCAATCCACACTATCAAATCCTCTTGCTCACTCAGCTGAAAAACCAAATACATGCAAGTTCAGGAGAAAATCTACCAAACTTTGCGAAACCTTGCAAGAATAGTTCAGAAGGAAATGCAGCATCGTAAATTCAGAGGTTCTTTATGCACTTACAGCTTTTCATTTAGGTTGCCACCACCGGTGAGCCCACCTTTCTGGAAATTGACAGGGAAAACATCGCTTCCGAACTAGCTGTTCTTTCGCTGGCCCAGGCGATGTGCTTCTTGTTCACCGAAACCTCCTTGTTGACGGGGAACGCGTAGTTGTTGTTGAACAGGCTCTAGGTGATGAGGCTGCACGGCACGATCAAGGTGCTGTCGCCGGTGGTGGCTTCAGGGTTGCAACTCTTGATCACGGCCTTAGGGGGTGTTTGGTGTGGCTTTTTTTGGCTTTTGGCTTTGGCAAAAGCCACCAAAAGCACCTATTTAGGTTTTTTTTGGCTTCAAAAAAGCCAAAAACACCTATTTAGGTGCTTTTGGTGGCTTTTGCCAAAGCCAAAAGCCAAAAAAAGCCACACCAAACACCCCCTTAGGGCCCTTGTAGTCCTTGGCACAGAGCTGCTGTTGCTTCGGCTCTTGACGTACCTGACAGTATTAGTTACTACACGTTATTGGACACGATATACACAGTATACAGTCTAATCTGGGATGGAAATTACGAAGGCAGTAGTTAATTGGGGTGTACCGTCGATGGTTCTGACAGAAGTTCTCCAGCTGGTAGTAGATATGTATGGGGCCTTTAATGGGCTTCAGTACCTGAAAGATGCCATGTTATCCCATTTGCATGTTATATCTTCAGTAGTGCTGCAGTACCTTGCAAGTGTGTGCAACAGTAGTAGACATGCAGTTTTTATTTACTTATTGAAAATTTAACCAACAATACGAGCAACAGTAGTAGTACAATTTTACAATTTTCAAATATGCAAAATACACACGAACAGGATTTATTTACTTATTGAAACCCCGACATATATTTATGCCAACCTTAAGTCTAGACTGAAAAAACACAACTGAGGGAAGGGAAGATTAATTGTGTCACTCAAATCTTCCGGATGGTGATGACAGGCGCCTCCAATCAAATGACCATAAATTTGAGTGATGCGAACATATTTTTCAGTCGACTATTTCCTTAATATCAGCATCAAGAAAAGGGTAATCTGTGTAGCCAACAACAGGATCAGGGGTGTAAAAGGTGCTCCTGTCATACTTGTTCAAAGACGCGTTCTTCCTGAACCTCTCAGGCAGGTCAGGGTTTGCCAAGAAGAGCCGCCCATACGCGACCAGGTCAGCGTAGTCGTCGGCGATGGCCTTGTCCCCTTCTTCTCTGTCATACCCTCCATTCACCATGAAAGTGCCCTTGAACGCCTTTCTGAACGGTAGCAGGCGGTGCGGGATCATCAGTTTGCCATCATTTTTGTTGACGTACATCCGAGGTTCGACCACGTGGCAGTACAGGACGCCGAGCCCATTCATGAAGTCTATCACGCGCAGCGCGAGCGCCTCCGGGTCGGAGTCGACGCAGTCCACGTAATCAGAGAACGGGGAGAGCCGTACGCCGAGGCGGTCCACACCGACCTCGGCGCCCACAGCTGCGATCACCTCGGCGGCGAAGCTGCAGTGGTTCTCCAGGCTGCCGCCGTACACGTCGGCCCGGTCGTTCGTGCCGTCCTTCTGGTCGATGAGGTACCCATTGCCCGCGTGGATCTCCACGCCGTCGAATCCTTCAACAGCAATACTAGCAGTTTAGCACATGTTTGCAAGATCGAGCCAATACATTGGTAGTGCAGTGTGTGAGATGGCAACACTGACGGCTTTGTTACCGGCTCTGATGGCATTTCTGGCTGCGATCCGGAAGTCGTTGATGATGTGGGGTATCTCCTCTGTTTCAAACCTCTGAGGGGTCGCGAATTCCCTGACAATGTGTTCATGGCTGACTTGAGGCGTGACTTGCTTGTCGGTGCTGGAGACCGAAGCTTGCCCATTAGGCTGGGAATCTGTAGCATGATTGTGAGCGGATCGATTAAGTCAAAGACTTGACAGTTTCACCAATTCGTGAAATTAGGACAAGTGAGTGCACCTGTGGGCGAGGCAGGGGCTGTGTGCCATATCTGGCAGAAGAAGACGGCTCCCTTGGTGTGCACGGCGTCGACCACCGGTTTCCATGACTCAACCTGCTCCTGGCTCCATAGGCCGGGCACGTTCGTGTAGCCTCGCGCAGTGTCGGACACGGCGGTGGCCTCCCCGATAAGGAGCGCGCCCGGCGCCGACCTCTGGGCGTAGTATAGCACGTTGTGTGGCTGGGCGAGGTTCCCGTACGACCTGAACCTGGTCAGCGGCGCTAGAACAACCCTGCCATTTCGCGGCCGCAACAAGCAATGCGCAAGTTCAGTGAAAACGAAAAAAACATCAAGTTTGCCTGTTCCCTCGATTAAGAAGAAAGTTGCTCGGTTAATTACGGAAAACCAAGCGAAAACCGACACACACGAGGCCAACCCCGAGACCACACACCAAAAATGTTGTCGGTTGTACTGCCCAAGTGACCGAGGACAACCACACCAGAGCCACCGCTCCGACACCCACACCGGTCCAAGGCCGTGTACCAGACGAGCCAACAACTCTGTCGCCCAAGCAACAAGAGCAGACACACAAACATCGGAGGACTCCGGAGCCGCCAATTCGGCTACAACCTCAACAAGGCACACACGCCGACCCCAAGGACGCGCACTGAACAGGTCGATGGATCTACCGCCCGAGAGATCAAACCTGACACCCAAGGAAAGAGCCGCTACTCGATACTCCACACCAACCCCGAGGCCGTGCCCCAACCTAGCCGACGACAAAACTCATCGATGCTCACCACCGTCTTCCGCTTGTCACTCCGATGGAAGCACAACTCCAAAGAAGAAAATCTCAAGAGGGAAAACGACATTAAAATGTCGTTTCCCCAAAAAGACCTCAGGGAGGGACTAGAGCTTCACCTCAACGTCGCCTCCAGGAAGGAACAACGCCCACTGGCTTCAACGTCGTTGGCTTCGACTACCACCGGAGGCAGGGGTTTCGCCCGGATACAGCTCACGAGTCACGAACCTCTACCCGTGCCTCCACCGAACCCACCAAGCCTAGCCGGAAGACCATCACCGCGCCGATCCGAGCGGTTAACTGAGGACCTCCACATCACCGAGATGTGGCGACACGCTGCCAAACCACCGCCAGCATCTCGCCGGCCAGCCCCGCCTTGCCCGCCTCCCTCCAGCGCCGCCGGCCAACCCCTCCTCCCTCCAAACATCCCTCAGCACAGGGGGGCCCTGCTGCAAGCTTCTTCGTCCTCCGGCGGCGCGGGTGATACAGGGCCCCGGCGGCACGGTGGACCTGGGGGAAATGGCTGCGTCTCCGAGCTCCACGAGCAGCCATGGCGGAAATATTGGGACGGGAGGTGGAAACGATATACTACTGCAGTTCACTGACCTGTGCGCCAGGTTGAATTCGCCCATCTTGTACGGCGTCAGGAGAGGGGTCGTCTTCGTCTCCGTACCTGCCTCAGCTGAATTTACAGCAGCACGGCCCTCTGAACTCATCGCCGGCTGCTGCTTCTTTCTTCTGGATCTGGACTCTGGAGCTTTTGTGCTTCACGATGAGACAGAGCGTGATGATACTGTTTAGGCACAGCACCTGAATCGAGACTGCTGTCGAACGGGGCGCCGGTAGAACGGGTAGGTGCACCAGCCACAGCGCCGAAAGGTTGCACCAGGAATGTACCAGCTCTGTTAATAAAACAGAGCACTATATTAGAGAATTATATGGTCTAGTATCAATTTAAGTGAACCATTAATTAGAACAGAACAGTTTACTTACTCCTCGTCTTATTTTTTCGATGAGCACTATGTCTTTTTGAGTGTTGAATTTGTATTCAATGTGTATAGGCTACATGTTAAATTTAGACTGTGGTAGTCGAACTCTCTAATTGGGCCTATATATAATGAATAAAGGCATAAAAAATAACTAAAATAGACTAGACGAAAGCTAGATTAGATAAAAGGAATAAATCTCTGGGGACAACCCGACATTTAGTTAGTATAAGTTACAATGCACATGCATTCACCTAGTATAATATATAAAGGTACCTAGGGTAGCTAAAAGTAGACTTGACAAAAGCTAGATTAGATAAAACGAAGAAATCTTCGGGGATGACGACCTAGCACTCGTGGCAGGAGTGTTGTCGACGTGATGTTATAGAACTGATGTGTCTGTGCACCGAGGCGGATTTGTCGTTGACGGAACTTTGATAGCACTTGGGGAGGAGCACCCGTAAAGCATGCCCAGCAGATGTAAGCGTTTTACCGCTGAAGTGCGTTACCAAACATTGTCTCCCGCCTACTTTCTGCAATTATCTATTCGCGTATTATGCTAACAAGTAGGATTGGAGCGAGGTTGGAGATTGGTTTATGATGCGGATGATCCAAAGGAACGCGATGTGGTGGTGGTTTTGGTGGGTGTCGGGCTCTGGAGCGGAGGACGGAGCAAGCGGGGTTCCTTACGATACGCGTTCATGATGACGGCGGAACTCCATCAACAAAGGACGACATTGATTGCGACCTGCTAGCGAAAATATCATCGAAGCGGAATGAATCGGCAAGCACCTTTGGTTGATTTGCTTGGCGCAAAAGTTGGGGGAGATCGTAACGACTGATGTTATGCAACAGATTCGTGCGGTTAGACCGGCTGTCGCAACGGGAAAAGATTAGGTGCAATTTGACGAGGAGCCCCTGAGTTCTGATATAGTCAAGGTTGTGGTCTATTATGCACGTGCAACAAGTGTGCTTGGCTTGGCTAAGTCTAGAGATCCTGGAATGCTAATCTTCAAAAAACTCGGATGTTAAGTGTGCATCGAGATGTTAAGTCCTGATATCGTCAAGGTTGTGGTCTCCAAAGAATCATTTGTGGATGGGTGACTTCACGGTCAGTCACCCGTCCTCAAATTGCTCCAGGCCAAGCACACTTAACATCGGAGTTTTTTGAAGATTAGCATCCGAAAAATAAGTTGCAACCTGTTTGTATGGGTATTCTATCAATCCTATTAAGCACTAGGTCAGGATATCACGTGACGTGCGACTTCGAGCTTAGGAAAGTCACGTGGGGACGGATTGAAGGTGAGGATAGATCCAAAGTATTTTATTTTAAATAAAAGGAGGGTCGCAGGGGATGCAACGGAAAGAGCTCACGAGTTTCCTAGCCCCCAAAACTCAAGCACAAAATTTTCAGAAGAAAAATAGGGCGTACGAGGAGGCTTTGCTGAACCGGAGGAGAAGCCTAGGTCGGTCCGGTCGCTCTAACCTAAGCGATTCGATCGACGGTTGATCATGGGAGACTAGCCAGTATGTCTTCCACCAGGGTTGATGCGACAAAGTTCGATGGTACTTGCAACTTTCTCCTATGGCATGCGAGGATCAAGGATTTTCTGGGCAGCAAGGACTCCTGAGGACACTCAATGTTGGTGTTGTGAAGCCTACTAAGGTAGACCCTAAAGATTGGGTTGAGATGCAAATCTAAGTTGCTAGTACCACACGACTCAACTTAACTAATCAGGTAATGTACCATGTGATGGACGTGGAGTTAACGAGCGAGATCTGAAAGACATTGGAGGCAAAGTTTCTAAACAAGACTTCATCCAATAAGTGTAGGCTATCAAGTCGATGGTGCGCATCAAGGCATTATAGGCATGGGGGATATCAAGATCAAGACCCAAGATGGTAATAAACTGGTGAACAGGATGTTAGATACGTGCCAAGGGCTCGGAGAAACCTTATGTCATTATCTCATTTGGAGAACTCCATGCCAATGACTATGTCTATCATGTTGACAACGACAAGTTGATCATGCGAGTCAAAAAGGACAATTAGCGTATGCTGAAGGGCAGGAGGACTAGGAATAACCTCTACAAAGTGCATGTGAGCATCATTCTAGGTGACGCTGAAGAGGAGGAAGCGGCGAAGGGATCAGCCTTGGCAACCGAGTCCAATGAGGATTTAGATGCCGATTCATGCAAGTGAGCAAGAAGGAAAACCAAGTTCAACATATATTGGTGTTTGCGTGAAGCTGATGATTTACATGTTGGTGATATATTCATCAAGGTGAAGATTGTTAAAGTTATGTCGAATACATATATAGGCTACGTGTTGGACTTGTGTTGGACCTAGGGCTCTATTGAAACGGCATCGCATCTCTCCTCTCGCCGCCGCTCAACCCTAGCCACCTCCAGTTCATCCTCCTCCATAGATTGGTTCCCCTCCTCCGGTCGGCTTCGCCGACGTGAGGAGTGGGGCCCGATCTATGCGTGGGTTTCGACAAAAGTATTGTTTTCATTAGATTATGTTAGGATTTTGGTAGCCGCCTTCTTGTTGGTTTCCCCTCAATGGAGATGGCATCGTCGTCTGCAATAAGTGATCTTCGGCCTTCGGCGACGAGATCTTCTTCCCGGCCAATGGTGGTATTGAACAATCACAATTTTCTAGGTATGGTCTTCGGATCTTGCTTCGCCAGATCGATTTTGGATCTTTGTCGTTGTTGCCGCGAGAGGATTATCCTCGCAGTTTTTGTCCCGAGCTACGTCCTCGATAATGGTGATTCATACTCTCGCTCTCCATCCACGAAGACAAAGCTAGTCGGTTATTATTCTCTGATACTGGTGTTGGTACTCTTGCCGATGTTGTATGACTGCTTTTAATGGTTGCGTGCGTGCATGCAACCTTGGCATTGCGACTCAAAAAATTATGGGAGAACTTTCGTCGGTATCTCTATGGTTCGGTATCTATATTTGGCTGTCTTAAGAGTACAAGATTGTGTTCGGAAGAAGAAAGAAATTGAAGACCCTCAAGATTGTTACTATCTTTTAGACTTTATTTTGTAATCGTTGGAGTCAGCTAAGTATCTCTACCATGTACTATTTGTTTGAATATATGTGGTATTGATTGTCAAAAAAAAATATAACAGGTAGCCAACATAGACTAAACGAAAGTTATGATAGAAAAAAAAATGAAATCTTTAGGGACGGTCCGACGAATGTGCCAAAGACACTGAACCGATGTGGCGTCGTAGATCTATTATATCTCTCTCTACACTGAGATGAGCTTGTCGTCGACAGTACTTTAATAGCATGAGAGGAGAGGGGAAGAGAGACAGTCCAGTTCCCCCCTTTTCTCCTCTCACCTCGCTACAGTAACTCGCTCCTTTGAGAGTCCGCCGCTCGTCTCCACCTTCGCCGGCCCGATCCAGAATCTCCTCCGTCGGCTCCGCCGGCCGGAGTGGAGGATGGAGAGGCGCCTGGCAGCCTGTATATAGTAGTGTAGGTTGGCTTTCTCTGCTGTTTACCCTTGTGGAGTCTGCGAGTAGGAGGCCGGATCCCCATGGCCAGATCCGGCCCGTCCTCGCCTTCTTCTTCGTGGCTGTCGTACTCCGGTGGCAGGAGAGGCGGCAGGCGGCGAGGAGGCGGCGTGGCATCTTCGCCAATAAGGCCCTCCCCTTCTTTCTTCGTCATCTGATTTGGTTGCATGTGAGCGGCAACCAGATCGTGGAGCTTCTCCTTCCTGGTACTCATCCATGGCGGACGGTCGAAGGAGGAAGAAGATCCGGGGATGGCTTTCTCAATAAGCTCATCTTATGGGTCCGCCGGCGTCGCCATCATCAACGCTCGTCTTCCCGAGTCCGTGGCAGGTTCTTCGGGTCAGGCGGGTCAATTTCATCGCCGCGATGCAGAGTTGGCCCTGCTACTTCTTCGATTCTGCCTCATCTGCAGCTCTCCCTGGATCCAAGCGCCAAGGTGGTGACAAGCAGGGGATTTTGCATGGTGGGTGGGTGGCGGAAGTGGCACCGGAGCTCTTCAGAAGCGATCCTTTCGAGCAGCACATCGGCGGCGTTCCTGCTAGCCGTTATCTACGCCAGTGAAGCTTGGCGATTTTTCAACCTCCATCGGAGGCCCTCTCAGAGATTGGAGGTCACGTTCATCATCGACTTCGATGCAAGTGGTGCCGTCCCCGCCTTGAAGCCCGACGGCGGCTCTCTGATCTCTTGCTCGCCGGTGGGGATAGAGAAGGACCTGATTGTAATCTTCTTTTTCCTTCTGAGGTCTTTTCTGCTTTTACCAGGGGCCTATGTGTTATTTCTCCTTTTCATGGGGTCCTTTGTAACGTACTATACACCCACCGCTTGGTATTAATGAAGCTTCTACGCCCTTCGGGGCGCTCCGTCAAAAAAAAAAAAAAAAAAAAGCATGAGAGGGCGTTGTAAAGCATGCCGACCACTGCTTCGTAGTTTTAACTGAAACCGGTACATAGGACTAGTAGTACCTCGTATGTTAGAGCACATGTAATGTACAGTTCATTTTCAAGCTAAACAGAACTGGATTATCTATTGTAGCATATGGTTGAGAATTGGAATGTAATATTTTACAACATTTACAGTTTTACAATTTGCAAACATGCAAAATACACGCGAAATGGATTAGAAAAACTGAGACGTGATTTCTGCCAACACTGCATACAGATGATATGATGCATGTCTACCTCATGTGCTACAAACCTTACGTATAGAACTATAGACTAGCACAAATGCCCGTGCGTTGCCACGGGATAACGGAAAAATTTACCCACCGGTAAACAATTATTTTAGTCCATAAATATGTGCGGAACATAAGTAATATGGTCCCCGTTCATATATGGATGAATATCGACTCTCTCCTCAGATATCAGGTCTTGCGACCTCTTCTTCCACTCCACCCCCTTCATTGTCCCTTGGTTTATCATTGCCATCTCCACCCCCTTCATTTGTCCTTGGTTAGCATTTCCATCACTTTAAAAGTCTGCCATCTCACGTAACCTGATAGAACATCAAATAGTGATGCCAAATTTTGTGACGTACTAACCTACGTAGGTTTAGTCCAGGGGCAAAACAATAGGAGTTATATAGTCAAATTTGCGCTACTTCACCTTAGTACATCATTAATAAAAGTGGGGAGAAAGAACGGCGTTAACTATATATTGCATAGGACAAATTTCTGGTAATGTCAACAGATTTAAAATCCCAAAATTGTGGACTACATGAGCTCCAGAATCTTTCATAATAATCAACTAAACAATACTACCCCCTTCATCACGTTTTAGGTGCCAGAAGTGTAGTTGAAATTTTTTTTTTATTTCCACCCTTCCTATTTCAAAAACGTGCAAGCGGATCCCCGATTGATCAATCTTAGCTTCACGCCGATGGAATCCCGCGCTTACGTTAGCAGCCTCCCGCCGGTGGACTCCCACGCTGCAGCCTCACGCCGGCGAGTGGCCTCCCGCCCTTGGCACCGGCGACCTCTCGCGGGATATATCCAACCAAAATGAAAGTGTCATTTGTTTCCTCATAGGTTTGTTGCAAGATATATCCAACCAAAATGAAAGTTTCATTGTTACCACCTCAGGTTTGTCAGCTAGATATTGCATATCACCTGAGTGGTTGCACGCCGGCGACTATACCATTTCACACTCTGTTTCTCCACAAGTTGCCCGCATGGGAAGGACAACACGATCACAACCGATGTTCCATGGTTTCCACCTTTCTCTCCCCCTCTTGATTGGATAACATTGTATTAAGCCCCTCGGTTTCTTGATTGATTCCTAGTGAGGATACATAATGCGTTAGGCTTAAAATTGAACCGAGAGTAGATATACTGTTAGAAATACGGATCTCCATAGTTGATGATAAATGTGTGAAAGACAATGAAGAAGAACATATCAAAATTACATATACATACATCCGTACAATAGCCAAGATTATCAAGACAACTTGGTTTTGATAATCCTCGTAAGTGACCTGCAGGTCAAATCTGCCGACTGAATTTATTTTCAGATTAGCATTAAACGGATGAAGCACCAAACAAAATTAATGGCGTGAACTGATCTAGCGTCCGTACAATCAATCAAACTCAATAAACCAAGTGCATGGCTACCGAATGCTACTTTCACTATATAGGACCAGACAATTGGCACAAAGATGTAGACAAAGAAGAGCAGAAAATTGGATATTCACATCACCTTCTCGCTTCTCATGGCGTTTTAGAATTTGCTTTTGTTCCTAGACAAATTCTGGATCAATAAAGTATTCTGGTTTTGTGGAGAATCAGAATGGATGCTTGCAGTCATGAAGGTCTCGGCCATGATGACATGAGCTCCGCCAGGGTGGATTTAGAACAATTACCTTGGACGAAGAAAATACGGAGGATCGGTTGATTAGTTTCTGCTTGCTCGCGCCATCCCGGAGCGTGCCACCACGGTATTCCGTCCTGGCCGCTCGCTATAGAACGCACGGGAGCGGCCATCGACGCCACCCCTTCGCGTCTCCCGCCAACTCCCGTCCAGCCACATCTAGGCACACATTGTCCACATGCGACCTAAGGGCATCTCCAACGCTATGATCCAAACGGACAGTGTATTTCGTCCGTTTGGGTCGTCCCGCGGACACGCGGATGTCGCGCGGACGCGCACAGACGTCCGTCCCTATTTTCATTTTCCAACCCCACGCACGACCCAAACCGGACAAGCAAGCTGCACCTACGCAACTATGTGGCGCGGCGCGTGATACGTCTCCGGCGGCGGCGAGGCGCGGCCAGCGGGAGCCGGAGGCGCGGCCATGGAGAGAGGTGCGGCCAGCGAGGCGCGGCACGGCGCGGCCGTGGCATGTGGGGGGGGAGGCGGGGGAGGCGGCGCGGGGGTGCGCGGGCGGCCATGGCGCGGGCACGCCGGCCTGCGCGGCACGGCGCGGGCGGCCCGCGGCGCGACGCCGGAGCTCGGCCTGCGCGACGGCGGCGCGGCGCGGGCGGAGAGGGGGCGCGCGTGGCGGCCATGGCGCGCGGGCGGACGACGCGCGGGGTGGCGCGGGGCGGCCATGGCGCGGCGGCGGCCCGCCCGGCGGCCGCGGCGCGGGCGGCGGTGGCGCGCGGCGCGGGCGCGGGCGGCGCGGGGCGGCTGGCGCGGGGCGGGTGAGCGGCGTGAACGGCCATGGCGCGGCCGGGCCTATGCCCCAGGGGATCGGTCGTTGATCGGATCGCCCGAGCGGCGAGCGCCGCTTCTGTCACCCGAACCCTAGAAAACATATCAATTGTGCACCAATCCCCTTATTTCTAAAGAGCAACATAGACCATTGGATCGAGTTGTTTGGAAGGCTGAGATGATTTAGTCTTGCTCGTCGGCGTCGAGGCTGGCGGCGCCTGTTTTTGCTCCGGCGACTTCCAGCAGTGCTGGAAAAAAAGGAGGAGGCGGCGGCGGCGGCCTCCAGGCGAGGGTGGCGGCGGAGCTTGGCTAGTCGACATCGATTCCGGCGTGGAGCGATGGTCTTTTCCATGGAAAAAAGCAACCAGAGGAGAGAGAAGGGTGGGGGCGCATGTGGTTGTATTTTGTGTCACTGTCAGATGGGCCAGGACACGGACATAGGCGGATATAGTGGACATCCGCGTGCGTCCGGCTCGCCCCAAAAGTCTCCAAAATTTGTGCCAGTTTTGGGTCAGACGGGACGCTGCACCTGTCCGTTTTTAAGTTGGGTTGCCCCGTTGGGAGCAGGTTTTGTCCGGAAAGACCCCAAACGGACGATTTTTTACATTTGGGTCTGCCCGTTGGAGATGCCCTAATCAGCAGAGGGAATCAACGCACAGACGCGTGATAGACTGGGAATGGAGAGGCCCGCGTCGGGAACGACATGGCCTCGCCGCGGCGGTCCCTTGCCCGGCTCCCGCCGAAGCTATCACTGAAGCTGCCGCCGATAACACGCGATGCTCATGAAGCTGAAAAGAAGTAGAGAAGGAAGAGAGATCATTCTTACGTTCTAAATCTTCCTCGCAAATCTCCACGCAATTAATGTCTGATATTCCGTTAACTTTTTGGAGAAATTGCATGGTCAGAGTTTACATTTCCTATAATTTACTTTCCATTTCCTGTAATTCATGTTTCACTGATGGCGTGTAATGGTGTGTAATTCCTGAAATTATGGGGCATGTATCCTGTAATTCTTGTTTCCTAAAATTCATGGTGGACAACATTTATAATGCGGTGATTGCCTAATGCATTGTTTGATAGTGCGGTGGGAGGGTAAAATGGTCATCAGATAAAAATATGTAGGACGAAATTTTGGACCGGAGGAAACAGAACCAGTTCCTCCTTTTTATATAGTAGAGATTGACAAACACAAGAACTAAGTGACCGGGAAGATGGTATCACTCAAATCTTCCGGATGGTGAGGACAAGTCCCTCCAACCAAACGGCCACAAATTTGAGAGATGGGAACATATTTTTCACTCAAGTATTTCCTTAACATCAGCATCAAGAAAAGGGTAATCTGTGTAGCCAACAACAGGATCAGGGGTGTAAAAGGTGCTCCTGTCATACTTGTTCAAAGACGCGTTCTTCCTGAACCTCTCAGGCAGGTCAGGGTTTGCCAAGAAGAGCCGCCCATACGCGACCAGGTCGGCGTAGCCGTCGGCAATGGCCTTGTCCCCTTCTTCTCTGTCATACCCTCCATTCACCATGAAAGTGCCCTTGAACGCATTTCTGAATGGTAGCAGGCGGTGTGGGATCATCAATTTGCCATCGTTTTCGTTCACGCACATCCGAGGCTCGACCACGTGGCAGTACAGGATCCCGAGCCCGTTCATGATGCATATCATGTGCAGCGCGAGCGCCTCTGGATCAGAGTCGACGCAGTCCATGTAGTCGGCAAATGGGGAGAGCCGCACGCCGAGGCGATCTGCACTGATCTCAGCAGCCACGGCCACAATGACCTCTGCAGCGAAGAGACAGCGGTTCTCCAGGCTGCCGCCATACTCGTCGGTGCGGTCGTTGACGCCATCCTTCATGAACTGGTCGATCAGATACCCGTTGGCTGCGTGGATCTCTACACCGTCAAATCCTTTCAAGACAATAGATCGCGAGTATTTTAGGACATTTATGTTCGCAACATCAGTGCACTGTTGTTACAGTGTGTGAGATCACAACATTGAGGATCTTGTTACCGGCTTTTATGGCGTTTTTGGCGGCAACACGGAATTCGTTCACGATGTCAGGTATTTCAACTGTTTTCAGACTTCGAGGCGCTGCAAACTCCATGATACTGCCATCATGGATTACTTGAGGCGTGATTTGCTTATCCGTGCTTGAGATTGGGGCTTGCCCATTAGGTTGGAACTCTGCAACATAATTGTGTATGGATCGGTTAAATGAAAGTCCCAACACTTCCAATAATCAGTGAAGTGAAACTATGAAATATTAGCAGAACTACGAGAAATGAGGACCAGGTACGCACCGGGTGGGGAAACACGGCCATGGTGCCATATCTGGCAGAAGAAGATGGCCCCTTTTGCGTGCACGGCGTCAACCACTGGCTTCCATGCCTCAACATGCTCCTGGCTCCACATGCCAGGCATGTGTGGGTAACCTCGCGATGTCTCGGACACGGCGTTGGCCTCTGCAATGAGGAGGACACCCTGTGCCGCTCTCTGCGCGTAATAGAGAACGTTGTGCGGCTGGGGAAGGCTCCCATATGACCTGCACCGGCCCAGTGGTGCTAGAACAACCCTGTGACACACAACCGCAACATGCGAAAAACAAGTGCAAGAGATTGTAAAACATGATCAAATATCATGTACTGAAGATTACTGATTCTAAAGGAACATAAGCATCGAATTGGGAAAAATGGGAATTTGATTTAGGATGGAATATTGGAACATGAGATAGAAACGATAAATAGTTATCTGACCTGTTCGTCAGGTTGAATTCACCCATCTTGTGTGCCGACAGGAGAGGAGTCGCCTCCATGGCTTAGCTGCCTTTCCAGCAGCAAGGCCTTCTAAAGTAGTTGTGGCTACTGCTTCTTCCTTCTGGATCTGGAGTATTTATTTGTAGTCGACTATGGGAGCGAGGAGAAGGAATTAATCGAGGCTGCGTCATAGACCTTCCACATGTGCAATTTGCATCGAAGTGGAGTAGACTGGTATAACAAAGAAAATGACTTGTGTGGCTGCAAATTGATATTCGTAATATGGATAGCTTAGATTGCCTAAATACCCCCTCACTGAGAGACGCAGATTGTGATGGAGGTAGTGGAAACTTCTGTGACAATGTATCTGAGTCAGTCGATGTCGCCGGCTAGATAAGTGGTCATTCCCATGATAATATCATCCAGACCATGGCGTATATGTAGTTTGTGTATTTGCTCAAACCATAGTTGTGTGTTGCACAAAACTACTTGCTGGAAAAAAATTAGTGACTCTTGACATATTCAGGACAATATTGGAATGATCAAGTTAGCTGTTACCACGAATTTGCGGCGTAAAAGCATCTCCAGCTGATACCCTAGACAGCACCGCATCTGCAAAAATAGCAAACACGCATGAAAAAAACATGCTCCAACCGATCCAGCAAACTGTAGTGCAAAATCAGTACGGAGTACCTCGCACGGCAAATTTCTGGTCGATGGGAGACGCTGCATCCAGCAACCGCTGCCACGACTCCTCCCTCCCGCGCTGCCACGGAGCTTTCCAGCATTTGGCGATTTCGTCGTCCCGCTGCGCTGTCTCGGCCGCTGCCGACGTGCCCTGCCCCCTGCCCCCCGCCGCGTGCCCGAGTGAGAGCACCGACAGCGCCGCCCTCGAGCAGGCGGTCGTCGGACCCGACTCGACCCGCATCGCAGGCCGCTGTCCTCTTCCTCGCCTGCACCGGCCTACATCGCGACCGCCGGGCCGCCCAACTCAGGCGCTGCCCCCCTGCCGATTTTCTGGGGCCTGCTACTGACTGAGAAGAGTCGGAGAGATAACACATTCCGGGTGAGCACATCGATTTGATAAAATAGGTGTTAGTATTTTCTTTTGTATATTTGGTCAAACTTTATAAATTTTATTTTGACCAAAATTTATATGCAGAGCAATTTGTAAAAAAAGAGGTATATGCTTTCTCAGCAGGTACGAGAGTTTACTTTTGTTTTTTTTTTTGAAATGGGGGCATACCCCAGCCTCTGCATCGATCGATGCACACGGTCTTTTCATTTATTAAAATTCTAGAAATTGAAAGTATACATTGTGAATCAAAGAAGGTTGAGACATGTGTCATCCTCCGAAAGAAAAAGCATCCTCCGAAAGAAAAAGCAACATATAGCTATGCATCTTGTAGCCTACTAGTATGACGCCACCTAGTAGCCCGAAAATAGAAGTCCAGAGTAACCATTAGCAAACGGTTGCATCCAGTATCCATAACCTCCTGCTGGTCCTCCGGGAGCAGGTACGTCCATTGTTGAATTCATTGTGTAGCTCGGAATAACCTGCAAAAAATTTGTACCCTTCTATTTGTCAAAATCAGATCATTTCTGGTGGTCTAAATAGACCAACACAAAGCCGAGACACCAATCCTTATTCTGATTTTATCTTTCTTTTCAACACCATTCAGCCGATTACCAAACATATTAGTAATATTTGCAGGAGGTGGGTATATTATATGTAAAATAAATCAGACGCCAGATTATTTGGGCAAAAGGGCAAGAAAGAAACAAGTGTTGTAAAGTTTCTATAGAATCACAAAAGCAACATTTTGTACATCCCTTCCAATTCCTCTTAGCAAGATTATCTTTAGTTAGCAACACTTTGCTGTTTAAGAATCACATAAAAACTTTGATCTTTAGAGGAAATTTCAACTTCCACAAATACCGATGTAAGAACCTAGTATGCCCGTTCATGAGGTCAAGGTACATGGATTTGACTGTAAAAGTTCCAGTTTCAGTAAGTTTCCACATAAATTTATCCTGGTCGTTATTTAACTGAATTGACATCAATCGCTGACATAAATGGATCTATTAATTCCACTTATGATCATTCAAAACACGTCTAAAACCTATATTCAACACGTTTGTGATAACACATTTGCAACCAACACATTTTTTCCGTTGAACAATATTGTGTAGGGACGGGTATTGTTGCGTCAAAGAAGTTTTTCCAAGCCAAACATCTTCCCAAAAACGAACAGAAGAGCCATTGCCTAATTTGAAAAAACCCCTACTGAAAAATCTTTTTTAACATTCATTAAGCCTTTCCAAAAAGGAGAATCCGTGGGTTTGGCTTCAACTAGTGCTAACGTCTTATGCTTCGGGTATTTATTGTGTAAAATTTGTTGCCACATACGTTCTTCCGTTAGAAGTTTGAACAACCACTTACTAAGCAAATATTTATTTTTGAGCTCTAATACTTCAATACCGAGCCCCCTTGATCTTTTGGTCTAACCATATTCCATTTAGTTAATCTATACATTTTCTCGTTATCATCTGTTTGCCAGAAGAAACTAAACCTGAAAAAATCTAGACGTTTTCTAACTCCAACCGGTATTTCCAGAAAAGAAAGCATAAACATGGGTAAGCTTGTCAACACTGAATTGATTAATATTAAACGATCTCCATAAGAGAGCAACTTGCTACGCCAGCAACCTAGCTTAGCACCAAAATGATTCTATACAGGGTCTGCATTCTTTAATTTCCTGTAATGTACCGGAATACCAAGATATCGAATAGGTAAAGAACCTACTTCGCAGGCAAAAATTTGCCTATATTGAGTCTCCATCTCATTGGCTTGTCCAAAACAAAATAACTCACTTTTGTGGAATTTGAGTTTCAAACCGGATAGTTGCTCGAAAATACACAAGATTAGTTTCATGTTCACCGCTTTCTTAGTATCATGTTCTATAAAAATTATTGTATCATCTGCATATTGGAGGATTGACACACTGCCATCTACCAAATGAGGTATGAGACTACCGATCTGACCTTCATTTTTTGCACGAACAATTAAAATAGCTAAAACCCGCCACAATGTTGAAAAGTATAGGAGACAAAGGATCACCTTGTCTCAATCCCTTTCGTGTTTGAAAATTATGTCCGATATCGTCATTGACCCTCACTCCAACACTATCGCCTTGCATGAAACTCTTTATCATATCACACCATTTGGGATCAAACCCCTTCATACGCATGACTTGTTGCAAAAAAGGCCACTTCACTTTATCATATGCCTTCTCAAAATCAATTTTGAAAAGTATCCCATCCATTTTTTTCCTATGCAACTCATGTATCGTTTCATGAAGAACAACCACTCCTTCAAGGATGTGACATCCTGGCATAAAAGCCGTTTGCGTGGGTCTAACAATTTTATGTGCGATTTGTGAAACTCGAATAGTAGCTACTTTTGTAAAGATCTTGAAGCTCACATTAAGTAAACAAATTGGTCGATACTGTTGAATTTGAACTGCATTATCTTTTTTGGGAAGCAAAGTAAAAACACCAAAATTTGGCTTATACAGAGGAAAGTCGCCATTTTGAAAATGTGTAAACATTGCCATCAAGTCATCTTTGAGCACATCCCAAAGATGTTGATAAAATTCTGCCGGGAAACCATTCGGTCCCGGTGCCTTAGTATGTTCCATTTGTGATATAGCTTCGAAAATTTCTTCTTGAGTGAAGTTTTTGGTTAGTACGGAATTTTCTTCCCGCGACAATTGTGGAACATCAGCCACACGCTCTTCCATCATAGAAAAAGTGTTTTGTTCAGGTGCCCCAAACGAGAGTTTACTCTTGGACGTGTTACCCTAGTTAAAAAGTTAATATACATTTCTAAAGAAGCATGAAAATATCTAGATCTATTATATATGCATTTAGAGTGCTACTCTTAGAGGGTATTTGCTAGCGAAGAAATAAGTGTTTTCCTCCTTTTGAAAATATGCTGTTATACTATTAAATAAAAATTGGTGATGATGATATTTCTCTCAACACTTAACACTCATCATCAGACGCATAAGACCATCTGGTATGCAACAGATATCACACATGATCACATGAAAAGAATGATAAGTTCAATAAAAACGCCATATATCCAAAAACAAGGGGATTAGATGCCTAAAACTAATCCCACACCATGCAACCAAAAAATCTTGATTAGAGGTAAAATTAAATTGGCCTAATTAAATAATCTTCTCGGATTAAGTTGGCCACATGAAATTTTTGATCAGCGACAACAAAATAGATAGTAGTGGAGTTGATAGTGTGTGGCGGTCAGTGGTGAAAGACAAAAAAAATTGAGGTCGGGAAAACATAAAGCATAAAAGAATTAATGCAAAACATTAAAATTATCTAAAACCTAAAAAACATACAGATATGGAATATTTAATATCTTCTTCCACTTGTTTGCGCCCATAAAAAATTTAATATCTTTTTTGACTTCTTGTTCTTGCTCTTGGTGTAAAATATGGTCCATGACATTTCCACTCATGTGTGCTGGATTTAGAGTTGTTTCCACTCTAATGTGACATAAACAACCTTACCAAATGTGCAATTAATAATCGACAACTTCATCAAATAAGATAGTATTGTTCTACCCAAATATATATTTTTTTAGAAAAAACATGTACCTTCGCTGCCCCCTTCTCCTTCCTATTCATCTTCAGTCTAGCTAAAAATCAAGCCAAATCTTCTAAGAGCTCTAAGCTCCCAGGTGTGCGGCAGCCTGTGGATGTTCCAAGGGTCGCTGTCGAGGGGCCTACTGGCTGGCCCGTTTGCCCCTGTGCCAACCGACTCATCAACCATCACCGCTAAAAAAATACTCAAGTGGAACCAACTCAATTCCCCTCCTCCGACCCCATAATTTCTTCCTGCAAGTCGCCGCCGCAGCGCTGCCAATCTGCCATCCCAACTCTCCAGTTCTCTACACTCCTCTCCCGCGGTGAGGCAATGGTCGGCAACGGTGACGCACAGGAGGCTCGAGGAGCGGGTGCTGTAAGAGGCCGAAACAGACCTTGTCCTGTCACTAGTGAAAAATGGGGCATCCATCTAAGCCATTGGTACCGGTTCCCTTACGAACCGGTGCCAATGGGGCAATCTGCACTGGTTCGCGGTCTCAGGCATGCGAGGAGCAATGGCACCGGTTCGTGAGGGGCTTTCGTACCGGTTCGTGTTAGGAACCGGTACAAAATGTCTTCGGCCATTTATCAGATGCTTGGTGGGGCCCGGGAAGGACCTTTGGTACCGGTTTTTAACACGAACCGGTACCAAAGGGTGCCCCCTATATCATCATCGAGCCCGTCCCCTGGCCGGCTCTTCTCTTCATCTCATTTTTCTCTTCTTCCTCTCACACACAAAATTTTTGCACCTCTCACACTCCAATAAATCTCTATTTTTTCTCCACCATTTTAACAAGATTAAGCGCATTCATCTATCCAACGGTTAGCAATATCATCCTTTCTTCCGGCGTTCCTAATTTCGCACATCTCTTTGGTAGTTTTAACTCGTTGTAGATGAGGCGGCCAGACCTCCTGCGGGAGAAGTGTCCCACAATCTCTCATCTTTGCCCTCTTAAAAACAATAGATTTTTCAGCATAGCGTGCAATCCTTTGATCATGGTTTACATCGCCCACCTCA